>CM050408.1:30005007-30633442 GCA_027580255.1 Therioaphis trifolii
CGGGGAACCCCTGCTCAAATTTTTCATTTTTTTGTATAATTTTCATAATACATAAATGTAACTTTCCCTCGACCACCGGGAGACCTCTTCTCAAATTTTTGATTTTCAAAATATTCTTTACAATGATTAAAGTCACTTAATTTTCCATACCTGAAGTATTTCTCCTGAAATTTTTAATATATTAAATTTAGTATTCAATTTTTTATATCTAATAGTTCGTTGGCGATTAGGACCCTCTGCACACGTTTTCAATAATTTTCAATTCATTTCATAATGATTAAAATGACTTGGACCTCGAGGGCTGGGAATCCTCTGCTCAAATTGTTCAATTTTTAAATTATTTTACCATAACTAACATAATTTAGTCCCCTGGGCTTGGGGAACCTCTGCCCAAATTTTTTTCGTTTTTAATGTATTTCATAATAATTAAATCAATTTGACCTCTGCGCTGGGGATCCTTTTTAAATTTTGGAATTTTTTTTTTTGTTATATGTAAAATAACCTGGCCCTCGGGCGCCGGGGAAACCCTGCTCGAATATTTAATTTTTTGAATAATTTTCATAATAAATTAATTACAACTTTCCCTTGACCACCGGTAGAGCTCTGCTCATATTGTTCAATTTTTAATTCATTTTACCATAACTAAAATGACTTGACCCTTGGGCGTGGGGAACCTCTGCACTAATTTTTTTTCATTTGTAATGTATTTCATAATAATTAAAGAAATTTGGCTTCAGCGCTGGCGACCCTTTTGCATAAATTTTTAATATTTTCCAATTTTTTTCATTATAATTAAAAACACTTTTCCCTCGGGCCCCAGGTAAACTCTACTCAAAGTTTTAATCATTTGAAATTTACAAAACAATTCTTTATATCACTTATTTTGTGGGCACAAGGACCTTTGCACAAATTTCAAATAATTTTCAAATAATTTCATTTTGATTGAAATCACTTGGCCCTCGAGGGCTGGAAAACCTCTGTTCAATGTTTTTTTTGTTTTGTAATATATTTCATAATAATTAATACGATTTGCTCTCGGCGCTGGGGACCCTTTTGCACAAATTTTTAATTTTTTTCATTATTATTAAAATCTCTTGACGCCCAGGCCCCGGTTAACCTCTGCTCAAATTTTTAATTTTTCGAAATCACAGGACTATTCTTTGTATAACTTAGCACTCGGGCACTGGAGACCCTTTGTAGAAATTTTTAATTTTTTTGGAATTTTTTTTTTTTTGTTATAAATAAAATCACTTGGCCCTCGGGCGCCAGGGAACCCCTGCTCAAATTTTTCATTTTTTTGTATAATTTTCATAATACATAAAATGTAACTTTCCATCGACCACCGGTAGACCTCTGCTCAAATTTTTGATTTTCAAAATATTCTTTACAATGATTAAAGTCACTTAATTTTCCATTACTGAAGTATTTCTCCTGAAATTCTAATATTTTAAATTTAGTAATCAATTTTTTATATCTAATAGTTCGTTGGCGCTTGGGACCCTCTACACACGTTTTCAATAATTTTCAATTCATTTCATAATGATTAAAATGACTTGGCCCTCGAGGGCTGGGAATCCTCTGCTCAAATTGTTCAATTTTTAAATTATTTTACCATAACTAACATAATTTAGTCCCCTGGGCTTGGGGAACCTCTGCCCAAATTTTTTTCGTTTGTAATATATTTCATAATAATTAAAGCAATTTGACCTCAGCGCTGGGGATCCTTTTTAAATTTTGGAATTTTTTTTTTGTCATAAGTAAAATAACCTGGCCCTCGGGCGCCGGGGAACCCCTGCTCAAATTTTTAATTTTTTGAATAATTTTCATAATAAATTAAATACAACTTTCCCTTGACCACCGGTAGAGCTTTGCTCATATTGTTCAATTTTTAATTCATTTTACCATAACTAAAATGACTTGGCCCTTGGGCGTGGGGAACCTCTGCACTAATTTTTTTTCATTTGTAATGAATTTCATAATAATTAAAGAAATTTGGCTTCAGCGCTGGCGACCCTTTTGCATAAATTTTTAATATTTTCCAATTTTTTTCATTATAATTAAAAACACTTTTCCCTCGGGCCCCAGGTAAACTCTACTCAAAGTTTTAATCATTTGAAATTTACAAAACAATTCTTTATATCACTTATTTAGTGGGCACAAGGACCCTTTGCACAAATTTTAAATAATTTTCAAATTATTTCATTTTTTTTTTGTTATTAATAAAATTACTTGGCCCTCGGGCGCCGGGGAACCCCTGCTCAAATTTTTCATTTTTTTGTATAATTTTCATAATAAATTAAATACAACTTCCCCTTGACCACCGGTAGAGCTCTGCTCATATTGTTCAATTTTTAATTCATTTTACCATAACTAAAATGACTTGGCCCTTGGGCGTGGGGAACCTCTGCACTAATTTTTTTTCATTTGTAATGAATTTCATAATAATTAAAGAAATTTGGCTTCAGCGCTGGCGACCCTTTTGCATAAATTTTTAATATTTTCCAATTTTTTTCATTATAATTAAAAACACTTTTCCCTCGGGCCCCAGGTAAACTCTACTCAAAGTTTTAATCATTTGAAATTTACAAAACAATTCTTTATTTCTCTTATTTTGTGGGCACAAGGACCCATTGCACAAATTTCAAATAATTTCATTTTGATTGAAATCACTTGGCCCTCGGGCGCCGGGGAACCCCTGCTCAAATTTTTCATTTTTTTGTATAATTTTCATAATACATAAAATGTAACTTTCCATCGACCACCGGTAGACCTCTGCTCAAATTTTTGATTTTCAAAATATTCTTTACAATGATTAAAGTCACTTAATTTTCCATTACTGAAGTATTTCTCCTGAAATTCTAATATTTTAAATTTAGTAATCAATTTTTTATATCTAATAGTTCGTTGGCGCTTGGGACCCTCTGCACACGTTTCCAATAATTTTCAATTCATTTCATAATGATTAAAATGACTTGGCCCTCGAGGGCTGGGAATCCTCTGCTCAAATTGTTCAATTTTTAAATTATTTTACCATAACTAACATAATTTAGTCCCCTGGGCTTGGGGAACCTCTGCCCAAATTTTTTTCGTTTGTAATATATTTCATAATAATTAAAGCAATTTGACCTCAGCGCTGGGGATCCTTTTTAAATTTTGGAATTTTTTTTTTGTCATAAGTAAAATAACCTGGCCCTCGGGCGCCGGGGAACCCCTGCTCAAATTTTTAATTTTTTGAATAATTTTCATAATAAATTAAATACAACTTCCCCTTGACCACCGGTAGAGCTCTTCTCATATTGTTCAATTTTTAAATCATTTTACCATAACTAAAATGACTTGGCCCTTGGGCGTGGGGAACCTCTGCTCTAATTTTTTTTCATTTGTAATGTATTTCATAATAATTAAAGCAATTTGGCTTCAGCGCTGGTGACTCTTTTTCATAAATTTTTAATTTTTTCCAATTTTTTTCATTATAATTAAAAACACTTTTCCCTCCGGCCCCAGGTAAACTCTACTCAAGTTTTTAATCATTTGAAATTTACAAAACAATTCTTTATATCACTTATTTAGTGGGCACAAGGACCCTTTGCACAAATTTTAAATAATTTTCAAATTATTTCATTTTTTTTTTTGTTATTAATAAAATTACTTGGCCCTCGGGCGCCGGGGAACCCCTGCTCAAATTTTTCATTTTTTTGTATAATATTCATAATAAATTAAATACAACTTCCCATTGACCACCGGTAGAGCTCTGCTCATATTGTTCAATTTTTAATTCATTTTACCATAACTAAAATGACTTGGCCCTTGGGCGTGGGGAACCTCTGCACTAATTTTTTTTCATTTGTAATGAATTTCATAATAATTAAAGAAATTTGGCTTCAGCGCTGGCGACCCTTTTGCATAAATTTTTAATATTTTCCAATTTTTTTCATTATAATTAAAAACACTTTTCCCTCGGGCCCCAGGTAAACTCTACTCAAAGTTTTAATCATTTGAAATTTACAAAACAATTCTTTATATCACTTATTTAGTGGGCACAAGGACCCTTTGCACAAATTTTAAATAATTTTCAAATTATTTCATTTTTTTTTTGTTATTAATAAAATTACTTGGCCCTCGGGCGCCGGGGAACCCCTGCTCAAATTTTTCATTTTTTTGTATAATTTTCATAATAAATTAAATACAACTTCCCCTTGACCACCGGTAGAGCTCTGCTCATATTGTTCAATTTTTAATTCATTTTACCATAACTAAAATGACTTGGCCCTTGGGCGTGGGGAACCTCTGCACTAATTTTTTTTCATTTGTAATGAATTACGTAATAATTAAAGAAATTTGGCTTCAGCGCTGGCGACCCTTTTGCATAAATTTTTAATATTTTCCAATTTTTTTCATTATAATTAAAAACACCTTTCCCTCGGGCCCCAGGTAAACTCTACTCAAAGTTTTAATCATTTGAAATTTACAAAACAATTCTTTATTTCACTTATTTTGTGGGCACAAGGACCCATTGCACAAATTTCAAATAATTTTCAAATAATTTCATTTTGATTGAAATCACTTGGCCCTCGAGGGCTGGAAAACCTCTGTTCAATTTTTTTTTTGTTTTGTAATATATTTCATATTAATTAATACAATTTGCTCTCGGCGCTGGGGACCCTTTTGCACAAATTTTTTATTTTTTTCATTATTATTAAAATCTCTTGACGCTCAGTTCCCGGGTAACCTCTGCTCAAATTTTTAATTTTTCGAAATCACAGTACTATTCTTTGTATAACTTAGCACTCGGACACTGGAGACCCTTTGCAGAAATTTTTAATTTTTTTGGAATTCTTTTTTTTTTTGTTATAAATAAAATCACTTGGCCCTCGGGCAGCGGGGAACCCCTGCTCAAATTTTTCATTTTTTTGTATAACTTTCATAATACATAAAATGTAATTTTCCCTCGACCACCGGGAGACCTCTTCTCAAATTTTTGATTTTCAAAATATTCTTTACAATGATTAAAGTCACTTAATTTTCCATACCTGAAGTATTTCTCCTGAATTTTTAATATTTTAAATTTAGTATTCAATTTTTTATATCTAATAGTTCGTTGGCGCTAAGGACCCTCTGCACACGTTTTCAATAATTTTCAATTCATTTCATAATGATTAAAATGACTTGGCCCTCGAGGGCTGGGAATCCTCTGCTCAAATTGTTCAATTTTTAAATTATTTTACCATAACTAACATAATTTAGTCCCCTGGGCTTGGGGAACATCTGCCCAAATTTTTTTCGTTTGTAATGTATTTCATAATAATTAAAGCAATTTGACCTCTGCGCTGGGGATCCTTTTTAAATTTTGGAATTTTTTTTTTTGTTATATGTAAAATAACCTGGCCCTCGGGCGCCGGGGAACCCCTGCTAAAATTTTTAATTTTTTGAATAATTTTCATAATAAATTAAATACAACTTCCCCTAGACCACTGGTAGAGCTCTTCTCATATTGTTCAATTTTTAAATCATTTTACCATAACTAAAATGACTTGGCCCTTGGGCGTGGGGAACCTCTGCTCTAATTTTTTTTAATTTGTAATGTATTTCATAATAATTAAAGCAATTTGGCTTCAGCGCTGGTGACTCTTTTTCATAAATTATTAATTTTTTCCAATTTTTTTCATTATAATTAAAAACACTTTTCCCTCGGGCCCCAGGTAAACTCTACTCAAGTTTTTAATCATTTGAAATTTACAAAACAATTCTTTATATCACTTATTAAGTGGGCACAAGGACCCTTTGCACAAATTTTAAATAATTTTCAAATTATTTCATTTTTTTTTTGTTATTAATAAAATTACTTGGCCCTCGGGCGCCGGGGAACCCCTGCTCAAATTTTTCATTTTTTTGTATAATTTTCATAATAAATTAAATACAACTTCCCCTTGACCACCGGTAGAGCTCTGCTCATATTGTTCAATTTTTAATTCATTTTACCATAACTAAAATGACTTGGCCCTTGGGCGTGGGGAACCTCTGCACTAATTTTTTTTCATTTGTAATGTATTTCATAATAATTAAAGAAATTTGGCTTCAGCGCTGGCGACCCATTTGCATAAATTTTTAATATTTTCCAATTTTTTTCATTATAATTAAAAACACTTTTCCCTCGGGCCCCAGGTAAACTCTACTCAAAGTTTTAATCATTTGAAATTTACAAAACAATTCTTTATATCACTTATTTTGTGGGCACAAGGACCCATTGCACAAATTTTAAATAATTTTCAAATTATTTCATTTTTTTTTTTTGTTATTAATAAAATTACTTGGCCCTCGGGCGCCGGGGAACCCCTGCTCAAATTTTTAATTTTTTTGTATAATTTTCATAATAAATTAAATACAACTTCCCCTTGACCACCGGTAGAGCTCTGCTCATATTGTTCAATTTTTAATTCATTTTACCATAACTAAAATGACTTGGCCCTTGGGCGTGGGGAACCTCTGCACTAATTTTTTTTCATTTGTAATGAATTTCATAATAATTAAAGAAATTTGGCTTCAGCGCTGGCGACCCTTTTGCATAAATTTTTAATATTTTCCAATTTTTTTCATTATAATTAAAAACACTTTTCCCTCGGGCCCCAGGTAAACTCTACTCAAGTTTTTAATCATTTGAAATTTACAAAACAATTCTTTATATCACTTATTTTGTGGGCACAAGGACCCATTGCACAAATTTCAAATAATTTTCAAATTATTTCATTTTGATTGAAATCACTTGGCCCTCGAGGGCTGGAAAACCTCTGTTCAATTTTTTTTTTGTTTTGTAATATATTTCATAATAATTAATACGATTTGCTCTCGGCGCTGTGGACCCTTTTGCACAATTTTTAATTTTTTTCATTATTATTAAAATCTCTTGACGCCCAGGCCCCGGTTAACCTCTGCTCAAATTTTTAATGTTTCGAAATCACAGGACTATTCTTTGTATAACTTAGCACTCGGGCACTGGAGACCCTTTGTAGAAATTTTTAATTTTTTTGGAATTTTTTTTTTTTTGTTATAAATAAAATCACTTGGCCCTCGGGCGCCGTTGAACCCCTGCTCAAATTTTTCATTTTTTTGTATAATTTTCATAATACATAAAATGTAACTTTCCATCGACCACCGGTAGACCTCTGCTCAAATTCTTGATTTTCGAAATATTCTTTACAATGATTAAAGTCACTTAATTTTCCATACCTGAAGTATTTCTCCTGAATTTTTAATATTTTAAATTTAGTATTCAATTTTTTATATCTAATAGTTCGTTGGCGCTAAGGACCCTCTGCACACGTTTTCAAAAATTTTCAATTCATTTCATTATGATTAAAATGACTTGGCCCTCGAGGGCTGGGAATCATCTGCTCAAATTGTTCAATTTTTAAATTATTTTACCATAACTAATATAATTTAGTCCCCTGGGCTTGGGGAACATCTGCCCAAATTTTTTTCGTTTGTAATGTATTTCATAATAATTATAGCAATTTGACCTCTGCGCTGGGGATCCTTTTTAAATTTTGGAATTTTTTTTTTTGTTATATGTAAAATAACCTGGCCCTCGGGCGCCGGGGAACCCCTGCTCAAATTTTTAATTTTTTGAATAATTTTCATAATAAATTAAATACAACTTTCCCTTGACCACCGGTAGAGCTCTACTCATATTGTTCAATTTTTAAATCATTTTACCATAACTAAAATGACTTGTCCCTTGGGCGTGGGGAACCTCTGCTCTAATTTTTTTTCATTTGTTATGTATTTCATAATAATTAAAGAAATTTGGCTTCAGCGCTGGCGACCCTTTTGCATACATTTTTAATATTTTCCAATTTTTTTCATTATAATTAAAAACACTTTTCCCTCGGGCCCCAGGTAAACTCTACTCAAGTTTTTAATCATTTGAAATTTACAAAACAATTCTTTATATCACTTATTTAGTGGGCACAAGGACCCTTTGCACAAATTTTAAATAATTTTCAAATTATTTCATTTTTTTTTTTGTTATTAATAAAATTACTTGGCCCTCGGGCGCCGGGGAACCCCTGCTCAAATTTTTCATTTTTTTGTATAATTTTCATAATAAATTAAATACAACTTCCCCTTGACCACCGGTAGAGCTCTGCTCATATTGTTCAATTTTTAATTCATTTTACCATAACTAAAATGACTTGGCCCTTGGGCGTGGGGAACCTCTGCACTAATTTTTTTTCATTTGTAATGAATTTCATAATAATTAAAGAAATTTGGCTTCAGCGCTGGCGACCCTTTTGCATAAATTTTTAATATTTTCCAATTTTTTTCATTATAATTAAAAACACTTTTCCCTCGGGCCCCAGGTAAACTCTACTCAATGTTTTAATCATTTGAAATTTACAAAACAATTCTTTATATCACTTATTTAGTGGGCACAAGGACCCTTTGCACAAATTTTAAATAATTTTCAAATTATTTCATTTTTTTTTTTGTTATTAATAAAATTACTTGGCCCTCGGGCGCCGGGGAACCCCTGCTCAAATTTTTCATTTTTTTGTATAATTTTCATAATAAATTAAATACAACTTCCCCTTGACCACCGGTAGAGCTCTGCTCATATTGTTCAATTTTTATTTCATTTTACCATAACTAAAATGACTTGGCCCTTGGGCGTGGGGAACCTCTGCACTAATTTTTTTTCATTTGTAATGAATTTCATAATAATTAAAGAAATTTGGCTTCAGCGCTGGCGACCCTTTTGCATAAATTTTTAATATTTTCCAATTTTTTTCATTATAATTAAAAACACTTTTCCCTCGGGCCCCAGGTAAACTCTACTCAAAGTTTTAATCATTTGAAATTTACAAAACAATTCTTTATATCACTTATTTAGTGGGCACAAGGACCCTTTGCACAAATTTTAAATAATTTTCAAATTATTTCATTTTTTTTTTGTTATTAATAAAATTACTTGGCCCTCGGGCGCCGGGGAACCCCTGCTCAAATTTTTCATTTTTTTGTATAATTTTCATAATAAATTAAATACAACTTCCCCTTGACCACCGGTAGAGCTCTTCTCATATTGTTCAATTTTTAAATTATTTTACCATAACTAAAATGACTTGGCCCTTGGGCGTGGGGAACCTCTGCACTAATTTTTTTTCATTTGTAATGAATTTCATAATAATTAAAGAAATTTGGCTTCAGCGCTGGCGACCCTTTTGCATAAATTTTTAATATTTTCCAATTTTTTTCATTATAATTAAAAACACTTTTCCCTCGGGCCCCAGGTAAACTCTACTCAAAGTTTTAATCATTTGAAATTTACAAAACAATTCTTTATTTCACTTATTTTGTGGGCACAAGGACCCATTGCACAAATTTCAAATAATTTTCAAATAATTTCATTTTGATTGAAATCACTTGGCCCTCGAGGGCTGGAAAACCTCTGTTCAATGTTTTTTTTGTTTTGTAATATATTTCATAATAATTAATACGATTTGCTCTCGGCGCTGGGGACCCTTTTGCAGAAATTTTTAATTTTTTTCATTATTATTAAAATCTCTTGACGCCCAGGCCCCGGTTACCCTTCGCTCAAATTTTTAATTTTTCGAAATCACAGGACTATTCTTTGTATAACTTAGCACTCGGGCACTGGAGACCCTTTGTAGAAATTTTTAATTTTTTTGGAATTTTTTTTTTTTTTGTTTTAAATAAAATCACTTGGCCCTTGGGCGCCGGGGAACCCCTGCTCAAATTTTTCATTTTTTTGTATAATTTTCATAATACATAAATGTAACTTTCCCTCGACCACCGGGAGACCTCTTCTCAAATTTTTGATTTTCAAAATATTCTTTACAATGATTAAAGTCACTTAATTTTCCATACCTGAAGTATTTCTCCTGAATTTTTAATATTTTAAATTTAGTATTCAATTTTTTATATCTAATAGTTCGTTGGCGCTTAGGACCCTCTGCACACGTTTTCAATAATTTTCAATTCATTTCATATTGATTAAAATGACTTGGCCCTCGAGGGCTGGGAATCCTCTGCTCAAATTGTTCAATTTTTAAATTATTATACCATAACTAACATAATTTAGTCCCCTGGGCTTGGGGAACATCTGCCCAAATTTTTTTCGTTTGTAATATATTTCATAATAATTAAAGCAATTTGACCTCTGCGCTGGGGATCCTTTTTAAATTTTGGAATTTCTTTTTTTGTTATATGTAAAATAACCTGGCCCTCGGGTGCCAGGGACACCCCTGCTCAAATTTTTAATTTTTTGAATAATTTTCATAATAAATTAAATACAACTTTCCCTTGACCACCGGTAGAGCTCTTCTCATATTGTTCAATTTTTAAATCATTTTACCATAACTAAAATGACTTGTCCCTTGGGCGTGGGGAACCTCTGCTCTAATTTTTTTTCATTTGTAATGTATTTCATAATAATTAAAGCAATTTGGCTTCAGCGGTGGTGACTCTTTTGCATAAATTTTTAATTTTTTCCAATTTTTTTCATTATAATTAAAAACACTTTTCCCTCCGGCCCCAGGTAAACTCTACTCAAGTTTTTAATCATTTGAAATTTACAAAACAATTCTTTATATCACTTATTTAGTGGGCACAAGGACCCTTTGCACAAATTTTAAATAATTTTCAAATTATTTCATTTTTTTTTTGTTATTAATAAAATTACTTGGCCCTCGGGCACTGGGGAACCCCTGCTCAAATTTTTCATTTTTTTGTATAATTTTCATAATACATAAATGTAACTTTCCCTCGACCACCGGGAGACCTCTTCTCAAATTTTTGATTTTCAAAATATTCTTTACAATGATTAAAGTCACTTAATTTTCCATACCTGAAGTATTTCTCCTGAAATTTTTAATATATTAAATTTAGTATTCAATTTTTTATATCTAATAGTTCGTTGGCGATTAGGACCCTCTGCACACGTTTTCAATAATTTTCAATTCATTTCATAATGATTAAAATGACTTGGCCCTCGAGGGCTGGGAATCCTCTGCTCAAATTGTTCAATTTTTAAATTATTTTACCATAACTAACATAATTTAGTCCCCTGGGCTTGGGGAACCTCTGCTCAAATTTTTTTCGTTTTTAATGTATTTCATAATAATTAAATCAATTTGACCTCTGCGCTGGGGATCCTTTTTAAATTTTGGATTTTTTTTTTTGTTATATGTAAAATAACCTGGCCCTCGGGCGCCGGGGAACCCCTGCTCAAATTTTTAATTTTTTGAATAATTTTCATAATAAATAAATTACAACTTTCCCTTGACCACCGGTAGAGCTCTACTCATATTGTTCAATTTTTAAATCATTTTACCATAACTAAAATGACTTGTCCCTTGGGCGTGGGGAACCTCTGCACTAATTTTTTTTCATTTGTTATGTATTTCATAATAATTAAAGAAATTTGGCTTCAGCGCTGGCGACCCTTTTGCATACATTTTTAATATTTTCCAATTTTTTTCATTATAATTAAAAACACTTTTCCCTCGGGTCCCAGATAAACTCTACTCAAAGTTTTAATCATTTGAAATTTACAAAACAATTCTTTATATCACTTATTTTGTGGGCACAAGGACCTTTGCACAAATTTTAAATAATTTTCAAATTATTTCATTTTTTTTTTGTTATTAATAAAATTACTTGGCCCTCGGGCGCCGGGGAACCCCTGCTCAAATTTTTCATTTTTTTGTATAATTTTCATAATACATAAATGTAACTTTCCCTCGACCACCGGGAGACCTCTTCTCAAATTTTTGATTTTCAAAATATTCTTTACAATGATTAAAGTCACTTAATTTTCCATACCTGAAGTATTTCTTCTGAAATTTTTAATATATTAAATTTAGTATTCAATTTTTTATATCTAATAGTTCGTTGGCTATTAGGACCCTCTTCACACGTTTTCAATAATTTTCAATTCATTTCATAATGATTAAAATGACTTGGCCCTCGAGGGCTGGGAATCCTCTGCTCAAATTGTTCAATTTTTAAATTATTTTACCATAACTAACATAATTTAGTCCCCTGGGATTGGGGAACCTCTGCCCAAATTTTTTTCGTTTTTAATGTATTTCATAATAATTAAATCAATTTGACCTCTGCGCTGGGGATCCTTTTTAAATTTTGGAATTTTTTTTTTTGTTATATGTAAAATAACCTGGCCCTCGGGCGCCGGGGAACCCCTGCTCAAATTTTTAATTTTTTGAATAATTTTCATAATAAATAAATTACGACTTTCCCTTGACCACCGGTAGAGCTCTTCTCATATTGTTCAATTTTTAAATCATTTTACCATAACTAAAATGACTTGGCCCTTGGGCGTGGGGAACCTCTGCTCTAATTTTTTTTCATTTGTAATGTATTTCATAATAATTAAAGCAATTTGGCTTCAGCGCTGGTGACTCTTTTGCATAAATTTTTAATTTTTTCCAATTTTTTTCCTTATAATTAAAAACACTTTTCCCTCGGGCCCCAGGTAAACTCTACTCAAGTTTGTAATTATTTGAAATTTACAAAACAATTCTTTATATCACTTATTTAGTGGGCACAAGGACCCTTTGCACAAATTTTAAATAATTTTCAAATTATTTCATTTTTTTTTTTGTTATTAATAAAATTACTTGGCCCTCGGGCGCCGGGGAACCCCTGCTCAAATTTTTCATTTTTTTGTATAATTTTCATAATACATAAAATGTAACTTTCCCTCGACCACCGGGAGACCTCTGCTCAAATTTTTGATTTTCAAAATATTCTTTACAATGATTAAAGTCACTTAATTTTCCATTACTGAAGTATTTCTCCTGAAATTTTTAATATTTTAAATTTTGTATTCAATTTTTTATATCTAATAGTTCGTTGGCGCTTGGGACCCTCTGCACACGTTTTCAATAATTTTCAATTCATTTCATAATGATTAAAATGACTTGGCCCTCGAGGGCTGGGAATCCTCTGCTCAAATTGTTAAAGTTTTAAATTATTTTACCATAACTAACATAATTTATTCCCTTGGGCGTGGGGAACCTCTGCCCAAATTTTTTTCGTTTGTAATGTATTTCATAATAATTAAAGCAATTTGACCTCAGCGCTGGGGATCCTTTTTAAATTTTGGAATTTAATTTAATTTTTAATTGTTTAAATAAATTCATAACAATAAAAATCAAAAAGCCCTCGGGTGTCGGAGAACTTCTTGTCTAGTTTTTATTTTTTTGTAAATATTTCATTAAAACTATATTCAATTGGCCATCGGGCGCCGGGGTACCTCTGCTCAAATTTTTAAGTGTTCAAATTAATTTCTTATGACTAAAATCAAAAATTTCTTGATAACCGTTATATTTCTTTTCAAGCATTAATTTATTTGGTGCCAAGGATAATTCAATCACTTTTTATTATTTTAAATATATTTCTGAATAATTAAAATCCAAATGCCCTCGGTTGCCAGAGAACTTCTTGTCTAATTTTTATTTTTTTGGGAAATGTTACTTTAAAACTGAAATCAATTGGCCCTCAGGCGCCGGGAAACCTCTGCTCAAATTTTGAATTGTTCAAATAAATTCATTACAATAATAATCAATAAGCCCTCGGGTGTCGGAGATCTTCATGTCTGGAATTTATTTTTTTGGACAATATTTCTTTAAAACTAAAATCAATTGGCCCTCAGGCGCCGGGTACCTCTGCTCCAATTTCGAATTGTTCAAATAAATTCCTTATATTAATAATCAAAAACTCCCCCGAGGCCCGGTCTATTTCTACTCATATTTAAGTTTGTTTAAATTTATAAATAATTATTTATATTTATTGGTGCCAAGGATATTTCGCTCGATATTAATTCTTCAAAATATATTTCTGAATAATTAAAATCAAATAGCCCTCGGGTGCCGGGGATCTTCTTTTCTAATTTTTATTTTTTTGGAAAATGTTACTTTAAAACTGAAATCAATTTGCCCTCGGGCGCCGGGGAACCTCTGCTCAGATTTTGAATTGTTCAAATAAATTCATAACAATACAAATCAAAAAGCCCTCGGGCGTTGGGGAACTTATTGTCTAGTTTTTATTTTTTTGGAAAATAATTCATTAAAACAAAATTCAATTGGCCATCGGGCGCCGGGTAAACTCTGCTCAAAATTTTAATCTTTTAAATAAATTCCGAATAATTATAATCAAATATCCCTCGGCTACCGTGATATTTCTACTCACAATATAAGTTATTAAAATTTGTAAATCAGTATTTATATTCCTATTGGTTCCAAGTCTATTTCGCACAACTTGATGATTTAAAATATATTTCTGAATAATTAAAATGGAAAAGCCCTCAGTAGCCGGAGAATATCTTGTCTATTTTCAAATTTTTAAGAAAATATTCTTTAAAACTAAAATCAATTGGCCCTCGGGCGCCGGGGAACCTCTGCTCAAATTTTTAAGTGGTCAAATAAATTTCTTATGACTAAAATCAAAAATTCCTTGGGTACCGTTATATTTCTTCTCGAACATTAATTTATTTGATGCCAAGTATATTTTACTCACTTTTTATTATTTTGAATATATTTCTGAATAATTGAAATCCAAATGCCCTCGTTTGCCAAAGAACTTCTTGTCAAATTTTTGTTTTTTTGGAAAATATTTCTTTAAAACTAAAATCATTTGGCCATCGGGTGCCGGGTAACCTCTGCTCACAATTTAAAATTTTTAAATAAATTCCTTCTAATAAAAATATAAAATTTCTCGGGTGCCGGGCTATTTCTACTCAAACATTAATTTATTTGATGCCAAGTATATTTCACTCGCTTTTCATTATTTTAATATATTTCTGAATAATTGAAATCAAAAAGCACTTGGGTGCCTGGGAACTTCTTGTCTAATTTTAAATTTTTTGGAAAATTTTTCATAATAATTTTAATCATTGGCCCTTTGGTGCCAGGGAACCTTTGCTCAAATTTAAAATTGTTTAAATAAATTCCGAATATTTAAAATCAAATATCCCTGGTGCCGTGATATTTCTACTCACAATTTAAGTAATAAATTTGTAAATCATTATTTATATTCCTTGGTTCCAAGTATATTTCGCTCAATTTAATTATTTAAAACATATTTCTGAATAATTAAAATGAAAAAGCTATCGGTTATCGGGGAATATCTTGTCTAATTTCAAATTTTTAAGAAATTATTTCTTTAAAACTAAAATCAATTGGCCCTCGGGCGCCGGGGAACCTCTTATCAAATTTTTAATTTTTTTGGAAGTTATTTCAGCATTAGGAAAATCATTTGACCCTCGGGCGCCGTTGAACCTCTGCTCAATTTTTCAATTTTCAAAATAGGCTTGTCAATGATATAAGTCACTTAGTCCTCCGGGACTGGAGTATTTCTGATCAAATTTTAAAATTTTGAAATGCATTAAAATATATTAATATCACTTGGCCCAAGGTCGTCAACGAACCTCTATTCAAATTTTTAATTTAACCTTAGTCCTAAAGGTGAAGGAGTCGTCAAGTGAGATAAAATATTTAAAAAGTACGTACTTCGCCCCATGGGATATTCTTCGCTACTGTATTGAATTTTAAAGAAATTATTAATCATTTCTATAGTTTAACGATTCTGAGCAAAGCTTCAGAATTAAAATATGCTGTTTGGATGGAATAATTTTTTAAAAATAAATATTAAAAGCTGAAAATCGACGTAAAAACAGTTAATTACGTAAAAATTATAATGTAATTCATTTAAACGCTTATAAAAAAAAATTTTAAGTTGCGATTTTCGAAATTTGTTCAATATCGTTGCTGAAGTGTATGATTAAGGTCATATTAAATTTTCAGAAGTCTTCATCAAATTTTAAATATATTTCATTTATACACTTCATTAGTGTTCGTCTAATTTTTGGAAGATATTTTTTTTATTTAATTACCTATCGAAAGTTTTTTTGTTTGACAAAAATTGTTTTTTATAACAAAGATTCAAAACTCTAAGTTATATCTGTGTTCAAAGTTTCGTTATGTTTGGATCAATCAATTTCTTCAAACAAATTGTTAATGTTAAAAATTGACGAAAAAACAGTTTATTACGTAAAAATTGTACAATAATTTACTTAAATGCTAATAAAAAAAATCCTCAGTCAAAATTTTTGAAATTTTTCAGAATCATTAGAGAAGTGCATGAACAGTCATATTAAATCTTCAAACGTTTTTGTCAAATATTTAAAACTTTATTAGGGATAAACTTTTTAAAAACAAGGTATTTTCAAAGTTCTGTTTTTAGCCTAAAAGTTGTCAAAGTTTTTAAAGCATGTAGTGATACGTCAATAATATATGGTGAAAATTTCAAGTTTCTAACAACATTATTTTTGAAGTTATGACAGAATTACTAAAGTCGATTTAATGAAAAGTGTCGTTTACGACGAATTTCGCCGTTTTTGCTCTATTTTAAGCTGTTTTCCCGTTTGCCTGGAAGAACTATTGAGACGAGAGTTTAAAAAACTTTCAAAGTACCATCTGCATCGTATTTTTGATCCATAGAGTTGCTATATGAAAGTTTTGAACAAAGTTAAGTTGAGCAAAAAGTATCTCCAGATAAAAAATAATAATAATAATAAAATAATGAACATCATAGTAAAACCATGAAATCCTTCTTTTCATTCGGAATCTAAAATTTTTTTAGATTTCTGTTTACAAATACCCAAATATTTACATTGAACTTGAGTTACAACGATCAGTCATTTGACACCAAAAGTTCTTTTTCACAACAATTTAATAATGTTATCATATTTTAATTGTTATCACAAAGAACCACATGTGAATAATCAGTTATCACATTATTGATAACATAATATTTAGGAATAACGAATCTTGATATAAATGTGAAATCAAAAATAATACCATTAAAAATTTATACAAAATTCATGAATCGTTTTATTTTTATAATTGATAGTGGATTTCCGTCAAATACTTAGGTACGTATTTATTATTTTGTCATAAATACTAAATTGCAAAGTTATCGTATTGCTTTCATTTTTTTCGCTTTGAAGCTTTGAACAATGTCGTCCAGTTCTCAAAAGAGAAAAGCCACCGGTCCAGACACATATACCGACAATGTATGGAAACGTACTAAGGGAACGGTAGCCGAGAAGCTAGAGCGTTCTCAGCCTTATAGATTCTTCCTGTCCGCGGTGGATTCCGATCCGTCGACTCACACTGAAGACTTGACGCTATCATTTCCAGGTATGATGTTCACTGACTACCATCGTCAATGTAACAGTAACAAAATGTGTGCTGTTATTGTTGCCCTCTTATATAGGTTTAACTGAGTTAATTCCTAATTTGTCCGTCTTTTATTTTTCAGAACTCTTGGATAAAAGTCTCGGTGATTTGTCTGAATCACTTCACATAAACTTTATGGTTGAACTCGGCTGGCTTTTTGCTCAATACTTTATTACAGATCAAAAGTAGGTTCTAATAAAATTGCCATTATATACTTAACTCCAGGGAATCATTTATGATCTTAACATATTACATTGTTGATGATCTTCCTATGGCGTATAGAAATATTTCATGAGAACCAATGAAATATTTTTTAGGTACATAAAAATAGATTTAATAGATGGCAATCTTTGTTTATTATGATGGCAACTGTTAGGTTTCTTAATGCAGTTAAGAACTACAGATGTGTTCAATCTTTAATCATAAATCAGTATAATTGTGTTCATATTTAAATTACCCAGTTCAAACTTCCCTGATAAACAAAATGAATATTTACTTACATTTGTTTAATTACTTTATATTGTATGATTTAATTGAATAATTTGTTTTTAAATTCAGGGGTAAGATAGTATCACTTCTGTATGAACATTGTGATGAAAACTTACATGCATTAGAAGCTATGAATAAAATTCCAAATTTAAGACATGCAAAAATAAAGCCTCAAAATGCATTTGGCCATCATCATAGGTCAGTTAAAACAATTATATATACTATTATTCAATAGTTTAGTAAAAATAAAAAATATTATATAATTAATGATTTTAGTAAGTTGTCATTGTTTGCCTATGCTGATGGTAGTGTACGTGTTGTAGTTATGACTGCAAATCTTCGCGAGGAAGATTGGACTAACTTAACGCAAGGGTAAGAGTAATTTAATTACTATTTTACTGTTCAATTTGAAATATAATATTTGTAAAATTATAGAATTTGGGTTAGCCCACGATTTCCAATAAAAAGTAATGATGTTAAATCTGATGGAGACTCTAAAACTGGTTTTAAAAAAGATATTCTACGATACTTACGATCTTACAATGAATCATTATTATGCCAATGGATACAAAAAATTGAAAAAGCTGATTTCAGTGATGCAAAGTGACTATATGTTTATAATAATTTATTAATTGAATGAACATTTCTAAAAATGGTTGGGGGGGCGTAGTGTTTTTTTCATTTCTAGTGTTCCAGGTAAGCACTTTGAGCCAATGTGGGGTCAAACATACTTAAAAAATATTTTAAAAACACATGCTTGTTTACCATCTGGAGCACCATCAGACTGGCCTATAATATCTCAATGTTCTTCTTTGGGGTCTTTAGGAGCCAATGATAAAGACTGGCTAATATCAGAGTTTGTAGAAAATTTATCCGCTTCTACACACAGTGAAACAGTCAAAAGTCGCATTCCTTTCAACTTAGTAAGGTAAAATATGATAGGAATATTTTTCTTAAATAATTTATTTTATTTTACAGATTTACCCGTCAGTAGAAAATGTTTTAAGTAGTTGGGATGGACCTTTAGGTGGTTGCTGTTTGCCATACAGTGACAAGACTCACCAAAAACAAACATGGCTCAAGAACTATATGTGGTACATATACAATGATATCTCAAACAATATTGATGGACCTAATCTTTATTTGATGTTCCTAATAAATTATTTAACAGCAAGTGGCGTAGTGATTCACGGAAAAGAACAAAGGCCATGCCACATATAAAGAGTTACTGTCGAGTTTCACCTTGTTGTACTGAAATGTCTTGGTTTTTATTGACAAGTGCTAATTTGTCAAAAGCTGCATGGGGTAGACAAATGAAATCAGACCGAAGTAACTACATAATATCTTTCGAAGCTGGAGTTTTGTTCTTACCTCAGTTTTTGGTAGGTACTTATTTTTATTTTATCTGAATAATTAAATATTGTTAATTATTATAGATTTTATTTATTTTACTTTGACAGACTGGATGTGATACATTTTCTTTAGATCATAATCAACAGAACAATAGATCACCATCTTTTCCTATACCTTTTGACTTGCCATTATCTCCATATGTGGAAATTGATCAACCTTGGCGAGCAGATCTGATCTGATTGTACATTATTTAAATGAATTTAACAAATGTGTATATTATTAAGTGATTTTTGTATTTTCATCATAAAATTATTATTTATTTTATTCATTCATAGTATTTTATACATACTTCTTAAATTATATGTCAAATATCTGGAACTCTCAACTTCCATGTTCAGGGTCTTTTATTGTTGATTTCCCATCTCAACATTCTTTCAATTATTCATTTTTTATTTTCATTGTTTAATTTATAATGATATTTTCTATGAAGTATAATTTTTTATCATTTATTCAAACTAATAAAATACATTTTTTTAATAATGCTTTTGTTAGATTTAATTAATACTGCTCAAAATTGCTTTAGGTTAATTCACAAAATAATTGTGTATGTTCTTCTATTGGAAATTGCATAAAAGTATTAAGTTCCTATACATTTTTTATGCACAGTAATTTAAATGTTTATTTTTTAAGCATTTACTTCATCATATTTATAATATATTAAACTAAGTGCTAATGTTGAATTACAATTAAATGACTGACGGAAAAATGACGTAATAATTTTTCTTTTCATAACTTGTAATTTATTTATTTTTCTAATTTAAACTTTTTTTTAAGCTTACTTTTATGTATTTATACCCTCTTAAAAAATTTACATCTGGAGAAAATCCAAGTTTCTAAATCCACTCTTTTATAAAAAAAAATTTAAAAAAATACATAATTGTATTATTAGTTATTTATTATTACATTATAAATATTTAGAAATGAATAAGCAGAATAAGCAGTAATTAAATTGATTTTATTATTGATGATATTGAACTTTCAACAAAATGTACTACAAATTGAGGGAAAGTATTAGTCTTTTCAGATTGATTCTTGTCTTCATGAATTTATTTGTGTGTAGGCTTCAATTCTTGGTTTGCCTACAAAATTGTTGAGCCCATTTCTTTACCTGGGCCCTCTCTTAAAAGGCTAAAATATTTGACAAATAAATATCACTTTAATTTTTTTATTCAATACCTATTCGAGTATATAATTCGAGTATATAACATGTGTTTTTTACTTTTTACATTATATAACATTTGTTTCATACTTATTAAACTCTAATGATTTAATACACATGAACATGTGAAGAAATTAAATATGAGTCTCTTGCTCAAAGGTTTATATTTATATAAGGCCTCAACAAAATGTCAGAGGATGCTCAGGCCGACTCAGTACCCCCCCCCCCCCACCAATGACTTACATACACTATGTTTTATCCTTCATAAAACTATATGGTCATAAGCGCCAACGCCTTAACGAAATAATATTATAATATATTAATCAAAAACAAAAAACAAAATTAATCCATCCAATTTTTATCAAATTTAGCTCTGTATAACAACTTAATTTTTTCAAGAAAAAAAAATACCATATTTTAAAATGTAAAAATAATGTCTGATTTTCAAAAACGTTTTGGATTTATCAATATTATAGATTGTAGAGAATAAAATAATTAATATTTGAAAATATTAAAGTAAAATTACCCTGTGAATAGTTCAATAATATAAATAATAAACCACTTGTAGGTGATAGTTTTTGGTACTAAGTATATAAAAATGAAAAAAGCTTTAAACAATTTCGAGCGCCTAAAAAAAAAAAAACACCAGTAGAGAAAAAATAGTACATGTGACGTTTTTAAAAGTCTTGACTGTTATGAAAACAAAATCCTCTTCCACCACAACTGGTCATCCCTATAATAACGATACGGGCCGAACATAAAAAAAAATACGAACTCTTCTGTCAAGAAATTGCCTATACGAAAAACAATAATAACTCGGCGCTTTTGTCCATAGGCGTTGACGCTTACAGTTTTAATACGTTTATTTATATATACCTATAGCGCTTTTGCCCTAACACTTTTTCACTAGTACTGGCGTTTACGATTACCATCAATTATTTCAGTCACAACTAGCCCGATTAAGGTACCTGATAAAGTAGGTATGTCTATTGTTCAGAGTTTAGATATACACTTGTGTTTCAGACCGTTGCTACTAGCTAGCCGTAAGTACCTACCCAAGTCCCTGTGGTCTGCGCATGTCTGTACAGAGCGAGTCTTGCAGATAACATCAAGGCTCTTTTACTGTAATATGTTAATAATAAATATTCATATTCATTTGCACTTACAGTACGTCGAGCGAAATAACGATTTAAGCCCGATTAACATGGTTTGTTTTTGGTTCACCACATGTATATTTTCTATTGATACGTTCTGAATTGCATTAAGAAATGATTGTTGTATTTTAAAATTTTTTTTTATCAACGTTTAATTTTTGAATGAAAATTATATTACGAAAAAAGATTGACCACGAGAGAAACTTCACAACGAAAAGATCTGATTTTTATAAGAAAACTAATAATAGGTATTTGTTTTTGTTAACGTTTAGATAGGAATAAAGTAACTAATCTTGTAATTGAATTGTCTGATTTTGAGGGAAATTAAATTAAGCCAATTAAGGTAGGTGATACTACTAGGTTTAACCAACGTTTACAATCAGTTTCAAATAATAACAATACAACTAAACCAACGATATCATAATAATAGTGAATCGTCCATTTGAATTTTTAATCAAACTCAAAACGCATAGATATAAGACATTTATTCACGAAATCAATCTTCACAAAACATTGAAAATACGTACCTATAGCAGGTACATGGTGCACCTTTTCATAAATTACATAATGTATCAGTGCCTAATCAATATTTAATGATGTAAAACCTGTAAAATTTTAACATCAGATAGGTTAGCCTATGCTAATTTCGATACTTCCAGAGTTTATAATATTTAGCCGAATATGTTTCAAAAATATTATCAAGCAATGATGGGCTGCGTTAAGTCTATTATATGACCTACTGTCAAAATTTAATAGCTTTGTTACTCTGCAGTCACGTTTGTTTTCTATAAAATAGGTATCGTCTTTCCAATTCCAGCGTGATCTTAACAAAGCCAGAAGCCTCCTACCTATAATAATTCAAGGTCCTTGAATTCTATTTCCAATATTTTATTTGTGATTATTTTCTAGTTCTCTACATCATTTTCTTTTGTCACTTATCGTTAACGTACCTGCAAGCAGTAACCTAAGGCATTTTATGAAATAAGTACTTGTAAGTTAATCATTTTTAACCTCCAATTATTGGGAATTAAATATTATTAAAAAAAAAAAAAATAGTGTAAAATAATATTAAGTTTTCTAATTGAAATTGGTCACTTATTGAATTACGCATCTATGCCTATAATAATAGGTAGGTTTTGTCATATTTTTGCGGCAGGTTACATATTTGATATATTGAATCACAAATTCACAACTCATAAATGTAACAACCTAATACTATTATTGAGATTTTGTGAAAGTGTCAAGCAGTATGTCATTATATTTTCTTGCATTTGAAAAAATTTCTAAAAGTGACCACACGAATGTACCAACGTAATGAAATCTTATTAATAAAGGGACTAATCAAGATTTCTCGGACAGGATCATTTTTTGATTACGATTTTTGGACTGCTAAATTTCGTGAATACGGATTTATCAAAATAAAAAAAAAAAAACCTATTGATTTCAAACCAATTCTTTCTTCAATTTGTTCAGAATCTAAAATTAAAAAAAAATAATACATAGGGTTTTTCTTTTTACTAAAACACAAAATTCCAAATCTGTAAAAGTACTAGGTTTTACAATAAGTGATACATTTTATTCAAACAGACAGTTGCGGATAAGCCTGTTGGGAAATCGAATTTTACTACGGAGATTAAAAATTTTATTAATCAGTGTAATTAAACATTAAAAGATACCACAAACACTCGATTTTTGATAAAAAAAAAAAAAAAAAAAGAACAAATAAATATTATTTAAATAAACTTAAATTATTAAAAAAAACATCAATAATATTTTTAGAACGATACTTTAAAGAAAAAAATAAATTGTAATATATTTATCAATTTTTTCTACTTATCATTCAAAGTTGTTCACAACACATCATAAAATAATCAACTAATAATTTAATGTAATTTAAAATTGATGAACAAATTTTCGGGGAGACTCTTAAGTTCTGAGGCTCTTGAAAATACTTTTCAGTGAAAAACAATATGTCGAACCACCAGACAGGATGACACGAGAGAAAGTGTCCGTTAACACTAGAGGTACTTCAAACGTCTTTAATTTATTTCAACAAAGAAGATGTTTTAATGATGAGATATTCAGAAAATATCTTCGTGTTTGGTGAAATTTTTGTTTAAGCAAACGAGGTAGATTTTTGGGAATAAATAGAAAGAGAGAGAGAGAGAGAGAGAGAGAGAGTCAAACTAATCCTATAACATATTTCTTTATTATATTATGGTAAAAATCGTTAAATAGGTAAAATGAATGTGGAAAAAATGATAGGTTAGGGGCTATCGTATCCACTGTTTTCCCCAGTGAATACGTCCCTGTCCTTAATTAATGTAACTTATTATATCCACATACGATTCCCATCATGACTGTAGCAGCGTCGTCATTTGCGGGATGCAAGGGTGTGCATTTGCATACCACGATTTCCACGTAGGTACTTAACGTTTATTTGTGTTTGTTAATTTTCTGGATCTAAATGAGTGATTTTGATTGCAGAATATGAAAAGTATGGTGATTAGAAATTATTTCTGTTAGGACATTTTTCATACATGTACCTGAATGTGAAGAACAGCACCATTACATCGAGCCTGAATAATTAATAAAATACAACTAGTTGATCACTTAATCATCTTCACAGTCCATTAATGCATCTGATTTGTTGTTTATTATTTAAAAATATAATACATAAGTTCGCAGGATATCGTATTATGAGTGTTTAAATTTAAAATAAAGTGAGCATATATCGAAAAATAATTAAACTTACAAAAGGGGTTTCGATTTTCAAGGTCTCTTTGCTGAATCATTAATTACATGTGCAATCGATTTTATGACTACAGGGTTTAGTTATGGTGTGATTTACTGATTCTCATAGAATTCTCAGTAGATTTCTCTTACTTTTGGAAATAATATTGAGAATTTCGAAAATTGCCCGTCCAAAGTACCTACAAAGTAGATGACAAATTCCCGATCTATAGAGATTCCGGACGAATTTAGGTAGCCCCCGAAATCTCAAAAGTTTACTGTAAAACTGTCCCGTTGTTCGTCTAGAAACCAAAAAGGTATACTGACTACAGAGAAAGATCTATTACCTTCTTTTAATGCTTTAACTACGCCACCGGCTATGTAGGCGAGTGATTTTTTTGCAATTTTACATCCCACAGAAATCGTTTAAATGGCGCCCCCGAGCTGCTGTTTTTATTATGAACGTCGCCGACAAGTGTATTGTGCACCTATAACACCTATGTAAAACGAACGGTAAGCAATAATTTTGATTTTTTTTTTTTGCGTTTAAACCGACATCCACTAGGGGGTCTGTGTGAACACTACACTACCCTTTACTGCTGCCGTCGTTGCTCATTGTGTGCGAACAATAGAACACACACACACACATACGTGTATTGTACTGCTACGTACCGCAGTGGTTTTTATATAGACGTTTGTACTGAACACACGTGTTCTTTGAACTAGAGCTCCCTATTTCACGTGTACACGTTTTCACGTATTCACGCGAAATTAATATTCGAAATTATTAAACCGTGTATTTAAAAAATCCGTGTACACGTGTATTTACGTAATCACGTATTCACGTATTCACGTGTTTTAAAGTTTTAATACTTACTTCCTTATTGTTATATATAATAATTAGATTTATCACAGGGTTGAGGAATAATTATTTTAGTACAGATATACATTAATTTATTTTAATAAATATAACAAAAATAATAAATTTTAACAATGGCAACATTTTAATAAATACAAAAAACAAATAAATAATATGGATTATTAAGCATAAAATAATATAAATAACAATAAGAATACTATGGTATTAAATGTCTGTTTAGGTACAAGAAAACCAGCAAATTGACATTTTTTGTCAGTAATGACGTTCTTTTAGAAGTCACCACGTTCCCACATGTTGAAAAACACCGCTCGGAAGTCGGAACTCACTGAAGTGGCTGGTATTGATAAATATTTTTTGGCATACATTGATATAGTTGGATATTTTTCTTGTCTGGATTGCCACCAATCGAATGGATTTAAATCAAACTTTAACTGAGGTTCAGCTAAATAATTTTGAAATTCCGTCATTAAATCGTTAGCTTCAGAATTATCATCACCGTAGAGAAACTGAAGCGCACTTTTTTGAAGAGATAGTTCACTTTGTCTCTTTACAATATTTACATTATGTACATTTGTATTGTTTAATAAATCGATGACGGATGATCGAATGCTTTCTCGTGCAATTATAGGTTCATGGTCCAAATTTTTATGCCTTGGATCTAAAAATGACGCGATTTGTCGTACAGAGACTTTGTTTTTTAAATTCCACTCTGCAAGTTTAAAACGTTCTTTAATTTCAGAAATAATTGTTTGTTTAAAATAGGTTATACTTTGATCGTCGTAATCCTGCAGCTTCAAATGATTATCCAATAATTTTTTAAGCAATGGTCTAACCATTGATGTAGGTGAATGTTTTTCTCCACATAAAAGTGTTGTAATAACCTGAAATGGCTTGAGAAGAATAATAAGAATTTATATTTTTGACCACCGTTGCTCTGAAATTTCTAATTTTTGGTCTATTTGTGCGGGAGTTATCGTTCGATCAGCAATCACGTTAATAATTGGGCACCTATTTTTAAAAATACGTTCAAGCTTGAATTCCATCGTGTTTTGCAACATTGTAATAAAGACTGTTCAGGCATACCTAATTGGTTTTGTTTATTCAATAATGATTGTTTCGCCAAATTCGAATGTTTGAAATGACCTACTAAACTGCTGCTTAGCTTAATTGTTTCGGAAATAGAATCCTCTTTTAATGCTTTATGTATACAAAGTTGTAAGCACGTGTCACATCTGAAATGTTCAAAGAACTTCTTTCGTACATAATACGCGGTTCTAGCCGTCGTCGGACCGTCCGTTTGCGAAGCCGGTGTCGGCGCACACGACGCGGGTTTGGAACGATTCAGTCCACGTAAAAGCGTACGTCTGTGGTACGAGGATACTTAACGTGCTCGTGTAACCCTATACTGCAGTACGCCTATACTCGATAATTATACTTACGTTCATTTTGACGATTTTTTTTTTTTTTTTTTTTTTTTTTGAAAATATCGTTTTGTCTTCAAAATTTAAAACATACTTATATTGTGTATGTCACTACGTAATATTACAGCATTGTAGACCGATTGTCGATCGAACTATACGCCGCACTAATAAATGACTGTTACGTAGACACTCTCTCGATTTATCTTCCGTACGAAACGTATTCGTGACGGGGAAGGCACGTTCGGACCAACCAATAAAGTATATCGACCGACAAGAATAAGGCCGATTTGGATTTTTAACTAAATTACCGTGCGCTTTAAAAGAAAAAAAATCGTATTCAGTCTGGTGGTACATCACGCACACGAATTCAACTTGTAATAGCAAAAAATAAACACTAAAATACTGTTTATTCAATAGACACCGGCGTCTAATTCTGAATGATCGTACCTATGATTTAAACTTTACGAAACGCGTGCAATAAAATAAAATATTACAAGGTTAACATAAGTAGGCGAGAATACGTTATTTTGTTATTAAATGACCTATAATGTCACGATAAATAATTTTAACAATATTAACGAACCGTAAAATATCAATAATAATGATTGTTACGTAAAGAATGGTCGTGTATCATATAACATATTATATTACAAGTGTATCCGATTTATTTTAATAGTTCAATTTGACTTTTGTAAGTATTATTTCATAGTAATTTTTCGTTAGTTAAAATACGGTATTTTTATGAAATGTTTAAGAAATACATACAACATACAAACATATTTATAATAATACAAGATTGTATAAAATATATATAACATATTATATTCTAAGCCAGCAAACGCAAACGTTATATTGATTGGTTTTGGTTTGTAGGACTAGTCTAAAATGCGGTTAAACCGGCATTTACCATTATTTTTTTATTGTCGCGTGTATCTGTATATTTAGTCGTTGTTGTCAAAGAAAAATAATAAATTCAAGAACAAAATCATGCAAGTACAAAACGCAGTAAATAATTGTTTTTCTTTTTTTTTGGGGGGGGGGCATAAAGTACGAGAGGTTATTGTAAAACAGCGTTTTAGACTACAAGTGTATACGGGACGTATTTAAAATCCATCGTGTGTAAAATAGGGTGGAAAAACGTCCCGAACAGATCGCCCTGTATACGCGAAGCCGAACCGAACGCGTTTAGTAGGCACCGTGCGTAGTACCCGCGCTATTGGTCGATATAATATTATACGACACGATCGTCTTGTTTTCGGTGCAGACCGCTGCAGTCGTATTTTAAAAATGTGGTCACGGCGTTGCGTGACCTCAACGTAGGGTTCGGCGCCACTGAACGTATTAATCGCCTTGCGTGCGTTCGTTCGTTCTCCGAGCGTGTTCGTGATACATATTTACGTGGAAAACGGGAAAGGAAGAGAGAGAGAGAGAGAGAGTGTGTGTGTGTGTGTGTGTGTGAGAGAGAGAGAGTGAGAGAAAAATTATTTTTCGAAATCATTTTCACGGGTGGTAAAAAGGACACGGAATCGTTAACCCTGTTCTCCGTGCCGTGCGGCATAGCCAAGTTTACGGACGCGTTCGACGGCGCGCGTACTCGTTGTACGTGTTACAAAAACAAAACGATAATAATAATAATAATAATAATAATAATAATAATAATAATAATAACAATAATAATATTACGGCCGCACGTGTAGAACCCGTGTAGCCGTGTAGGTGACGATCGCGGCGTCTCGCGGGCTCGATCCATACGGTCTCGGCGTCCAGCAGTGACAGAACGGCTCACACGTACGTACACGGAAATACACACACACACACACACACACACACACACACACACAGCCATACGGTTATTGAATTATTAATGGAAAATAATTTTTGTACGCTGTAAACGTCGTTGTACATGTTTTTCTCCTCTCGTCGTCAACACCCAATGCGACGTGTGCCTCTCCGTAGTTATTGTATGTAAATCAGATTTAGCTCAAAACCTAATTAAAAATTTACTGATTTTCCTAATCTTATTATTTTATTGAAAAATATTAAAAACTGCGAGTGTATCACCCCCCTCCCCTCCCCCACAACTAGGGGGGCGCATTGCTAAAGTTCTGCCTCAGGATAAAAAATGGATCAGTATGGCTCTGGTAAATATCGTGTGCGTGTGTGTGTGTGTGTGTGTGTGTGTGTGTGTGTGTGTGTGTGTGTGTGTGTTACGAGTCGTCGTGGAAAAAACGTATTGCGAAATGTACAATGTACCACGTCGAAGGGATTCATGCAAATCAGGTATCGATTTTCCGCCGTAGGTGAAGAATAATAATATATGGGTGGTGCACGCTGCAGAGGGGTAGTTTCTATGGGGGTGTAGTGTGTGTGTGTGGGGGGGGGCGTAGAGTAGAGTCTATCGTCCGCACAAGTGAATTACAATCGCAATCGGGTATATAGGTAAAGATATTATAGATAAACCATATACGGATATACGGTGGCGTGTACAGGGTTTGATTTCTAGGGGGGTAGTTTAGAACCGGAACACGTCAAATCCGGCATTGTTTTGTTTTCGGAACATTTCAATTCATTGTCCAAAATAAATTTCGGAGAGGGGGGAATTGAACCCCCCGACGCTAAATACGCCATTGTACAATATTATTTAGGTGTGTGCCACCGGATTTTTTTCGTCGATTCGCGATCGTCAGACCTATATGGGCGCGTTAAAGAGGGCGAAAAAGGGACATTTGCTCCGGGCGGAAATTTTGAGGGGGTGGTAAAAAACGAGCGAAGGGAGGAAATTTTTCTAAGTTATTCACATTAACATATATATATTTAAATCAACACAAATTGGGGCACTAAATTATGTTTGCCCTCCCCCCCCAAATATAGACCTTTAATATGTCCCTGGTCAGACCCGACGGAACGGACGTGGATAGTCCAACGGGGGGGGGGGGTACACCTGTACGACACAACATCGTCATGAATCATGATATTAGGTACCTACATATTATAATAATGTAGGTACGAACACGGCGGCGAATGTGTTCAATAAGGCGAATGTGTACACTCTTATAATATTATGTCGGCGTTGACGGCCGTGCGTGCGTGTTGTGCCGACTGCGTGTGTGCGTGACAGCTCCCATGTCCGTGTCGCGTCATTACGTTATTATTGTTATTATTATTATTATCCGTATACGTCGTGCGTGTGCTTCTCTACGATCGAGCGCGGGAGAGAGGGAGAGAAGAAAAATCGGTTTTATTATTTTCTTTCTTTTTTTTTTTTCTGTATTTCGTATATTATTTTTATTCTCGAAATCATTACCGCGGGTGAGAAAAAAAAAGTACGTCAAGAACGACCGTTGACCGGTTTGTCCTTGGCTCCGAGTAAAAGTCTCGTGCGAACGTCGTCGTCGTCGTCGAACGATCTTCGTACGGATCCCGCGGTCCGCGATCGACGTGCCCTCTCCTCCGAGATCGACGTGCCCTCTCCGCCGCGATCGGCGATCCTCGCCCTCACCCCCCTCGCGCTTACGTAGCGGTCGCGGGACCCCTCCTCGCAGCCGTGACGACACGACTCCGTGGCGCAGTGTGACCAACCGACGGGCCGGGTGCGCGGCACTGGACGCCGAACGATCCGCTGCCGTTTTGTACCAATAGGCGTACGGCCTCTCCTCCCCACCGATCTGCGCGAGTGTGTGTCGCAATGTTGTATTTCACATTATTATTATTATTATTATTATTCACATTTCCTTTTTTTCGTCCGTCAGGTTTCGGTGGTCGTTTAGGATATTATCTCATCGCGGCCGCTATCATTACCGTGATCCATGGTTGCAGAACAATGCATTATATATCGCGAATTCGTTACATGTAACACTAGTATTAATAGTATTTAATATTACAAAAAAAATAAAATAAATAAAAACAAAAAAATTAACGTAATAAAACCGAGCGAAACACGTTACCGATAACAGCGCAATAATTACACCGTTAATAATAATATTAATAATCGTTATAACCGTAATGGAAAAATCGAAAAGAGTCGCAGGTAGTTTTGACGGTGCCGTGCTATCGATAGATTGTTATTGTTTATGATATCAATTATAATTATTGTCAGTGCGCTCGTCTCGCGGTGTGATCGGGTTTTCGATTTTTTTTTTTTTACAATATTGATATTCCCTTGGTTCCGTTCCTTCTTTTTTGGGACACTATCGGTTTTGGATCGACGCGTTGCGAGCTGCGTAGAAATCGAATCGTCGCTAGAAGAAGACATTCAAATCGTGACATTGAAATACCAGCAAAAGTAATGATAATTTGGTTAATTTACTTTAGAAATATCGCTCTATTTCATAATTTTTTATGTATGTAGCGATAAGTTATCATCACGTCTATTCGCCGAAGAATGTCAATCAAATGAGTGTATTAATACCAAATTAAAATAATGTTTCCCTAGTTTATTATGAATTATTCCCGTAGTACCTGCGATCTCACTGCATTCGATGTTAATGTTACTTATCTAATTATTTTGATTCTGAATTATTCACTTATATGCATCTTTGCATATTTAAAGTTAATTAGCTATACACTTGCCTATACACATATATGTACATACAGAATGATTCAAAGCATACCCAGCCCATTTTCAATGTAATGCATAAATTAAATTTTTCGTTTTGACAAATTTAAAAACATTCTTAAAACAATATTTCCATGAAATAATTAATTTTTTTGAAAAATATTTTTCTTAAATTGTAACCTCTAATAATGATTAAGGTAATATTTTATAAGGGGGTGGGTATGTATTTTTTAAATTTAGTTTTTTTTTTTATTAATGTTTAAGAAGTTGGTAAAAGTATATATATATTTAGTAGTACAGTTGAGAATGTTTGTACTTGACAAGAATGAACTGCCACTTCTCTATAACCCTTGCTATCACCTTAAACTTCAAATATTTATCTTCAAATCTCTTAAAATATTCATCCAATAGTAAATATTAAAAACTAATTCTTTTTTATTATACTAAGTTATATTTAAATAGTTGCAATTCTAAAAGATTCTTAAATTTATAAAATCACGTAAAAAGGTAAATTTTTTTCCACAACAATATAGTGATATCAGTACATATTAATTTTTAGGTACATATTGATTAATTTTATATGAAAAAAATTCAAATTAATAAATTTTAATGGGTGTTCTTGTAATCGTTAGTTTATTGTAATACATTCTGTATGTAAATTAATTGAGCCATTATTTATATAACTTAGAACATACCATATATCTAAAGAAAAATTAGTGATAAATATTCTTGTAAAGGGAAATGTTTACCATTATTATTTAAGTATGGACATTTTGAAAAAACAAGGTACCTATTTCCATTAAGATAATCTTGTCTCACAAAAGGGTAATATAAAGTTAAGAATACCATTGATTATTAACTATTTATAACCAATGACAATACTCAAAAACAATGGTAATATAATAGTAGGAAAAATTATTTATGTATCTGTTCATTTTTTACTTGAAGAATCTATAAATCAACTTAGTTTTATTATTTATATTTCACATCAAATCAACATTAATTTTAAAACACTGAAAAATAAATAATTACAAAATTTTAGAATCTATGTAGTAAATCAGTATAAGTATACTAATTTTATGTTTAAAAAGCTTCTTAAAAGTATCTGTTGATTATTTACTTTAATTATATTATTAATATTTTTAGTAAGATACAATTACTTTTAATTTCAGACATGAACGGAGGTGTTGAAATTGTGGTTACGGAAAAATCGGGTGAAAAGCGTTTGGTGACAGTCCAAGGAGCATCAGTTGAAAATTCAGATGATCGACGGTAATTAAAATACTTTTTAAAACTACGTTTGAATATTCATGTTTATGACTTAGGTTCGTAACTATTATTTGTTATATTATATGTTTATTTTTTTTCCTAAAATCTAATAAAATCTTTGATTCTATCAATTAACATTATTTGAAAATTTAATAAATTATTAAAACTGTAATATCTCAACAATTATTACATGTAAGTAATGATAAAAAAAAAACTGCTTTGAAAAAAAAATCGTTACAAATCAAATGTATATTCATTTGTTCAAATTTGTTCATTTTTGAGTGTTTTAGGAGGGCTAAAGCCTCTCACTGCAAAAGCTTTGATTGAAAAAAAAAATGAAATTGATTAATGGAAAATACTACATATTTACTTATCCCAATTCATTATATTTAAATATGTCGGTATTATGTGGAGTTATCATAAAGTGAAATCTGGGTCTTCATCATCATCAAAATTAATAATTAATTATCACTGTTTACTAATAAATTTTTATTATAATTTTTAGTAAACATAACTATTTTTCATTTTTCATTTTCTACACTGTTAAATTAGTATAGATTTTATAGTTCATAAGTAATTAAACGTCTAATTTCTAATTCTATTGATGATGTTTTGTTCATATTTAGTTACTTAAAGAAAATATGTTTTTAGTTAACTCTATCTTTAATATATTTATAGCTGTAATATAGTATAAAGAGGTAATAATAATAATGAAAAATAATAATATGAGGTACCTAATGTTAAATCTTTATCAGCTTTTTTCCAATTCATTTTTACATAAAAAATGAATTATTAAAAACAATGAATTTTGTGTAATAACAATTGTCATTTATGTTATGTATTTTAAATTTGTTGGAATTTCTTAATTTATATTAAATAACAAAACTATTTTTTAATTTTTAATTCTTACCATATAAGCCATAAAAAACAAAATAAATAAGAAATTATTTATTATGCACATATAAACTATTATTTTGATTGTATACAAAGCTATATGAACTTAAAAAAATACAAATTATTAATTCTTACCTTAAATGCAATTTTAATCTTCCAGGGTCCATGAAAATATTGGTTATGGAATATTTGTTCAAGGATTAAATGGAGTGAGTATATTAATTTTCAAATTGAATAATTTTATTGTTGAATAATTATGGTATTAAACATTTTATTTGATTTATGAATTTTTAAAAATGTTATTATTGAATTATTATATATATTTGAAGTTATTCTATAAATTATTTAAAAATTTGTTATAGGATTTGGCACATTTATTATTGGACCAAGAAGAAGTGGGAACTATGACTGTAGAAAATTTAGCAAAAATCATTAGCGGCCAAGAATCGATTAGTGTGTCTGGACAAATTCAAATAAATAATGTAAAAATTGAAAATGTTGATTTATCTAATCAAGAAACTAGTGCAGAAATTTACATTGCCGAAGAAAAACATTCAGTTGCAATTGACATGGCCAATGAAGCAGTGGCTAATTGTCAAGCTATTATGCGACCTGATCCAATGGATGAATTACAGTGTCAAAAATGTGGAAAACGGTTTGCTGATGTAAATACCTTAAAATCTCATGAGTTGTCTCACGAAGGTAATCAAAATTCGGAATGTAAATTTTTGTGTACGGTGTGTGGAGAAAAATTTGATAAAGTTAGTGCATTGAGCGCACATTTGGTCATTCATCGTAATATCAAATTACATCATTGTGAAGTTTGTGGATTAGTATTTTCGGATGATCAATCATTAAAAGAACATGCTCAAGTGCATTCTCGGCAGAAACTACACACTTGTCAAAAGTAATTTTTTGATTATTAACTGTATATTTTTGTTGATTTATTTTAAATTTGGTTTTATTATTTTTAGGTGTGATAAAAAATTTCCTTCAAGTTATAGATTGTTTCGTCATATGACTATTCACACAGAAAATCCTCCATTTGTGTGTGATCAATGTGGTGTGTCCGTGGCAAATAAAAGCGATTTAAAACTTCACATTATGAAACATACTGGTAGTGCTGTTTATACTTGTACAGAATGTGACAAAAGCTTTCTTAAACCGTCCTGTTTGCAACGGCACTCAAGTGTACATACTGGTGAACGGCCATTACATTGTAAGACTTGTAACATGACATTTACCTATTCTAGTAATTTGTGTGGACATTTGATAGCTAGTTCTAAAGCCAAACCTCATCCTTGCACTATGTGTGAAAAATCTTTTCGGCGTCCATCTGATTTGGAACGCCATATGATGATTCATACTGGTGAACGTCCATATGTATGTCAAGTTTGTTCAATGTCATTTATTACCAATTATAATTTGAAGGTACATTCAATGATTCATAATGGAGGTTTACCATATCCGTGTACAACATGCGATAAAGCTTTTAGTAAACCTTCAGAGTTACAGAGACATAAATTAGTACATTCAAGAGAGAAACCTTTTTCATGTGTTAAATGCGAAGCAACATTCACAAATCAAAGTAATCTTAAAGCTCATATGATTACTCATACTGGTCGAAAACCATTTCCTTGTCGTATTTGCAATAAAGGATTTACACGTCCATCAGATGTTAAACGCCATATGCTCACACATACTGGTTGTCGTCCTTTTGCATGTGATGTATGTGGTTTGGCTTTTGCAGACTCGTCAAATTTGAAAAAACACTCTTTGACTCACTCAAAAGAAGATCAAAAACTAGCTTTGCAACATCAGTGTCCATCGTGTCTTATATCTTTTTTCTCATATGAGCAGCTCAATGAACATATGATCTCTGGAAATTGTACCAATAACAGTGGTCAAGCCGAACCTAAGTATTCATGTAAAGAATGTGGTGCTACATTTAATCATGCGCTCCATTTACAAGAGCATGCCATTATGCATTCTAATCATCGGTCTGTGCATAGGTGTGATGTTTGTAACAAAACTTTTATACAAGAGTCATTTTTGATTGCACACAAGGCTTCTCATACTGAATCTCGGCCACATCGTTGTGATATTTGCTTAAAGAGGTTTAAGAGCACTTCCCATCTTAAGAATCATGTGATGATTCATTCAGGTGTTAAACCTTTTGAGTGCACAGTGTGTAACAAATCATTTTTAAAACTAGCTTCGTTGAGACGTCATTATGCCACACATGACCGTATAAATTTCTCGTCTGCTGTTTGTCATCAATGTGGCAAATCATTTTTGAACCAAGAATATTTGAAGAAACACAGTGTAGTACATGCTGATGCATAAAATGTAAAATTTATTGATACAAAGTATTACTTGTTATCATTATTAATATCACTGGTGAATTGTATAACATTTAGTTTTATACAGTTTTCAGTGATAAAGGATCATAACTTACTATATATACTTTTAGATAATTTTTAGCTTATCAAATTTTATGTAAATATGTACTTTTTATTTATCTAATTCTTCTGGTATATATTTTTCATTATTTAGCTTTTTAGTTATTATTTAAATTTAATCCGATCAAACTCTTTATTCATAGCGTTTGATATGAAACTTAAATAAACTTAAGGGACATAATTTTTAGAAAATTAAGTGTTCATTAATTTTCCATCATTCAAATGACTTTATTTTTTGAAAGAATATTATATGTATTGTTGTTAAATTAAAATTGTGACATGTCACTCACAAGTTCTCAAATTTATTTATTTTGTTAAGGTAGTCCAAAATACTTACACCAAATAAAATAAATTGTAATTCACCTTTTATTTAATTGTATGTTTTTTTAAATTGTTTCATCCGAAGCTAATATTTATTTTTAGTATTAACATTACTTACATATGTTTAATTTATAGCTTATTAGAGAATATAAATAACTGACTATAATGACCACACATATCTATGTTCTTCCCATAGTGTGTGTTCAATCATTTCACCCGATGATTACCAATTAGAATTTGTATTTGATAAGACAATATTTTTGTTTTCTTGGTGCAATTTAAAATGTTCACATTGTACTCATTTTAATAGTCCGGATCTTTAATCAAGGTAAACCGTTTTTTAACGTTCAACTTGTTTTAGAATGTAAGTGATATGGTAAGCAATATAATAAATGCATTATTTTAATTTTTCTATATACTATCACAAACAGTATATACCTACTTTCTTGTACATAAAATTATATTAACAACACAGTCGTATGTTGCTTATACATACACATAATATATGAATATTACATAGGCATGTATTTTAGTTTTTAATCTTAATAAACAAATATGTATATTTTTAGCATTGTCATTATTCAAATTTTTCAGAGTCAAAATCATGTTTGCATATAAAAATTTATTCACAACAATGTTCTACTATGGATACAATAATATACATTGCTTTGTACAAGAATGACTAAAGTAAAAAAGAAAAAAAAATTTTTTTACAAATAGTTCTAAGTTCCTGTAGCTTAAATGGCCACTGACATTCGTTCACAACACTTGAATACAGTTCAAGTATTGTTTGTTCACGATGATCAAAGGAAAACAAATGAAAAAATAACTGCAATTATAAACCCAAATTTCCTTGTTTGCGGCGAAGAGTCGGGGTACCGGGTTCCCATTTACCAGGAGTGATGATTTCAACTCTGTAAATTAAACCAAGTGTATTAAATATTAGACCACTAATTTTAAATTTATAAATTTAAATATAATATAAATATATATAAGTATAAAATTAATAAAACGCTATACTAACTTTCTGATGCTAGCCAATTGTTTACGTTCTTCCTCGAGTTTTCGAGCTTTCATTTCTTCTTGTGCTACTCTCATAGAGCCCTCCATTTCTTGCAGTGTCTCCATTGTTTGTCGCTTTGCTGAACCTGATTTCCCGGTCTCTTTTACAGTGAAAAACATTGGACCCAATTCGGCCAGCCAGTGACCATCTACAGCAGTCACAGTTTGCATATACTCCTATAGAGTTTAATTTAGAAGGACATTAGTCAATAATTATTTGCCATAAAAAATTAATTTTTCACAATTAATCAGGTAATCAGGTGTTTTTTTTTTTTTGAGACTGGACAATAATTAAATAAAATAATTGTAACATTACAAACATAAATTATAGTCTAGAAATTTATAAAATTAGTTATTATTTTATACACTTACAATTTATCATATAAAGAAAATTATTATTTGTGCTTGAGAAAAAAATTCAATATCTTCATGTATAAGCCAATACCAGCCTTAAATTTTAGATGTATTAATTGTTTATAACCAATTTATTTCATTGTAACAACTACCTAAGGTAGGTTAAGAATGGTCAACTTTTTTATTATTCTGTATAAAAAAAATGTATTTCTTTTCTTATTATAATTTTAAACGCAATTGTTTTTATGTATGAAATTTTTTAAACTATGTTTTTCTTAAATGGCCACTTCTGCTACTTATAATTTAGCATTTTGATAGAAAATATTTGAAACTTTTTCTTTTTCAACCTAGTTAAAGAGATAGATAAAGATACTTAACTGTAGAGTAACAGGGGAAAATAGTACTGCTAAGTATTGTTTGAATGTATGATGATGGAAATACAAATTACCTTTGAAGTCATGATGAGTTCGTGATACACAACATAGTCAGGTGTGAAGCCCATACCGAATAAAGCCGATGTAGGATGCAAGTGACATGGCATACCGGTACGACAATTTACATACTCTCCAATACCTTTTAACCTTGCTGCTTGGTGGAAATAAGCTGAAAGAAGGACATTGATTTAACTAAACAATGATGAGTATTACGAGTATTTTATAGTTCATATTTTTTAGTTAATTTCAGATCAATCAACCGTTACAAACACTCAAGTAAAGGCTGACTACAAAAGTTCTAAAATTTGATGTTTTATCATTGCATTCAGATAAAAAACAATATCACTCGATATTTTTGTAATCTAGATAAGTAAAACAAAAATGGTTTACTCAAATCGCTATAAGGCCGATTCCCACAACCTTCATTTTACCAATTTTTTGGTTTGAATGTGGTGTATTGGGATTTATTTTTTCTATTAAAAAACATTTATACATTTTTTTCACTCACCAGAGCATATGCATTTTCGTATTATGTCCCAATCTGTACCACAAGAGATGATTTCTATTTTTTGTTGAACCATAATGTCTTTGAGTTGTTGTCTAACTTCACGAACCTTGCGCATAGCTTTTATGTGAATGAAATGTTCGTTACACCACGAAGCAGAGTAGCTGTAAAACAAATATTTTAATGGTTTAAAAATTACAACCAAACATCTAAAGAATTATGTTGTTTCAACTAACTTATTTTGCTTCCATTGGTTGTAAACATTCAACATTGTTAAATGGTCAGATTCTGGAACTTGGAATTTTTCTCGAACACTATCAGAGTCTTCTTCACGTCCTTTTGGGCGATAGAAAATAGATGGAACAGATAACATAGAAACTGTGAAATAAAAAATAAAAATGATGTATAGGTATGTGTTTACACGATAATGGTAAATTAAATCATAAAGAATAATTTATTACCAATAATCAAAACATCTGCAGTACAGTTCATAGCAGCTGAAACTATTAACATTTTGCACTGAGGAGGATCTAAGGGAAATTCGGCCATTTGACGACCGAGGGATGTCAATTCTCCGGTATTGTCTAACGCCCCAAGTACCCATAACTGATATAAAGAATTTAAAATATTGTCCTAAAAGTTAAGAATTAAATTATTATAAAAAAGTGTTGATAAATTTAATGTTTCATAATAAATATTACTTGTGGGGGAGGATCCATAAAATGAAACTGAAGTAAGTCTTGAACTCCTAATGATTTTAGAAGCAACACAGTGTTAGCTAAATTGGTTCTTTGGATTTCAGGAACAGTGCCCATAAGCAAATCATCTTTGTATTGCCTCTCGGTATATAACCTTAAAATTTAAAATTATTTTCAAATATGTTAACATGATTCATAATTAGATTTGTAATTAAAATCACAGTTATACCTGAAACATTGACCAGGACCAGTACGACCTGCTCGGCCACTTCTTTGGTTAGCATTGGCTTGACTGATAGGATAAATTTGCAATGCATCCATACCAATTCGAGGATTATAAACTTTCATTTTACAGTAACCAGTATCAACAACAAACTTGATTCCATCGACTGCACGAATCAACGAAACAAAAGTTAAACCATTTTATGTATATTATACAGTGTAAATATGTGTAATTTATTTAAGATTATTGCATCTAACTTATAGAATTAAAAAAAGTATGTAGATAAACTTGAATAACTGTTCATTAAATAGCTGAATAAATCAAGCCGAACGAATCATATACCTGTCAATGATGTCTCAGCAATATTTGTAGCCACAACACATTTTCTTAAACCATCCGAAGACTTTTGAAATATTTTGGCTTGTAAATCTGAAGGCAACTGTGAATAAATTGGAAGCACTAACAATTGTGGGGCATCTGCTATTTCATTGAGTCTCTCTGCTAATGTTTCGCAAGTCACTTCAATATCTTCTTGACCAGGCATGAATATTAAGATATCGCCTGACAATAATATTAGGTTTTAAGATGTATGCCATTAAATAACATGAATAAAACTTATTTACCCTCATGAGGTTGTAAATGTATTTGTAATGCTTGTTTGACGGCTGCTTCAACATAGTCTTCACATGGATTTTTGCTAAACATTACTTCAACAGGAAATGTTCGACCTGGAATGGTGAATGTTGGCACATTACCGAAAAATAGAGAAAACTTTGTAGCGTCCATAGTGGCTGATGTCACAATCAATTTGAGATCAGTACGTCTAGTAACCACCTAGTGAATGTGAACATTATAATTAAAAAGGAAAAAAAATTGCGGGAAAAAGTGCAAATTATTGAAATTTCAATTATTGTTTAAAATAAATGTATTTTTACTTCTCTGAGGAGACCAAAAAGAACATCAGTATTCAATGATCGTTCGTGAGCTTCGTCCATAATTACAGCACTGTAATTGTCTAAATCTGGATCTCTCAAAGATTCTCGAAGTAAAATACCATCAGTCATGTACTTGATTACAGTTTTCTAAAAATATGTGGTTAAAAAAAGATTAAAATTATACAATAATTACAAAAAAATTAGTTTGTCATTTTAAATTTAACTTACCTCAGAAGTACAATCTTCAAAACGTATAGCATATCCAACTTCATCACCAAGTTTAGTGTTCATTTCATCTGAAACACGCTTAGCAACTGACATAGCAGCAACTCTTCTTGGTTGTGTACAACCGATCATACCAAACTTGCTATATCCTTCTTCATGAAGGTATTGAGTAAGTTGAGTGGTTTTACCACTACCGGTTTCTCCAATAACAATGACAATATTATTTTCTCGGATGACATTTAATAGTTCTTGTCTGGCGGCAAATACTGGTAAGTATTGTCGCTGCTGGGCATACGTCTTTTTCCTAGCAAAATCACTACTGGCTTCTGGCGTGTTTTTAATGTGTTCGGCAAATTGCTGATCAGTTTTGTAATCAGTTTCTCCTTCTTCGTCGATTCGTTCATCTTTGTCGTCTTCTTTCTTTTTTACTCCCATGATGTTTCCAATAGCAGTGCCTGCTACCTCCCAATGTTTTTTTTGAGCACGTTTTCGCTCTTTTTGCTCTCTGAAATTTCGTACCAGCATTGACCCTTTTCTGGCGACTATTGCAATGTCAGAAGTTGGGTCTTTAACTGGTATAACTGGTTCGGGTTGTTTTGTAAATACAATGCGGCCGTCCAAAAATGGAGGAACAATATTATGTACCAAAAGATGAACTCTGGCTTCATTGTCCTCATCAAAATCCTCATCTAAATCAACAGACACTACAACACCACTAGTCAACATACGATTACGTTCCCATAATTCATTGTCCTAAAAAAAAAAAAATAGTTTTATGAATAAAAGAAAATTTTACTTTTTTTTAAATATGTGATTAACATACTTTATTAATTTGCCTTTGTTGTGCAGACATGCGTTTTTTTTTACTCTGAGCCAACTGTTGTTCCTTTTTTTTAGCATATGATTCACTGACATCACTAAACGGATTGTTTGTTTCATCAACACCTTCATCTAAATTGTACCATTGCCTATCTAATCGATTTTGAGCTTCTTCCCATTCATCACGATCTGTTTCGCTTTCCCATAATAGATCATTTTCTGTAATATCAAAATAAATTGTAGTAATGTTTCTTAGCAAATATAAAAACCACTGAATTTGATTAATTAAAAGTATTAATCATACAATTTATAAATATTAAATTTATGATTATAAATAAAGAGAAAAAAATTCAAAATAAATAATAATGTATCAATGAAGCACTAGATCATAGATACAAGTAATTTAAATTGTACCTTTCCCTGGCTTAGGTGTAGCTCCTGAAGCACGATTGCTATCCCATTTGTTATACTTATAAGCTGGCGTAAATCTAGGAGTTCTAGTTGGATCGTCATCAATACTAGATTTTGGCGTTGGCATGTCCCATGTAGATGATTTGTACGAAGACATATGATCATCTTCATCCCAAGTAGTTCTAAAAATAAAATATTTGACATATTAGTACAAAAACTACAGTGTCAACTGTGAAATAAATCATAAAGAATATAAGAATTTGATCTGATTTAAATATATGGGTTTAATAACACTGATTCAACTTTTAATTAATATAGTACATTATATTTTTCAAGTAAATTTTGAGGACATCCATGTTTCTCATATTATCATATTTTTAAAAGTTATAAAAAACAAATACAAACTAACCTTGATGGTGTATCTCTAATTCTAACATTTGGGGTTAAAGGTTCATCTCTACGTCTAATTGATGGTGTTCTACTTGAACGATGATCACGGTGACTACTCCTATCATGCTTTTTATATGGTTCATTTCGCCGACTCCGCTTATCATGTCTATCAGCTGAGAAAAAAAACATATTCAATAACATAGTCTAAAAAATGTTCCATTAATTACTATATTATTACTGCTTACAATTTCTCCTTTCACGGTGACGATCTCGCTTATCTTTAGAATCTGAAGTAGAATAATGTACACCACGATTATGTGGTTTTTTTAATCTCTCCAGTTTTTCTATAGCTTGTCTTGATAATCCTCCAGTATATGTTGGAGTTTCTTCTTGAGCAGATCGATAATGTCTAAATTAAAGTTTATAGTAAATACATGTTCACCTCCATATTAAACTTATCGAGTTAAATATGTAACTGAATCTAGAAATAAAAAACCTCAGGGACGAATTCCAAACATATATTTAAAAACAGAATGCAAGTAAATTGATTAAATTTCAATAAAATAATTATAATAATACAATAAACATTATATAGGTTTTAGAACCAACATAATATTAATACTATAGATCAAATATAATACCTAACTTATAAGATATTACATTATAATTATTAACATTTTACAACATAATAATTTGAAATTGTTTGCATAAGATACAGTTAAAAAGTGGATATAAATAAAACAAAAACAATTGATAATTACATCAAAACTCCATAACATAGACCTAAGGATTTAGATGAATCCAACAATGTATAAGGTATACATTTACACGTAATTTCATGAGTTATTACTTAACTACTGAACTTGTACAGCAATAAATATGTCAAATAATGTAATCAAAACCCGTAGTTCAACACCATTAGATTGAAAATTTGAATGAACTTATGAAAATGTTAATACAAAATATAACATATAGGTTACATTTAATGGTTTTAGATATATATTTGTACCAATAAACATTGATATCAATAATCAGATAAACAGATTGAAATGCCGAGTTACAGGGAGGAGTCTTGTCTCTTAGTGATTTTAGTTTGACTAAAGCAGTATTTATATGCATTTAAATCGTATTTTGAAAAATTGGATTGCATTCTGCTCCTAAATATACATTGGGGATTTATATTCCAACTACCATAAGTAACTACCAACCTGCTTTTGATTTTATGTCTCGAATTGTCTTTTGAAAAGTCTTCAACTTCTTGGTCTTCATCGTCATTATCCGTGTAGGACTGTAATTTTGAATTTTTAGTTTTCTCAGCTTCTCGATCTAATCGTTTCTGAGCTGAAAAATGATCACGTTATTACTGAAACTATTGATTTAGAAAACGATTATCAATACAACTGACTCACCGGCCAACTTGTCCAATCCAAGTAGCGAACCTTTTGGTACATCGGGTACTTTAAATTGAAACTGTTCAGCTGGTTTCGGTTTTTTTTTAATGATCAAACCGCCTTCGGTATGATTGTACCCCGACAACTTGTGTATACTTTCTTCGTCATCAGACATAATAAATCGCGTGAGAAATTAAAACGAGCAAGTAATTAAATTTAAAAGTCTCAAATGCATTTACGTTCGATTTAAATTGGAATTCGCAAATTTATATCACCGAAAGTTTAACTCATTATTATTCAGCTTAACTCTTATCAGACATTGCTTATCAATCGCGAAACATTGGAATCACGATAATATTGTTCATGATCCGAACTCAACCATGTTTTTGGCAAAGACATTGTACACTGTGTGTACATAGTCTTTGGGAGTAAATTAATATTGTATTTTAAAATCGCAGTCCATAGATAATAGACATCAGTGTTCAATTAACCATGGATTTCATAACCTATGTATTTCAATTAATATTGAATATAAATATTAAAATTAAAACTCAAAATTATCAAGTAGAAAGTATTGGTGGTTCAATGCATTAATTTAACAGGTATTATAAAACATGAATTTTTTTCGTAATATTTCAAAAATATTTTATTTTCAGCTCAATAAGATGTAAAATTCCAACCAATTATTAATTTTTGTCACTTATAAATAGTTTTTGTGTATATTATTGATTTATTAACAATATCAGTTGTATTTTTTTTTGGAATTGAGAATGTTTTTTTTGCATATTCATTAAATTTTTTTGCATATTTAACATTTTCAATGCATATTTTGCAATTTTTTCGTGCATATTTAACCTTTTTTAGCTCCTACAACTTACGAGCCCTAGTAATAATTCACGGGGACTAAATGCTGAACCATAATATTTGCCGGGGACTAAACGTCGGTAAACTCGTTTTTTGAACGAGGGAAAAACGGCAGAGACGAAACGTCGGAGATCCGACAGACACAACGGTTATATAAATCGTCTAAAAATGTTATATTTAGAAACCCAGGAGTAAATGTGACGTGAAATCGTGTAGATAATAAGATTCGTAACATTGATTGTAAATAAACACAAATCAAACCGAATATAAAAATTATAAAATAGATACTTTGATGGTGAGTGTAAAAATCAAGATGCAGTTCACTACTATGTACCTAATATTATATTCATATTTAATGTGACGATGTTCGCACTTATAAATGTAGAATTATGTGTTTATAATCTACTCTACATCGATAAGGTTTTTTGAAAAAAAAAGTAAGCGGGCCGCAGTCGGACATTTATTTTCGATAACTTGTGAAAATCGAGGTTCCTATATATCTGATAGGTAAGGACCCCAGTCGTGCTGTTAAAAAGGGAAAAAACTCTGTCACGCACGGTGTGATGAGGATATCGGGATGAAAACGGGACAGAAATTGTCCCGCTTGGTCAGTGGTGTATTTTGGTGGATCGTTCTCCACGAATGGACACCGCTGACTTAAACATACTTGCTGGTCAGCAAGTTATGGTTGGTGGACACCATATTCACAATTCGGAATAGCCAAATAGACAGTATAGATTTTTGTGTGCTATACAGGCACACTGAAAAAAATGTTCTGTAAGGAGAACAGAAATACTGTAGTTATAACCATGCTTACCAGTTAGCTCAGGGACAGCAATATGTTTTGTTACAGTAACTAACTCATTTTTGTTAACTAATAATTGTCATGGGTACAAAATAGTTAGTTTCAAATACAAAACTTTATTTTGTTTTATTTACAAAATTAATTACCAAAAAGTTGGAATTACAAATTAATTTGTAGGTGCACAAGAAAACATGTCATAGGCGCTACAGAACAGTTGGTTAAATTTGTTCGATTTTTGTCACTATGACATTGTATGTTCTTGGTGGTCTACAAGTTGTTTTGATACCGATATAGAATTATTTTGTAATATGTACATACTGTATGATTAATACAACAATGCAATTTAATTAACATTGTTATTTAGACCTGTTATCTCTACAAAACAAACTAGGCTATACAAATTGTATATCTGTTACAATTACTAAATATTCAGTTGATACAGTGCTCGAATTTGGGGGCTGCACATACCCAAAAAAACCGTTTCTACATTTTCAATATATTTTAGCACTATCCCTCAAATTGTTTTCCCAATTGCCTTTATGATCAGATAAAAGGGAATTGGAACAATACTTACTTTTATTTAACTGCATCCCATATTATTTTTTCCCAATTAGAGTAGGTACAGATACTGACATATTGGAAACATAATGATTATAATTAGATGAAGAAACATTGAAATAAAATAACAACAGTCAAATTATTTTTCTTATATTGTTTATTTTACGTATATTTTCAAACAAATTTTAAAAGGTTTAGGTAGGTACATAAAATACATTTGTTAGATAAATAAAACAACAATATAATTTATAAAGGACTTCTTACAGTGATATATTTTGTTCCATTTGATACAATATTTAAAGTATTTGTAACATAAGAAAGGATTAAATCCTGAAATACATAACAAGTATTATTGGTTTCTGGTAATGTTATTTCATAACAGTAAACATGTTCATCAAAACCTATTGTTGTTAAAATTTCGCACTCAAAAATTAACCTTTTTTCCGCATAAAGAAAAACATTTTTTACAATCGCAAATTGAGGATTATTATCATTTAAAATATCTAAGGTCAATACAGTTTTAGGTTTGTAACGAGTTCCTCCCACTTCACCCCAATTTACTCGAACTAATGATTCGTCTATATTCAGATTTAGTTTATTTTGAATTTGATGCTGTTTTATTGAGTCTAATTCTATTTGAGGTCCTACATTAATATTATTACATAATTTACCATTAATAAATGTTTCATTCAACTTAAGTTGGTGTTTGATTGCCAAAGTCTTGCATATGTTACGCCTATTAAATGATGACCGGGCCGAAATTTTAGATACTTTATGTTTTGCTTCGTATCTCATAGACCATAAATGAATGACAGGTCCAAATTTTTTAATCAAAGAGTGATAGTGCGTTAAAAAATGAAATTTTGGTTTTAAATGTTTTTTACTATAATTTAAATAAAGTTCATTCATTTCAGCAACCAAGGTCTGAAGCCTTGAACAACTGTCTAATTCAAGTGATGTAGATAATATAACATCTAAAACTCTCCGCATAGCAATATATAGACCCCAAACTGGTTCTCCTGAGGGTACAAAATCACCAATTAGTAAACCAAAGTACCTAATTAATGACAACATTTCAGATGCAGATTGTCTAATATTTCCTTGTTTAATATTATCTTCAGTAAGTGCACATGGTTTATTGTTTTCAGGTCCATAATCAAAGCAAAATAGTCTGTCATTCAATACTTGTAGTGTAAAAAGCTTTAATTGTTTAATATAGTATTCTAAAATAAAACTCATAATATACTTAGAACACCCTTCCAGCATATCATGCATAACATCTACTCCTAGTTGATCAAACAAACTAAAATTATTCACACTAAACCAAATACACTCTTCTCTTACACCAGTAATAGACACATCATTCTGTGCTAATTGAGCATAATACTGCTCATTATGTCTCAATAAACTTTCATCTTCATAGCATTGAACCCACATATGTTCTTTTCTAACAGTACAAATTCTACACGGAAAGTTAGAGGAGAAACTCTCAGTAAAACCTGTGATGGAATGCAGTCCTAAGTTATCACCTAAAATAAGGCCCAACTCGAAATACAATTTACCTTTATAATCTGGTGTACTAATTTCAATACCAGTTTCTTGTAAAAAATTTAATTCATCTATTAATGGCTGAAAAATAATCCTATTTCCAAATTCAACCCTGTCAGAAGAATGAAATATTAAGGCCAGAAAAATATTAGATAATACTGTAGAACGATAAGAAGGGAGACATAAACTCCTCCCAATTTATGTATTCCAGAATGGCTACCAAGGGCATTGCCACTCTCAAAATCGTCAAAAAAAATAAAAAGTGGAAAGAAAACACGTTCCTTATGACTAACAGCTCTACTTTGCCAATATGAGCCTTGAATGAAATTTTGAATAACATTTTTATCTGATTTTAAAGTTTTTATATGGTCTAATGTTTCAGAAAGCACATTTTCTACTGAAAAAAAATTTTTAAGAACATTTCGTAGAGGTATAAATTGTTGTGTACAGTTAGAAGGTTCTAAAATAGATACATCATCTTTAACAACTTTATTGAGTCTTTGACCTATAACAATTTCTTTTGGTTCTATAAAAGATCCTTGCTTATTAAAATATGAAAACCTTTTATGTTCAGTATTAAAACTGATTAATGCACTTTCAATATCTTTTAAAACGTTGATAAAAGAATCAAAACATTCTTTTGACATTTTGCCTTCAGACAACAATTGTTGTGCACTACTTTTAATAAAAACATTAATACCTTCTGAAAGTACTGTTTCCATACCATCGACAACGATTTGAACAGCACTTCTAGGCATTATAGGATTTGCATACAAACATGCTAAAAATTTACTTAATGTTAGCTTCAAAATTTCGGATGGTTTTATAGCAAATTTGCTATTAAAACTCTCATTAGATGGAGGTAAAAAATCAGAATTAGCATTAGTAGTTGTTGTGGACTCTAAAAGAGTATTGTTTTCGAGTAATACTGGTGAAGGTAATGAAATCTGTACTAAATCTGTTCTATGTTTTAATAAATGTTTAGTATACGAATTTTTTAAGTAAAATGACCTACTACATTCTCCTTCAGTACAATAATAAGCATCAAATTTATGATCAGAATGTTGAAAATCAAAATGTCTTAAGAGAATCTTAGTATTAATAAAAGTATTTTTACATAAAAAACACGTAAACATATTGTGAAAATTAAAAAAAATTAAATTAAAAATAATAATAATAATAATAAGGTTTATTTAAAGCAGGTTTTTCTTTAACTTAACAAAATAAAAATATTTAGCACTAAACAATTATTCCAACATCTGATAGAAAAGCATTGACCGCAGTAAAGTTTTTATCCAATGATGTGTGCAATTTGTATAGCCCTTTTTGTATAAAATACCAAATAGCTTCACTCTCTGAAGGATATTTGGCGTTTAGTGCGATTATAATTTTAAAACAGCAATCGACTGACGAAATTATCGAATTCAAACGATAAAATGTATTATCAACAATAACAAAGAAACTGGAAATTTCTTTTAAAGAAGAACCCACTATCAAAACAAATAGCTGTAAAGTTTGGCCTAATCCTACCAATTTATCTCTTCTTCTTGATATAGTTTCTTGCACTTCGGCACTACTCAGCACGTGGGTTATAAAACCATCTCTCATTTCTACTTTTGATGGTCTCCATTGCAGTTTTGCCTTTTTTCCCTTACAAACGGACACGCTGATCAGAAAAGGTAGACATAGTAAAACAGCAAGATTCGAAATTTCCTCGTTTTCTAAAAAAATAAACACCTGTATTCATAAGAACTTTTAAATAATAATTTTTAAAAAATCCTTATTTAAATCATTTATAGATTCTTTAATTTTTACTTTACTTATATTTTTATTATAAAATAGAAACTTTCCAAACATTAACTATTTTATATGCTATTATATTTTTAACCTTTAAAACTAGTTAAAATTTAGAATTTTGTTTTTACAACATACCTTCAGTGCCCAACTGTATATACTCCTTCAAAAGCTGATTGGTTGAAACATCCTTGGATTTCTTAATTTTTTCTGTTGCCAATTCTAAAATTTTATTTTTGTACAGTGGTAGACTTTGATACAATCGTTCACTAAATCCAGGATAAGCTACATCAAAGTCTTTTAAAATCTGAAAAAAATAAAGTTCAATTTATATGATGAAAGACTCAAACATATTTATTAAAATATTTTCCATACTCACAAGAGTATAACCAGCAGGTTTACTTAAAGATGGAAATTCTTTCATATACTCAGCAATAGTTGGACCATCTTTAGACATTAATTTCTTTAGTCGGGTATTAGCAGTAGTAATCCAGTTGTTTTCAACAATATTCCATGGATCGCTTGAGTTTCGTAACCAATTTAAGTTGTCTTCAATTAATGCTTCATTATTTTCGTTTTTGTCATTTGAAAAGCGCAGTGCTTCTGGTAACAGAATGGGAGATGAATGCCCAGATGAAGATGTAGAACTACGTCTAGATGGACTGATTAATCCAGATTTACGGTAATCTCTTCTTCTGTTATAAAGACAATCTAGAAGTTTCCCTTTTGCTGCTCTTTTGAGTCCTGGGCCATAAGATATATATGGTATGAAATATGTGGCAGTATGTTCTTTTTTAAAAATGGTTGTTATTTGGTATGCCAAATCTTGTAACCTTGAAGATGGTACTTTGTGATGAACATCATCTTTAAGTTCATGGTTGATAATTATATTACACAAACGCTTTCTGCCAATGCTATCCAATAGTCCACTTTGTAAGTACGTTGCCAGTAACGCTCTACCAGCATTTGCACTATTGAGCAAATCTAATAACTCCTAAGAACAAAAAAATAAAAAATTATTGAAGACTACTTAAATGATTATTTAAGACATAAATTAACTTAATAAATGCATATAATAAATTTATCTTCACATTGCAGTGTATTAGATAATTTTGATTTTAATTTTTACTTACTGAGTTGGATGGCTGAGCTTCGGATACATATTTAGATGTGTCCTTAGATGAACTATTCTCTTTCACAGGTAATTCGTCAAGTTGAAGATAGATAGTATTGTTGAAACTATTACTTTCAATCGATTGCGGTGAAATAATCTAAAAAATAAAATTATAAACTGTAGTTAGGTACAAATTTACATTAATTTGAATGAACAAAACAAAAAAGTTAAGTATATTATTCTTGATTAATGTAAACATTTAAGTTAAATAATTTATAATACAATATATTTTAAATGAAACAATACATAATTTACTGTGGAAACTAAACTGGTTCATTTTACAAATATTAAATAAATAAAAATGTAATTAAAATTAATTATATAAATATTTATTAATATTAAATATTAAATTAAACAATTGACACATTTTAGAATGTTATAGCTTTTAATTATATCAATAAATAAATATACAAAGTAAACTTTAGTATTTATAAAATAACAAAAAATACCTCTTTTAGAAGTATTTTGTACTATCAGAACCAAATTGTTTTCTAAATTAAATATAAAATAGTAAAGAATTTTCAGACAAAAGTTAACATACCTGAGATATATTACTATGGTCTAATGTTTGGAAGCTGCAATTATCTTCAATAGCTATAGTACTATCAGTCAAACTACTACTGGATGTTAGTGAATTAGTTATCTAAAGAAATTATTATATATATTAATATTATTATTATATTTTAAATAGTATCTAAGCAATAAAATCAATGACTAATTTTAAAACAAGTAATTGCATTCCACCCATAAGTATTTGTAAAAATGTGTGTTGGTTAGTACTTGATAGTATGGTTGAGAAATAGTAGGTACAAATAAAATGAAATCATTACTGTGTTTGAGGTATTCGGCATTCCTGTAATAATCGCTCTCCATTCATCTAAATTTGATACAAAACGAGCTCTGTGACCAACTGATGGTATAAGTTCTTTGATCATTCCTTCTTTTAAGAAGGGAAGAGTTTTTATGTCTATATCGTTTTCTACGTATAAAAACCATGAACATTTTGAAATAATTAATTACTTTACTTAAAAGTGGATCATTTTTTTCATCATAAGCCAACTATTGCCTGCTTATTAAACTTATTTATTTAATCACAAAAATGTGGGACCAGTTTGTGTTTGGACAGTCTGGGTTTGTTGACAATTAAATATTAATTGTTAAAAACTAAAAATGATTTATTAAATAATAAACTTTCTTATTAAAATAAAATTGATTGTAATTTAAATTATATACTTAGTAATTACTTGAGTAGGTATATACAAAAAATACATATATATAAATATATACAAAATAGTTATAATTTAAAAGCTAAATTGTGTGCACAGAATTTAAATAAGTGTTAAAGATTACATTAGTTCACCACCAAATATCTTCAATATTTAATTTAATAAAAGACATAGTTCGATAGAGACGATATAGAATGGTCATATCATAGGTAGGTAACTATACAAAATGAATTTTAATTTTACACGCAATAGCCCTAAAAATCGAGAAGCTTAGAAAAAGAATTTTAGCAAGGTGAGCCAGACAAAAAATGATCACAAACATATCATTTCAATTTCATAATATTTATAGCAGAAGCATTAGGTAAAAAATGAAAAATGTGCTAATCCGAGAAAGTAGAAGCAACACTACACCGACCTTTTCATTTTACAAGTCGGTAATATAAGTAGTAAATACTGTAAATATAAGTTAAATAACTAATAAGCAGACAGCATTAGCACTTCTCTACAATACATTTTTGACCGCATTATCTAATTTAATAAATGTATCTTACCTTCAAATACAGCTATGTACTGTTGTAGGTTCCACGCTGTCAAAAAATCTTTGACGTCCTCGTCAGCCATTTCATGAACGTACAATAACAAAATAAATGTACTTATTTTTATGTATTAGGTACCTAATAAGTAATATTCACGTTTATATCACAGTTAAAACAATTAAACTTACACACGAATCGCGTTAAACAAACAGTTCGCACTAAATTACGCAGCGTAAACGCAAAAAGCATGTCCTCGGGGAAAGTCAGAATGCGAAAGGACTAGGAAAATGGAAGTTGACACAATGACACACTAGTATACTGTACTAATTACTGGGTTTTTCTGTAGTTCTAACAAAACATTATTCTAATACCTGTTATATTTACAGAACTTCTTGTAATCCTCACATATCATAATCATAAAATCAACCAAAATATCAATGACGCGTACTAAATATAGAGTTGTTATCTCTTTATATTATTATACGCTTTGTTGTAAGCACATCGTGTACTTTGGTTATAAATATCAATTTTACGCGGTAGATTTGACTGAGTATTTAATTATTCTAACAATTATGATTTGTTAGAGACTTCAAATATTCTGCTTAAAGTATTTTATTGTAACATGCACTATTCAAGTTGCATCAATACCAAAACAACTTGTACTCAGCACTAAATTGCTATTAACAAAAATACATTTGAACATGTCACAAATTAAATCGTTACAGTAAGTGTACTGTTTGATCTGTTTTGCAATATTCTGGTTATGCCTACTATTTCTCATCCAACTGAACACTTCTGTTAGTTATTTTAATCATATTTCTTTCAGTGCACGTACGTATGTATAATACATGAACGTCACGAACAAAAATATTTTGGGGTGAATCTGACATTGTATAGTTTACAGTCCATACAAAGGGATTTTAATATAATTTCAGTACCTAGTATAATTATTTTATTCCTGTTCGACAATACAGACTTTCAAAACATTAATTTTCGTTATTTTGTTTCAAATAAAATTTTTTTTTTTCGTTTGTATTGTATCAATACCTATGGATTGTTGTTTGTTACTAATGAGTCTCTTTCCTCATCCATGTTATTGTTATGTTGATTGTCTCATTTCATAAAGCATTATAAGTCATAACTAGAGGCCGGAATTATATTCTTTTGCATATTTTTTTTGAGACTATGCAGTCAGACGGGGGTTCGAAATTTTCACAAATCATGAAACCGGTTAATTAATGGCCAAAGTTTTTTTAGCATATTTGAGAATATTTCAAGATAAAAGAATATTTAGTACAATAAAGAATATTTGAGAATATATCGATTAATTTTTACAGACATTCTATATTTTTTGTTGCAATGGCGTAAAAAATATAAATTATGTGTCCGATAATAATTGTCTCTTGTTGATTCGATAAATCTAATTGAAAATACAATTGGTCAACTCCAAAAAATACCCGGAGAAAATGGAAAAAAAATAAAAATAAAAATTGATCAACTTCAACAAAAAAATAAAGTGCTCATCATTTTGAAAAATAGATAGCTAAAGTTTTGAATAGAAATAATGAAGTTCAAATCATAGACAATTTTTCACCGGCTATGATTACTAATTTACACAATGTTCCCGTGACTTCAGTTGACGTCGAACGTTCATTTAGCACGTATAAAAATTTATTAACAGACCGTCGTACAAATATGACACCAGAACACATGGAGCAAAATATAATTGTAAACTTTTTTCAAAAATTTTCCTAATAAAAATACCTTATTGTTATTAATATAATTTAATCTATTTTTTTTAACATGTATTATTTTGCTTTTTTTTATATTTTTTTGCATATAAATGAATTTTTTTATTTCAAGAGAATATATTCATAAAAAAACATATTTTTCGCATATTTTAATATGATTTTCAAAGAATATTGGAAGAATATTTCAACTTTTTTAGAGAATATTAGCATCTTATTTTGGCTATTTTAAAAGAATATAATTCCGGCCCCTAGTCATAACCTATTTAATTTCTATTTTTATTTTTGTACTGACTATATATTTTTCTTTTGATAAACAATAATGACAACAATTTATTAGTTATAGATACATCTGTGAAGAAATATATGATCCTTCGCTTCAGTCAGAATCTAAAATGAAAATGATATTAATTTGTGAAAATATTAGCACATTAACGAACAATTGAAATAAATACAAATGTCACAATTCAACTTGTCATCAGTTATTGCTTTTACATAGGCGTACCCGCCGACCGCTGTAAATTATTTTCGCTATAATAAAAATGCATTAAATGCTTGTCGTACCATTTTATTTAGCTGAAACGAACACAATCATTATGCATAATATTTACTCAGAAACGTTTTATTTATCTTTTACTCGACAAGTTTAACATATTTATTAATTTTCCCAAAACTTCGCAGTGGGTTTGAACTTATCCAAACCCAGTACGCGTTCTTGATACTATACGTAAATATGTTTTCGGAAAAAGTCGACAATCATTTTAAGAAAGCAGGAGAAATAATTAAGGGGGTCTGCAGAACAAGTTTGATAATCATTGAGTTATATTTATAGTATACAGTGTACTGTTAAGGCAAATGACAAACGATAGAAACTTTCTCACTGCAGCAAATTATATATTTCACTGGTTTCATCTTTAGGTGCGTGATTCGTCGATACTACCATTGATTATAAATACTATTTATAATCAGTGATACTACTAAAGTACTAAAAGCTTAAAAATTTCCATACAAAATTATTAATCAAATGTAAACAAGCGTGTTCAACAAAAAGTCAGCGTTGTCTAACATTTTCAGTGATGGTCAATTTCTAAACAAATTAGAAGTAGGATCAGTTTTATATAATGAAGGTATGCAATATACACAGATGCACAATGATATATACAGGGTCATGCATAAGGATATGCAGCTGTGCAGGGATATAACTGTATAAGCACTGTTAAAGTGTACTGCTATAATTCCACAGTTCTAAACTTTAAATATAAGCATTTTTATTATCTCTATAAACTATTAGTCCAAACATAACAATTTAAGGATCACATTTCCTAAAAAATATTATCTTTCATAATTTAATGGTAATTGTCATTTAAGAACACTAAAAACTCTAATAATAAAATAGCGAAAAATAATGAATTGTACGAAAGTTATTGTATTTGTCCAATAGATCTGAAATACCTATACATTATGGATGACGATAAACAATACAGTGAAATTAATGAAATTAATGTGAAAAAATTGTTCATAATATTCATTAATAAAGAGGTGTAACCAATAGGTTGCTTCCTTGTCACGATACTCATGTCAATTTAATCTATAATATCAAATTTGCTTATTTTATTATATTTGTACAGATTGTAAATTTTCTTTAAAAAAAAAAAAATATATATTCATTAATAATTTTCCAACGTATTATTAACTGGTGAGAGAAAAGGCGCTGAAATAGATGTTGCATGTTCGGGGCGCCAAATTACTAAACATGGCCTTGTGCTCCGCCCCCTTAAGGATACGCTTGCCAATTTCGGGTGAACCTATAGTTCTTTCGTCCAAAACAATTTATGAACGCAATATGCTTATTATCGTACGTTAAAATGTCTTACAATAATATATTGCAATATTGATTCGTGTCAACAATATATTATGAATAAATAATCGATCTGAAAATCTCCGCACCTATTCATTTGTAGATAATCGTTATTCTGTCTTACTTTTTAATCGTAGATTTGGGTGTCTATGATATGTTTCAAGTAATTTAGCGATACATAACAGGACTATGTTGAACGATAGTTTATACACATATATATGCGTGTGTGTGTGTGTAAAAATTTGATTTGTAAAAATTTAACACACAAACTAACATTCCTTCTGCATATATTTTGGGCCTGATCCAAGTGTTCACTTTGTAAAGTCTATGCGAAGATTTATTAATACATTTTACGTACACGAAAACGAAAATATTTATGAATTATCTTACAATATAACGCATGATAAAATATTCAAAGTATTCTTTATGTAGTGGATTTTATATCGTTCACATTGCGTATGTTACCGTCATTGTTGGCGATTCTGGCAATGGCGGTAATGGTTCGGCGATGTCAATAATGCCGGTGCCCACCATCCAATGTGGGAAATTTGTGAATATTTCTGAAATTGGCTTACAAGTTTAGTTAATGTCGTCCTACATTGTTTTTGGTTTATCAGCAGAGTCAACATAAAAAAAAAAGGATAACAACTTTTCGAAAGGCTGCCGGATATAACAGTATGATGGGATTCAAGGATATCATAGGATTAATTGTGAAACCAAATGTATAAATAACCGATGTGCTTGTCAAGCATAAAAAATTCTATTCTACGTGCAATAGATGTTTAACTTATGAAAATGAATAACATTTTAAATTTATATGGTAACACATGATTTTGACGATTTAAATTTTATTCTAAATTAAAATAAATAAAATAAATAATACTTAGTTTGACTTGTCTAATCTAGGCAATGTCAGCATTAGTCATTACCATTAATTGCTAGTCAATACTTCAACAGTATAAAAACTGATGAAGACTGATTTTCGACATTGATGCTAACATAATGTACACTTTATATGATTTGTTAAAAATATGTTGTGTACAGAGTGGCGCCGAAGTCAGTTTTTAGAGGTATTGCAAAGCATTTTTAAACATAACTTCAAAGCAAGTACCCATCCACCAAACCACAACAGGTTGAGCAACTACCTCTCATTTTTTTCCTCCCATCGAGTGGATTTAACCTAGTGTGTTTCGCAACCTTACCAGTTACCACATCCACCCACTCACCCTTAACAGGTATTGCAACTGCAATACCTAGATATAGGGATCGGCGCCACTGTATGTACGAGTCAATCTTATGGCATTTCCTAAGAAGACGACTATTGAGGCGAGTAAGCTTAAAATGTATGGGAAATAAATTCACGAGATAAATTATTATTCGTAAAAGAGAAAATCGCTTCGACGATATATTTAAATGCACACGCACCATTGCCGCCTTAAAAAGCTCGTGAGTCGAAAGTTTAGTCGATGATAATCTATGAGACTCTATATCTATATATTATGTACTCTCATTGTTTTACTTTTGCCAGGTACGAGTTTATAGCCGGAGAAAGCTAAACGTGCGTGTGTACGTGAGGGTAACCAAACGAGAGATACGTGCGTATACGTATATAGCACAGTATTGTATAATATATGTTTATCAAAAGTTAAAGGCGTCCGCCGTCCGGAACAAGAATGTACGAATCTACATTATTTTTATTATTATTATAAAATATTCTTGTAGATAAAAGGATGTTTTCGACGCGACATCTTTGTTTAGTAAGTTTAATAACATGATATCCATTTATATATAAATTTACTTATAAGCAATAAAATGAAAAAAAAAAAATAAAGATATTAACCATTAGATAGTCTTTATATCGTCTATAATTTAGGATAGTAGGTATCTTTATGGTGATAGGTCTATAGTCGACTAGGATGTCTGAAGAAAATAAAATAAAAGTTTATGACGATAAATAGAAAATAATGAATAAATGTAACGATAATTTTAAAAATAATCAGTAGTGATCGGATGTTGATGCTATAAAAAACCAATTAAAATGTCCTAAAATAATGTACTTATGATAAAATAAATACAAAAAATGGTGTAAAAAGATTCTAAGTGAAGCAAATTACCTATTGGTTTTACAGTGATGTTTATTTGTTTTTAATTTTCTTCACTGGAATTTATCTTTTTGGTATACCCAATTCTGTCCAAAACTTTCATCCAGCAACTCTATAGATCAGCTATTGCATATGGATGGTACCTTGTCTAAGAATACTCACGATGACACATACGGACGTATGTGGTTTTTTTATGAAAACCATTGAACAATTTTTTTTTTTAACAAAAAAGTAATATTTTTTACCAAAAGATTAAAAACATTTTATTTTTATCTGTGACCAAAGTTTTATAATGGTAGGATGGATAAAGATGATTAATTTTTATACAAATTTTAAATTTTAAATCGATATAAAAAGTAAAAACAGTCGGTTCCGTAAAAATTATGTAATAATTTACTTATAGGTACGCTTGTAAAAAATCCTGATTCACGATTTTAATTTTTTTTTAGTATCGTTTGTTACACATATGGGTATAGGTAGTACATTTTCAGAACTTTTTGTCAAATATTAAAAATATTATAAAGAATACATTTTGAGAAATGAGGAATTTTCACAGTTCTATTTTTAGCCTAAAACTTTTATCAAATGCATGACATTGGGTCTTTGATGAATGGTAAAATTAAACATTTTCTATCAACATAACTTTCGGAGTTATGACTAATATCTATATAATCTATAATATCTATACAATCGATTCAGTTTGCAGTGTTATAACTGTGGTAACTATAGAGTTATTTTTTCATAACTAGTATTACTTTTTTATTCTAATTATATTCTATTTTCAAACTTTTAAACATTTTGTTTTTAACTAAAATCTCGTGCTACATATTTTGTTACACCTAACTGTTTTGTGTACCTAACCACAGTGTACCTAATATCGGAAATTACGTACGCCGCGGCCGGACGCGCAAAGCGGCAGCGGCGGCGTCGGCGGCATGCAGGGCGTGCGATAATAACGTTTATAATATTATTACACTATGTCGCGGCGGCGCGGCGGTCCCGCTCGTCTTCACCAGAGTGCCATCGTCTACTCCGTGGGGACCGCTCCGTTTGGTGTTTTGGCCGTTGAAAAATCGCACGCGCTCTCTTATTATTACGCACACACACACACACACACACACACACACAAGCGCGCGCGCGCTCGTACGTACTCTCAGGGGAGTAGTGGCTGGGAGGGTAGGAGGTGACCTTGACGCCGGTCCAGAATCGAGGCCACCCCAGTCCTTGGCTCCTTGCCCCGTCGTCGTCACGTGCCTGCCGTGCGTTTAAAAATAAAAATAAAAGTGTTCTGTGGGGAGGCGAAAAGATGCGTGATGACATTTTAAAATATAAATTTAATTTAAATAAGAATTACGTAATTTTACATTTTTAGATTAAAAATTATTTAACTATTATAACTTCTTGAAATCGATAATAATTGATTCAAATCGTGTAATGATGTAATTGAATGTACAACTTATATGTATAACTGTTGTGTATTACTGCAAAGTAAATACGTATATGTACCAAAGTAAATTACTTAGTAATTACTAAGTAATTAATTAATTACTGAGTAATAATCATTCATTTGAATTCAGAATATATAGTTGCAATGATAACGTTAACATTATTTGCCATAGATTCTCTATCAAGCATATATTAATATTCATACAACATCTATGTATTTTATGGTAATCCTCTGTGTTCAAAATAATAATGATAAACTGAAATACCCGCTGAACTGTAATATTTTCAAACATTTTTAGTGGTTTCGACCCTTCAAATTGTGAATTTCGGAAAATTTTCAAATGAATCGTGGTACGATATAGTTTTGGCAGCAAATTGACCAGTCAGTTAGAACGTATTTCTGTGAAATAGATTTATTAACTTTTTAGGACCATGTTTTAGATTATCGAGGTCTTAACGTATATAGGGTACAATTTACACATAAGTGTAAGTTTGAAAAAGGACGTACGTCACGTACCTACTTCGCACTGTGGGAATTATTCGCTCATAGGACAAGATACTGGTAGTGTATTGAGTTATAAAGAAACGATAAATTATGTCTTTTGTAAAACGATCTGGAGCAATTCTTTAACAAAATCTTTATGTCATTGTTGGTAGGCTTTTTTTTATCAAAACTTATAAAAAAATATTTTACCAAAAGGTTCAAAACATGTATTTCAATGTACATCTCAATTTTTATAATTAATGGGTGAACCAATTATTTTCAATACACATTTTAAGTTGAACATTGATGTTAAAATAGTCAATTCCGTAAAAATCGTATAATAATTTAGTTAAACATTAATAACTAAGAATTCTAACTCCTGTGCAATGAGTCATGATATTTTTGATTTTCTAACATTGTTAGTTGCGTATAGGTAAGGTCATATAATTTGTCATATAAATTGTCAATTCTTAACATCAAAAATTAAAAATGTTATAGACATAAACATTAAAAACCAAGCTATTTATAATTTGCTTTTAGCTCGAAATTGTTAAACTTTTAAAAACTTTTGTCTAGTATAAAACATGTCATTGATATATGATACAAATTTCAAGTCTCAAGTAACGTTAATTTTGGAGTTATGACTAAATAACTAAAATCCGTCTAGTGAAAGTCTCTTTTACAGAAAATTTTACCGTCTTTACTCGACTTTCCGTGGTTTTTCGCTTGGAAAAACTTTTGTGAGAAAGAAAAAGGAACTCTTAAAGTACCGTATTCATGCGATTCATGATCGATGGAGTTGCTGAATGTAACTTTTGGACAAAGTTATAACTGCTCCATGAAGAGTCTCTAAAAAAAAATAATACGACAAAAAAATAAACATCATTGTAAAACCAATAGTCGATTGGCGCTTTACTTCACTTAGAATCTAAACTAATAATAATAACAATAATAATAATATTGTCCTCCCAAAAACGTATTTGATACTACCGTGCGGTGGCGTAGGATTTGTAAGTGCGGGATGGGGGGGGGGGGTAGAGAAGAAGACGGTAAAATACCGCAGGGTGGTATAAGGCAGACTTATATTGATAGAGATAGAGAGAAAAAGAAAAAGAAATAGAGCCATACGCTCGATCGGCGTGTGCGCGGATAACGCATAATATTCGCGTGCGTCATCGTAAAATCGCGAGCGTGCGCTTGTTTAATAATAATAATAATAATAATAATAATAATTATTATTATTATTATTATTATTATAATAATACGGGCCCCCGCGCCGTTAATACATTTTTTTGGAGGTCCACGGCGTTTATAATTTTAGTTTTTGACCGCCGCCGCCGCCGTTTCTTTTCGCTCCTTTTCGCCCCTCCTCCGTCGACGACCGTCGCGTCGTTCTCCCGCCGTCACTGGCCGTCTTGGTGATGCCGGCGCGGCGTCGATCCGCACCACGGACACAAGTACCGCCGCTGCCGCGCGTCCGCCACATTAATTTATAATATAGTATATTAAATATTGTTAAAAATTTGATTTTATCCGTCGTACAATCGCTAACGAGATTTCGGGTGTTTAGAAAAAAAAAAAAAAAAATTGTTTTATTGCATTAACGTCACGTTCTTTTGCACATTTCACTCGATAACGTCGCAACAATACGCGTGATAATAATCATACGTCATAACACATTATCGACACGAACGGACGCGTGCAAATACGATAGTAATAATAACGTTATGTTTTATCACCTTTTATCGCCATGTTATTATGTCGTCCAGTTCACCGTCGCGGTCTAATATCGCGGTACTGCAAAAAAAGTATATTGACTTTGCCGTTTTACCATCGGTCGGAAAACGGTCTTTGCTCGTGCTGGTCCGCCGCCAGAGTAGACCTCTCGCACAGCGTTTAGTGCAGTTGTAAAATTACGGTAATTATTTCTAGCCAGGATACCACATTTTCCTATTACATCGTCAACGTTTTTCCGAACAAACAATTTTTTTTTTTAATTTTCTATTCTTTTTCTCAATCTTTATCTACTGATTTTCACTACCTAGATCTTTTTTAAAACTGTGTAGTAACTTCTTATTTATAATTAGCCATACATTTCGCCGCAGTGTATTATTTTAATATTCTATAATGCGAGCTCGGATATCCTCAAAAAAAAAAAATCTTAATTTTTTAAAATTAATGTCGAACAAAATTTGTTTCAATGACAAAAATATTAATTGATATACTGAAATCGCAAACGTTTGTAGAACAATATTTTACTAATCCAAATTATCGCTAATGATTAATCGTATTTATTTAGCTAATAATTGGCATACACACACACAAAAAAAATAAAAAAAATAATAGCTACACTTAACACCTACTCTTGAATAACAACATGTTTGTACGTTTTAGTTTGATTATATTTAAATAATTACCGTTTATAACAGTGCTTCGACATTAGTGCTGTACGCTGACTCAGAATTTAATCATTTGCACAGTCGCATAACGACATTATTATAGTAGTTATTATACACACGGGGGCGGATAATGTGGCTTGTAACGTTGTAGAAAAGTTATTGGTGACGACGATTCGTCGATGGAGTTTGTCGATTGTAGTGGCTATTAATGTGTTTTACGCGGCCACGAGGAAATGAAAAAAAAAATATACTTTCGTTCATTTCCACCGTTCACATCTCACAATATACAGTGTCCCGCGAGTGTTTACTGATTACGATCTAACCCTATATAATGCTTATGTCGTCATTTTTATAGAGTAGGTCGTAGGATATAAAACACGCATAAAACATTTTTATATAATAAAATTGTTTACCATCTTTTATTTGCGTAATTTTTTTTAGTTTTTAGTGTAATCAAATGGAAACAACAGCTTAAATTTAACATTATGAAAGATAATATTTATCTGAAAAAAATGTTGATACGTGAATTTTTATCATCTAACCAATTATTTAAGTGATGTAGGGTGAGTCTTTAAAATTTAGAGTAGCGACAGTACATTTTTGTGGTTACCTGTCACTTCTTCTTTGCGCTAACTTTAAATGTTTAAATATTTTTTAAACTATTATTTACAACTAACGTCTTAATTTTCTAAAATATTATTCTGTAAACAGCAACGATAATGATGGTCAATTAATAAATATAGGTACATATTATACGCCCGACAAATTACTCGCACGCAGGTCGATCCAAAATTGAAAAATTTATACTATTTATAAAAATATATGTTTATATCTATTTTTTTATGTGTTAAAAATGATAAGAAAATCGCACATTTATTCATTGTACAGATTTTAACGTGTGGCATTCCAATATTTTTAAAGACAACTGTCACACGGATCGTCGAAAAAAACATTCGCTTCCATAGACCTTATACTACTTAGTAGTAGTAGTATAAGGTCTATGTTCGCTTCTTATTCTCGACGGTTATTATCTTTCTTTCTCCCTACGTCCTCCGTACATCATGATATATTGTTATTAAATTTGCATTATTATCGTCATCTCGATTTGACGCGCGTGCGATAACGTGGATTACATAATAACGCGCAAAGGAGGCGTCGCCGCCGTCGTCGACAGCACCGATACGACCGACGACGAAACGTCATATCATAATGGTTCCGAGCAAACAAATACGAATTGATAAGCGGTCGCCGAGAGCATAATAATAATAATAATAATAATAATAATATTTCTTTATAATAAAACGTACGCACGCGAACCGACCGCGACGTACACGATATTGTAACACGTAACGTCGTACCGTACCGTCGTCGCACGTCCGATAATCGTTTTCTCTCTCTGTCTCTCTGTCTCTCTCGGTCGCTCGTTTGTTTTTAAACTTAATTCAAGTCGCGGACGCGTCTACCTCGTACCACCGTGCCACACACTTCAATTCGTTTCATATCGTTTGGAAAAAAAAAGTTATCCCGTGTTCGTTTCTTCCTCCTCGTCCTGTTCCCCGACGACCGAATGCTGTACCCACGCTCTTTAATAACGTCCGACGACGACGACGACGACGGCGCCTGCAACGAAAATGTAACCCGTCGTCGTCCGAGGCGAATCTGCGCCGACCGAGCCCGTTCTTGTGGATTTGTCTTTTTCCGCTTTGCTGCCGAAGTGCTAATTCGATTCGACAGCAAAGTGAAAGGGACTGATTCATAGAGGATATCACAGCGAAGTCCAAGTCCCACGCGACTAGTGATTTCATCACGGCCATCTTCTGACGCTGCTGCTGCTGGTGCTGCTGGCGCCATGATAATCGTAATGAAATTGTGTGTCGCGGTGAGTAACTGAAAATATGTGCACATGCGACGCGAGATTATACGCGCGGACCCACGGCTTTTAGTTCACTCGACGAAATGTGTGTCGGAAGCTGTTTTTTTTCTTACAAAAATATTTTCTGTTTATTAAAAATCTTTCTCCGAGATAATTCATAAAACAGGTATTGTTCGTGCGCCTCCGGTAAAACCACATGTTCGACGCAAGATTATCCTAGCTCCTCCAAACGACCGCTGTGAGACCGTTTGAATAAGCGAATCATAGCCTATTGATACGTAAATCAGTAAATCATAAACTATTGGCATTTTAAATTCACTTTTTTTTATTCGCCTTTAATTATCAGACTACCGCGCCGGCTGCAAAATGTAACGATTTTCAATCTAATGTTATCAAAGTAACCTCAGCTATATTACGAGGCGACTACTTATCTACTTTTTTTTTTCATCATATTATTCATAAATTATTTAGTAAATTCTATAAAATATTCTAAAATAGGTATTACTTTTAGTTTATGACGATAATATTATTAAAATCTATTTGAACGCCTTTAAACGTTGCCTCTTTCAATTTGATGTTGATCGTTTTATGAAGAGGCGTTTTAGCAATTATATCAATGTAAGTAAAAATAAACGGTCAGTAATGATTCATTAGGCAATAATAAAAAAAAAAAAAAAATAATAAAATAGGTATTACATAATTATACGATTAACTTTACCTAATAGTGTTAAGTGTCTGCACATCGTAAAAGATTTCGGAGTGATGTAAGATTTCAAACTCACTTTCAATACACAATTACTATATAATATTGAAAAACAGTAGGTACATAATTAAATTTGTATTTCTCGCAAATAACTTATTTCGGTTTCTCTTCTCTAGACGTTTTAAAAACAGCCTATTTCTCTCTGGTACGATCACGTCTCAAATATTATTTTCTTAACTAGTACGACATTTCGATTCTCAAAATTATGACTCAGAGACAGTGAAAAATAATTTTCTTTGCTGCTTCTTTTTTAAATTCAATCTCTAAAGATCTACACACTCAAGTTACGATAAAATTTAATACCGATTAAAATGAAATCAATTTAATATTTTGTTATTATTTTATAATAATTATAAAATAGATTATACAGAACTTTTTGAAAAAATTTAATTTACAATTAATAGATACATTTAACCCTTAGAAAATTCGAATGAAAAAAAAACTTCGAGTATTTTAATCTGGTTAATATTTTAATGGTCAATAGAAAATACCTTAAACATTCATATTTTGATGTTAAAAAATGGCAACGAGTGTGAATTTTATTATAAAAACCTAGTACTTAGTAATTTATATTTTATACTTAGTAATTTATATTTTATGTAGGTACATATAATGTTGTTATTTGTAAGTATATTAATGTTATAATTATCAAAATGTTATATTTATATTGTGTAAAATTGAGTTATTTTCGTAAATAAAGACTTATTATTATATTAATTATGTTTTATTATTATTTACGTTTCAAAGTCTACCGGGAAGCGTTTAAAAGATTCAGTATAGTTTATCATTTTTATAAAATACCTAAAATCGCTTAACGACATTTCGTAATATTCACATCCATTTTATAATTTACCATAACTATGATTATAATTTAAACATAACGTTTACGATATTTACTTTGCGCTTACGTTCTATCATTTATCGAGTTCTATGCCTTGGTGTTTTTTTTTGTCATGGTACTTTATAGAATAGCGAGTATATTTTCAGACGGATATAATGTGTACTTATTGGAAGATAATCATTTTTTTGTCACTATGAACTAAAAATAAGTAAATTAATTTAAAATATTTTATATTTTTTTTCAATTTCATATATGATTATACAAATGTACTTTTATACTTATTGCATAATGTATTCTGTTGGTTTAAAAATTCAACGGTATCATTTTAAAACGCGCTTTAATTTATCTACTGACGTGGGTGTGCGACGTAAGTTAAAAACGCGGCTGAAATTGTTCATCTACAATGTGTCAGCGAATGATTTCACCGTGTTATAGAATTTCCATACACACTTATACACTTATACAATCGACGTAAGTGTAATGAAAAACTAAATGATTTATAAATAATATAATAAATAATAAATGTATATTAAAAAAATTTTAGGTGATGTTTGTAGTAATTAAAAGTAACCAACGATAAAGAACTTAATATATAAGTTTTAATAGTCCTTTTTTCTTTATTTATATTTCCATTATTTCTACGTTTTAATGCCATCATGTTGACAAGACGTTGTGTACCAACATAATTCTATTATAACGTATCTATACGTAAAAATACTAATAAAAAAAAAAATTGTTTATCTTACGGTTTATCACATACAATAAAATATTATTATGTTGACATTAAAAACTTGCGATACCTACTGTTATCTTTAGATTTTATTACAAACATAGAATCACGATTAATGAGTGTATATAACGGTTTAAAATATGGTAAATTGTAATTAATAAATAATTAAACCGTGACTTATAATATATATATATATATATATATATATATATATATATATATATATATATATATATAGTTGGGTACTTGTGTTTAATACATTCAAGAAGTTTCAGGTTAGAATTAGATTTGACGTTGATTTATTAGGTTATAATTGAATGGACGTTATTAGTTTAGAAAAAAATTGAAAAAAATCATTGACATGCACATAATGTTTACATTTTTTAAATTCTATAGCTGATGTTCAATTTAATAGTTACGGTTAAATTATTTTAGTTTGAAATATATCAATACAAATAAAATTAAACGGAACTTATTTTTAGGTATTGAAGTTCAATCAGTTTTAATGTTATTTAATTACATTTCACGGAAAATAAATTAAAAACCTATTGGCGAATTATACGTTAAAATTAATCTTCAGACGAATCTATCCCTAGTGATTTTAATTAATTTTCTTAAAAATAACCCATACATTTCCGTTCAAATTCTTGGTTTCGATAGTAGTACTTAATTATTGCACCTCAGGTTGGACTTCATCTCGAGTTTTTTTATGATATCGCCGCTGTACAAGGCAGAAAATAACATTATTTGAATCAAATATTTTCATGAACGAATTATTATTATTATTTTTTATTTATGTGAACACTCCAAAGCCTGAAATATGAAATATATTATAATGTATAATCCATTGACAATTATGCATGTTATATAAAACAAAAAAACAATCAAAACGGAGGCTCTTTGATTGACATTACGGAGAATTGTGACAAAAGTAATAAACGATTTTCGACAATCATCAATACTAAACAATAGCACAAGTGATTTTGATTTGTCGCAGAGGGTTGTCTGGAATGTTATTTATGCCTTTGTCCCCTCAATATCGGCGGAATAGTTTGAATTGCAATTTTCGTAGTATTTTATAGTTAAATTATTGATCGTTTGAATCGTTATGAAATGATAAATTAACGACATATCTTGGTGACAAGGCCGTTCGAGACAGAGAATTTGTATTTTAAATATAAACTTTATAACTCAAGTAAAAATGCATGGCCATGAAAAAACTAATATGTTTTTAAGAAAAAATTTGCAAACATGTTTAAATCATTTTCGAAATAACTCAACGTTTGTAAACATTGAAAAACAGTGTGTAATAAATTTAAATTTTAACATAGACCAACTAATCGAATTTCATACATTCTGAGTTGATTTTTATTTATTTTATTTAAAAAAATAACAAGTCGAGTACATTTTAACTGCTTAGTAGACGTGAAAAAACGTATGATAAATGCTTAAAATTCATTCGCACAACTAAATAAATTCGCACCAGCACAATTGTATAACTGTAACACGCAGGCAGGGTATATATTGGTAGAGAAATGTCTTGGGTATTCGCTATTTTTACTTTAACAATTGTAACCCAAACAAATTTTTCTCACTTCGCCCGACAACTATATACGTATCCTCCGCCCTCTTTTTAACACTCTTCAGTCTTGTCACAAACTATTATTTTACCCAGAGTTTTTTATACACCAACAACACACGTATAAAACATTTTTATACTCGAGTTATACCACTTAGCCCATCACACTATTAATAATTTCAAGTCAACAATTATTTAAAACAAAATCATTAACACGATATATAAAGTATTATCATGGCTATCAATTTGTTCATGTATATGAATACACACCTATAAGTTAGTGACATAATATTTTCTTAAGCGTTTTGACAATTATTTACGAATAGTTTTTATTGGTTTATGTCGTGTATCCTCCGAATACCACTCCTGATCGTATGAATAAATAGGTAAATACTACGATTTATAGATGTACCTACTTAAGTGCATGTTGTATAAACGAAATCGTCCCTCTTAACATTACTGAAAATGAGTTGCAAAGAAGAAAAAATAACACTTAGTGGAATATATTTCAGAATTATCGATGTTATGTGTTGTAGAAGAAGTACATTCATTGAATGAGTATTGTTTTATTTTTCGTTTATTTTTTTTCAACCATACTTGTTTTTAATTGGAATTATTTTTCAGTTATTTAAATTAGCTGCGTTTTTCATATACAATTTTACTAATTATTACTACACGCATTGAAAGTTGGTTGGAAAAAAAATCTTCTATCTGTCGTTGTACTCTATGTTGTGCAAAAGCTTTTGATTACGGTACATTATTATTTACCAAACCATATTACAATATTACTGCGTTTCAAGTGAATAATATCAGATGTTTTCGTTAACATTTATTTTTTCTCTCACGTTTGCGCACATTTTTAGTTATCGTTATCATATAGTTCTATGGAAATATTCAAATATCATAGAGTTGAAACATTTCCATTATTGACTATGGTATTTTTATTAAACGTGATATTTTATTGAACGTCATAATTTATTGACGAATAAAATGTTATTTGCATGATTATAATCACGACTTAAAATGACATGATTACAAGTGTGATGTAAAATATAAATATATAATTAGTATACCTACTAGCTTTGGCAATAAAGTGAAATAAATATAAAAATTGCAGTTTATGTGTAACGAAAATGAATAAAACATGAATTGTACGTGTTAAGTGTTATTTACACTTGACTAATTTTTAAAGCCATAAAAGTTATTAATGTTGCTTTTTCAGTGGTTCCCATGAGATTAATGCACATTATTTCACCAATATACTCATTATTATTATTATTAATTATTATTATTATTGGATATACGGTAATGCATCTCATTAAGTAACATAAAATATTGAAGTCCATTATTATTACTTTGATTTTTCACTTGCATCATAAATTATTTACCACAAAAATTCGTAATATAATTGATTTTTTTTTCTTTTGGTAATTTGTGATATAATTATTCACGTTGTTTAGAATAAAAAAATGTAAAGTGTTTTTAAAGGATAGGAATCTCTGAAAACAAAACATCCATCTGATTACGTTGGTTAATTGATTTGATTAGGTATATCAAATTTTTTACATGGAAATAAATCTTGGGCGTTCATTAAAAAGACACTAGTGATATTTTATAAAAATTATTTAGATAAATTAATAAATCGTCGTAAAAATAATAATTAGGTTAATAGTTAATTTAATGATTATCTGTTGACCAGTGGCCAATAATACAATCTTTGTTTTACGCTTGAAATAAACAGACATATACTAACGCTTTATCAGATTTTTTTCTACCAGATGCTGACATATATTGACTTGAGTCATAATCGTAAAAAAGACAGCTAAACGTCATAAATTAAATATTATTAGTTTAAGCAAATTTGCGATAACGTATTTGAAATAACTTGTTTAACTATAAAATATGTCAGTAAAAGTATTTCATATGTACACAAATGCCTTGAAAATACCGTCTATTGGTGTTTAAAAAAATTCATTAAATTCGTGCCAATACTTTTTGTCTTTTATCTCTCATTTATAACTCGTTTCAGGATTTCATTAGTCCGATGAACAGTTGATTTTTCCCCATTTTACATATTAATATTACATTACACGAACTCGATTATTGTTGTTTTGATGCATTTTTCAATTAATTCATTATTTTTTTCAATTCTTCCAAGATGTATTTAATCGTTATCGATGAAAATGCGCGTTTTACAAATAGAATAATATGATAAACGTCATTAGATTTTGGATCGTTCAGAAATTTTAATGTCATATTGTGGATGTGTTTGTGTCGTTTTTATGATAAAATAAATAATCATATAATTTTAGACTGTGTCAATAAAAATTAACTGAAAAATTCGAATATTTTTCTACTCGACAATGATTTTGATACTCGAATAACGTGTACTTATGTGGATTTCAAATATACTGGTTTCGAATAAAATAAAGGCCGTTTCTTTTACGTTCACGTTGTCTTTATTTGACTTCGACGCGGGGACGTATTTTAGAAGTATAATGTAACAGCAGAGTGTTTTTGTTAAACCTCAAAGGTTCTTAAAGAGATGAATACTCTTAGTTTAGCACGCCTACACTGTGCCATGTTTATTTGTACAGGCCACATACATATTTAATGTGTCGGCGGGTTTTGAGAGTTTAATAATCGAATCGTCTTACACACACGCAATGAGTGTTTTAACGAGTTCGGCGACGTATATTATGAAGACAAAAGACGGCTACGGTTTACGATTGACATCAAATATGACTACGAGCGAAAAACCATACGATATACGGTCTTCGAATGTGATATACGCGTGTGTGTAATATGCGATCTCGATCTCCGAGTAATTTTCTCGACACCGTTTCCGCGGCGGCTATTAATACCGCGTCGTCAGCGTCATCTCATTCGATTATATACATCGTGTTTAAGCGCGCACAAATGAGTAAACATTGAGATATTTCGCAGAACAATCCTAGGCTAATGCACCATGGGCACGGTGCACGGTGTTGACGAGAAAAAAAAATTGAGGGTCTTGCCAAACACATCCCACGACAACCGGCCACAGTATGTCAGTATGATTTTTATTTTTAGCGATGAAAAACGAGAACAATTCTAAAATTACGATCGTCGGAAGAACCACGTTTACTTTCGAGATTCTGTACAACGTTAAAATACGTCTGCCGAGTTGTAAAACGCGTGCGATATTATCGATATAATCAAGGTTAAAGACTTAATGTGAGTTTTCAATTAATCATTCAAAACGTCGCTTAGTGATGTAGACATTTGTTGCACGGCACTAGGTGTATAAAGTAATTTTTTTTTATTCAGAATATTCACCTCTTTTTTCCATGCTAATTCATATTTTGTTATGTCTGTGTTTTAAGTGCGTACCTATTTCACATATTATTACAGAGTATATTAATATATACTTTCACTTGAAATTATAAAACAAATCGAAAAAAAGGACCTATTTACAAAAATATTTGCTGATAAAGTAATTGTTGTATTTTCACTAGTCGAATTTTTTTTCAAGATAAGCTGAAAAAAGTATTTGAGCAATTTTCAAAGGGATATAACTAACTATTATTGATATTATTTGTAATTAAATACATTTAGTGAAAATAATCATACTTAAAAACAAAATATTTTATGATTTGTGCATATTTTAAGGTTTTTTTGGGACACAAAGTCCCTAATCTAGTTATAATAATAATACAAACGCCAACGATTTACTTATTTACGTGTTCGAAAAAAAACAATTACACACAATGTATTTGTGCAGTTCGGGCGGTATACATCGAAATAGTAGTTTAATCAGTGTAGAAATAACTCATGTGTGATTTATCATCACGCTGCACTACATAAATATAATCGTTGTGCAGAATTTGATAAAAGAAAAAAACGATAAACACGATTCGCAATTCATAGTGTTTCATACAAAAGACGAGTGAATAATATTGTTAATTGTAATTTGTAATAGGTGCAATACCTATTATTACGTTTAAATTGAACAGTGGAGAATATAATATACAATATTGTCGCTGAGTTAATTCGTGTATTTTTTTTTAACGTGAATAATAAGTAGGACCACGCAAAGGGTATTTTTTTTAATTTTAATTTTTTTTTGTACTCGAAAACAATACTTCCCAAGTACATAATTCGGATTCATGTAACTGATAATTCAAAGTGAAACTTTTAGTTTGCATTTATTAACGCTTGTAACTTGTAGATCATTTTACTGATTTTCAGTGCATATTCAAATTATATTATACGAGATTTTAAGTGTAAAATTAGGTTATTCAAAGAAAAATTTCGAGAAATTTTGTTTTCATACGGTTTTCCTAAATAGATTTCACGTATTCTTTATACATATCAATTGTGAATCGCTCTATTTACGATTTCAATTACGTATTTTACAAAAAAATAAATCTTTACATTTAAACGAATTGAATTTCATTATCTTTCAGTTTTGTGATTTAATAGGTTTAACATGATTATTTTTATTATAGCTCCAAAAGTTGTGTTAACATTCTGCATCGATCAAAACCGAGTATATGTGAAAAACGCGTAAAAAATATCGCGATAGTCAAAATCGCGAAAATAAAACAGCGAAAATAAAAATCGCGAAATATTTTAACAGCAAAAACACTAATAGCGAAAATTATGAAAACCTATACATACTTTTAAATAGTAATAACTTATAAGTAATAACAATATTAGATAATCAACGTCAATCTGTACTTCTGCGTCTTCGATAACGAAGGTCATAAAGATAAGCCATGACTACGAAAATAGGGACAAGCTAGAATACTTAAAAGATATTGCTTATAATTTGTCATATCAAATTTAATTTTAATTTTATAGTATTGGGACGATAAATTTTTTACATTTAATTTTTCTTAACGAATTTGAATTTATTTTATAATACTGCAGAGTCGATAGTTTTAATTTATACCTATGGTTTAGGAAAAATAAACCGATTAGAATTTTTACTTTTCGCGATTTTTATTTTCGCTGTTAAGTTTTCGCGATTTTGTCATTCGCGATTTTTTTTTCGCGATTTGACTGGCAACCGTCAAAACCATCACCAAACTATCACCAAAGTTATTGTCAACATATTAATATTACAAATTCAAGTTCGTTTCGTTATTATTTTTAATCATTCAACAATTTAATTCCCTAAAATATAAACGTACATATTCAATTGAATTTTCCTTTTATAAAAAAGAAATATCAACAAAATGTTTGGGTCACTTTTTAATAAAATAACAGTGAATTATTTTGGATATTTTTAGATATCTTCGAAAGTATTTTGATAGTTTTTTCAACACCTATTTGTATGTTTGAATCTTAGTAAACGATCCATAAAAAACATATATATATATGGAACAAATATATCATATTACATAATGTACACTATATTATAACTATTGTTCTAAGTGGAAAACCTTTAACGTTTAATAAACATGTACAATAAAATAATTTACGACTAGATTTATTCAGGAAAACAGAATGTCTATTTTTATCCAAGCTTTTCCACGAAAAAATCGTACTTACGACTGAAAACAAGGATTCATAAGATTATAAAAAGCTCTAATCACTCATCCCGATACAGTGTAAAATATTATACGTATATAGTGTAGTATTATTATTTACTATAAATAATTCAAAAACAATGATAAATCGTCAAGTTTTAAACCAGACGTAATTATTAAATCATTTGGGATTTGGAATTTCGGATTTGAGACTTAGGGTATGAAATATACGGATTGGACATTTTACAACGACGCAGTTAATTCAAATCCATTCGTTTTCAGTTGCCATTCACAACGCCTGTAGTAAACATGCGAAATTTCTTAAAAGTTGTTCGTATTTTCTATCATTTATCCGCCAATAAAACACCCATTAATTAGACTCTAAACAGTTATTTTACGTAGGTACGCGATAAACACTTGATGTATATTATTGAAATACACAACATATTTTCTACGTTTCTTATTCATTTAGATGTCATTTTCATATTTATATTCGTTTTTGATATCTCCTATTTGGCCGGCTTTTCCCGGGCACTGTTGCTCGAGTTATAGATTAATACATCAATAGGAATAGGATGGATCAATTAATAGTTTTCAATTAATTTTTTTTTTTTTTTTTTTAAAGTCGTTTTGTAGTCCGAAACATTTTTTTCTGTTTGTTAATATACATTTCTAACCATAAACAGCTTACACAAATCTTTATTTAATTATTAAAAATTAATTTTTTTTCGGAAAATTAAAAAAAAGTAAAGTTATATCAATCTCAAAGTGAATACGATATTTTTTATTTTATTAAAAAAAGGTAAGTTTTATCAATCTGTAAGTGAATACGATATTTTTGATCTGCAGAAAAATTATCATTTCGTGAATAATCTAGTTTAGATTAATATTATTATATTAAAGGACGGTGTATAAATGAGAATAACGATTTGGCGCTTAATCTTTTGGCCGAGCTAATTTTATATTTATACTGTTATACTATTAATACCAACATCTTTATAATTAAAAGCGATATCATATAAATTGCATTTTGTTATGAAAATACACACTTGAAAAAGTCTAATTTAAAAAATTCCCTACTCACGTCTAGTTGTATAACTAGACGTGAGTAGGGAATTTTTTAAATACGCGTCTAGTTATAATTAATCATAATTCATTTGTCATGCTAATTCACAAAACATCGTGTTTATAAAATACATTGATCTGATTATGTTGTAATTTCAAAAATTCTTAAAAAAATATGGGCGCATATTCGTATTATAAACGTTCATTGTATAGTTTTCTAGTAAATCTGTTATTGATATTCGGTACCTACCACGCGAATATATAATATCGATAATTCTATCTTACTCATATTACCAGAAAGACCAAAAAGAGTCATTTGAGCAGTAATTCTAACTTTAAACGTGTATGAAAAATATGTGGTGAATCTGAAAGTAAAAAAAGAAAAAAATTGCAAATTTAGAATCCAACATGTAATAAGGTTCCATTGAAAAAAAGGCGTATATTTACGTAAAAATAATCCATTCCGTTATAATTGAATTATAAAATGCTTGTAAAAAATTAATGGACTAAATATTTTTGAAAATTTTTTAGTGCTGTTAAAATATGCACTTATTTTAGTTAATATGAATTTAACATTCAATTAAATTTCCCAGTTTTAATTCTAAAATTAAAAATATTATGAGCTAAACATTCAGAATCTGAAAATTTTAAAAAAAAAACGTGATATTTTTTCATACTTATGTTATTATAATTTCAGGCCAAAATTGAATAAAATGATTGGAAATGTGAAAAAGTTAGTATGACACAATTTGCGATTTATGTGAAAATAAAATTTCACTGTAAGGTTATTCTCAAAATTTTTTTCCCTTTGATCTAGTCTCTTATCAATGACATTTATTTTCACTCATTTTTTGAACTTGTTTCAATAATATTTCAAAGTATTTTTCAGGTCAAAATAATATTAAAAAGAATTTTTAAATATAACACTGATTATTGAAGAACTTGTTTTTAGTTGCATCGTACCACCACAATCGACAAAAATGATAGGGAAATAATAATAAAAAAGCTGGTAAGTGAGATGATGGTGGTACAACTTCGTCCTTCGTCCCTTCGGTCCTCGGACAAGATGTAAATAATCTTGAGTGAACAAATATACAGCTTAAGATTGTTATCTTTGCATCTAAAAAGTAAAAATATTAGTTTTTCGATCTGAATTCAAGATACATATATATGTTTTTAAATTATGTATTGTAAATGGTAATTTTATGTATAATATATTGTGTTAATTCTCAAGTTGATTCACGTTTCAAAACATTAACTTTAATAATTTTTAGTAATAGTTCTAAATCTACAAGTGCAGTTTTAACTCGTCAATATATTTTAAATTATTATATTTTAGATAAAAATGTCACGTAATAATGAAAATGTTTTAAATATGAATGAAGAATTAAGTAAAGTCAATTTGTCATTTTATGAATACAGTATAGAACTATGGAGACTTGAAGAAAAATGTCGACGTAAGTATTCGAATTTATTAATTTGAATCTACAATCATGTAGACTCATTTGTTTTTAAAATAAAATTCTTGACATTACTAAAAAATACAATGTTTATATTAAATTATATTAACTTATGAGTTTTAAAATGATGAATTTATAACACAAAAAAGTTGATTTATCTTTTATTATGTATGTAAAAAGTTAATATGTACGTGCCTATTATTAATTATATTATATATTTTACATTATAATTAAAATATTACAAAATTGTATTATATAATATATGAATGTTTAGTGAAAAATTATTAAATATTGTTTTCAGAATTATTTTAAGAAATGTAAAAATTGGCACATTGAGATGTTTTAGATTATCAACGAAGTGAAAGATCGATTGATTTAACGATGATATATAAATTTTTTATGAACTAGTATACCTATATATACTTTTTTTTCTGTAGACACTTTTTAGGACAGAAAAATGCCGTCCAAAAGCTCCGTATAGCAACTCAATAGATCAAAAATAAAATTATATAGTACTTTAAAGGTTCACTTTTCTCTTTTCTCAATTGTTTTTCCAAGCATAAGAAAAAACTCCCGAAAAATCGAGTGAGAATGGTGAAATTGGCCGTAAAAGAAACTCATTAAATTGATTTTAGTTATTTAATCATAAAACCAAAAATAATATTATAAATGTATAATATATAAATAGATATTTTAAATTCCTCCATATATCAGGGACAAATAGATACCGAATGTTTAAAAAAAAATTGACCACTTTTAGGCTAAAATATATCTATGAAAAAGTCCTTGTTTTTTAAAAGGTTATTTTCAATACAGTTTTTACTTTTGATTTTATGGCTTGAAAATTCAATAAGACTTCACTCATATACTCACCTTTTTCGATCGTTATTCTTGATTACTGGAAAACTATGGAGATTTGGGAAAAATGACCTCTCTAAAGTACCATCTCAGTTCAATTTCGAATCTAAAAAATTGCTGGACGAAACTTTTGGACAAGGATTTCTATACGAAAAAGTGTTTACGGAAAAAAAAAAAATAAACATCATTGTAAAACCATAAGATCCTTCGCTTCACTCAGAATCTAAAATAAAATGAGTTGTTTCAATTTCTTATTTACCGCAATACCCTCGAGATCGATGGTAACTTGTCTATGTCTAAAAAGTCTTCATTAATTTTGTCCTTTTCTCCTCTGGCACGGTTCTACCTGTGTCGTATAATGTCGTGACACTGCTTTGTGACGAGAGAACGATTTTAGAGTCATTAAGTTATATTTTATATTTGATGTTGGCGTCATAACCAGACATCGCTCGTTTCACGGCGAACACTCTACTTACAGACGAGTACGTAGCTCTTACTTTTTTATTTATACAACATAAATACGTTACGAAGGGTGTAAAGAAAAAAATAAGTAAGATAAAAAACCCACATAATTATTATTCAACGACACTCGTGAAATAATTTGAGTAAAGTCGCTTTAAATGTGTAGATTATCTGAGTTTTCTAAAGTTGAGACCTTAGTGCGGACTTGGTGAATTGAGTCCCGTGCGCCCTTTCTCAGGTAAATCGAGTGTCGCGTAAATTAAGGTAAATTAAGTCACACGCGTGAGAAAAAAAGTGTATGGCAAATCGAGTTCCGGCTACGTGATCGGTTCCAAAGACTATACGACGTCGCACGGGTACAGGGCGTTTTCGGTGTGATCAGAACTCGAGCGGATTGTAAGCGGCAGAGTAACGCTCGCCGCCGTCTGCAGCATAGCTATTCGTTTTTACCGTTTTGTTATGTCACGGACAGCTCACTGGACTCGATTTACCAGCATCTCCCTCGACAAGGCAACATCCGGCGCTCGACTTACCGCCAAAGGTCGAAAATCAATCGTGGACTAGATTTCACCCGTATGTTGCGTCTTGTTCATCTGCGATTTGTATATAATATGATTTACCGTGTATTATACGGGCTACACCAGCGATATTATTGTGCATTCGTTATTGCGACTCAGCACGGTCATCGTTGTGATTATCTCGATAAAAAATGATTTTACGCGTGGTCTTGAACAGTAATGGATCTAGGATATTTTGACAGGGAGTGAACGTACTAATTGTATAATACGATTTATAATTGATCATACATAAAATTGGTAATACAATATTGGTTATGCGTAAAACATCATAATGAATCACAACAAACATAATAATAGCGATTGTTTAAATGTTATTCACTAGGAAACAGTAATTTTAAACTAAATTAAAAAAAAAAAAAAGAAAAAACTTGATATGTTTTTAATTATCTCGCTAAACATATTTTAAGGCAATCTATTTTTTTAATGCCTTATTGGCTGCAAAAAGTTGTTTAAAAAATTCATCGAGAGAGGATTTACGGGGGAGGGGGGTGGCTTGAATCCCTGTACTTCTGAATCCACCACTGGTCTTGTGTACGATCTGTGAATACACTCGATATTATTATATAATGTATCTATTTATTATTTATTATGTGTTCTTCATCCCGGAAATGTGAAATACGACATTTGAAAAACAGACGAATAATAAATCCATATTGATTTATGGTCGTTGAGGTGTGTAGCGAACGTCCACTGTGCTTGCAGTCACGTTTTTATACGAGCGCGTGCCGCATGCACATTTCGAAGGAAAACACGTATTGCTCTGACCGGTGACGTTTACGGCAGTACGTTTTCGAAGTAACGAACTACAGCTTTTGACTTCCTCTCATCGGCTTATCAAGGTATGCATACCATGAAATTCAATATCAAAATCATTGAAAAAATCACTCGTTTCGTTCTTTTATCAACATATTAAGTTCATGAATTTGTTTGGATTTTAATATTTAGTTGGTTAAATTATAACAACCACGGGTTATAATAAACATGTTAATGTTATAACAAACAATGTTAAATAGAGTCACCAAATTGTTGGAAAAGTATGTGGTTTAGTTATTGTTATTTGTTTTAAAAATTTGAATTTATTAATAATAATATATTTTGTAGTTATTTTTAAATTCATTAGGTTTATAATTATTTTTATGGTCAAAATGTCGACATCGATGTATACTTTATATAAAATTAACTTAATTATCCTCGGGGTAGGACTGTAGGTGTCGTCACTTTTTGCTGTCTTAAAATGAGGTCAATGTCAAATCTTATATAATTGTTGTTGCAAGATGAGTCAATAGAGTAACTTGAGAGAGTAGAGTAGAATATGAGTATACAATGGATAGAATGTAGGTATGTATTGTTCCATCGTAGAGATAATATGAGAGAGAATAAACTGAGATAGATAGGGTGTGTTATGAGAAGAGATGAACCAGAGGAACGGAGAATGGTATAATCATAGGCGTCAGGTTTTCGAAAAATCTTTGGGGAATGAACTTATTGCTTTTAAGCCAACCTATTGGTCTTCAATATGTATATAACATTTTTTTATATGAGAACTGCAGCCACGGAGCTCTCATTTACTTGGCGCCTATATTATGGTAAAATATAATATAAGAATGTAGAATGTATAAGGGGCAAAAGAAGACGAAAAAGAAGTAATTGGATTCAATTTAACGTAATATAAAGATGGCCGACGTATGCATAGATGATGTGCAAAATGGTGATAAGTGGAGGTGAAAGACTACGGTGTCAATCTCAAAATACAGTTACTGAAAAAGTTGAAATAGAAGAAAAAAAAGCAGATATTTCGTTCTGCTGAGAAATAAAATAAAAATGGTCAGAAACTTATGACAATATAAGTTATGTTAATTTATGTAATATGAATTACATTAGATTGAACATATAGGTTACATTTTGTAAAAATAAACATCAATCAATTGTTTTCCTTTTGTTGACAGTAAATATTAAAAAAAAAAAAAAATTGTTATCAAATTAAAAGTTTTTAAAATGCATACTAAAGTTTTGTGATTAAATTACTTGCCAAAATGTATTTGACTTTGTTTAAAAATGAAACTTAAATTCATAAATTCATAATAAGTTTGCTTAATTTCAATAATTTAAAAGACAATTTATTTGTTGACGTTTTGCTGTTTGTTGATTTGATTATTACTCCCATTCATCTGTCCCCCAACGATTCAAACGCACCTATTTTTGCCCCGCTGATTGTAGTTTATCCATTTCAACAAGAGAAATTACAACGCAAACTATTCTATTTAGTTTTTTTTTTTTTGTATAATTAAAAGAAAACTAACAGATTTTGTTGAGCACATAATAATAAGTAAATTTTAAGTATAAATTAGGGGAAAAACACATAAAAAAAAAAAATACTCACATGAGAAGGAAAGCCACCCATTAATTACGGTCTATTAAAACAAGGTATTATTATCGTTATTTGTTTAGTAAATTGTATTAATAGATTTCGACACAAGTTTCACTGTTTATTGACAATAGTGCCTTGTATAGACTTGGTGGCATTTCCAAAAAATTTTAGCCTGAACATAAAACGTTAATATATTGGAAACATTACGCAGGGTAAGTCATATCTATATTTGACAAACGCCATAACTTTATTCTATTCATTATTTTTGAAATTTTTGTTCAAAAATAAGTAGGTATAGTCATACGCTGCAACGAAATAGCATTTAGAGTTTTTATTTTATTTTTAGAACTCAAATATGAAAATTTTTTATTTTATTGTGCCATTTAGTAAACAATTTGAAATAGTTATTTTGTAGAACAGATTTTAAGAAAAATGTTGGTGCTTAAATCTCTAATAAAGGTTGATACTATAAGATTGTTCAAGTTAGTGAAAAAGTTAACAATAATATCGTGTTTCACATAATTTTATCACATATTGTTGTATAGGTACTTTAATTAATTAATGGCTCATTGAAATTTAATTCGTACCAAGATTTTTGTTATCATCTATAGCTATTATCTTATGATAAATCATTAAAATTGATATTTATTATCATCAGTCATCAATCGAAATCACTGAATTAATCTCGATAGAATGCATAATAATTTTAAATTATTAAATTAATCATCAATTCAATTAAAAAATTTCAAAAATTCAAAAATTCAAAATAAATTAATGACAAACAAAATTTTTTCTAAAAATACAAAATGATTATTTGGATTTTTTTAAATGGTAAAATAAAATTAGTATTTAAAATTTGATTTCTGAAAATCAAAAAAAATAAATAAATAAATTAAATGCTATTTCGTTGTAGTGCAGTATTATAATATTTACATAGAAAAAAAGTTTTTGCATATTTTGCTAAATAGATCCGTCTCACCCTGTATAACAACTACATTATTTTGATCTGATATAATTCAAATTTTAATAAATGCTCAACATGTATTTTTACTTAACATAATATAATATATTATGATGCTATCCGCAGCGTTCAAAGTTTCGTGAAGATCGGTCGAGTATATTATTTTTATACGTCTTTAAAGTTTGAATTTCCTTCAGCTCAAATAAATATAATTTCGAATTTTAAATGAAAATCTTACTTGATTTGAAATAGTATGCTCTAAATGTATTCCATACAATACGATTAACCACATGTGTTTTTTTGATCTAAGTTCAAAAGTTTCTTAAAGGTCGGCTTTGTGAATTATTTATCATACGTGTTCAAAGTTTGAATTATGGTTCAAACGATAGTCATTTTGGTATATATATATATATGTATATATAAATATTTTATACGATTTTTGAATTTGAATTTAGAATCCGAAAATCAAACAAAGTCGTTTACACGAACGTCCGCCTATTAGGTATATTCATGTTTTCACAGAAGTAGGTTCCGTTAATTTGTATTCTATAGTATGGTCGACTACAGCCTCTCTTAAAATTGTCTTTCAAACGTTATGATAAATCATTGTTTTCAAATTTAAAATAACACCACACACACACACACACACACACACACACACACACACACACACACACACACACACACACACACACACACACACACACACACACACACACACACACACACACACACACACACACACACACACACACACACATACACACACACAACTCTATCGTGAGTCATTCAAGCTAGAGAGCTCTAAACGTGAATAATATGGTCTATCCAAAGTGCTATTATATACATAAATACCTACGTGGCGCTATCAAAATTTTTAAATCTTAACAGTTTTTTTTATTATTAAGATTCGATCTTTCATAACTTTTGTTTAATTTAATGAGTAATGTAGGTTAATGCCACAGTTTAAGGTCAACAAATACATTATATATCTAATGCACAGCTACGTGTACGTATTAATATATTTAGGTAAAAGTTTACATTTTCATACCCGCACGCAGTCGTACGCGTTTGTTACATTTATACGACAGTTTATTTTTATTATTGTTTAAAATTGAAATAAAAACGTGTGGACTGTGCGTATTTTTTTACGATTAAAAATGTTTTATTTTTTAATGTTTTTAATGGCTTTTTAATTTAACTATTTGACGGAATCGATATACCCTAGTACGAACGCGTGTTGGTGTAAACTGATTGGGACAACGCGTGTAACCGACTAATCGGCGGATTCTTCACGTTCGGTTCACGATATATTTATACACACAAAAACACAAGGGGCAATAATTGCGTTCGACTTGACCTTCTGCGCGACTGAATTAACGGCTTTTGAACACGGTTTTTGTTAATTGTTGTTATACACTTCGTATATAATATATACCATAAATGGATGAAACCATCGTTGTTTAATCGAACTCATGACGGGAGCGCCACTTTGTTATCAGAACGATCTTTGGGATTGAAAATGAATAAATAAAAAACTCAAGTAAACGAATCAATAGACATAGGGTCTGATGAGTTTTTACGCTAAAATCTAAGGGACGCCCAACGATATTGTTAGTAACACGTCGTGATTTCACGACGAGCGGCGATTAACAGGTACGATATTGGTATTACAATTATTACTGCAATAATAATAATAATTTTTTTAAAATCTCAAAATATCCAACCTACTCTTTCTTCTATTCTTAATTCCAATTCTGAAATTACTATAATCCGAATATTATCCTTCATCCGTGAGACTGGTCTATCTATTTAATTATACCTAAATATAGTAAATAAATGTGCAACTTAATATTAAGTTAGGTTGTTAAGTTAGTTTAGTTAGTTAGTTAAGTATGCAAATGTACATTATCTATAATTGTCGAAATTAATTGTTAACCTACAAAGTTTCTAAATAAAAAAAAAAAAAAAAAATTAATCATCCGGAAGCGGCCGGATCAATCATTACGATAACGATTACGTTATACTATTAAACCTTTGTGCGAACCAGACTTATTACGGACAGGTAAACGCGTGTCACGTGCAAGTCCGCGGGAATCGTCGTCGTTTTTTGCGTTCGAAATCGGCGGGACAACAATAATTATTATTGATATTATTTCAGGACACGCGTTTTCGAGCTCCGCTAGGCAATCCATCATGTCGGAAAGCGTATGGCGTTGATGTACGGCGCCGGTGCTGCTGCGGACGACCGTCTGTTTCGCCGGAACTCGCGCGGCACATTCTTAAGGCGCGTCCAGACCGTGCAGCTTTTGCGGCTCGGCATGTCGACGGTGCGGCATGGATATGACGTCACGAATTTGTTTTCTGCTGCGTTTTTGAATGCCGCGCGGCTTGTGTCAATCTGCTATGCCGCGCCTGTGTGGACGTGTTTTCGGCAATGACTCGTGGCATCAATATTTTTTTTTTTATGTAATTGACGTCGGAACGAACTTTTTTTACCGAGATGAAATTCATTATCATTATAATCTTCAGGAATGATATTTGAAATTGACTGTTTCGAAATTTTAAACAAATATGATAAGCTAATAATATACGAGTCACCAGAAGCTATGATAATAATTTGTAACTGCAAGTCTTTCTTGTACCGGTATATAGCTTGTCTCATAAATGTATCAGATTTTTTTAATCATTGGCTGTATTTTTCACAGTAAGTTTTCAAAATCCGAACTGGCCATCCTTAAAAAATTATGAAATGAACCGCGTAATTCAAAATTCAATCGGTAATCTTCTCTTAAATCTCTTAATAACCGTGATCCAATGACGGCTTTTCTGCTTTCAAAACTTGGACGAACCCACCGCTTTTATTTTTCGCGTTTTTGTATGATTTTTGTATGCTGCTCTATGCGAGCGCACAAATAGCATCCTCCTCTGTTGACATTTCGATACTTACTAATTAAGTCCGATTTACTGCCAAATGATGTTTGTTTTGATAGAAATCGAAAAACGAACGACGCGTCGTGTAGACACGTATTTGCCGCGCGGCAAAAGCTGCTCTGTCTGGACACGCCTTTACTCTATGCATGCCACACAGATCGCCTCCCGGATACTCGTGGAGGGGGTAGGGGAGGCGGACGAAATTCACGCCCGGCACAGGACATATCACGCGCGCTATTTAGCTGCGGCGTAACGACGATGTACGAGTCGAGAACCCCGGCGATTTACGTGTCCCCGTGGTCGTGTGACACGGCCGACGTCTTCTCCGTGCACCCGTTTCGGACCGCGTCGCGTTCGTCTTTGAATTTGATACTTTGAAAGGGGACGTATTCCTCGGTTTTAATAGTTTTTCCAAGCGTGAGGAAAAACTGCCGAAACCGAGTGAAAACGGTAAAATTTACCGTAAACTACACTTCAACTAAATAATAGATTTTAGTTATTCAGTCATAACCGAGAAAGTATTGTTGCTAAAACCGGAAATTTTCACCACGTATTTATGACGTATATTACTTTACAAAAGTTTCAAATAAAAAATAACAACTTTTGACTAAAAATAGAACTTTGAAAATACCTCGTTTTTCAAAGTTTATCTCTAATAATATTTTTAATATTTAATAAAAGGTTTTGAAATTTTAGTGTATTCATACTTATATAGGCGCTTAACTAATAGTACTGGAAAAACTTCCAAGACCTAGACTCAGGATTTTTTTTATGAGCGTTCAATTTAATTATTGTATGATTTTTTTGGAACATACTGTTGTATCAATTTTCAACTTAAAATGTGTACAACAAATAATTGAACAATCCAATCATTATGAAACTTTAGATAAACATAGAAAAATGTGTTTTGTATCTTATGGTTAAAAAAAAATGTCTACTTGATCTAACAATGTGATAATAGCTTGGAATTCATATCAAGATAATTATTCGCTGGAATTTATTAGGTTATGTAGCTGATTTTGAATTTTTCTGATCATTTAATTCAGAGTGGATGAATGTTATAAAGTACATATTGTACAGATTGAGAGGTATGAGCGTTTATAATTTATAGTAGAATAGTGGTAGTTAACTTTTACGGGATATCCTTGCTAATTGTTTCTTTACTCTGAATTTTTAAACACTGAATATTTATAAAACTTCAAGTATTGTCAATAAAAAAAAAAATTTAAATATTAGCATATAAAATAATATTTTTTTCTTTCTTAGTTTCAAATTATACGTAAGTAGTGGTTGCCTATTAAGAAAACTAAAAATCACGAGAGTAATATGAATACATTATTGTCCCATAAAAATGTAATTTCATTTGTATTTCAAATGATATTTCTGCATGAAACAAATTTAAATTTATACTTTTGTTGTGTGGGGTTAAATAGAAATTATTAAATCCTAGTTGGACAGCAAGTATAACTGCGGTTGTAGTTTGAAACATTTCAATAAAAACGTCTTAAACACGACAAATATGGTGTTGGTGGGTTATATTTAATTTTTTTGTTTAATTAAAAAAAAAATAAATAATAATAATAATAAATATAGTAGGTTAATACTCATAAAATCTATACACGAACGGTTTGTTGAGTGTAAAATATGAAAAAGAAAATAAGTAGGACAATTTGTTTGGTCTCCAACGAGCGTGGTAAAAAACATATAGGTATTCACGTGACACATTCAGGACACTAGATATGTCTTGATAAAAAACAGTAATGTTCCTAACTCATTAAAACATGCGCATTCCTACGTAAAAGTAACTGTGTGACGTGTTACGTAAAAACTAAGAGATTTACATAAAAAATTAAAAAATTAACGCATTTTTATGTCGATATATTATATGTTTAGCAACTCAAATCGTTCTTTAGGAGTTTTAACGGTGTTTAATTGTTCTGTTACGAATACTTTACAACTACAACATTCATTTAATCACACGTACTTCAAACATGCCCCGAGTATTTTTCTTTCACTTAAATACTTGCAAAATTTGTACAAATTAATCGATGTACCTATAAAATATATTGTTTTATTTTCCAAGGCACGATGTTTGTTTTGTGAATGGACAAGTTAGATAAGTGATGTTGAAAAAAATTAACCCAAAGAGAAGAGGACACATCAACGTACGTTTTATAAGTTTTTCTATTTATCCATAACTGCAAGCGCGTAAACAGAATTATTTTTCGGAGCGAGTCTAAATGTAAACAATATAGTTTTAAACAGATTAAAACTAATTCATCAGTATATATGGGCATTTTAATTTCTTAAACTTACTATTTCGAGAGGGGTTTGAATTTCCGAAACCTCCTTTTTATACGCCCTAGTAGGGCGGCCCTACCGCTGTCCATTAGCAGCATACTCAAACCTTTTAGTTCAAACACGTGTATACGGAATGAAGTTATCACGACGGTGATGGTTAAAAAAAAAATTAAATAATTATGTTAATGCATGCTGTCGCCGCCCGACCTTGTGTCGTATCGACGATTTTGTATCATTAGTATAATTATTAATTTCCTGTATGCGTTTGTGTGTCAATATTGACATAACCATTATAGTAGTGGGCCGGTGGCACTAACCGATTGCGACTGGTCACAACGTGTAGGTACCAACTTGCTCGAACGTGTTTGGGTTTGGTAACTGTTCGCGTAGTTATATAGTTATATAGTTATATATTATAGATATGTAGTTATATAGGCGGCTAATTATTACATTGTAACCGAAGAGAGTTGACGTCTTGACTAGGGCTGTGCGATAGTTTCTTCTAATGGTCGATAGTCGATTGTGTCAAAATTAACGATTGTATCGATTAATCGATTGTTTTTGATTTACGGATTGTATCGAATAACCGATGTATCGTTACGCCGATAGTATCGTTCAACCGATGTATCGTCACGCCGATAGCATCGATTAACCGATAGTATCGAATGGCCGATAGCATCGATTAACCGATAGTATCGATAGTATCGAATGGCCGATAGCATCGATTAACCGATAGTATCGATTAGCCGATGTATCGATAGTATCGAATGGCCGATATTACCGATAGTATCGATAGTATCGAATGGCCGATAGCATCGATTAACCGATAGTATCGATTAGCCGATGTATCGTCACGCCGATAGCATCGATTAACCGATAGTATCGATGTACTCGATACATCGGTTGATTATGATTAGTGAAAAACATCGATTAATCGATAGAATCGATAGTTAAAACCGATTAACCGATAGTATCGAATGGCCGATAGCATCGATTAACCGATAGTATCGATTAGCCGATGTATCGATAGTATCGAATGGCCGATATTACCGATAGTATCGATAGTATCGATAGTATCGATCAACCGATAGTATCGATGTACTCGATACATCGGTTGATTATGATTAGTGAAAAACATCGATTAATCGATAGTATCGATAGTTAAAAACGATTAATCGATACTATCGCGCAGCCCTAGTCTTGACGGCGTGAACGCGGATTCACGCTTCATAGGCACGGGTGGCGGAAGAGAGATGTACCGCGCACTCCCGTACGTCTTCGTAAAACACAAGCGGCACGCTGGGCGACGGAACCAATTAGAGTTGGCGGTAGGCGTGGCTTCACGCGTTAGATATATAGCATAAGAAGAGGGGATGTACCGCGCCCTTTCGTACGTCATCGTAAGACCAACAGCACGCAGTGGATGGCACCAATCAGAGACAGCGGTGGGCGTGAACTCGAACGCGCCATCCAACCAGCAACGACTCCGGGCGACGATATTGACGCGACAAGGTTATAAATAGGAGTACAATTCGTAGTGGCGGGCAGTCTAAAGGCATCGTTCAGCGTTTCATTTCTTCGGTATTTCCTCGCAGCAGTAGTGCATTACGGCCAATATTTCACTAGTCGGTCGAACAACACGGAGGTTAGTAGTCATTTGGTTACGGAGTCCTACAATTAGCTGTCCGGCTGGCGCAATCGATCTCGCAGTTCTGGTTAATTAGTCAATTATTATTATTAGTCGATCGATTAGAGTCGCCCGCGGTTCCATCGAAATCATTGACAATATCAATTAAAATTACAGTCCACTTATTGATGTAGTTCTTGTCGTAACACATACGTAGGTACACGCTTGATCATATCGCGCGTAAAAATATTTATAACGATGAATCGAGTAAAAATTGTGTCCCTAAATAGGGTCAACGCTAAGCTCGTTTTGATTATATTATACCTAAATTGAATGTTTCTCTAGTTGAAATGTGTGCAATTCGTGTTTAACCAGGGTTTATTTAACCCAGTTTTATACGGCACGAGAGCAATTTTTTTTAATATCCGTTGACTTGAGAAGGTCCGTAAAAATTATTAGATATAACACTGTTGATTCACGTTTATCTAAATTTTAGAATTTCCCACAGCCGAAACGAACTTCAAGACAGCTGATTTAATTTCAACCGTAGAGAATAAAAAAAAAAAAAAAGTAGTAATAATAAATAAAAATATTTTATAATAAAAATAAACAAGCAGGCATACGTATTACTTGTAAAAATAAAAAATAATAAAGGAAGAAAAATAAACGCGCTCTTTCGGCTCATTCAAATAGTAAAATTATTAACGTACTGTAATTATCTTTTCATGCTTAAAACGTGCGCACTGCATGTTTTTACTTTTTTCTCGGAAAACTAGCGCTTGGGCGCTTAATGATATTACGAGGTGACCTCATTTTTCACCAGAGTGGCCATTTCTCCTTGATACGTATCAAGTATTTACGATCGAGTTGTTCCGATGACGTGGCGGATATTATTTCGACGACAGAGAAAATAGGGTAGTGGAAAATGATTGGTTCGAGATCGGCTTCGACGACGCGCCGTGGCCTACGGAATCGAAAGTTTCACCTGGCGTTAGCGCATCATTACCGTTGGGTTGTCAACGAGAGGTACGAGTTAAATATTAACTATATACGTGTTATGTATGACACGATAATGTCTATCCTTGATATCATGTTCATATCATAGACGACCACGGACCTGCGAAACCCACGGGTACCTATACCCGTAATTGTCAACGGGATTGAAGTTCACGGTTCTCCTCGTTACGACGCGGTGTCATCTGTTGTTGTTTGAAATGGTCTTTCAATGTCGGAACGCTTAGGCCTCGGTCACACGAGCGTTGAAAGAACGGACGTTACGACGGACGTCATAACGTCCGTTGTTGAATTATGGAATACTGCTCGACGACGGTCACACACTTGACGTTACGACGTGATGTAAGATGCAAAATCAACGACTGACGTTCTATTCTACGTGACTAGGGTAGTGACGTCAGATATAACCTAACGTCCGTTTTTTCAACGGTCATGTGACCGAGGCCTTATCTGTTTTGAAATAAAACGGTTAGTTTTTAGTATTAATATAAAATTATTATTATTAGCAAAGCCAGATTTTTTGGAAGTTACCCTACAAAACTAACTCAATTAAAAAAAATGCATGTAACACATATAACAGTAACAATTTTTTTGTACTTTTTAAAATGTTTGTAGTATTTTGATTTAACGGCATTTTCCCGTTTTTAGGCCTTTTTTTTTTTATTAATTTTTGATGTTTACTTATTCATTTTATCAGTTTTTATTTTAAAACTATGTAATATAAAACAATATTTGATCGTTTAATGCAACTCTCCAAACTATAAATATAATATTAAAAATAATTTTGGTTTTCTGTTTTCATGTGTTAAGAATGAAAAAAATATGGTCACACTAATAAGTTCTTGTGAAATAAAATGATGACGTGCCATAAAAGTTTTTCTATTTATAATTAATTTAATTATTTATTTTAGTAATTTAAGTTAATAATAAAACGCGTGTCCCTTTGATTTTTCGTGTTGAAATAAAAACGTAAAACAAAAAAAAAATGTTGGCCCATTTTTCAAGAGCATAAATGCGGTCAAATGATATTTTTCTATGACATTTTCGGTTATTTTTAAAGCGTTTTTGACTGTTTTTCAGGCATTTAAATCCGGGCCCTCGTCATTAGGTATGCAAACTTGTACTATATTTCTCCTCATGGATTAAGACCTCACGCGTATCGGGATTGTGATACATCGAAGTACACATAATATATCGTACACACACACACACACACACACACACACACACACACACACACACACACACACACACACACACACACACACACACGTACATACGTACATATACGTACATACGTGTTATCATATCATTATATACCATATATAGAGTAATTTATGGACAGTCAAATTAGGAAACGTGATTAATATAATATTACAATGGATACACTAATACAGACGGGACGCTTTGAAGATCACGCAATATTGACGATCTAATGAAAATAAATGTCGGTCAAAGAGAACGCGCACTACGTAATTAAATGACGAGTAAATTGTTTTAGACTCCGGACGGATGAGAGATGATGAGGTATTTAGTTTTGTGATTATTTCGAGGTTTTTTTTTCAGAAAATCTTTTCACAGAAAAGGAATAAAGTTTTATAAGTTTCACGCAAGCTCATCAGTCGATCGGAAACCGCAAATACAGATTACGTTTTAGGTACGTGTAAAATCATCCTCTCCAGTTTTTGAGCGAATCCCACAAAAACTTGGAAAAACGTAGTGAGTAAAATTGTCTTCGTACAATGAAAGCAAATAATAAAAAACATAATAATCTTGATCATTTTTAGATAGTTTAACGGCTTTTTACTTAAATGTTTTTCGAACTGTTATGATTTCCACGAATATATTTGACTTTTTCAATTTCTTGACTTTGTATTTTATAAAATTTTGTTCTAATTGATAAAACGTTGAAAAAATAAGAATAATATTTTAAATGAAAATACTCTGTATGAATCAAAATAAAAAAGTTAGTTGTATAACCGTTATCTTACGTTTGTTTTTTTTTTAATTCACTTTAAAAAAAACTATTATGAGCTTATCAAGTTTTATAATCAATGAAATAAAATTTCAAGATCTTTTTATGTAATTAGTATTTTAATAATTTGACATGATATTCGATGAAGTATTTAAAATATATTATCATTAATCAAATGATAAAACAAAATGTCATAAAAGGAACGGTTTAATTTAAACTTTTTTAAGACTTCAAATTGCATTGTGTTTAATAAGTGAAAATATCTGTTTATCTAGCAAAACAATGTTTAAGTGTAATGTACTTGAAAATTAAAATTTAGACCTTAAGAGCATTTCAACTTTACCGTTCATCGATCACTTGAAAGTTCAAACGTTTAAATTGTATGTAATTAGAATACTTATAGAATAACTGTACGTTTCCGTAAAATTAATTGTTCTCAAGTAAGCTTTACGTCGGCCGTAAGGTACGTTGCTATTTTCACGTTTTGTCATAGACATTCTGCGTGTCTACACGATTCCATGGCTGGTTGATACAAATCGACCCCGTAACCTATTTTAGGGTGCAGTCTTGAAACAACGGACGACCTTCAAACTAAAACGATAACCGCACAATACGCATTTATGCGAAAAAAGAACTCTTTTAGTATTCGGACGTCGACACTGGCAGACAATCGTCAGTTACATCATGTCCAGGTGAGTCGATCAGTATACATTTTTTACTGTTTTATTTTATTAGTTTGAGAATATATTAAAACATTTTTACAGACAGTAGGTCACGGAATAACTCCCGCCAATGCATGCCAATATATAATATGTCTATTATTTATTTGTGGCTCGCTTATTGATTATTTCGCAGAAATCGTATTTTTATATTTGCAACAGTAGTGTTTTTATGCTTTTATACGGAGATACTAAGAAAATTTTGTATAGACTGTCCCATGCGGTTTTATACATTGTGATTTAACCTTGTATCGTGCATACATTTGAATTTTTCCTCTCACATTTAAAAAAACTATAATACTATAATAGTATTGCATTTTCGCGAATAAGAAAAACTAATTTTAATTGTTTTCATCTAAAAGTACGTGATTTCTAACTTTACATAACTTTAGTTTTTTTTAATGGAAACCACTATTAATATTGTACCTAACGTAAAACGAAATTTTTTTTTTTTTTTTTTTTGATGTTAAAAGTTGTATTATTGGACCCTGTTACTTAAGGAGTTTTAAGAATTTTAAGTTTGAGCAGTGGGTTAGTGACAGTATATTTTGCGGGATACTCTTGCTTTTTCACAGATTATAACAAATGTCCAGTGTTTTAAATTAGTAGTCTAACAGAAAAAATAGAAAAAAAAGCTATTATCTTTCACAATTTTATGTTATTAATGAACACTTGAAAAAATCACGTAGATATAAACAAAATATATTTTTTCGTAAATATATGTAGTTCTGTAGGTAGGTGTTAAATTTTACATAAACAAAATATTCAGTTTTTTTTTCAATTTTTTGATTTATACAATGATTAGATATATGTATTTAACACCTCGTAAAGATACCTTGTGTAAATTCAAAAATATATCCATTTTATTGTAAGACTTATTAGTTTGTGAGTTAAGTACTAAAGTATACGGTATGTAAACAGGTATTTCTAAAATATTATTCTGACGTAACTTAGATGCGTTCGAAATAGTAAAAAAGTTAACGTGACAAGTTTGTATATTTTACTGGGACGATTTTATTTTTACGGTTATCGACTTATTAAATAAGAACGAGAACTGAGAAGCCACGTATCCCGTAATGTTTTTGTTGGTGTTATATTATTATTCGCCCAAGGCTCGTTTCGGTACTCAAAATATCCACCGAACCTATCATTCTATACATGTCTAGTGTCTACTCGTATAATGCACTCACTTTCACTTTTTGCCGTCATGAAAACTGTGTTAAAGTTTTAAAACATTCTAAGACTGCTGTGGTAAATGCGCTCTTTAATTTGCATAATACGAACAATAACTGATTTTGTAAATCATTCATCGGACCCCATTGTTGATGAATTCGCATACAAACTTAAAGCTTAATACGTATAATATTAAAATTGCAAGACATAAAAAATAAGCCAGAACAAAATTTAAAGATAGATTAGCATTGAACACTCATTTTATTTTTTTAACTTTGAATTTAGCCTCTACGTTATAGTATTATTTTACTTTTAAAAGCAATAAAACATTAAGCTCGAAAAGATCTTACTCCGAACAGTGGTCGAGTTTTAGTCAAGAACGTATAAATTTTTTTCGTGAAAATTTCACTGCGTTATTAATTAGAACAATTATTTTTTTTTTACGTAACGTTTGAATTTCATTTAAAATAGACACGAGAATTTTCAATCATTCTACAAGTGTTGAAAAAACTCTCCGCAGTAAATCCTTGCCGTTTTTAAATTTTCAGTGTTTATTAAGTATTAAAAATAATATTGTATTAATTCCTCCTACCCAATACGTACGCTACTTCGGTACCCTTATAGATCGTCGACTTTCCTGGCATACACACATATCTATCAAACCCGAACACTCTATGACCGTTTCCGACTACTTTGATTTTTTCTAACTTCTTAACACATGAAAATCCCCAATAAACTCCTGCTGTACGAAATCCTGACAAGACCATATGGGCACATAGAATTCAACAGTTGGGAAATGCCAAAATACTCAACATCAACCGCACCCAAAGATTTCAATGTAAAGCTCTATGTACTATTTACAGAGCCCCAATTCGTGTCTTAAACTTTACTTTACATTTTGATCTTAAAATACCATACGTTTTTTAAACAGCAAAAATTCACTAAAAACGTTTTAACTGCACTTAGCTCATCATGAAAATCTATTAATCTCCGAATGATCACCAGTCAGTATCACTGGCAATCCAAATAAAAGACTCAAAAGGCAGTGACGTCGGGACTTGCTAACGTAACTTGGTAATTGTAATCATGCATCCTCTAGGAAGCTCCTACAATTTTTCTATTCTGTCAAGTTCTTATTTTTATTTTATTTCACTCAAAATCCATAAATTATCCTTATTGTTCTCTATTTTGTAACAGATTAAATGAATAACTATTAAAAAAAAAAAAAAAAACTTGCACTAATTAATATTGCAACGCGAATTTATCATCAAACATATTAATTTATGTGTTTCAAGTACGCATACGTAGTACGAAACATATTTTTGTGATACATGAACTATGCTCTGAACATAAATTACGTTGGTGCATTTAAATTCGAAGAAAACATTAAAGAAAATATGATTGTTTTATTTGAGACGTATTAAAATTAGTGTTAATTATAAGTGATACACGTTTATGACATTTTGTTTAATGGTTAATTTGGTGTGCGAAAATTTATGCATACTTATTGATCACATGGTTATAAATAAACAGCAAGGTACCTACGCTAGTCTGACGGTATTTGCTTTTTGACTTTTCTCAATGTACGGGAATTCCGTTCGTCGGAAGCGTACGTTTATAATAAATGTTGTAGATTTAAAAAGTGAAAATAGACACTTAACTATCCTGTCAACGACATTGAAACGAACAATATTATTATTGTAAATCAAGTTTTCCAACAATAATTTCGGCGTGCGATTTTTTATTTTTCATTTTTTTCAATACGTATTTTTTATTCACGAAACACGTCGCTTTTTATATGATTTATCGTTGTATTTCATTTTGGTTCAAGGTGAATACCGAGCGCGGTAGTCATTAAAGAGTCACCGCTAAGGGGAAAAAACTCGAAAGTAATTTATAACTCTTTACTGTTATTCGCGATCGCATAATAATAATTATTGTCCTTTCTTACGATTGGTGGTGCGTTTTCTTTGCAAACACTTTCGTGTATAAATACGTAACTCTCATTTTCATCGATGAGCATTCGACTTCTAGGATTCCTGACAAATCGTGAGTATGCCATTTTTTTATTAAGTGCAGTATACATTGTTACAAGCCGTTCATTTCATTTTACTTTCGTTTTGATTTTTGAAAGCGTGTTTATTTTACTAATAAAATGTACTGTTGCTCAACGTAAAGCATTAATTGAGAAAAGAACATTTTTTCTTTTAAATTTTCAATAAAGTATATACTTAGAGGAATTTTTCAAATTAAAACGGCTAAGACGAACCAGGCGAATTACATATTTTTCTGTGTTTGTTTTTTTTTTCTTAATAATATGTATAGTAAAAATCGGTTTTTCTCTGAGTGAACTTTTCGCACACGAGCTGAATTAATAAAGCATCATTAGAACTATATTATACATTTACCGCTATCATCGGTTATGTAAGATTAAATTAGTTTGGAAAACTTTGTGCTTGTTTTCTACCAAACGCAGGGAAAATTATCAGCGTTTCCTGGAATCGCAACGAGTACTTTAAATATAATCTTTTACGAACTAAAACTAACGCCGCACTGACACGAATTCGGTAAAAGTTCTCGTTCCATAACATTATAATCGCGTGCCATTTACACCATGGATGAATTTATTGATGTACAAACAACGTAATGACGTGTGACCGAAAATCGTTTTATATTTAAAAATATATACCTACCTATAATTGTTTTCGAAATATCTATTTGGTATCGTCCGAGTTTGGTTATCACGGAGTCTAAAACGAGTTAACATAGTTTATTATTCGAAAAAAATCAATGTTGATGTATATGTATCGATTGTAATCTAACCCAATTTAAACTTATTTTTTGTTATATTTTCATTCTAATACCTAATATTACTTATACCTAATAATATTACATGTTGTGTAAATAAATTTGACCCACTTAAATGAATATCAAGCGTTATGACGTAAGTCGTAACTCAGATTGACCGATAAAAATAATATTAAGAAAACAATTAATGTTGGTACCTATCTCATAAGTCATTACACATTTAAATTCGATTTGAATGTTGGCAGCTATATAAAAATAACGATTGTTTATGACCATTGGCATTATTACAATGTGTGCTGGACATGACTCATGAGAAAATAATGTCTGTGTTTGTTTATTCAGTTCAGTGCACTGAAATTAATTAATGAGCAAGACGACTTAATTGTATTGCTTTTTATTCAATATACTTAACTGACTAATTTGATTATTAAGTAATGGATTATCATTGGTGCAGCATGAAAGCACCGATAGCCTTTGGACCACGGAATAGTTAATGCCAGTAGTTTAAAACAATTTTCCGTCTATATAAATAACTGATTTATAACAAAAGTTGGTGAACCTTTTTTCAAAGTTTTTAATTTTCTTAAGTGTTTAGTGTTTTATTTGATGAATTATTTTTTAATGAAAGTTTTTTGTTTTGTTTTGATAACCATTCTTAAAACTATTTGCCATCTATACAAACAACGTGCCGTGAGTGAATTCGTGAAAAATAATATCAATAAAGTTCGAAGACTTAAGTGGGTAAACCGATCAGCTTTTTAATAAAATAAATTTAGCAAATCGTTTCCGTCATATTCGTCGTCGAATTTTCACAAAGTCGAAAAAATGTAATTATAGAACTTCGTTTGAGATTTTTCGATTATTTTCCTGGATTCGACTCGTACACACACACACACACACACACACACACACACACACACACACACACACACACACACACACACACACACACACACACACACACACACACACACACACACACACACACACACACACACACACACACACACACACACACACACACACACACACACACACACACACACACACACACACACACACACACACACACACACACACACATATATATATAAATTGTGGTTTAGCTAAAACACTAAAGAAATTTTCCCTAATTTTGAACCTCAACATTTATTTTTATAACTTAATAGAAAAATCAAAAATGGCTGATTTGTGAAACTGATTTTTTTTTAAAATATCGGTGCTTAAATTCTAATAGTGTTCATATAATAATTATCTTCGATTTTTTAAAATTTTCTGAATATTTTGATATTTTCAATCAATATTTTCATGGAAAAATGTCATTAATTTAATCTTAATTACTGAACATACTAATTTATTAAAATACATATTTTCAGAAAATTCGCAAAATCATAATAAATAAATGACGTGTAACATTAATGAGATATTTTACCCCTAAACTCGAAAACTGCAGCGTAAAATAAAAAAAATTTTAAATTTGGGTTCTGAAATGAAAAAAAAAATTAATACCTACATTTTTACTGTAACCTATAATAATAATTTAAAAAAAAATAATTAAAAATAATGAATAAAACATTGCATTTGTAAAATTATCCAGGGACCCTTGGGTATTGTATGACAGCTGTGTAATCTAGTCGAGATTTTGAGTACTGCACTGATCATATCCAATTATGGTATTACGTATTTTGTTACTTTGCCCGTTCAGTCGCGTCGTTGCGCGATGCCGACGAAATCATCTGTTGCTGATCTTCGAAACTCACACGGGGTGAAGTTTGGTCGGTTTACGCAGCACGCCGGACATGATTAAGTTGTGGAGTAGGTGAATAGGTAATCACCGTGTTATGACGTGTACGCGTACTTACTCAGTGCCGTTGGGTGAATTTACCCTGACCGTTTGGGTTACCGAGAAAACGCGTCCGACAATTTTGCTAATGTTGCACCCTAATCGACCGAGGAACTACCACGATCAGGTCGGAATAGTTTGGCAGAACGGAAACTAGAAAACTGTGCCCGCAATGTCGGCATGTGCAGACATATCGGGAAGGGGCATCCCTTAATTCATTTTGATGAGGGGGATGATTTTAAAATAAATGAACATTTTAGTTGAATCAAATGACGATTACTAATTGATTTGATTAAACGTTCCGTTTGATCCGGCATGACGTAGATAGTGTATGAGCGCCACAGTAGCGATATTTTGGTTTTAAAATAGTATTTTCAAATGTATGATCTATATTTTGAACTTTTAAAACTAATTTATCTGAAATACGCACTTATTCATAATATATTAATTTATCTAATAGAAAATAGTTAATATTAGTTAATATTTTAACAATACAAATACAGATTACTATTTTTTTTATAGTAATCTATATTGATTGCCTCTGTGGTATTGGTGCCAAATGTACAATTATTAATAGCCAATTAAGACGTGGAAAAAAATAATGTCACCGACGTATGGTCTGCTATATCCTAAATAACGCTGAAGGTACCAGCAGCACTGAACTCAATACCATATTATTGTGAATTTTTATATTTTGCACGAGAAAAATTAATTTAATTTATAAGTCGAATGACGAAAGGAGTCGAATTCGAGTCACAATATTGTTTGACGAAATGTGACTTAGCATATTTTTGCATTTTCAGATGCGTTAGTTTTAATGTTTTTTGCTGCAAGTTTTGTTATTTCTATGCCAGTAACATTCACGTTGCGTAATTCAATAATTTGTTGGTAGTTAAAAAAAAAAAAAAAATGAATAAATAAATAAAAAAAAACCTAATACAATAATTATTATTAATTTTTACTCTTAGACTTAATCAAACCTCAGCTTCAGATACATGCCATACTACATTGGTTCTGTGGTTCTTCGTTAATATTTAAAAACCAATAAGTGTGAAATCATTTGCATACCACGTTAGTTCACAATATCGACGTTATTATAATAGAATAATATAATGGTGTTTATTCTTTCGAGAAACATGATACATAAAATATTCGGCCACTGCATTTTGGGTTTTATCCCGCTTTCTTTTCGTGAGATTACGTCAATTTAGTAGATCACACGTCACGCGCTTCTGTGCCAAAATGTATTATTTATATGAATATATTTTTAAACACTTAAAACGTTTCATAATGATTTCACAAAAAGATTGTTTTTTCTTACCACTCTGGCGGTACTAATATCTTTCGTGTTTTCGACTGTGTCATTGGATCTTGGCATGGTACTGTTGTTGTAAGGCTCTTGGAACTTGTGCTTTCGTCACGAGGTCGCTTAAAGATTTCCGTCAAGAAATGTGCCTATCGAGGCATTATCGCATGCCCTCGTGAGTGCTGATTTTGTGTATATTATATAATTAATGTCATAATATGTATTTCGTTTTATCTTCGGTGGTCCAAGACGGCCGAAAGAATTCAGGGAGAGTTTTTGCGCTTTGCTGTAATACTTTATTGGATTAAATATTCCTCGTGTGCCTTAGGAAAACAACTTGCCAACGTTCTGACGTTTCGGCAGGTGTTCTAGTTTGATTTTTTGTCCGAACTGTGGTCAGAATTAGATTGTTAAATAACGAATTATTTTATTCTATCGCAATCCTCGTCTCTTACTACAATTTAAAAGGTATCACGAAGAATATCTTCTCGATCTATTCCTTTTTTTTTGTGTTATTCGTACGTCACGAGTAATTAAGTACGTCTGACGAGCCTTTTAGACGGATTTTTGTCGTCTTGCGCCAACGTGTGGACCTCGCATTAGTTTTTTTTAGATACATTTATATATTTATGTAATGGATTAAGTATAGTCTGAAAAAAAAAAAAAAAACGTATAAGAACATATTGTGTGAAAACTAATTCGTTAGTTCACGTATAAATAGCTCGTTTACGTAAATAAAATTAACTGATAGACAACAGGTACCTATAAAATGGTACATTAAAAAAAAAAAAAAAAAAAAAACAAACATATGTTCAATTCTTTATAATATAAAAACATATAATTATTAAAAAAATATTATAAAAAAAAATAGTAATAATAACAATGAAGTATGAACAACTTGTACAATTTTATATTACAATTATGTATAAAATATCGATTTAATCATTTCTTGCGAACTTTTTTTATTGCATATTGTGTTTGTTATGCTATTATTATTCTATTTTAATACTGATGATGACTGGGATTGAGTGGTTTAAATCGTGTATGACTTGGAACATTCACAATTATTAGATACATAAATATTTTTCAATTATTCGTCGGAGGTAGTTTCAGAATAACTGTCCAAAGACCCCGTGGGCCCTTGAGGTTTAGGCCGTTTGGGCACCATCTCACATTATTTTATGATAGCTACGCCATTACGTATCATACATTTCTTAGGAACAAGAAAAATTTGATATTTTCTCCGCTACACAGTAAAACATTGAATCATAATACATATTATATAATTTGTTTTTGAGTGTGGTCAATTAGATAATTATTTATAATTATTAATATTATAAATTGTAAATTATAGTTGCTAGGCAACTTATCGTTGCTATGGATTTACGCGAAAAAGTGATGTGGAAAATAGGCAATGTGAAATCAATCTCGAAAAAATGAAAATATATATATCTAGCCTAAAAATGTAATGTTCCCGTTAACGTGAATCGCGTCAAATACTTAAACATAATTTTTAACAATAAGCATTTTAAAATTATATTAACTTTAAAAATGTAACTTATCATTATTATTATTTTTTTTTTTTGAAAAATTTGAGTTAATATTCTTTTGAACAAAATAGTTTTGCATCCGTGTTTGTAAATAATATTAAGTTTAATTTTTTTATTACGATTTGTTTAAATTTTATAAACAAAGACTTAACGTACTTTGCGTGAACGGGGACAATATTTATATATATATACATATATGTTGAGATTAGCTACGCGATATCAGTCACGAAAAAAAGAAAATATTGAATCTATCCTAAAATATAAATATTTATGTTGAAAAATGCGATAGACTAGATTTTCGATAATTTAGTCATCGCCGCCGAGCAATTTTGCGAAATCCTGCAATACGCGCGCGTGCGGCCATTTATCGTTTTCACACCGGTGCACTCTGACCTCGCAGGTACCGGAGGGGCGGCAAGAACGGCAAGCGGCCACAAGACCGACCCGCGTCCGTGCTACACCGTCAATACTCGTCGGGGCGTCTGTCGCACTGGTACAGCCACAAGCCGGTGGTGACTGTCGACCAGTTGCACAAGTACCGGCGCAAAGAGTTCAGTCACGTCGCGGCCGGTCGCTCGTCCCCGCCGCCGCCGCCACAGCCGCCGATCAGCTTGTCGGCCAGCCCGTCGTTCGTCACCGAGTACAGGTGCCGCTACGAACCGCCGTACCAGACTGCCGAGGAGTTGACCATGAACAGGCGACACGCGGCCGTGCCCAAGGACGAGCTCCAGGTTAGCGAAACGTCGTCACAGTTGGTTCTGGAAAGGGTTTTGGTCAATGGGGGGTGGCAAGCGAGTATGATTAATTCATTCCACCCCTCCTCTACTTTTGGCGGCGTTATGAGAGAGACTAGGAGCTATTATTCCCTTTTTTTTATTATTTCTTATTCTATTTCTCAGTAAACTTAGAAGAGGCAAGTTCTGATCAAACAGATATTCGTGCTTTTCCTTTTTACATTTTTATGATTATTCATGTATTTTACTACTAAAATATTTTTTTGAGTTTCATTAATCTCTCAACTATTTAAAAAAAATAAATAAATAAATAATAAATAAAATTAAAAGAGGTATAAATTTAAAGGGGGTGATATTTCACAGGGGAATAATTCCCTGCTCCTCCCGTAAACCTTCATATGCATGTCATACAGAGCAGTCTTCGCACGCGGATTAACAGATTTATTATACCACTAAATTGCAAACCGTATTTCCGGGTAAATGATGCTGGGTCTCCGAGTGTAATATTAAACATATCATCGCTCTATTATCTTTATTTCAATAGCAAAAGCCGTTTTGTTTGTTGTATTAATTTTCATAAAGATGAGAGTAGTGAATATTTCACGTGCGCACGGAGAGTTAAATTTTAAGTGCGAGTATAGGCGACGTAAAACATATTTTTTCGCTCGACAAACGGAAAAGTATTTCTGTTCGAAAAGGATTAATGTTTAGTATAAATGTACGTACAGAAACGTTTTGTCTAATATGTCTAATCCTGATAGATGGGTTTCTCGGGAATCACATGTTTGTGTCAAAAATTAAAGTTGTAATTTCCGTCAAAGTTAAAAAAGTTTCAATGTCTGTTTCTACCGATTTCCACCTACATTTTGTGAAATAACTGTAGAGCGGTGAAAATCAATTTTCTAAAAATAATAAAAACTTGACAGTTAATATATAAATCACATGCGTTGGAAATGTTAAGACAGTTACATACATTAAAATAAATAGTAATAATCTAAATATTCTAAATACTAAAATCAAAAAAAAAATTAACTTTTTCAAATTCACCAAAATTGATAAATATATAAACGACTTAAAAATGAAAAATATCAAGTTTCCTATGTATTAAGCAGACAGTTTAAAACTATAATTGTATTAGGTACTGATCCTTATGATTTGAATTATTGTTTTATATTTAATTTGATTGATTATTGCATGAATTGCTTTTTGGTTTTTGTAAATTTAGTGAAATAATGACAATTAATTAAAATTTTTTAAATTTAAAATGTTTTATACAATGATCATCATAAAATCATGTCATTAAACATCACAATTTTTTCCGACTTATTCTTGAAATCTTAGCGTACAACAAATATAAAAAAGCATTATTTCGTTTTTCACTATTTTTACAATATTTGGTTCACAGATATAATATGCAGCAGGTGAACTGATGAAAATCGGAATGAAATCTTTTTGAAACTTTGGCGTAAAAAAGGAATATTCCCGGGTTTCTTTTGAGCTATGCTTGCGCAGTAATGTTGATAAGAGGCCGTGACAAGTGAATCGTGACACGTGGATCGTGCGAGAAGGCAATATTCCAGTATTGAATGAAATGCAGTCCTCGTTATAGCTCGTATAACACGCATGTCATCCGCGACCCGAAATAGCTTACATTCCGCCCTTGCCACTATTTTTTAAATTGTTCACAATGGTAATTTTAAGTAATTTTAAACTAATTAATAACGGACAGAAACAAAGACTTATGCATTATTAATTTAAATCCTTGAAAGCCTCAATAACAATTTTATATTTCTATACAACTCGTAAAATATTAAAAAAAAAAAAACACGTGAGTTAAAATTATTATGTAAACATTAGTCTGTAAGTCAGTGTTTCTCAACCTTTTTGATTGTGCCACTCATTACTTTTATTTTGGTTAAGTGAATCCCCTATCTTCAAAAAAAAAAAAAAAAACCCGTTGTAATTATGCAATAAAATAATTTGTTTCGACATTAATCAACTGAAAAGAATAAATTAGTTAAGCTTAAATTACATCTTTCGATAATCATATAATAATTCGGTGATGTATTCAATAACGGCACTCTCGTGTCTTGTACTTAAATATTGGCGCGTACAGTTTTAAATCGTGTGACGAGTCGTCGGTACGGTTAATTATGAAACAAATTAAACATAGTTGGAGAACATTTCCGAATTTACAAATAACGTTCGCAAGCAGCAAGCCCGTCGATTACTTTATAAATTGCCATTGTCATTACGAGTTAAATTTTGAATTAATTTCGTATAGTATCGAGTTAGTAACTATTTTATACAATCTGTAATATTGAAATTTTCAAATTTTCAAAGTTTAAAACTACCAAGTGTTCAATTTGATTTTCATAACTCGTCGCCGTTTTGCGATCTATCGAAAAAACGTCTCGATCCGATTTTAGGTCACTGCCATAGGTCGAGAAACACTAGTCTGCTATGTTATCATTTGGTAAACGTTTTTCGAGTCGCGTTATCGACAAAGTTTCGACAGTATTACGTTATCTCACCAACACGAATGGCCGCGCAGACCGGTGTCGTAGTATAATCTTACCCCTTTACCCCCTGGTTAGAATATCCTAGGATATTTTTTTTACCCGTGACAAGATTTTCCTAGGAAAATCATATTGAGGGACGGTAAGATTACCCTAGGATATTCTTACCGGGGAGTAAGGGAGTAAGATTTGACTGTTTTACCGGCGTTATATTTTATAAAAGCAACATGTCTTTGGTCGTCGGCACAGGTGGAGGGCGAGACGGAGTTCAGCCCCGAGTACGCGGACCAGTACAAGGACGTGCCCAGGGAACGGAACGTGGCTGGCCGCCAGGGCAGTCACATCGGGCCGTTTGTGTGCGCGGACGACGCGGCGCCGGAGGGGCTGGCCTTCCGGTCGGAGCAGAACGACCAGTACGTGCCGCATCCGGACGGCCGGCGGGCCGACAACTTGCGACCGGGCACGGGGTTGCGGATGGACCAGGCTCCCATGGAGGGCGAGACCGAGCAGACGGCCAGCTATCGCAAGTACCCAGACACCCCGCACCCGAACGCGGCGGCACCCGCAGGTACGGTATTCGCGGTGACATCTAAAATGCGGTCTTTCTCTTAGTACGACGGGGATCGCGTTGGAAATCGACACGCCGCGGCGTCGTCGGAGGGCCGGGATTCGGCGGTGACGTCATGGCCGCGGTGATCGGTCGTCGAAGGGGCGATGAGAGGGTGGTTTTCAAAGTGAATGTCAAGAACTCACGTGCGTGTGTGTTGAAGTATGACGTGACACAAAGCTGTCACGGCACAAAATGACGCGGAGCAGGGGCGTGCCCAAAATTTTGTCGAGGAGGGATCCCAGAGGGTTTACAGAGAAACCGCTGGAAAAGAATTGAGTTGCTACTACACATGCTGCATACATAATAATAATCGTATCGCATACGTAAATTAAAAACCTAGACTGATGTTTGTTCATTCGAACACGTATTCATTTGACCAATAAATTTACTTAAAAGATTTAAAAATTAAAACACTCGTCGGCAGTATGTAGACGTTTTATTTTACGATTTGGTTGCTTTAAAAATTATTGAAGTACGGGTATCATCACTAAAATGTTTCTTTTAATATCATGAAAATGTTATGTATTAATTTATTTATTTTTTTTACCTCTTTTGTTAAGTCCTTAGATAAATTCACCACTCCGATTAAATCAATATTATTTCTTTGCGATACTTTACACAATATAATATATTTGTGATGTTTGAAATGTCATCAATAACCATCAAACATAATAATGTATTAAAATATTAAATGTTGTTAGCGAACAATAAACACCGTGAATTATGATAATTTTTAGTTCTTATCAATCAATGGGGGATGGGGGTGCAAGACCCCGAAATCACCCTTTGGGTACGCCCCTGACACGGAGCTCATGTCAAAATCCGATTAATCGATTTCTGGCGTATAGAATATAGGCGGTAGACGTCATTACTTTAAGTCCTACGTCGTATCTAATAATTTTCCGTGACATAACATCCGACACAATGCCCACGCCCGCCGCAAATAAAAACGTTTTTTCCCTTTTCGATCGCGATACGTCTCGTCGCCGTCGTGTCGTCGTCGTCGTCTTCGTCGCCACCACCTTCGCCTCCGCCGCTCTTGTCCGCGTATATGTAAACGCGTTTTATCGCGACGACGTTTTCGGAAATTTCAAAATGAATACACTGTGACTTTTGCGCGCGACACGCGTCTCGCCGGCATACCCCGCGCCGTCGTTTCTTTGTACCATCGCACGTGCACGCGGTGCACAGATACGAGCAGGTATTTTCCGTCAACGCGTGGGTTTCGAAAATGAACACATTTCTTCGTTGACAAAATCGATATCCGAGGGGGAGGGGGGATCGTGAATACATATTTATACATCGCACGATTACATCTGCTGCCCGTATACGCTGCGCCGTAATAGTTTTTGTCACACAATGTGGACCTCTACCTACCTATACATAGTGCGTTTACTCGCAAGTCGCTTAGCTGTTCTCTTTTGAAGTATGCATGTATAATATATATATATATATATATATACAGTGAAACTATCATATAACGAAGTCGAATAAGCAACAAAAAAATAAACAGTTTCACCGTATTTTATGATATGACATCCTCTTTGGGCGTAGGAAATGCACGTCACGTGCATTTGTGGTTTTAACTGTGTCCACCGTGATCTTCGTATATTATGATTTTCCGTCTGAACAGTTTTTCTTTGTCGACGACAATAGTATGATAGACTTACTGTGAGATCTACAAAGCAATAACATGATAGTCGATACGCGAATAAAATTAATCATATAGTCACTTGCAAGGAAAAACAAAAAAAAAATCATTTTAAGGACCGGTTTACTTTGAATATATTTTATTAGAAAGTGTCACGGTCTGTACATACACTCAGTGCGATAGAATAATCGATAAAGATAACATACTGTTGTCTAAATTGGTTTGTTGGTCTTCAGCATTTTGAACATAAACTTCAATGTGTGTTGAATACGCACGTCCGTAAGGTGCGTTCTCATGAGTCAAGTTAAGTTGACCGATTTTAGTTGATCAACAAAAATTGAATAAAATCTGTAGTGAGAACCTTTGTTTCAATTAACTTGAACAACTAATTAGTTGATCAAAAAAAGTTTGACCCGGTCAAACTTTATCGTTCAAGTAATGAGTTGTTTTCCAATTCCTTTCAAGCTGAAACCTGTCTTGACACGTGAGAACATAAACTTACACTGCAGTTGATTCAAGTTGAAATTAAGTTTGTTTTCAACCGGTAGGCAATCACACGTGCATTTTATGTTTTATTTTGCCATTTGTGTTTTTTTAAATTTTTAACGTAATTCAAATGATTTCTATACCCTTCTTTATCCTCTAATGCTAGTTCTTTAAGTAAATTGTTTTATGCTCCCAATTGATTTCTTCTTAATATCCACTGTCTTACCCAAAAACGACGTTTTTTACGATTTTTACACATATTAATTAATAGCGTTTTTAATTCTTCTTTTGCTAAAACACTTATTATATTCACAATTTCACATACAACTGCTTTCGAAGCCATTTTCAACTGTATTGATATAATGTGATAAAACGAGCTCGACAGTGGCGTCGACTGGTCGACTACGTGTCATTACGTTGTAAACTGAGTTGAAAATAAAATTGAAACATGTTCTGTTGCAATGTGTGAACAAAAACTGATTCAACTTATATTCAATTTTTGTAGATCTACTATAACCGGTCAACTAAACTTGACTCATGAGAACGTGCCTTAACATTGAATATTGATCATACATATTTATATTAATTACGATCATTTCAATGTTTAATGTTAGTTAATTTTTAACAATGGACACATAGTGATTTTTTGCGTATGATTCTATTTTTAATCCTGTAAATGTATAATTTTTTTTCGGAAAATTAAAAAAAACATTAAGTTGTATTTTTATAAAGAAAAAAATTCTTTTATTATTTCATATCTACGTGATTTTTAACGGCTTTAATTCTCTTAAATGTCAAACATCATTTTAAATCTATTATTCCGAATAATATATATGTCAATTTTTTTTTCTTATTTTTCTAGTGATATAAATATTTTAAGTTTAGAAGCAGGAACTCTACATACATTTACATCTTTAGATCAACTGCTCAGCTAGACATTCAGATCATTAAATACTAATATATTTTAAATTATTGATTTAATATTAAGTTAATGTAAAAAAAAACCCTTTGTCGATAAGAAAAAAATAATTTTTTATAAAAATGTACTTTTATTAGTGTGTTTTTTAAATATTACTTGCCAAAGTTTAAATTAATTTGTATTATATATTATTATTAAATCACAATCTCAATATCATCTCGCGTCGACTTGATGAGTACAATTTTAATAAGAACATAATTATTTATATGAGTATTGTCATTGTCTGACTATGTACGTATACACTTTTGTATTCAAATACGCGTTTCCAGTGGCCGGAAAATTATAATATTACGTTTACTTAACAGTAATAAAACAAATCATATGCTTTGTGATTTTGATTTATATGCAGGGCAGGATTAAAACATTATGCATCCCTAGGCATAGGTATATAATACACTTATAGGCGTAGGTTGGGTTTGTGAAAGGGTTCAAACTGCTCTAAGATTCAAGTAATTTTTTATAAATATTAAAGTATTTCATTATAGTCTGGAATTTATGAACTGTATTCATCAGCGGGAGATTAGAGAAATGGACTGTACAAGTGATTTAGCTAAAAACAAAATTATCACAATTTAACAATTTTGTCATTACGAGTATTAATTTTTTGAATACAAAGTTTTTCTCTATGGTATAATTTGTTTTAAATATATCTGATGTTGTAATCACTGATACTTTTTTTTTCTAAATATACTTTCAAAAATATGTGTTTTTTTAAATCTGAAGCCTCTCTGCCTCTCCTTTAATCCGGCACAGCATATATATACATATATACACACACCCACCCACTTTGTTGCCGTGCCGTGTCACTCGTGTCTTACTGACCGGTAAAATACATGTATGCATGCGTGGGGCGACGAATTTGGGTTATAGAGTGTACGGTCGAGAGAGAGGGAAAGAGAGACATTTTCCGGTAAAAAAAAAAAGAAAAAAAAAGGGTCGTCGGAATATTGGAAAACTGTTCGTGACGGAATTTAACACGTATAATATAATATATAATAGCTTTTTATTTATTTATTTTTGAATATATTCCTTCCGGGAAATTTTTTAAACCTCTTTCGCGAAGATCTTAGGCGTCATTTAGACGCACTCTCGTCGTATTGTTCCGTTTGATCGATCAAACGGCAGACTAATAGCATTAACATATAAGTATGTATTTTTCTATATAAGTCTATGTATTATAACCTCGTTATTTGGCCGTCGTGTATTGGTATATATGCACGTGCGTAAAGATCGAAACGAAGCGACTCCGTCACCACCGCCGCCGCCGCCGAAGGAATGTGCGACCGCCGGATTGCCCGCAAGACGGCCGTACGACGAGAGTCTGAGGGAAATGATCCTGACCCGGGACAGCGGCATGTTGCTGCGGCCCGTGCGTTCGTTCGCAGTCATCGGCGGACCCCGAATCGAGTAAATCAAGTACATTAGTCGCCATGTGTTGGCCCGCGTGTGTGCGTGTGTTTTTGTGTGGGTTTTGGTTGATTATCGCTTGACACTAGACAATAATGGCTGTGAACGCGCTTTAGCTTTGTGTCTCGGCTGCAACAAGGGTTCTGCGAGAAAATCGCAGGAATACCCGAGGTGTTTACAATACTACCGCCGCCGCGCGCACAGACGACCCGCGTAATCTTTTCATGTTTTTGAACTGTGTGTGCGCAGCGTTTTAAAGCTTGTCGCCTGCGCTTTGTGCGTTTATCTGTTCAAAGGCTGAAACGCTCAAGACTGTTTGAAGATCTAAATTAATAGTCGACCGAATTTGCGAAGACCGATTGCCAAACCGCGTACGGGGCGTGCAGATGTTACGACGGTGTTTGTACGTTTATATTTCTGACAATGATTTCCACACACGTTTTGCGTCCGACATTGTTGTCACTGTGGTCGAACACGACGTCACGCATGAACCTCGGATCCGGCGTAAAAGAGAATTCGCCACATTATACTCCTCAGATTATATAAAACACACAAATCCAATCCTCTGGGACATCTTATTCATTCTGTGGCTTGATCCTAAACCATCTTCGATTTTCACCACACGTTATTCTACCACTTGATGTTATCATAGATTGTGCCCCTGTTATACTGATTCGATTGTGAGTAAAATACATAGAGTGATATAAAAACACGAGGACTTGTAATTATTATGATAAATTATTAAAATATAAGTTGATTCCAAACATTTCATAACAAATAGCTTCATTTCACAACTTTTGGAAAATTTGTTTGTATTACTTGAATGGGTGGATAAATGTAAACAAATAACCTGAAAATATATATAAATAAAGGACATTCAACGATTACTTTGTTATTGAAAATTGTACAACTTGATATATTTCTAGTAATTATAAGAATATAAAATCTTGATATTATTCAATATCTGAATCGAAACTAATAATATTTTGTTTCTGAAATCAAAAAACTATAGCTAAGTTTTGAAGAAATGATTTGGAATTCAATTTAAATTTAAATATTCTCTAAAAAGATGGATACACGAAGAATTCGGATTGCGCAATTTGATTTTCAAGGTATACTCCTTTGAGTCAGGGTGTATATTATTTTAAGTCCTGAATTATTATTATTATTGTTTTTTTATTTAAATTAAGCTTCGGCGTCTATGGCCATTGGCATACAGTGAGTTCTAAAATGTTCACATTTTCATAAGATACATTATTTGCATATTATACAAGTTACTGATTATTTATTATTGATAAGATTAGTCTTAATTATAAAGGTAATTATGTGGTTTATGTTGTCTGGGCGGAGTGCTTCTCACATAATGTTTGATACCCCTGCTTCTCGTTTATCCGTTTCATATGAAAGGCATTCGGATACGATGTGTTTGATTGAGAGGGGTGTGCCGCAACTGGCACATACAGGTGGGTCTTCTTTCTTCATCAAATATTGGTGTGTTAAAAACGTGTGTCCTATTTGCATTCTGTTGATTGAGGTTTCCATTTTCCTTGAGAAGTTAGGTAGAGAGGGCCATATGATGGTATTTTAGATTTAATTTAATTTTGTGGTGCCTTGTTTCCACTCCCGTTGCCATATGTTGTTTGAAATTATTTTCGCTATGGATTTAGCGTCGTGTAGGGTGAAACAATTTAGTCTAGTAGCATCAGAGGAGGTTATAGCTTGATGTGCTTTTTCATCAGCTCTTTCATTTCCTGAAATTCGATTGTGACTGAGGGTCCATATCAGGGTCATTGAGTAGCCGGTATGTGTAAGATCGTGGAGTTGATTTTGAATTTTTCTAGCGATCTCATTTGGGGTGGAGATGTTTTCAATACTCCTCAAGGTACTTAGTGAGTAGCTTAGGGTTACTGCTTTGTGTATACATTTTGTTTTTATGAGGTAAATGAAATTGTCACTGCCTCAGCTTATTCAAAGTTTATAAGTGCATTTTCAGCAAATAATATTAATGATAAATTAACTGGTGTACGTATGTTAGTTTTTACAACGATCTCTACGGATTGTTTGCAAACTATTCCGTTACGGTAACGTTAAATACACACGGATATAAATTTAAAGTTTAACGACGTCTTTCGTATATAGATTAAACAAATTAACATAATTAAATATCGTATTACTATTTAATAAAGGTGATATCCCACGAAAAAAATAAACTCTACTCAGAATTGTTTTGTGAACACCACAATAAGAATGTTGTACAAAAGGATTCAATGGTGTAAATTTCATTTGTACCTTTTAATAATTATTCCTTCAACAGAAATACAATAAGAAATTATTTAATATTGATACTTAAGTAACACGACTCAGTCGCTTTTAAAAGAAAAACATAAGTGCCATAAAACACTAAACATTTTAATAAAAGCTAAAAATTATAAATATTTTTGAAGTATAAATTAAATTAAATTAAATTTTATAAAATGAAAGTTTGGACCAGTGATTTTCTTCAACGAACAAAAGTAAGATAGATTAAAATAAATTTATTTTTATCATTATAAAAGAGAATACATTGAGAATGTTTAAATTGTAAAATTCTATAATATTGAATATTCGATACTGTAAGATTTTATCGAATACTATTTAAAATTGTATACATGGTAAATAAAATGTTTTATTTTTTTCAAAGGTTCAGCACTTTGTAAAATATATTTTAAGTACGATAATTGACGAAAGTAGTTTAAATGTCAACGCAATGATTTAAGAACTAATTTAAATAACTCAAGATAAATTTATTTTTAATATCAAATGTTTTAAATACTTCAAAATTCAATTGAATAATATTTTATTCGTAAACGTCTTCCATTTGGTATGGTAATATAAATGACGGAAACAATAAGCGAACGTCTATTATCTCGTGTCTTAATTAAAATCAAACAATGCGATGTTGATATATATATTATATACATATAGTATATTTATTGTATATGTGTGTTGAATAGAACTGTTAGAGTAGGAAACAGGCCACATTTCACATAACTTGAATACATTACATGAAATAGCGTTTGGGGTAGTTACGGAGTAGTTAAGTTTCGAAGCGATGAGATATTGCTGGCTGGAAGCATGTCTGTAGGCACGCATTATTTTTCCTATAATAATATTTACATCAAACGCTGAAGCGTATAAAATACGTCAAAAAAACTAGGTGTTTAAGAGTCGAAAAGTTTAATAATATTACAGTTTTAGATTCTGAACGAAGTGAAGAATGTATTGATTTTACTATGATGTGTGTTTTTTTTTTTTTTTTTTTTTTTTTTTTGTTTTTTTTTTTTTTTTTTTTTTTTTTTTTGTGTCTGTGTACACCATAACTACTCGAAATAATGCTTCAATTTTGAACTTCAGGGTATGTTTTCGGTAGCAAAACGAATATCGGAGGTACCTTAGAGAGGTCACAAGTGAAAATTCCCAAAAGTTTTCAAATGCCACGGGAAAAACAAACAAAAAATGAGGAAAAACCGGTACTTTTTGTGCAAAACCCGTTTTCGACGAAATCGATTTTTTTATTTAGCCGTTACTCAAAAACCAAAAATTGTAGATACTTGAAATTTTCACCAAATGTTTATATTGAAATCATCTATACGTGGTAAAATTTTGGAACACTTTTGACTTTTATTGAGCTAATTATAGACAATTGAAATTTTCAATTTTTTTAAGTATTTTTTTTTAAAATAACGATAAAATTTTTTTTTTTTGCCAGAAAATCTTGAAAATTTAATACAAGGTTTCTTATAAGTTGTTCCATAACTGATAAAAAAAAATCCAAAATCGTAAGTCACAATTTTTTTTTATAAGTGCTCAAAGTTCCAATTTATACGAAATATGTAAAAATTGCGAAAATTTGCAAATAATTTTGTTGTTGAAAAATCGTAAAATTTTTTTCTTTTATAACTAAGTTTTGAAAATTTGGTACAAGGTTTTTCATTAGTTTTTCTTCAATTATCTGCAAAAAAAACTCTACCGGATTCAGACAAAAAAATTTTATGAGTGTTTGAAATTTAAATTTTTACAAAAACACGTTAAACAACGGTTTAGCCTCAAACGATTTTTGCTAATTGTTTTTTTTTTCAAAAAGTATAAGTTGTAGAAACTTGAAAATTTTATCAGTTGTTTATATTGGCATTTTCTTTATATAATTTTATTTTCAAAAGATTTCACTCATTTTTAATCAATTTATAGGCATTTGAAATATTCGATTTTTTTTATTTTTTTTTTTATAAATGTTGATAAAAAAAATGTAGCTCGGACGAAATACTTGAAAATTTAATAGAAGGGTCCACATAAGTTGTTCTAACTCCCATTCAAAAATTATAAAAATACATAGGCACAAAATTTTTTTATAAGCGTTTATAAGTGCTAATATTGACAAAATTCGTCAAAATCATGTATATTTGCTATGTATTTTGCAGTTGAAAATTCATAAAATTTTAAGTATTCAAAACTAAGAATTGTAAATTCGGTACAAAGTTTGACATACGTTTTCCTTCAATTATCTGTAAAAAAATTTGCACTGGAATAAAATCAAAAATTTTTATGAGTGTTTGAAATTACAATTTTTTCACATAATCGCGTAAAATAACAATTTAGGCATCATTGATTTTTGATATTTGTTCTTATTCAAAAAGTATAGGTCGTAGAAACTTAAAACTTTTACAAAATGTTTAAATAGGCATTTTCTTTACATAGTTGTATTTTCAAAATATTTCGTTTATTTTTTAGCTATTTATAGGCATTTGAATAATTCGATTTTTCTTAGATTTTTTTTTATAAAAGTCGATAACAATTTTTTGGCCCTACCAAATCGCTTGAAAATTTAATAGAAGGTTTTGAATAAGTTGATCTAAGAGTGATTCAAAAATTATTCAAATACATAGGCACAATTTTTTTTTATAAGCAGTTGAAGTTCAAAAATCGACAAAATTTGTCAAAATCACGAATATTTGCAAATTATTTTGTAGTTGAAAATGTATAAAAATTTTTGTATTCAAAGATAAGAAATGAAAATATTATGTAATATCACAGCTGATAAAGATAATTAAATAGATTAAGTTTATTATAATATAATCAGTAGCTGACAGCTGTTCTATACAAAATATTGGTAGATTGTAAACACAAGGTGTATAACGTACCTTTACATGGTTGAATAGAACGTTACTAACTTCCAATTTCCAGTTATTTTAATGTGTGTATCAGTTCCATAAACATGCGGATTTTATATATTATTATTAATTATTAATATTTAAATAGACGTAGCCACGGAGCATTCAGCATATATGGACGGCGGGGTCGGGTGGTGCCGTCACGATAGTGCATTTAGGCAAATAATATGGTATTTACCTACGCCCTATCTATGCACATCCTGGTTTGTCCAATGCTCACGAGCAGAAGTCACATGAATAGACAAATGTAAATTTAACCCAATCTAGGATATTAAAATAAAATATATATTACAATTTAAGGCTGACATCTTCATCTTCGTTCAGAATCGTTTTTTTTTTTATAATATAAAATAATTCCAAAATCTATCCAATAATGCCTAATCTAGCAATGCATCTCGTGTATCCCACCCAACTACTGTATCCTGTACTTAACTTACAATGATTTATCATTGCATTCAAATGTAAAGTACCATACAACTAAACTATCGTAAACCAGGTGATCCCATGATAGAAAGTGCTATACACTCCTCACCATTATCTTGTCCGAGGAGCGAAGCGACGAAGGACGAACTTCCACCACCATTATCTTATCGGCTTTTTACTTTCAACTTTGCTAACTCACGATGTTATCTTAATAGTATAGCGTTATCCAAGAGTAGATCACTGTTGTAAATTCCACCGCAATAGAGCAACTGGTGTCGATAGAAAAAAATATTTTAAAAATCCGAACATATTTCACACCATGGTGTATACACCTATCTTCGGACAAGATAATAGTGATACGTGTATTACATTTTAAAGAAACGATGGATCATTTCTTTTTTCTACTCAGTTCTATTTTTAGCTTAAAAGTTGTCAATTTTTTTAAAATGTTTACCAAGTATGTAGCATTATGCCATCATAAATATATGGCGAAAATTTCAAGTTTCTAACAACATTACTTTTTGAGTTATGTCTAAACAACTAAAATCGATTTTTGTGAAAGTGTCTTTAACGACAAATTTTACCATTTTAACTGGATTTTTAGGCAGTTTTTTCCCACGCCTGGAAAAAATATTGAGTGAACAGAAAAATGAACTCTCATCTACATGTAATTTTCAATTTATAGAGTGGCTGAATGAAACTTTTAGTCAAAGTTAAGTGTATTCAGAAAAAAATATCATTGTAAAACAAATAGATCCACGAATACATTCAATTTAACTGTATTTAAACATATAAATGTTGCCTACCAAATGATATTTTTTTGATTTTAAAATGAAATATTTTCTAAGGAACTTTGAAATAAAAATGAAAACTCACTCGAATATGTTAAATATGCACCACAGTTCGTGATATTCGTGTAATTGAAAAGTTCGTTCGCGTTGAGTGTGTGTATATTTACATTATGAATACAAACTATTACGGGAATTCGTATACGTATATTCCAGGGATAGAAAAGTATTACGATTTTGAAGAACACAAACGTATGCGAATCTAACTTTAAATCTAATAATCATCCGGGCAACGATGAGTGAAAATTAATAGAAAAATAATAGTTTTGCAATGTGTAAATTGATGTGATAATGTACTGCGTTTTTCGCGTATAGAAGAACATTTTGAGTATTGTTTAGCAGACGAACACTACAGGCGTCATGTCGATACTATATTCCCGTATGCAGTTTGTGTGTGTGAGTGTGTGTGTGTGTGTGTGTGTGTGTAAATTCGCAAACAAACGCCTACTCACCTTATTATCGACTCATCGCTATATTATCTATTACTATTATATTGACATTATAACCATCCGAACTAGACATCCGAAAATCGATGGGAAACGAATACGTGACTTTAAAAAAAGAAAATCACGATGATTCACCACGAATTTCAGTGTAAAATCGGTGAACTGTACACGATAATATAGTGAACGGACATTGAAAACGTGGTGATTCGACTGAGCGCATGAGAGAGAGACGGAGAGAGAGAGAGAGAGAATACGTATTATATATATTTTACGTACAGTCGAATTAATCGATTCACTCTGCTAACCGATCGGGATCTCGTTTTCAAAGAAATTGACGACGCAATATTATTATATTAATACGTTTGGACGAAAATCAACAGGGGGACCGTGGTATTTTCGACTTTCAAAGGCGTATTCCCAAACCGTTTTAGACCGATTTGACGTTTGAATGCAATATTACCTATATTCGATGTTCTGCGTCAACTACTAATAATAATTCAACTGTGAAACACATAATATGTCGGCGGGAGTGTATTTGCAAATAAGCTCTCCAAGTCGTTGTAGATCGTCGAACTTGCATGTATAGCACTATATAATGCATATTTATATTTTAAAAGAATTTTCTATATTTATACACGATGTTCCATGGAGATTTTCACAATACGATTTTACCATAGATAAAGCGTACATTTGAATTATTTTCGTGTATTGTTTGAAAGTTTGAAATTTAGAGAAGCGGAAAGGAGAAGCCGGGATACTGCGAAAAAATGTACTGCCTTTACTCCGTTGCTGTAAACTTTTTACGCTCGCATTGCTTTGACTATCGGTCCAATGATACAAACTGAAACGTCAAAATGTTCAAAAAAATGTATTTTCTTTATGGCGATATGTTACAAATGGTACGCATTTTAAGAAAACCAAATAAATTACAAAACACTTCTTGGTTAAAAATAGCAAAAACATATTTTTTTTCGTAAAAATGTAATTCTATTAGTGTTTTAAATCATACACGAAAATGAAATTCAAATTTATGCGTTATTCAGTGTTAAATCACAGCGTATCAATTTCCGAGAGGTACCTTGTGTGTATAGGTATACAGGTCAGTCGGTTCTCGAAAAAAATCGTCCGGAAACCAGATTAGTTTCCACGAGCAAATAAATAATTAAACATATCTCTGTCGGCTGTTTATCTGGTATACAAATCAAATAGTTTGTATCCTGTGGCCATCCATGATCGGAATAGGATTTTTCATCAGCCTTATAAAATAAATATTATTTCCGCTTGCCATTTGCAATTAGTGTCGATAACTGTGAACTTTATGATGAGAGGTCAAACATTTTTCGCGAACACACACACGTGTGTAATGTAGCTGATATAGGAATCGAAAATTTCATGTAGGATTTGTTTGTATAAAAAAACGATACTATATACACCAGAGATGGACACTAGTGGCCCGTGTTACCATTGAAAACGTTTATCTAAAATATATATAGATATTTATGTATATATTTATTTACTAATTTACTTTTCTGCTTTCTGGTTCCTAAAATTGGAAGTTCTGACTAATGGTCCACTTATAACTCGAAGTCGCCCATCTCTGCTATACACTATCATTATAACCAGGGTCCGGATATTATAGCATTTGCTAATTATTATAGAATACAGATAAAAATAGCAGGGTGGGCTATAAATTTGTTTTATACGCCAGGGACTCTAAATATGACATTTTATTTTGCTATTTTTTGCATGTTTGATGCATTTTACATTTTTAGTGCTATTTTCAAAGTGTTGGTACTATTTTTCTTACATAATGCTTTATTTAGTAGTTTTCATAAATATCGTTTATATCGAGAAAAAATTATTATTCATTTATGTGAGTTCATAAGAAAAATTACAGCATTTTTGTTTCGTAATTAATTTATAAATAATATTATAGTTGTAGGTATACAATATTAAACACGTTAGTCTATTTTTAAAAAGCTCGGAAATATCGAATATTATACATTTTATGCCCTTCAATCTGTTTCATTAATATATATTTCATTATTGTTTAGATTTTACAATTTTCTCTAAGTAATGCGTATTAATTCAAAAGATAAAAATATAAACCACCAGTAATAGATGATAATTTAAAAAAAAAAAAATGTTTTTTTGTTGCTATTTTTGATATTTTTAGGGCATATTATAGTGCATATTTCAAGGATTTATTGGTGCTATAAAATCCGAACCCTGATTTTAACAAACACGCGTGTTTGCCGCGGCATGCGAGTGAACACACATAGCATTATACAATATCGTGTGTATCGATGGTGTAGTGCACCGCACAAATAGTATAGGAGTAAACAATGATTTTATGCCGTTTTCGCAAACACGTACGAATTGTTTGGCAAACATACTTATTTTCAGACCACAGGCACATTTCACTCAGAGCCATCCGTCTTGCGTAAGTTTTTCTAACTGTCCGCATTATAATCATTGGCCCGTTCGCTGCGATCGCATCTCGCGGCGTCCTAAATGATAATAATATGTTTCAGCGTCTATTCCGTCCGACGCCAACGGCCTACCATCACGGCGACGTCCCCGGGGAATTCTGTCGTACGACTCGGGTCTCCTGTAGTAAGCCGCTACCCCCGTCCGTTGCGTTTAGTTTATATTTTTTCTTACCGACGTTCACCCCCGCGCGGCATGACACGACCGGATTGAGACGTTTTGCGCCCTGGGACATACCTAGTTATATTCTATACCAGTGGTTCTCCACCCTTTTAGTCGCGGACCACTGATAAATCTCTATTTAAAGAATTTATTTCAAAAATTTCAAAAATGCTTAGTTTACCGTTGTCTGTTTATAATGAAAGTAAACAAAACTAGGCATTACGACATTATTTATCAATACTTTATAACATTAGGGGTGCGTTCCGGTTGGACACTTACGCGCTTACAGTGCTCACGCTCACGCTCGTGTTTATGAACCGTTCCACTATCAAACAGACGCATAAAATCGCTTTGCTTACGGTCCAGGTGGAACGCGTGTGAACCTGCTGTGAGCGCTTAGCACTTGTTTAGTGATATCAAAAATGAAATTGATAACAAGATAAACAAATTTTTTTTTGTTATTGTGAATAATTGTTTGAACATTCAGTTTTACTAATTATTTATTTCAAATTCGCCAACATTTTTTTTGCTTATTCTATTAGTGTTTTTATAATGGATAAATCTAATGAGCGTGATTTATTTATCAACAATGCTATACAGCAATGCTGTGATATTATATTTTCCTCTTCGTCTGATGACAGTGATGATGACGGCAATGAATATGAATATGTAGTACATTGTTTAGAAAGTATAGAAACTAAAACTGCAATACCTAGGTTGCAAAATTATGTTGAAATGATCGTACCACAATTCAATGATGGGCAATTCAAAGCTCATTTCAGGTTAGAAGGTTTTAATAATAAAATACATTCGCCAAAGAGTTGATTACTTTTAGCAGATGAGAGTAGATACAAATAAATTGTGAATATTCTACATAAATCAATTATTATTGTACTATTTTATAGGATGCTTCCAACCACATTCGAGTTTGTATTGACTCTAATTGCTCCAAAATTAAATAGAACAAAGCCAGGTTACAAATCTTTTATAATACCTGAATTCATCCGACTTGCCTCATCACTCGTCACATATATCACGTATTTATCTCCATCCACCCCATCCATTATTGTGACAGCTACCGACATTTTATATAAATTTAAATTAGATTTATATAAAATTAAATATTATAAAATTTATTTTTAATTTGTATGTATTTATCCAATTAACTGATAAACTGATAACTGATAAGATATCCCAAACGCTTTCGCCGCACTACCTATTTCGTATGAGCGTTCGTGAGCGGCGAACGATGACGTAGAGCTCAGATGTCGTGACGTCACGGTTGTAGTGTGAGCGCTTATAAATGCCAAGTGGAACTCACTGAGAGCGCTCATGAGCGCTTAAAGCGTGTAAGCGTCCAACCGGAACGCACCCTAGGTATAGATACATATTTCCGGATTTCAAACACGGTTTAAAGCAGCGTTTGGTGGTCGAAATTGCGATTCGCCGTCTCTACGCGATTTCGTCACTATACTGCCACGCACGGCCCGGCGGCGGCTCGTGTAGAATATAAATTGTATAGCACACGCGCGTGCGGCGCCAACTCGTTTTATCCCGTTGTCGACTTGACAATGTAATAATATGTATTAATTAATTAATATTTTACATTCATTAATAATATTATTACGATGTAATAATAATATGACGAGGACGACGATGTTGTGCTTACGACAAGTACACGTCCCGCCACCGAGGCTGCAATCGTAACAGTATATTAAGGCCAGTGGAACGAGAGAAACCTGGGACAGCCAGGGAACCACCACGTTGTTTGTGCACTTGCCATTTTGAGAAAGTTCGTAATTTCTTCTAATATGTTTTTATTAAAAATAATGATGATTATTTTTTTAAGAAACATTTTTTTAAATAATGATAAATTCTTAAGTTCTTTTTTTTTCTCCCCTTCTTTTCAGTCCCGTGCCCGGAGACACATTAAAGTCATCGGACGGCTGACACGATTAAACCTGCGATAAAAACGCAATGTTAATATATCCAGTGGCAAAAATGTAGGAATCACGCGTGGGGTCGTTTTTAAGACCTTAGAAAATATAAAATAGTGGTAAAATTATATTTTCGTACCCCGGCCTGAAATCGTCTTACATTTTTGATTCAACAATACTTAATACACAAAACGTTGTATTATCTTCATATATTGGTTATGAAAATTAATCAAGATTTCGTGATACAAATTATATAATACTATATCGTTATCCCTTTACCTCATACATAAAAAATAATTTTATTAATTTTAATTTTACATCTTAATATTGTAATATATATATAAAATAGGAACTATTTAATTAATATTAAAAATTATTTATAAAAATTCCTATGTGTAAATATTTAATGAAAATTTGATAATTTTGAGACTGATTAGATTATAGGTTCCCTTAAAATAAATTAAATTTTTTTTGTAGATTCCATCAATTTGCTCCTTTAGTTATGTCACACACCGTAATGATGATAGAAAACAATAACGTTTTTTTTCTTTTTCGGTGTATTCGATTAAAATGACGCGTTTTTTCAAAGAGTTACTATGCAAAATCGTCTAAAATTTTCAAAGCACCCAGATTAATTCATATGAGAGATTTTTTTTTTTTTATGTTTGATGAATTTTCCTGTGATTTTTCCGATCTTGTTTCCTTGCATATTTTAAAACGTTTAATTATTGATTTTTGTTCAGCTGTACACTATTCTCCAGTGTTATCAGTACAGTCATACGTAAAAATAAAACTAATAATAACTATAGTTATAACACTCGAGTCCAGTCGTAGTATTCTCGTAATCGAATCGATTAGAAGTGATAAAAACCGACGAGATCGATTGAAATTTTCTAGTAATAAAGATTTTTACGAGGGGAAAATTTGTCGACTAAAAGAAGCCTCGCGTTCAGCAGGGGACGTGGTTCCGCGAGCGAAGTCCGCGCTTTTATCTCGTCGTTTTAACCGCGCGTGCCGCAGACTACGATTCGCACGAAATATCTGTAAGTGCCCGCGTGGAACTGTGGCGCGTCCTTTTTGCGCGTGCGCCTCCGCCCTCTGTATCGCACACGTTCAAATGTCCGACAGGTAATAGATAAAGGTGGTGGTTTATGTGTAAGTATACCGGTGCAGTGGATCACGTACGTGGACGGATGGTGTACGGAAAAAGAACAGACGCACGGTGCTCGTGTAGAATCCTCTTCGCAGTCGTCCGGCGAAAAAATCTTCTCATTAAAAAACGAAAACGACGAGGCGAAACGATGTGTTTTTAATGTTATTAAATATTCACCGTGGACTCAAAACCGTAGCAGCGACATCCTTTAGAACCATTCGAAACGAATCGCACCCTATGCGATTAGATCTACACACGAACTCGTCTAAATACGAATCTGAGACACTTCGGTCTTGTGTTCGTCGGTTTTTTGTTTCCATTTTATCCTCGTTCGCTGGGCGTTTCGCACGGGAGTACACCACTGCAGTCGCAAAGACCCGCTAAATCATATTCATCATCTTCGCAGTATTATATAATCAAAACCGCGGCTTTTATATTTATAATGGTACACGTGTCGTATGCTGTTTGCTCATTATTTTCAATGGGTTTCATAAATTGAGAGTTTTTCATTTGTCGCACGCATTAGAATACAATTAAGTGTCCTCAACATTTCGAGAAACAAGTCGAGGCATGACTATTTTACTCAGACGATTGGTTAACCTTTAGTATGGCGAACAGTTATGATATTTTTTGACATCGAGTTCCTAACCGTAGCACAAAGGTGCCCAAACACGATTTGTTGAAAATTTATGGTGTTTCATGAAAATGCGACATGACGTCTCGCGGCACTTCCACTTTGAAAGGTAACAAAAAATTAAATCCAACTAAAGTTTTTGAAAGTTTTCTCCGAAATATATATTTTATGGAAATTGTTGTTCCATTGTATGATAATGACAACTAATGAACTACTGCAGTCTACAATAAAATTGAATGTTCATCTTGTTTTCTTGTGTACATACTTATATAGAAGATATCATACGAGTCATATGACATTTCTTTCCTGACCTTAAATTTTTAGCCACGTTATAGTTGCCACGACGACCAAACAATAGCAAATAAATAAATTACACGATAGTTATTTATAATAATAATCTCATTATTATTTTTCAATATTACACCGACAAAATGTCGTAAAAAGGGGGCACAAATAACAACGACCAAAATTAACATAATATAATGATTCAATGTTTTGCAGTGCAGTGGAGAAATAACAAGTAGCTTTTAACATAGATATGTTTTTTTTACGAAGATAGCGTACGACACGTATACCTTTAAAACGGTTATAAATACAAACGAGCATATTTCGTACGCGGTGTTTTATTTCTTCAGTTCGTCATTATCGATCGAAATCCGATACTGTGTGACGATTACAGGTAGACAGGACCCATATTAGGACTTTTTCTGCCCTAGGGAAACACAATTTTTTGACCCCTAAAAAAATTAACAATTTTTTTTTGAGTCTAACATAAATAGGCAGATCGAAAAAAAACTGGCCCACATTTCTAGAAAAAAATATGCATATTAAAATTAATAAAACAATATTTAATTTTATGACAACTATTCTATTTTATTATACAGAAATTGCGGGATAAATTTGTACAGTTACATCTCATTATATAGCAGTCTACATAAAATTAAAAAAGAAAAATCTCACAAAATAATTAATACCTTTTTATGCTTTTTGAAGAACACCAGGTAAAATTAAAGCTGTTGAGTGTTTATGGTTTTTAAAATTATTTAATATGATAAAAAAATATAGCAAAACTATAACTAAAAGTTTATAAAAAAAATGACATTCGTCAAGCTCAGGTATTAGTAACTACGTTTTTATTAACACTACATACTTTAAACATGTTTTCTTTTTACCTTTAAATTGGGAAAACTATCAATTACGATATCAAATTTTAATTTTGTAGTTATGCCAAATTAAATATACAAAATCGTAATGTAAATCATCTCTTACTCCCATTAATATAATTTAGTAGACTAATATCGTCTCCATTCACCGTTATCTACTAAGTTTTATTTGTGTTAACTAGTAATCGAGTTGTTTTTGACTCTTTATAATCTTATAAATTATCGTTTATCAGTTTATTACGAAATGCACGATTTCAAAATTTAGAAATATTTATCACATTGTGTTCAACACTATCAATATTTTTTTACAATTGCGTAGCTATATAGTATTTTTATATGGGGCAGCGAAATATTGAAAACACATTTAATGGGCATTTAATGGACTAGATTCAAATTTCTCAAAGACTGAATTTTCTCGAAAACCTCTTGAGTCGTAACTAAACTTTCTACATAATCCACACAAATATTTGGTACATTATTTTTTCATCATTTTTTGGCATAGGGAAGTGAAAAAAAATAGTATTTAGTTTCAAAGTTAACGTGTTCATTATAATATGATGTTTTGAATCATTTTTTTATGACGTAACAATTTTGTCTATTGTTGAAATCAAGTATTCGACTAATGGAAAATAACGAAAAATATTTAAAAATGCTTTATTCTTTGTCATACGTAAGTAGAAAAGTAGATGAATTTCATTTAATTTTAAAACTGAACCCCTCTAACCCTCACATAGCCGTACATACCAATTGAGGAGTTTATTAACTTTTAATTCAAACGCTCTTATTAGGAACTGTGTAAAGTTCGGGGAGGGAAACGCACACGAAACCGTGTCATCAAATAAGTAGTCGAAAATAAACAAAAAACAGAACATCTTATGGTCTCACCTATTCAGTGTGTTCGTGTACGTAGTTTGTGACGAACTCGTGCCAAGCGTGACGAATAATCTAATATTAAACGGTTCATTGATCGGGATGGGGGTGTAAGTCGTCCCGCCCTGACCCCCTCGGCTATGCCCGTGTTTTTTCGCAGTCAAATTCAGACTAGTAATCGGATCGTCACTCTTGTTTCGCGATACAAAATGAAATAATAATAATAATAATGCGAATAAGAAAACGAACAAACGAAATAAAAGTACCGGTCCGGTAGAAACCCGTCGACCCGTCGAGTATCACCTCCAGGGCCGACGAGGGGGAGGTGGGGTAATTGGTGGCTCTCTGCACCAAGTCTTGCGAGCCGGAGGATTCTACGACACGAGTCGATCGCAGTTTAGTTCACTCAACGATTCGACCGTCTCGTCGTCGGAATATAATCTCGTTTTGTCTGCGACCGATTTATCGTTTTGTTTTGTTTACTGTTCGCAGACGTTCCGGCGGAAACCACGTGAGCAGGAGACCGGCGTTTCGGCTGCAAGTAGTGGACTGTAGTGGCGTGACGGACGACAGCAGCGACGGCGACGGTGACGGCGAAGACGGCGGCGGCGGCGGCGGCGAGCGGGCGACGGACGCGTTCGTGGTGCTGACCAAGTGCAGCGATCGTTTTCGTTCGCCGCCGTCTTCGGCCACCGCCGTCGGGCCAAAACGATCGGCGGGCGCGCCGCTGCCGCCGCCGCAGCCATCGCCCCGCCACGCCGTAGTGTACGGTGTCGGCCACGGCGGCGGCGTCGAAGGCAACAGGTGGGTGAAGAGGAGACAGCGCAAGATGGGTACCGTGCGGTTTTTCGACGACCGTCCGCCGGCCACCGTCGCCGGAAAGACCATACAGTGACTGACGCACCCGCACACACCCGGTGACAGAGCCCACCCTCGACCACGTCGTCCCTCGACGTCTCGCCTCGTAAGCCGTCATCGCCGTCGTGCACGGGGGTGGATTTTCATTCGGATCGAGTTATTCACTGATATATTTTCAATTGGGCGAAATTCATAATAGATTCGACGTAAAGATAGGACGCGTTTTTCTCGCGTGCAAAAAAAAAAAAAAAAATAGTTTTCTCATAATTTTTCGAGACTCGCTACTTTCAGATCGTGTTTTAGCCGGTACGGTTAAACACGCATCTTTTACACGATTCTGTGCGTGTTAATTATCGATCTACTTGGTACGCGTATGCTGTCTATTTTTTTTTTTTCAAAACGGCTATAATAATGTAGGCTTTTTTTTTATTCTCAAATAATTGATGATGTATTATTAATATATTTCCTGTGTTGGTACCTACTTCGATCATCCGCATATTAATTGTACAATACATTTAATACGATAATATTGTATTAAAAAAGCGTTTTTCCTCTCAAAAATTCGCCCAATGATGTAGTCGATTTCTAGCTCAAGTGATGTATCTAGCACTAGGATACATTTTGGGTAACTCGCCCAAATTAATATCATCCCCGTGCACTATTCCGTCCGCTCCACGTACGTCAAGTTATGGTTGCACGCAAGTCGAATCCCAAAAAAAAAATCTTTTAGAACTAAGCGAGTACCTCCTCCCCGGGTAATTTGATACAGGCACACCGTCTTAGTTAAAAGAAAAAACCACTAACTTCCCTCATTTTTACAGACGCGTTGGCCGTTTGGGTATTAGTGACCTTAATTATAGCTCATTTTCATGAAAGTAATTTAATTGCCATAAGTTATAATTTGATTTTTATTATCGGCAAAATAGTCAACAAAATTCAGGAAAAAAGAATTTATATTATGATATAATCACAGCAGCGTATTACGAGCTTTTATTTTTAACAATATCTTCGCCTATGGTCATGAAACTTATCAATTGATTCGAAATATAAAAACTTTATACACGCGTCACTGTTTCCAAAGTAGTTGGAATTATTATCGTTGGCGTCTAATGAACGAAAAAATCGGTCCTGCTGCCCAAACGACTTTACGCCCTATTGTTATCCCTGAGCAAAAGGAGCTATGGGATTCCTATTCACGCATATTGTGTACTTCGGTGTAACACATAACACATAAAATGTACGAAAAATATTTCTTGAGCTTATTTTCATAAATATATTTACACATTTTTTAATGATTTATTCGAAATGTATATTTTAATGTTTATTTTTATTTATTTATTTTTTTTTATTGCACCCAGTCTGGCCGAACCCCGCCGTTCAGGTTTTAAACTAATAAAAACACGGTCTTCTATCGGTACGGTTCTCGTTTCCCGGGTGTGGGCCCAATCGTATCATATTGGTTTTTCCTCGTCCTCGTCCGACGACTCAATCGGTATGCAACCGGCCGAGGGGGGTGTGGAGGGGGACAATATAAATATTACAGTATTAATTTCCGCTGAATCCCGGTAGACGCCGCAGCATCACGAGTACGCGCTAGGAACACATTGCGTGTGTTCATGACGCGACCGAGCACACGGTGTTTCATATAACTTTCGCAATCAAACGGTCTATTGTCGTGTACACGTCATACGTTATTGTTAATAAACACCGCGTGCACCGGCGGCGGCGGCGGCGGCGAATCGCACAAAAACACGCCAGTTGTAAACGTAATGCGAACATTATCACCCGGTAGTAATGTAATAGAGTATAATACGTGTGTGTATGATGATTGTAATTAATTGTTGTTATATATTATGAAATGTGTAATGTATATAGTCGTCGTTGTACGTGTTATCGGCGAGTTGTAATTGAATAAAATATACAACCGTTTTCGATTGTGATATAATCGTGTTACAAACGGGGGGGGGGGCGTTCGACATTGTTGAGACCGCACAAACCCGCGAGGGTGTTTAACGTGTTGACACTATCATTTTTCCTAAAACTCACACACTTTGGATGTTATCCGAAGACATGGAACGAGGTCGGTGCAGACCACTCTCGATTGTACTTCGTGTTATTGTGGTAGGTACACACTGCGTTCCGACAACGATATCGAGGTGTCGGAAATGCTGCAGATCGACCGATTTGTCCTCGATCAGTTTTTTTCTTCCATCCAGACATATTTGATTTCGGTCGGATTTCGAGTTGAAAAAAATGTTTATTCATAATCAGTCATTGATCATCCTCACAACGGCTTAATGATGATATCTAAAAAACCGACCAGGTCCAGGGAGTCGTACGAAGTCTGTATTGGCCGAAAGAGGATACAAACATCATAAATGTTGTTATTTTCCTAACAAGAACTTAACGATGGGTTGATCTGATTACAGTAAAAATATAATAGGATCTACAGTATAGATATCTCGTAGTAATTTAAAGCGTACGATGGGTTGACCCTCTCACCTTTGGCTCATTTTTTCAGTACTTATCACACTCTGAGGGAAACCGAGTTTAAGCTGAACAGAGAATCAATGTAAGGACTGCTCTATATAGCTCAATAATATTAAACATTACGAACCATTTCTTTCACTAACAAAATATATAGGTGTATTTTTGATTTGACACGTTTAAAACTGAAAAATAGTAGCTGTATTTATTTCTCGATTGGTTTTTTAGCTTCAATATGGAAATTCACAAAAAAATTAGGATATATTAATTTTATGATTTTTATTTATTAATTTATTTTATAGTAGCAATAATAATTAGTATGACATTATGTTTTTGAAACATTTGGGGCCCTTATTCCAAATAATATGGATTTATGAATTATTGTGTACGAGTACACTTACGATGTTCGTACGACCATACATTAACAAATGAACTGTAAAGTTTGCTCTTAAATAAATAGTAGTATACACTGGTCACTGATAATATTTTAATGATATTAGATAATACGATTTTATGACATGAATAACATCGTATTGCATGTGAATTTTCATTTCATACCATGCAAGTGTACGATATACTCGAGACACTTTAGTGTACAGAATTTTTTTACTGATGGAAAAAACATTTTTTCTTAAATGTTTCTGCAATTCGATTATATCTATTGTTGTTGATGTTTGATGTGTATATTTATGTACCTTGAAGCATGATATATTACATTCTATTATCGAGATGACATGTCAACCTTATCCCGTATACGAGATTTCCTTACACAGCATTAAACTTCACACTTCCTTGGAATTTTTAATGTCAGTATTCATCATTCAAACAGTGTTTGAAAATGCGTGAATTATGATACGTTGAGTTTTAATTTCTTTTGGACTTTTAATTCTTCAAACCACTTTATCTAGAAATCGTTAGCAAATAATTAACAAAAGATACTTGTTTTACTATTAGAAAATACTCAAACATTACGTAATTACAAAAAACTTAAATAGTTGTATTGTCGGTAACATAATAGATACTAACTGCATAAAACATTTATTCTAACAATATTCAAATCCATTTGAAATATTTAACTAAAGAGTTATCTCTAATTATTAATTTGTAATGTTTTAATAGTTTATAATATCAAAATAATAATGTATTTGTTTTTTATGTTTTTAAATAATTGTGTATTGAGTATAATTAACTGACATATTTTATACGTTTAAATATACGGTAAATATAAATCAATTAAAACATAATCGAAGAGGTATATGTATTTGTACATAATCAGTGTAATGTGCTTTTGAGCATATTGTTTATATTTAAATTGCATAGTAATAATTGCTAAATACACAAATTCAATATTCCATTATATCATATTATGGACATTAAATATGTTAGCGTTGTTTATCATACGGATTTACTACGTTGCTATAATAATGACAATTATTTTAATATCTGATGTAGATACTCGTAATATCGTAAACGTCGAATGTGATTTATTCTCAGTACCTATGCTTTTTATCAAAGAACTCTGTTTACTATAATTAGGCGTATAATTCATTTTTACGTACACAGGTATACAGGAAAACAATAACACTAACTAAAAAGATTCGAATAAAACACATCTGATATTTAAAAAAAAAACAATATGTGTCTATATTCAATATAATATCATATATACTGAAAATTCCATTCAATAATGTTATGTTTGTTTCGATTTTTCCCGGTTTGTTATAAAAAGTAAAAACATAAAGAAAGCATTCTTCTCGAACCGAGGAATTGTATATTATATATTATATATTATGTTTCTATAACAATAGTGTACCGATCTGAATGCTGTTTTCAGATTTTTAATGTGTATCTATGGATCTGTTCAAAAAGCGATTCTTCTGTTCATTTCTATATGTTTTTATTAAATCAGTATTGGAAACAGAACCGTATGTTTTCAAATGCAAAATAGGGTTGAGAAAAATCAATTAATCATAAAAAAAACAAATGTTTGTCACGCATAATTATGAAAATATTTCAAGTTTTTACCGTTGTTATTTCACTGAGTAGCTAAAATCCAGTTTACGGTGTATATTTGTATGGTTAATATTCGAGTTTTTCACAATTTTTTCTGAAACGAGTTTTTGGACTACTTATAACCATAATATAACTATTATAACAATGTATAAGCAATTGGCATTCATAAAAAAGAAAATAATGACGCAATTTCAAAACCAATAAACTGTATGTCTCGCTCAAAACCTAAAAAGTACTAGTCGTGTTTGACTTCTTTACAACGCTCAGAAAAAAGGTAAAATTGACCTTTCATCGCAAAGTATTTAACGAGTGTTTTTTTAATAGGAGAAAATGTTAGGATCATACGCTGTTGGGATTACAGTTTGAACGAACAAGGAAGATGCAGTGATGTAATAACGGTTGGCCGTCAAAATCCTGCAAAATTCTTTGACCACAACGACGACGGAAATATTACGTCCTCGTGATTTTCCGACGAACTCGCCGGCTGGCACGGTAAAAACTGTTAATTGTTTATTCGTTCAGTTCGGCCGACGCCGCAATGAGTTTGGTCACAATACGGTTAAACGAAATGTAATTTTTAACGTAAAGAAATCGGTTCGTCCCGTCTTAGAAATGTCAGCCAGCGCATTTTTTTACTCCGAGAAATTACAATTTATCACATCCGAATTAATTGAGTTTCGCAGCACGTTTTCATTTATTATTATCACAGGCCACGCGCAAGACCGGTGTAACAGGCGATTTTTACCCCCCTGTAAATTTTACCGGGGGGTAAAAATCGCCGGGGGTAAAATTCACCTAGCGTAACAGGCGATTTTTACCCCCCCGGAAATTTTACCGTGGGGGGTAAAAATTGACGGAGGTAAAATTCGACTGGTATTACAGGCGATTTTTACCCACCTACAAATTTTACCGTTGGAATAAAAATTGCCTGGCACAACAGCTGCCAATTTTCAGTTATCTACAATTTTATTAATTTCACTATATGCTGGGATAATATTTACCACCCAGATAATTAATTGTAGCCTTTTTTCTATAATAATATTAAATTATAATTACTTATAAACTAAAATTTTAAAATAATACAACTGCTGATTGGTAATACTGTGTACTATTTGAAACGGTACCTTCATTCATGAAAAATGTACACAATTCAGGTTTGTCCGTGCTTGATCTACTAAATATGCAATACATAATATTATATTATATTATATTATATTATTGAATACTGAATATAGGTAAATATATGATAAATGTATTTACCTTCCATACATGTACATAGTTTTGTACATGGAATATTTTATATGTTTAAGTCCACTTATTGAGGTATTAATAATTTTGTATTAGCTAATAGATAATATATTGCTATAGCGTCCTTGATGCACCAAAAATCTAAATATTAATTAAATATCTAAACCTATTAATTATTAAAGAATACATAAGGGTATAAAATTAAAATAATAAAATAACCTACGGTAAAATTTCTGGGGGGTAAAAATAGCCTGTGACACCGGTGTCGTTTCCTCCTCGCACTCGTCCTTTACGCCGTCGCGGCGACCGGGTTTTCGCGCGTTTTTATCAGAATTCACCTGTTCGTATTGACTTTATTCGGTCGAGGCCGTTTTCATCGTCAAATTCTCGGTATTCGGCCGAGTCCGACCAAGTGCGTTGAGGGCGGTGAAGCCCGAACTGAATTTCCATTAATATTATGTGCGGTCGTCGGTGTAATGGCGAGTTTCTCGAAACGCGGGTTGACGACCGTTCTCGAGAATCGCTGATCGGACGCCGAGGAAAAACTGCGATAAAACGTATTGGTATCGATTCGAATAATGTGATCATCGTCGAACCACCGACGACTGACTCGAGCGTTAGAGCGCGGGAAAAAAACAAACGAGCTACTGATTTTTTATGCACCCCAAAGTGTGTTTTCGTGTCGATAATTTTTATGTTTTATTCAAGTAGGATAAAAAATAATGTTCGCAGTTTGGGGGGAAAAAAAAATCCGTCCGTCAAATATGAAACGACCGGAAAACGAGGTTGCGAACGAAAAGACGATTTTGTCCGGCCTGGTAGTGCCCTGTTGAGAAGTACTTAGTGTTGAGTGTTGACCATTCGTGTTCCATACACGCATGCATATAACTTATAAGAGATAAAATTCCCACGAGGGGTAAGTATGTGACGTGAACGTGCATTGAATTTCATGCGCGTGATCGAGTAGTTGCGTTTAGAGTACGCAATCATAAGTGCCAAAATCGCATTTACACAGAATAACGAACGAAATTTTCCAGTTTTATTTGTGCGCACCGAGATTAAGTATAGAATTGGTTCAGGGGCGCCCACAAGGGAGTGCCAAGTGAGATAAAACAAAAAAAAAAAAGTACGTATTAAATATTAATTATAGATCGATATTTCCTTTTAGACCTTGTATTGTTCAGGTATATATCTCAAATCTTTATTTTTAGTTTTTATAAATATTTATATTAATTCACTTATTCAATATACTAATTCACAGTATTATATTTTTCAGTAATCTTTGAAGGATTTGAACTTTGTTGAGAAATACTATATACGATTACAGGATGAGTATAGCATGCTATGACGTTAATAAATATACGTGAAAATAAATTTGATGACGAAGAATATTTTTTGGTTTTAAGGAGTGGTTTGTAAACGATTATAATGAACAACCGAGAAGACTTTTATAGACTATTTTCAAATTACCTATAATTATTATTATTAGGTAATATATTTTTATTTTTTTTTTATCATTAAACGTTTTTTTTATGTTTTTTATTTATAAAAACTAACAAGGTGTCATTGATTATTATAATGTTATGATAATTGAAAAAATTTAATAGAAATTGTTCAATACAATTGGTGAACATTTTAAATTGTCGGCACCAAGTGAAAAAAAAGGATGTGGTCGCCACTGATATGGGCTGAGAACGTACGAAACGCAGGATATTTCATGAGAAAAGTTATGATTGAAAAACCTAGTAGAAAAATACCCTTAGAGACCTTGCATTATTTATTGCATTTAATCGATGCTAGATGAATCACATGTCTAAGCGTAAAAGTAGAAACGGTTTATCGAGGTGGTATAATGTCGCGAATAAAACAGGATATTATCGGCCGGCTGATAATTTATATAAGTGACATTCGCTTTTGTACAACGTGAGTGGTCGCGTTTAGAAAACCAACATACAAAATAACTACTTATCTCTTTTTCAGCACTTGGAGCTTTTTTTTAATGCGGTCGGCGTGTCGACCTTTTTGAAAAGATCATTTCGAGTGCAATTAGTCAACTTCTCGATTTACTCCGTGACCGCACATTTCGTGCCTCAGTATCTTTCACTTGTATCATGTATTTACTCGTATGTCTATAATAAATTGTTTACCGAGTTTTTTATGAACAACTCTGGTGAATAACTGTGACTTATATTTTCCATTACATCAGATTTGTTTTGAAAACTATGAAGTATTGATTAATGTTTATAACACACAAACAATATTCACAAACCGTCAATTTTTTTTCTTCCTGATGATTAAATAAGATAAATAAATAAATAAAAATATTAATTCATTTTGCCGATCACCTTTGTTTAATTTATTACTCTCCGATTTAATTGTATAGCCATAATATTATTTATTACGTTTATCGTTATATTTTAGATGTTTATGCTTAATAAATATTTTGAATTACAATACTATAATATTCAATGTTAATTTAACATTATTATTTTGATTATCAAGTTATGGGCGAGACACATGGTTATAATTCATATCTACAGAACGAGTAAAGAAAACAATTAAATGTTTTATACCTAGTAGAGCATAAAACGATTTATTTCATTTTTAAGTTTTGGGAAGTTGATCGTTCTTAAATATTAGTGTGATTTATGGTTAAAAATTCATTTTTTATATGAATGTTATTTAATAAATTGCCATCAATGTATTTATTAATTTATGCATATCAATATTACGAAAACGGCTTAAAACATATTTGGAATATGTTAAATAAATAAATATCAACATGTTTTACTACCACAATACTGAATTCCTTCAATTTATTGTTAGTGTTTTGAATATTATTATTTTGAAATGTTATTGCATTAAATATTATGATATGTATTTAGTTTTAATTGTGAGGTATATATTCATTGTTTTGTATTTCAAAAAAGACATTCGGTCATACATTAGACACTCTGTCTCGTTGATCTCAAAATTAGAAAAAAGCATTTTTTAATTAATTAATTTTCTTAGAGCAATATTTTGGACGGATTGAATTTTATTTAAGTTGGATTTTTTGGCGTTACCCCATAATTAGATTCCGTAAGTCCAGATAGGTTTTAGTAAAGTTTTATACATAAGGAGTTTGACATTAGGAGAAGTGTATTTATTGTTGGATATTAAAGGTTTAAGTTGACCAAAGTTGACAGTGAAATCTCTCCTATGCATTCCATCAACTTAGGCGTCCCACAAGAAACTACATTTCTACCCTTATAATTTAATATTTATACATCTGATCGATCCATATCACCCGGTTCGTATGTTGCAGGTTATGTGGACGATAAAGTATTCACTTTTATGAACACAACACATTTACGGTTTACGAATACAATACTTCTTAGTTCTTTCAACTTTTCTTACAACTTCAGCCGCGTGCTATACTTACTTGATTCAATGTATTAAATCTTGTCACTCTAATTATTTTACTCTCCTTAAAAACCTACCTGAAGTCTTTATCAATAACACTGTTGTACGAATAAATATCAATACATTTTTTTCACTTATTTTAAAATCGAAATATTTTGTAATTGATATATGACACATACTCTCATGGCTCCTTAAATTCACAACAAAAATCAAGCCGTAAATCTGCGCCGTAAAGCTCTTCAACTACTACTCAACAAACACTCGAAAACCGAATCACATTTTAAACTTAAAAAAATATATATGTATATATATATATATGTATGTAAAAATATACATTTATTTTTAAATCTATGCAGTTTTACGAAATAAAGCTGTGAAAATCTCAAACATTAATTAAATACAAACTGTCTAACCCATAAGACTTATCTTTGTATCCTTAATGTTCCTCCATAACAATAAATGATGACCTCCTCCTCCCACAGTTAAACAAACAGCTTAAACTTCACAGCCATTTAAATTCACTCATCGAATATATTTTCTCTCTCACTTTTTCAAAGAATACCACTTGTCGTTGGAAAATATCGTGGTAAAGAGATCTTCTTCGCGTACCATATTAGCGATTTTATCATAACATCATATATATGTATGAATTAATTAATTTAATAGCCAGTTTTATAAAAAACAAAAATCAGGGGCTCCGGTTATGGTTGGCTTCTTGTCAACCTCTCCATGTCATTATTTTTTTTTTTTTTTGTATCATTATTTTATACTTTACCAAAATTACTTATTATGCGAACCGTATAGATTTTAATTTATATTTTAAATTTATAAAATGGGTGATAAGTAACGTGGCTCGTAATGTTTATTGAACTGCTGGAAACCATAATAAATGTATGTAGGTAATTAAATAAATTAATAATTTTATAAGAGACTGCGTGTAATTAATTTACTTTATGTTCGGTATACCTTGTTTGTCTTCGCATCTCTGTCGAGTTTATTTTGCGTTTTGTTTTAGCCGATTCTGTTTTATTTAAGTTTCCTCGTGCGCGTCCAATGTAAATATTAATCGTGACCCGGAGTGCACTTGATTTTCCTCATTGATGGTATCCAACGGTACCGAAGTCATTTTTAATCGCACACGTCCATTTATTCGAGCGACGTGTGGTGGTGGTGTCTACCACACAAATAATATAATCGACTAAAACAATGTGCTCCGCAGGATAATCACTGACCGACCTCAATTAATTAGGTAATGCTCATGATTACCACACCGTACGTATACCGCGAACGTCTCACTCGTGTTAGGGGGTGTACCATTAATTATAACTGTATATACGTGAGAAATTAAAACATTTTTTTTTTTTTTCATGGTCCTATATATTTTAAATACCGGTTAGGATAGCGGACGTCTGCGCTGATAGCGACGCGATTATAGACGAACGATAAAAATTTATCTCGTGGAGTGTGTCGAAAGGGAAAAGAACGTCCGTATTATCATTGACAGTACCTACTATTATCGAATGTGTTCTGACTAACTGATTATCGACGCACAGCCAAAACCACCGAACCGATCCGTCCGACATTTGACAGCATGTACTGTTATTGCTATTATTGCTGTGCATATAGGTGCATTGAGAAACGATTTCCCGAAATTCGCATCTAAAATGGTCGAAACAGAATAAAATGTTAATGATACTATAGCTCCACGGATACTTCAGCTTATTATTTTTATTATTATTATTAAGGACACGGAGGCTGTACACTCGGTCGCTTAATCGTAGACTGACCAAACTGCTTATATCACATCCGTGGGGCTGGCCGTAGTATAAATTGACACCTAATTCAATACATAGATGTTTTGTGCTGGAGTATCTATGGCGAATTATCATATCATTACACAGATATATAAAACAACTAGATAGCCGAATCAACGAATAAAATTGAAGTCTATAATTCATATGCGAACAGGGCAAAATATGATTGATTAATCCATGACATTTTATACTATTCCATGACTTTATCACTGAGTCGGCTATCTATATCTGTTTTATATATCTGTGTATCATTATGATCGCACTACTATTCCACGACCGAACGAACGAACACTACGTTTGTGTGATATATTTGCACTTCACAATAATCACATGCTTTGTAATCAATTACGTCGTTACGATAATGTTCGACGGAGAAAAACGATTCCGCAAAATTTTCGGAATCGTATAGATTTTTATTAATACACGATCCCGCAAATTTCTCATGTTCACGAACGATTCCGCGTGATTTTAGGTAAAACATCCCAACTTATGGATACAGTGGTTGAGATTTCGTATAATACGATCTATTACACTTCATTTGTATTCTTTATAGAATAACTAGTAAAATACGGCAGCGTTGTATTCAAAATCATAAGGAAATCGTTTACCTATGTAAAGATGAAACTCGTAAACTCGTGGAGTCGTGTATGAATATAATATCTCTATTCTCCGGACTTTTAGCGGAATCGTTTCGTAACCATGTTCAATTAGTTATTATAGATTTCAAAAAATTTAAATCGTTTGATAATTGTTGATTCGAGTCGTCTAAATATTCCACCGCGGTAAGACGTACCTATTACAAAATTGATATTACATAATTTTTATTACAACTAAAAACAAAAATCACGATAAAATTAAACTTTAAAATGCCGGATTCGGAACTAATAAAAATGGAAAATACGTATTTGCATCATTCTTTTTAACTGATCAAAATAAACGAAGCTACAGAACTCAGATCATTTTACAGCCCGTGTTTTACGGCGCATTCCGCATAAACTCATTTCAGTACGAATTTTTTATGTATCTTCAAAAATATTCAACTTTTTTAAGTAATTTTTTTTTTATTTTAAAGCTGTTTTATTATGCTATCAAATGACATAACACAATTAAACCAGAAATGTACAAATTAATTTAAAAAAAAATTTTAATGAAATTTTTTTTGTAAAAAATCAGCATTTTTATAAGTAAATCGAGTATGACATCAAATAATCTCCTATTTACTACAGTTTTTGTTTGTATTTTATTATTCTACTAAATAATACCTACAATTTTGTTAAATTAATTTTTTTCGTATCTCTCATAATTTCCAAGTTATACGCTGTTAAACTTGACTATTTAGGATTGCAGCATTGCAATTTTTACCATTGCAGCAAATGAAATTCGACAAAATCGCGTGGAAATTCAAAGAACTACACAAAGTGTTTCATTAAGAGTTCAAGCATGTCTGCAGTCAGGTGGGGAACACTTCGAAAATTTAATGAATTAAGCATAACTTTTATTTTCTTAATCTATGATCTGAAAAGGTTACAGTTTTTGTGTTGTTTTTTATGTTTATTAATTTTCCTTTGTGTTTATTAAAATACGTTTTTAATTAAATCATTACAATTTCAATTTGTTTGAGTTCATTCACACGATCAACTAGCAACAAAATGTAATAATAGGCCTTAGGGTTTTAAATTATATTCTTGTAATCGCCTTACACAGAGCGATAAACGATTCCGAGAATCCTAAATAGTCAAGTTTAACAGCGTATAACTTGGAAATTATGAGAGATACGAAAAAAATTAATTTAACAAAATTGTAGGTATTATTTAGTAGAATAATAAAATACAAACAAAAACTGTAGTAAATAGGAGATTATTTGATGTCATACTCGATTTACTTATAAAAATGCTGATTTTTTACAACAAAAATTTCATTAAAATTTTTTTTTAAATTAATTTGTACATTTCTGGTTTAATTGTGTTATGTCATTTGATAGCATAATAAAACAGCTTTAAAATAAAAAAAAAAATACCTATTGGTTCGGAGCAATTGAAATATTTAAGAAAACGTCTGAACGAATTAGAACTTGAACCGGAAAACGTTATAAAATCTGCTTGTTTATTATCGATATAATTTTTTTCTTACACTTTAACCCGACGACGGCGACGGATAATAATCATTTAGCAAGCGATTTCGTACAATCGCCCGCGTAAACGACACCGAAATCCGCGTAAAAACGGGTTCACCTTGGTTGATTTTTCATGCGCGTTCGTAGCCGTAAAATATTAGCTCTGCGTCGACGAGTGGTTTTTACGTGCTCAGAGCGAAGACGAAAACGCCCGAAAGACTGATGGTCGGAATTTTTTCGCTTTTTTTTCCACGGTTTTTCCGTTCGTTGTTTCGTTGTTATTATATTTCATCACGTTTCGTTCAGTCCGTAGCCGCGGGCGGCCGCCCGTCGCAGAGTCGCGCCGGCTCGACCGCAAAGCCGCGGGACCCCACGTCGTCGCGTGCGGTTAAGTTCGCGCGACTCTCGACCCCGCGGGCCACGGGCGCGGCGCGAAAACGCGTACAAACAGTCGTCGTCACCCCCGGGACGAGTCGCGTCTCGGATTCGCGTCGTCGGCCTCGGACGTTATTGTTACTCGTAATCAACGCCGTTCGCTTATCGAATAAAAACGAGCGGCGCGGACGACGGCGGCGAGAAAAAGAGGAAAAACAAAGAGGTTTTCCCGGAGCGAACACGGTTTGATAAAACGCGGTACGGTTTATAAGGACACGCGGCTCCGCGTCTCGGGTCTGTTCGGTTCAGCAGAGCGACGAACAACGACGACGAACCGTATCCGTCGACAAAATAATACCGTCGTCACATAATTTCGTTATGATGGCGAAACGCGCACAGACGTAGAAAAGAATATGATGTAATACGTCACAGTCAAGGCCGTTCCTTAGAGGTCCGCGTTGTTCTTTCTTTATTTTTTTTCTTCTGATTTTGTTTTTAACGCGCGCCGACACGATTTTCGCTTTGGTTTGCATGACACCGTCTGTTGTGCGAGTACATGAAGTTTTCGGCTCAGTACTTACGTTTTTTTAGTTTGACTCGATTTTAATATAAAAAAAAAAAAAGAAAAAAAAATAGTAAAAATAAAACGGCAATATAAATTTGGAGTAATGTCTCTGGTATGGGCAAAAAATGAAAAAATAAAAATCAGTTCAATATTGTATTATACGTAAAACATTGTCTCGCACGAAGACACCACCAATAAAACACATTAAAACACATTATAGGTATGTGTTTCGTGTGACCACGCCTTATTTTTTATAGAAACAAAAATATCATATTAAAAAACGTACCGGTCCGAACGAATACGTTGCCTACTTGCCTTTATCGTTTCCAGTATTAACCGTTGACGTGCCACGAAATACGCTGTTCCTCGGTGAATGTGTTTTCACAAAACAAAGTTGTTGTATAACACATTTATTTTCATTACCTACCGTTTTTAACACGTGAAAAACGATTTCTTTTAATCTCGTTATACATTTCAAAACTAAAAGAATCTTAATTTTTTTTTTCACACTCACTTGCTTGCGAAACTAATTTTTCCGAGAAACGTTTCAAAGGGTATCCGAGTTCGGCGGGATTTAAATGCGATTTTCAAAACTTTACTAATATTATTTTCACTTAAGTTGTCACAAAGATATTTCAAACTATTTCATTTAGCACGGCAATTCGGCTGATATAGTAAATTAACAACTCTTGTTCCAGTTAGTTCAAAAGTTGTCGTGAAAACGGGAAAAATCATTTTTAAATTCAATCGTGTTTGCCCCATTTGTGATTTTGATTTTATCGATTCACCGGTCGAACCGAATCATAGTGTGCGCGGTGATTTTTCTTTGCACAAAAAAAAAACAAAAACTTTGATTACAGTGAAGTGATGCTGTGTGCAGTGTGCACTCAACGTCCATTGATAATATTCAAATTAAGTATTGGAGCACGACCGAAACTGTGGCAAAAATGTTCAATCGAATTCAAGAGTTCGGATTTAACTCGCAATACAAAATAGTAAATACGATCACCGTGTTTGAATCGGGCAAACCCGATTGTGACCCGAAAAATATCGGTTCACAAAATATGTTATAAAAAACAGAAAAAAAAGACGTTTGTATGTAAAGTTATACATTTAATTTTATTCGGTATGTAAATAAAACTTCGATGAAATAAACAAATGAGGTAAATACTATATACTATCAAATAAGTATACTCAGCAAGCATGCTATAATACTGCTGGTTTCGTGGCGTTTATTAAAATTTTCAAACGAAAAATCATTTCAAATAAACATTTCAACCATTCCAACATATTAGTGGGCTGTTGATAAATACATCGTAACTACAAATTACGGTAAACGTAACTTCTATAAATGTGCTGGCAGAAAAATACGGTGGTTATGTAATGAGGCGTTGAAACATTGTATGATTAGAAATCTAAAAGTAATTACAATGTGCTATGTTGTGCTTTTATAGTTATTCTGATGAAAATTACCTACGTTTGCAGCCGTATTATTCATATTACATACGTGATAACGATTGATGCCCTATACTTAGGATCACATATTTACTCAACCGACGTGATTTGAAAAAAATAGTAAATACTTTGCCATTATAGGGCTATTTATTATTATTATTATATTTTTTTATAATCGCTGAAAGTAAATAGTTTCTTACCTGATGTGTTTCAAGATATCCCCGGTTGAACGGCAGTGAGTGAACGATGGGTCCTGTACGCAATCGAGGAATAAAATGCATAATATAAAACGATTCATTTGGCGTGTAATAATATCAGCAAATATCGGCTGACACGACTGTGGTGACATACCGACCGGTATAATAGGAATATTAAGAATATTGGGAATTCTTCGGGTATTGCGTTTATCAGAAGTATTGAATGTTTTTCCGTTCAGACGATGCAAATTAAAAAACGGTCATCGGAGAAGAATCTGACCGCTAAACCAAGGTCGGTTCTTGAAAAGTCCGGGCGCGGAGATGCGAAAATATTTCGCATAAACGCACACGACCTATTTTTATTTCATTCGATTCGTTATGAGTAGAGCCACGGATGTGTATGCAAATGCATACGATTTACCTAGAATAATGTCGATTACAAACGGTCTGCGTTTTACGATGTGAAAATTCCATGGTTATTATTTTTTTTTTTTTTTTGGTTAAGGCTTCAATTACATAGATTATTAGCCTAGTGTTATTTACAAACTAAAAGTATTTATACAACATTAAGAGCGAGAAACAGAAACAAATGATATATACAGGAGTATTATAATTTATCGACTAAACCAATTGATTTAAAAAAACTGAAAATATTAGTGCTGTTGTTTAGATTGAGGGCTTCTTCGAGTGTTGTAGGATTGTTGAGAAGGTGACGTGAAGATGTGTATTTGGGGCATTTGATGATTATGTGTTCGATTGTAAGGGGGATGTTGCATGAGTCACACCTTGGTTTGGGTTCCTTGGTGATTAAATAGGAGTGGGTGATATTGGAGTTGCCTATTCTAGCTCTGTTGATAGTTATTTGTTCTCTCCTAGAAGCATTTATAGGATATGGCCATTTTGTGACTGTCTTTTTGATGTTCCTTTGTTTGTTACTGGTTGGAGTGTCGTCCCAGTGGTTTTGCCATGATTTGAGTATGCGTTTTTGAGCTTTTCATGGTTATTTGTTTGCGTATTTATTAGTTATTGTATACTTTGAGGAAATTCAAATTGTATCGCCTATTGACGCGAAAATTTAAGAAAAAGGTATAAAACAATATCAATAGAAATGTTCAAAAATGGATTTTGTTGGCAATAAACAGTAATTGAAATAAGTGATTGCATAACACTAATCCAGAACGACTCGAAATTTTAGTGATGGTAATAAAGAAACTGAAAATTCATAATATGACAAATTTACATGCATTTTTTCAATAATCTATGGAAAAAATAATCAAGCTCTTTAAAAATGTGTTGACAGATAAACGTCACAGCTTCACTGAAAAAATCTGATGATGCATATGATTATTCTCCTTAATAATCAATAGAGTTAAAAAAAAACCATCAACTGTTCAAAATTGATTGATTTTTTATTACTATAATTATTTGAGTACTTACTAATAATAATAAATATCAAGTACAAATTGTAAATTTTTTCACAATATAACCTAATTAATGTTTTTTTTCCAATTGGTTACATATTTATATAATATTAAAAATTATGTGGGATATTTTGATACTGTCTGGTGTACAAAAATCCATGCTCTAGTCACGAGTCATTTGATGTACGCAGCGTACTTTTTATGCCATTTTATAAATCATACAAAAGTAAAGAAACTAAAAACAATAATTATTATTGATTCAACTTAAATTAACAGTCAAACGTACACTATACAACCATTGGCGTACCCAATTTACCCATAACCATAATACGAGCTTTCAATTAATTAATTTATTATTAATGTATAAATAAGTTTTTGATAGAAAAAATATGGTTTACATATAAGTAATTAAATTAAATAGCGTTTCATCGATATCATCTGTAAAATAAAACGAATTAATCGATTTTGATTAGTATTAAAGTTACTATACGTATTTACACGGGCTAAAAAAAAGGGGGGGGGAAAAGGGGAAAAAAAAAGGGAAAAAAGGAGGGATCGTTCTTCACAAAGCCTCCTCGTAAAACCGCCATTGCGTTCGATCAATAAGTTCATAAATCGTAACTCACCACGTCGTAAATTACGGTGCTAAACGGGTCTGTGTAGACTTTCAGTTTCGAATTTGTAATTTGATAACGATACAACTCACGTATTTTATCAACAGTTATCATTATCCATATCCTTTGCCCAGCAAAACTCTTTGCGTCGGTCGTGTTGACGTTTCCGGCGGGAACTCGGCAAACGCAAACGATTAGGTGAAAAACGCTGAGCGAATAAATACAATTTTGAAACAAAACTATGTTTATTGTAATATTAAAAACCAAATATACACTATAAAACGTTACAATATAATTATGTATACAATCAATAATTTTTTCAAATTTATATTAACCATACTTATATGTTATTATTCCACTTGTGATATGATATACATACATGTTTATTATTATTATTATAATTACGAATGCTAGACAACCGATATTGTGTAGTTTTAAATCGATACTTATTCGTTATACATTAATAGAGTTTGTCGTCTGAGTTATACTTACAACGACACGTACTATAAATAATATAAAGTATAATATAATTTCATCAGATTTATTTTTCCTTTTATTGGGAGGCGCTTAAAATATATTGCACCCTGTTCCTAGTAATTTAATCACTTATTAAATGGGCAATCATTATTATATTATAATACAATGTAAAAGTACATAAAATATTTTTTTTTTCTCAAAGGTGAATGTCTCGGGATTAAATTCAAAATTTAGATATGTTACATTATTTTATCCGACATATATTATTATGATCGATTATAAGTACCCACCAAAAATTGTAATAAAATTATTATAACTATACGTTGTATTATGTAATATAATATGTAAAAAAAAAAAACAAATAAATAAATAAAATAATCGCCATCAGTCAATTTTATTCTTGACGGGTATTGTTAGGACAGCCATCTGTTATTTATTTGCGCTCGATACCTGTTAGAATAAAGTGTTGATAATAGTTACAATTTTTTTTTATCAACCCTCATCAACGTAGTTATGATGCAAATTGTTTGATGAAATGTCGTATTCTAAACTTAACTACCTACAATAATATTTATAAACTATTATCGTAATAAAACGGTTATCCACACTACTATGGTTCGTCATGAAAATACAATTTGTGACTTGAATTTTCCGCGAAATTCGAGTGAATGATTATTGTTTCGGGTGAATCAAATATACATCAGCTGTTACGATTTAGAACGAAGAAAATGTAAAATTAAATACATTATTCAATTACGTCAATAATTTACTTTATTTGTATTCTGTTTACGTGTTTGCTTTTAAATTAAACGGATTACATTTTTTCGTTAATATGAAAGTTAAAATAACGGTAGGCATATACTCGCGTAATACGAAGTGTATTCCAATTAAAAATAAACTTAGGATATAATATTATACTCTGGTTATCTTAAACATTAACTGATTTGGTGTTTTACTTATGAACACAATATTTAGAGTGCATATTTTCTGAAAATCATTAGCGTTTTAAAGGCTCTATACATCGAAAGTTAATACATGACAAAAATGTCTAACTTTCAAAAACTTAACGCTGAATGATGCCTATATGTACCTATATAGTATAGTTTTAGTTGTTATTTTTTACTACAGGGATTTTTTTAATTGATTAAAAAAACAATCACTATTCTATTCTCAATAATATTATTTTAAACGTTTTTATTGTACATGCTTATACGACAGACAATCAGCCGATAGAGTTAACGGTGTTTTTTTTTTTAATTGTTATGATGAATTTATTGAAATGTTTTACTAATAAGGAAATCGAAATGTCAAAATTAAAAAAATTGTGATTTTTTAATTTGTTATGTATGGTGAAACTAAATCGATTATTATTATTAAGTCATAATCATACAATTTAGTTAACTAATGAGATTGGTAAGTATATAAAATGTAGTATATTTTTTATACGTTTAAAATCATAACTTGTATCTATTTATCATAAGCTAGTGGAAAGTTGTATTGGATAAATCTATCAATTTTTACTGGTCCCTTCGATGTCTTTGAAAACAGTTTGTGCTATTGTATATTAAATATTTTTGATAATTAAAAAATTCATTATTTGTTCTTCATAGTAATGAAGAATTTTTATTTTCACAGTATTGCATACTTTGAGTTTTTAAAATATAGTTGATAAAATATCTAATAAACTTTTGTATTTATGCGTTGCAGTAAAGTTATTTTTAAATTATGTAAATTATCACGCCATTAATGTTTTATAATTCACTCTTTTTTTATTTTTTTTTTTATTTTTATTAAACTTGAATTAACGTAAAACGTATTGTAGAAAATTCATTAGTCTAGTCCAATTAACATAAATTACGCGAAACAATCAATACGCGTAAATTATAATCCACCATTTTCTAAAGAATGAGTGTAAAATACGTAAAGACCGTTTAACTGAGTAATAGTTGACTTACAGCACAATGCTAATATGCCACACAATAAGTTATTATAAGTGTATTAATATGCTAATGAAATAATAACATTGATAATTACATAGGAATTTCATAACCAAAATTAGTGTTAGTGTGATAATATGTTTTCTTATGAATAATTAATGTAGCCGTACTAACGTTTTCGTTTAAAAAATAATAGAGGTATTGTAGTTAATGTATAAAATATATTATATATGTATATATTTAGTGTGATTTTTTAAAGAATGCTCACTAAATTTTGAGTCGTGTGTAATGAATACTTTTTTATTTGTTTTCATGTACAATTTAAAGATTAATAGAACTACGTCTTTATTGTAAAACATTTAATTTTAATTTTTTTTTTATCCAAGTGATTTTCATGTTAAAACGGTATCAACTATATTATATAATATGATATTATAAGACACATATATTTATTTTTTTTTATTTTATTTTTTTTAATTTTTTTTTTTTAATTTGTATTGTATTGTTGGACCAATAGTTTAAGAGATATTACCACATTTAGTTTATAGCAGCGTAGTAGTGGAAGAACACTTACGGGAACTCCTGCTACTCCTCACCACTACTCTGAGCTTGCAACGTTTATATTTTTTAAACTATTAGTCTAATTACAAACATGTAAGTATACAATTGTCTAAAAAAAGTATATTCATTCGTAATATTATGTCGTACATAAAAGTTACCATACAGGAAGACTAATTAACTTCAAAAATCAAGTAAATATAAAAGTGTAAAAAATATTTTTTTTTTCATAAACATATTTCATTATGTAAATGTTTTAAACTGTACGTGAAAACTGACTGATAATCGAACATTATACAGGATGAAAAATGGGACGATTGTGCTTAGAAAATCACGCTGTACATTCATAAAAACTAATACGATTAATATAAATACCCCTGCTGGTAAACCGATGTCGGAATAAATGAATTTCACTCGCCCAGTCGTCAACTACCTTAGTATGGTCATGATATAGGTATAATATGTATATATAATACAAAATTATGAATATAGTATTTCGCGAAGAAAAAAGAAAAAATTGAAACTGTCATATTTTTATGATATCGACGATGAATGCTCTCACGCGTAATATATAGGTAAGTACATATGAGATGCCACAAATCAAAATTCTATCACGATTACAAGGGTAAACATTCGGTTAATACACATTATAATGCAGCGGTATAAATTAATTATTACAGCCATACATCGGGTTCCAGTCGAGTCGTGGTGTAATGTTATGTACGTATGAATTATTCTGAATACCCCATAAAGATCTGACGTATTTTAATTCGATTACAATAATGTGACAGCCGTATGTACGTTCATTATAATATATGTTTTCTGTATTACACGTTTTTATTTTTTTATTTTATTCTCTTTTGCTACTGCTGCACAAACCAAATGGCGTTAAGATCGACTGATAAAATAACATGATAACTACCTATGTACAGTGTATATTATACACGGACACGAATTAATTATTTGTATGAATATTTTTTTTTTTCATTTAGTATTGTCTTTCATTTGAGATTCATTCAAAGGACGTATTTAGCCGAAAATAAATAAAATAATACATTTTTTTTTTCATACGTTTTAAAAAACCGATTTTATTATATATTAAAAGAAATGTGATTTTAGGTACATGTATATAAGTTTATATGTGTATAGTAATAAATGTAAAAGACAATTAAATTATTAACGCGTATAGTATCGTTGAGTAAAATAATAATTATTGTTGTTTAATTGTGCTACTTGGACGAATAATAATACATTGTGTGAAGTTTACGAGTATAATATAATAAATAGCATTTTCAATGCTTTCATAAGGTAAAGGTAATAATTATTCGTAAAATGTCTAGAAAATTTGGTCAGATGAACGCGTAAACAATGTGTGAATATAATAATATGTTGACTGGATATCAGATATTTATTGAATATTACTAATAATAAAAAAAAAAAAACAAATAATAAAAAAATACCATCAATCAATATCCGGTTTAGAAATATTTATCCGCTGCAGAAACCATTGATATAAAATTGTAAAAAAAAAAAAAAAAATGTATTATGAATCAAGTGCCTAATATAATGCTTTAATTAATAACAACATGCTTAAAGGATAATTATGTTTGATGAATATAAAATGTGGAGATGGGATTGCAATTTAAATAGATCTATTGTTGCCTATAAATGTTTTGGAGATGAAATATTATTATTGAGTGAAAATATCTAATATATTTTATTTTTGTTCGTGTACTTTGAAAATTACCCAAGTACTTTCCGTTTTAACTGGTGAAAATGTATCTATGTATGGATCGTAATCGGAAATGCGAATATTATATAATGTCATTTTTAATTTTAATTTTTTTTTTTTAATTGTACGCTTGCATAATATTTAAAAAACACGTGGTGTGCGCGTGTGAGGTTGTGTATTGAGTGGAACTACTGGGAAATCAATGGCACGCGAATTTATGATTATTAATTTCTATTTATTTTTAAATCGTATTTGTTTTGTTTCGTAAATCTAGTACCAGTAAAATATTGATTATAAAAAAATAATAATAAAAATAACAAGATATTTACACGGGACAACAACGAAGCCGGCGTTTTGGAAACCGCCCGACCGTCGTCGTCGACAATACGAATACAATGTATTTAAAACACGTTTATTATTTGTTAGTGAATAAAGTCTCGACGAAAAAACACACGGAACGTTTTAATAGAATAATAATTACGATTATGTTACGAGTTATATCAATATCATCATATTTACACTTAACCGCGGTTTTCTGGCCGCGGCGTAAAAGGGCAGGGTAGGTGTACACACGAAACCAGCAACTTTATGAATAATGTAGATTGTTTGCCGAGAATCAAAACTTACCGCCTACGCATCACTACTATAATATAATATTCAGTAGAATAATAATTAATTCCCGACCGATTGGAAAAAGTGCGTTTTGAAACACTATAAACACTAAATAAGAAACGCATCTATTGTGGCACAACCTTCGAGTGGTGAACAAAACGGAAATAACGGGAAAAGCGTCAACACACACACGACGCGTCGATTTTTCCGATACTCGGGGAAAAAATTAAAACAAAAAAACAACGGAAAAAGTGTTCGGAAAATGAAAATGGTTACCGACAAATGCGACGGCAACACGACCGCGGTATAAAACGAAACGTGTTCGATGACAAAACGGACGCGACGACGAGTGATATCTTGTTAACTTTTTAACTGTCTCGGGCCGTTTTCGATCCGACGCTGACGTGACGCGACAACGTGTATTACAATATGAGCGTTAAATTGACGACGCGCAGTCGGTCTTGAGCGAAATAATTGAACCCTATACAGGCGACCGACGCGACTTTATGACGTCACGACGACGTCCAGTTGGTCACCGAGTGTCGCAAACGTCGAGCCGTCGGAAATTCGTACGCGTCGCGATCACACACTCGAACTCACGAATAACGCACTGGACACAAATCTAATGTCGGCAGAACGTCAAAAAAAATAATAATAATAAATAAAAAATCGAAAACTCGTCGAGGGTCAGTGGACAAAAGTGCACAACAGAACGGATCTGAACGGATTCGGTTGCATTGATAAAACATAAAAAGTTAGCTTTCCACGTAATAAACGGTCGTGTTTATACGGTTCGAACGTTTTTCCCGATTAAATACGGTAGGATTTCGGATGGAGATTTTTTTTTCCACCGCTCTCATTATGTATATGAACTTTAGAGAGAAACCGTAAACTATTTTTTAATTATTATAAAACCGTTGACCTAAATAAATAAAAAAAAAAGTTATTAAAATAGAAAGGCGTTCGATGTGTAATTATTTTAAATCAAAATACCTTTAATACCGTCGAAACACAGCAGAAACAATAAAGGGAGATTTATTATCCGCTCGCTGGGCGTTCGGAAAACGTGGGCTCGTCAAGCCTACGAACACGATTTCATTTTTTATTTTCGTGGCCAATGACTTTTTGAAGTAGGAAACGCTCGGAGGCGTTCTTTTTACCGGCTAATCCCGACCGCAGTATAATATTTTAAATCCCCCCCCCCCAGGAGCGGCCAAATTAGGGGACGCAAAACCGTGGGGAAAAAACAAATTAAAAATTGAAAATAAAATCTTTGTTAAACGTCACCAGTTTTTTGAAACAAAAAAAAATGTAGAAAGGATAAAACAAACAAACGCGACGACGACAATAATGTATGTTGTATAATAGTAAAAGTTAATAGTATTGTGTTAGCACAACAATTTTTTTTTCCGCATATAAGTATATTTTTTTTGGTTTTTCGTGTGTTTGTGTGAGTGTATGTGTGTGTGTGTGTGTGTGTGTGTGTGTGTGTGTGTGTGTGTGTGTGTGTGTGTGTGTGTAATGGTCATCGCAAAATTTCGAACTTGACGAGCGTTTAGCTGACGTTGCAGTCGTCCGCGCCCCCTCCGCCCGCCCCGCCGCCGGTGGTCGTGTCTCTGATCTGCTGTTTGGTCTTGCGGCTGCACCGTCTGATCAGGCTGCGGCTGCGCGGTTTCGCCCGTTCCTGTTGCTGCTGCTGCTGCTGCTGCTGGAGCTGGTGCTCGTCGCGGCCCTGCCCGGAAGCGGCGCCCCCGCCGGCCGCCGGACTCGATGTCGTGGCCTCCGCGCGCCTCGACGACTTAGTGTGGCTGACGTACGCGCTGGACCGGCGCTTCAGCGGACACGCCGTTTGGTCCTCCGGCCCGTTCAGCTTCCGGGACAGCACCAGCAGACACTTGAACAGATCGCGCACGTTCACGTTGTCCTTGGCCGAGCACTCGATCAACTTGACCCTGGAAAAGAGAGAGAGAAAAAAAACGTATTTTTAGAAATTGCAAACCTTCGGTCTGTCCACCGTGAAAATACTTCCGGTATTGCAAAAATATCTCGTGGTAACCATTATCCACTAAATGTGACGCTTATGCCTGTTTGTATGACGTATTGCCTTGAGCGGTGCTCCCTAATAGTGGACAAAGCAATAAAAACCACGTGAGTTGCGGACGTAATCTGACAAGGTGACACGTGAAATGTGAACTCAAATTTAACGTACTGGTGCGGACAAATTTGCTTGTTAGCCACACGAAAATGAATTTTGCTGCTGTATGAAATTTAAAACGATAATAAAAAAAAAAAAAATTGCTATAAACGAGGCATTTGTCAACGAGTACCAACCAAACGTTGTTACTTTCAGGCGGTGTAATATAGTTTTGATACAACATAATATGCGTTTAAGAACGAACTTTTTTACAAGACACTCATATCGTCAAACTCGTCCGAAATTCGAAGCGATTTGATTACTCGGCTTGGTAGTTAGGTGACGAAGAAGAAAATGTGTTTTTTGTTTGCAATTAGTACGCCATGGCTTTTATAGGTCACGTCCGTAACTCACATGATTTTCATAAAATTAATGGCCGCAATTAGTATGCTGATAACGAAACAACCCGTGTCCGAAACTGCTGTTAGGTTAAAAATAATGACCTTTTTTTCATCGTTTTTTTTTTTTTTTTTGTCCGCAACTAGTACGCGGGCCGTCCTTACTCGGCGAAGCAGGTTACTGATCAAAGGGCAGAGTTTGGGCGTGGGGAATGTGTACGCGAGAGGGTAACACCGTGTGTGGGAGTCCTACGCGTGGAGCGAGCTTAGTAAAAGTTATATCGTGACAAGTCGTAGTTATGTTTTACTTCGAGTGTATGTTACGCGTAGGTAAGGACGAGGAGAGACAGAGAGAGGGAGAGAGAGAGAGAGAGAGAGAGAGAGAGAGAGAGAGAGAGAGAGAGGGAGAAAGAGAGGGAAGAAAGCGAGTTATTTCAGTAGTGGGTGACGTGTGCCGCACGAGTCGTGGGCTAGGGCTGAATTTCACTCGAGACCGAAATCGTCTTCTCTTATATGAGCCCGCACATGATATACTTTCTGTCACGCTTTCTGGTCGTATCGTTATTGCCGTGGCGGTTGTGAATGTTTGATAAGTTTCCACAGAAACGTTATAACACAGATGATTTCCAAGGCACATTGAACCGGGTTTGTAGCGTTATTAAAACAGAAACTTAGGACGATTTCGGAGATCTTAAAACCCTTAGTAACACGGACTTTAATTAGACGACGTATGATCCCAGAAGTAACTCATCCTACATGCCATCACGAACTCAAATCCAGTTCTGCGGCGGCAAGAAAAGCACGGGAAAAATCTTTTCCTACCAGTTCTACCGTGATTTGTGGCTAGAATATTCGAATAAAAACACGTGTCGGTCCTGCAATACAGTTTTGTTTTTTTTTTCAGATTTGCCTTTGTGAGATAACTCAGATTTGATGTCAGATTACTTATTAGCTGCACCACGACTTTCAAATTTTAAATCTTCGTGATCAGATTTAAACAAATGAGTCACGAATATTCGGTTTTACAAAATATCGAATTTCTGACTAATTAACACGACTTTGAAAAAAAAGTCCATAGTCACGGTGCCAGAGTAAGACATGACTTACTTGATGACACTTAAAAAAAAAATCTTATTTTTTCAGCCTGAATACAGAACCTCTGCGAATGCGGAGAGTTAAGTTCCGTCAAATCTTTACGGCCCACTAGTGGTAAAGTTTGATGTAGCTGAATGAGAGAAGTAACGTTTTATTTAAACGACGGGAGTTTAACGGTACGTTATCATGGTTACCGATTAGTGCAAATTTACATAAACGTATAATATTATAGTTATTATAACGTAGGGTTAAGTGAAATTCACTTTAAGATTATGATAATTTAAATTAATCTACCATACGAAGTGAAACATCTCTTAACAGGCACCTCTAAATAGTGGACACCTCCGAATAGTGGACGTTTCTTTGGGAACGAGATATACGAAGTACACTTAATTTCTGATTTTAAATAGCGTATACCTTTAAATAGGGGACAACATTTTAACGATTGAGAGTGTCTGTTATTAAGAGATGTAACTGTATTTTGATATATATATATATATATATATATATATATTATATATGTTATTTGATGTATTTTAAATCCTAAAAGTAAGAAGACATCGCATTGTTTTTCCAGTGTGTGTGTGTGTGTGTATCTTTTTTTTGTACATGTCATGTGATAAATTAATGAATCAGTCGCGTGTACATTGTTCACAGTAGTGTTAGCAGTACGACGACGCCGACGGTATGGCACAGAATTAAATGAATACAGCAAAAAAAAAAAAAAAAAAAAAATATATATATATATAGACATTTTAATTTAGTTTTAATGGGTTGTATGTACTTTTACCCTTGGTTAATTTTCGTCTGATTCAAACAATTATTATACTGAGAATGTTTCTGTTACAATAATTATGAAACGGAATCGGTCGAGGAAAACAATTAATCATGAAACAATTATGCGACAACGAATTACGCCGAATGATGCATACTTTTGTCTAGAAAATGTGAACACGTGGATACGACGTTTAATGACGAAAAAAAAACTAATTAATAGAGTCGTCAGAGTACAATGTGTTCTTTAAATCGGTTTCGCGTTTTTTTTTAAATAAAATAAAATAATAAGGTGCAATATATAAAAGTTATAAATGACGGTCCGTTTATCTGAATTTATAATATATCATCACTTTAAAAAGTTTACTGAGAAAATGGAATTTCTGATCTATAAAGAGGCCCAACGAAAAGTTTGAATCATTTTTCCATTCTAAAAACGTGGTTCACACATGAGAAAAAAAACGTAATCGTAAAACCATTATATTTGATTAAATGTAACTTTTTCAAATCGTTTATAATATCGACTAATATGTTTTAATCATGAAAAAAAGTGTTATAAATTGAAATGTTACAAAAACTCTCATAAAAATCATACTTTTTCACCCCAAAATGAAAATCCCATACGACGCTTGAAAAGATATTCTTCTCGAGACCTGTTACAATCAAATGTCATTTATTCATCAAATAAATAAGTATTAAATCATAATATGTGGGTGTTGCCAATGTGTTTTTTTTCAAACACAGCTATGTTCGTGCTGATATCATTCGCTTTTATAGCACATTTACTAATTTAATATTGTAAAATTGTGCACATTTTAAATGTTCATAGATTTTTAATGAAAATGTTACACAAGTGAGAGAATATTTTTAAAATCTAATTTTACCGCTTTTAAGTTGAACAATATGGAGTTTTGAAAAGCTTAGAGGTATCTTAACTGAAAAGATTGCATCTCGTGTAATATTTTAAACCAGCGGTTCCCAAACTGTGCACCGCGGTGCCCTAAGGGCACCGCGAACACTTTCTAAGGGCACCGTGGTCTAGGGTTCATAACAAATAGTTTAAAATGTATACATTTTTTTCATTATTGTTTTCGTAAAAACTTTATAGCAAACAATGCAATATTTTCTATTGTATATTCGGACATTCTAATTTTAACCTTATAAGTGAATTCGTTAAATGTTATTTCAGATAAAATCATTAACCATGAATATTTATCATTTTGAATATTTTTATGTAACTATAATCATAATTACAATTATTTTTACTTGTTTATCTTTTTTTAAGTTTTAAATACATTCATTTATATTTTATACATAAATTAGCTGTGTACCTTAGAATGCTTAGATTGTATTAGGTTTAATAAAATTGTTTATCAGTGAGTAATTTTTTATTCTGTCTTTCATGTTATATACAACAGGGCACCGTAGCTAACTTGGGGCCCCTAAAAGGGCATCGCGGAAAAAAAGTTTGGGAACCACTGTTTTAAACGATTAATTTTGGACTTGAAAATCTAGTTTGATCACGTCACGATGACTATGTGTGCATTTGAAAAAGGCCGACGGCAAAATTTCAAAAACCATTCGACAATTCACTTTTCAAAAACGTCGTCAGAATCTTACGTTTTTTCGGAATCGATTTTTTTCACCGGCGTCGCCGTGGGGTTATTTTTCGATCGAAACCCCGTCGAGGTCGCATACCGTTCACTCTGTGTACACAGGGTACGAATAACTCGTCACGTTGACCGGCCTACGATGACACGTCATCGGGTCGCGGAAAAATATCCGCCTCGGCAAAGTCGTCTCGGAGCAGATGGTTTATGCCCTCGCTCGACGGCCGTGAAATCTAATCGTTCGTGCTGTATAAGCCGTCGGACGGACACACGTGGCACACATCTCGCCGCAGGACATAAAATTATTATTCTCTTCGACTGTTTCTCATAAATATATGTTGTAAATTATTATTATTAAAACGCCGTCGTCGTCAATCGGATCCGCGAAAACGCAAATTTCGCACGGATCCTCGTTGTTTTTACCCATTAATGCCGTGTAAGTTAAACCGCATTATTCCGACGCCTTAACCCGCCCCACCCCTCCATCATTCGCTGAAACGTCATTATCATCCTGTCGTTCGCATTCTCCGCGGTGCCGCGGACGCCGTCGTCGTCGCTGGTCCCGGTCGCGTTCCACCGGTAAACTTTCAGTTTTAATTATTACGGTTTGTATTCAATTTGCCAAGCCGCTCGTGCAAAATAAACGACCGGCGGTGATTTTCCCGACTTTTTGTCAGTCGAACGTTCGGAAAACTCGCGCGTTCCGACGGTTTCGGACGAATAATTTCGAGGCGTTGCGTAGTAGCGTTTCGACGGCAATAAACGGAATTTATTATTATTCGATTTGTGATTGAACTCTTTGGCGGTTCGCACTAAGGCCGCGGTGACGTCGAACGTCGCTGGGAGGTGACAGATCCGCGATATTAACTTTTATTCCTAGAAACGTTTTCAATTTATGTTTTTATTTATAATCACGTGGAGTCGTACGATTTTAATTAATAGCTCCGCTGCTACGCGGATTATGAAAATACCATACAGTGCATTACCGTGAAAAAATGTAAATAAACTGACATTTCTTCAAATCAACGAGATCGCGATCTAGGGAGCAAGTCGTTTTACGAAAATATGTTACGCTATTTACAATCGTGATATCACGTGCTGTTGGCATCGAACGGTTTTTTCTGTTCATGGTTAATTTGATCTGAGGAAATATTCCTGGATCAGGCGTCTATCAGATAAATACAGCAATGTCAAAGACATTGCTGCACTATCTGGTTTTATTTAATTTGTTTTTTTTAATATAATGAATAAAGTAAGTTTTTTTTCTTTTTCGAAGATTTGGCATGCCAGTCTACAACCGTATGGAAAATTGTCAATATTTATCGAGGAGTCACGGTATTTTTGTGTTGTATAAATCATTGTTGATATCAGTCTGATTTGTTATGACTACAATAAACGTAATACTTTATAGGTTTTTGCCATAAAGTTTACTGATATTGTGAGCCGTGACTCTAAGGTGTTTGATAAATTTTCCACCGGAGAAATAAAAAAGCTATGAATGCGTGTGACTTGTCGGTCGTCGAAATTAATTGTTAATTAAAATGTCTAGTTTTACTTGCGATTTTCTTGATTGCTCTTAAATGTTGTATGACAATTAGTAGGTATTGTTCGTCGTCCGTTTAGATGCACATAATTATATATATTTTAATGATGTTAAATTATAATATTTGAATAGACTTGCTGGTGCCACTCGTATACCCAATACCCATTAATTATTATAAATATCTGTAGTCAAAACGTAAAAAGGCTCGTCGTTCGTCTCTGACCAACGGCAGAAGAAAGAATACTGCCGATAAGATAGATATTTTTACAGTAAATATTTCGTTTTATATTATTGTTTTTTCTTTGGAAATAACAAGTTTTTCTTTGACATGGATTGTTCATCATATTATTGTGTTTGAAAAATAGGTATACCATGTACATTAAAATAATGTAGCTATAATATCAAAGTATTTCAGTTTGTATTCATTTGTTATTTTTTGATTAAACGCAATAAAATTATAAAATAACAACTGTTTAAAAATAAAAGCAAAACTTCTAGGGAGATAATCTAATATTTTTTTAGAAGTATACTTTATATACCGCATGGAAATTAGAATTGAAGAATAATAGAAACGGTAAGTAAAAGTCGTTGTGGAATTTATATAAAATCATAAAAACATTATATTTCACGAGTTGTATTTCAATGTTATTTTAAAAATTAATCGTTTTCACCAACTATTAAACTTGTTTTAGTGACTTTGTTTTTATTCTCAAAACTATCCAGTTAAAAATGAGAATATGATCCCTATTTTTTATAATAAAAAAAAATGTTACTTGTAAAAAATTCAAAATCATTATCAAAATTCACTGAAATTCACTCGGAATTATATTGTGAAAGCAATAAAAACATAAACATTTTAAAATGATACCACACAATTATTACAATGTCGTTGGCCAGGTGTTCAGGCGAATCAGTTGTTCAGAAATGGTTTACATCTACCATCGAAATTTTATCTTAGGATCGAAGAAATGAAGAATGAAATTTTACCACTATTATATTTTTGGCCTTTTTTTTTAACACTAAAATAGTGTTACATTATTTATCACAGACCGTTTTTCACAAAAGTATTACAGTTATCAATAGCAGATCCATCAAACACAGACAAAATGTTTAATACTTGCAGTCTTTTCATAAATTAAATCATTAGATGAATGTAAGACATTATAGTAGAAATGATGATGACTCACCCATTGAACCGTATCAAATATTTTCAATGCATATTCGATTTTCGGTCGACCGTTTTTAATTTTTATGTAAAAACCTCATTTTTAGTGAGATATTATTTGCCGATCACGATGATATTATTTCACCAATCGGTGTAAATGTAAAGCATCTAGCATTTTGTGTAATTCAAAATGTCACGGAAGCATGCCGTGTAATAATAAAGAATAACACATTATGTATCATTAGGAGGTTAGGTTGTTAAAAATTAAAATTTAACTCATATTATTAATATTATGTATTTTATGGTTGTTGTCTTAAATATAATTAATATTGTTAATAATTTAAATTATTGCGTTTCATGTATGATACATTTTTATGATTGTTAAGACATTATCCGAAAGTTTTTGGCTAATGTAATATTACCCGGTTAATGTTAACATTAGCCAATATTCGTGGCGGCTTATGATGACAGTTGGCTAATGTCTCATTAGCCGGATAATGTCGACATTATCCAAATGTTAACATTACCCGTAACATATATACATTCATGCATACATACATACATACAGAAAATATTATCAACAAATATCAATGCCATAATTTACGTATAAGTTACTATTAAAGTTTAAAAAGCCCGACATACTCGTATTTAGCACCACGGGTATTCTTCACTCTCGGGACATGATATTGAGTTTTCAAGGAACGATAAATCATTTCTTTAGTTAATGATTCTGAGTAAAGCTTTTGTGTAAAATACGGAAATTAAAATTCGAACTTCAATGCCTATAAGAAAAACTCCTGACAGGCGGCTTTTGAACTTTTTTCAGTATCGTTATTAAAATATTAAAGCGCATGTTTATTATTGTTGATTAAAGTTCAGATTATAGTACCGAGAATTTAAGACTTAATTAATTGAAAAAAAAATATTTATATATATTAGAAATTCTATATTTAGTCCAAAAGTGGTCATTTTTTTAGTTTTCTACTTTTTTCGGTTCTGGATAAAAGCGATATTTGCAGAAAATGTCAACTGTTATTGTATACTCTCATTATTTTTGGAGTTATGACTGAACGTCTAAATTCCGTGAAAATCTTGCTTATTGCACGTTTTACTTGTATGGTAGTTCAATCGATTTTTTTTCGAGGAATAAGGGGAGGGTTAAGAAATTTGATTCACATTCGAAATAAACTTATTTCATTAATAATGATTCTAAAATATAACCATGACTATTTAGTTGGAATCATACCTACAGTTATATTTAAAAATTAAGTAATAATAATTTTTTAGAATACATTTTTACATACGTTCAGTAAGTACTTGTACAATCATACTAATGTAAATAAGATAAATCACCGATTCATGGATAGGTAACTGTCAATGTCATCGATTATTGATAGGCAATATTTTATATATATATAGTCCGGTGAACGTTGGTGATATTAAACTTAAATTGTAAAATTGACTTTGATTTATACAATTTTTTCAAGCTCATTGAAATTTCGGGGATTTTAAACATTTCTTGCGCGATACTGATAAATGTGTAATTTTAAACAATACGTACATACAGTATAAACGTGAAAAAAAATTCGAGAGATTTCAGCGAATCCCCGGCTTTTTTATTTGAAACTTTCGCCCCGACGATGATGGTGACGTAATAAATAATTATTATTGCCGGCCGGGTCGAAGATTAATCAATAACACGTCAGATTTTGCAAGTCTGTATATAAAATTTGCGAATTGGTGAGGCGGCCACTACGAGCTTTCAAAGTTGTGAAGTTAAATCACCATAAAATGATTATTATCAAATTTACATTTATAATACAGATGTGTGTTAATTAGGTTTCTGGCTTGGTACGAAGATTATTAGTATTATTATTCATATTATATTAAGATTTTTATGGCGAAACTTTGGACTTGTAAAGTCTAACAATAAACTCACAAACCATAATCTTTTGTTTCATAGCGATTTCGAGGTTTTGGGTCGAATGGGCGGGCTAAGTGAAGTTGGCCGAACTTGGGTTTTTTTTTACGGCAAAATTTCGGACTTGGAAATCCTATGAACAGACTTGACGATTCTCGTAAATATAACAAAAAAAAAAAAACAAAAAACAAAAAACAATAAAAACGGGAGTGCGGTACGGAACCACCGCTAAAATATTATCTAACCGTCGGACGGGAGCGATGTCGTGCGGGTTCGCGGGTGTCGGATAATCCGTCGAGACGATCGAATACGTGGAAAAAAAAAACACGACAGACTTCAGCACCTCCGGCTTTTCCGATTGAAACTTTCGCCCCGGCGGCGACGACGGTGACGTGATAAATAATTATTATCGCCTACGACGCTCGGGCCCCATTGATGATTAATCAACGACACGTCGAGTATAATACACTCTGTTCGTGCGTTCCGATCTGAATCGGTTATTATATACCCGTTTGCGGTATTACGTCGCCCGTCGTCGGACGTGCGTTCTGCGTATTTGGCTTTGTCCGGCTCAGTGGTTCCCGACTCGACCCGAGCCACGGATCGTTTTCAATATTTTCAACCGCCGTGGACCACTGTCTCTCCTCGTCTCTCGTCGTCTCGTAAATCGAATAATGATCGTACGAAACGGCCGACGGAATAAACCGGCGGGCGCGGCTCTCGATCATTTGAGGTCGTGACCCCCTATACCAGGGATGGCAAATAAGTGGCACGCGTGCCAAGGTCGGCACGCATGACATTTTCGATGGCACTCGAAAAACTTTTATATGTCCATATGTATTTACGGATTTTTAAGTAAAATACAGTAAATTGCACATATTAATAATAAAATAACACATTTCACAACGACGACGTATTGTTATCTTATATCTTTATTATTATAAAATATAATATGGAAATAACATTCCAGGTAATTTTTATTCCGTCGAAAATTCGCAATTTCATTGTTAACGATTTTCCTTCAACCTATGCTTACAAAAGTCTCTTTTCGGTATTAAATCATACACTTTCAAAGGCTAGGAACATATTAACGGAGGAACATTCGGCAGCGTGTATTGCCTTGCAATAAACTTCATATGAACCAGACATAAAAAAAAAGCTTTCAACCAAAATGAAGCAAAAGGTTTCTAACAAACAATAATAATAATATAATGTTTTATTTACATTATTTCCATTTTTACATAATTTTCTACATTATAATCATTAATTTTTAATTTGTATTTTTCTGTGTTAATAAAAATAAATATGGCACGGCTGAAATTTTTTTTAAAATTATGTCATAAATTGGCACGTTGAAAAAATACTATTTGCCATCCCTGCCCTATACAATATGTAACTTATAATATTTTTAATTTTTCATTGACAATCCCAAACCTTCATCAATTGTAATTCTCAACAATGATTATTTTGATGGTATTTACAAAAACACTTTACTAGTTATTTGTTATAAATCTATATTGATTATTTTATGTATTGGTGACCCTAAGAAGATTGTTGGCGACCCCCAGTTTGAGAATCGCCGATTTAAACGAAATCACGAAGAAAAAAAAAAAACAAAAAAAATAAATAAAACCTACTCGTAGACGTCAAAACGATTTAATAAAAAAAAAATGCGAATCTAAATCGATTACACGAACGCGAACCGCGTCGGGCAGTGGAAAAAATTCGACTTGGTCGCGTGTTATTTGTTCGTACTTTGATTTCCAAAGATTTTTTCTCGTCACACCACGACGACGGAAAAGCCGATGGAATCTCGGACGCCCGGATACGAGTCTACGGATCGACAACGCGCCGCGCAGGCCGGGAACCGTCGGCGCATTCGAAAACCACGGCACGGGGAACGCGACGACGCCGAAATAACACGCGACGTAATTTATGCGGAATTCGCTCGCGGATGAACGCCGTTCGGAATCGCACGACGGTCGGGGTGTGCTGTATAACGTCGCCGTTGCAATATTTATGCCAAAGTCCGTGTGCGGAACGTACGCGTGACGCGGTGGCGAAAAGCGTTTCAAAGCCCCGCGGCGCCTTCCGACGTGTGACGACGACGTATCGATTGGACGTAGTGACACGCCGCGACGACGTCGTCGTTTTCGACACACGAAATGTGTATTCGACGATAACGGTATCATTAGCACGCGGTATTTTTTCGTGATTTCAACACGAACTTTGTTTCACTGTCTATCTATCTATTTATTTATTATTTATTTATTTTTTTTCAATCGCGTTTGTTTTAAATCGTTGAAAACGAGACGGCACAAAAACGGATTTCCGGGAATCGTTGACTTTCGGGTTATGTCGATGTGAAAATCGTGAACTCGCGTGTACGCGTATACAATGGCAGACTCTCTAAGACTGTTGTCTGACAGTGTTGATTTGAAGAACTTCAAGTCTTCAACCAGTGCACTACCCTCGATTCGTTGTGAAAAATCAAAGGCTTTGGTGGCATTATTATAATCTTGCCGATAAAAAATGTTGTAAAGTTCGTTGCTTCATGACGTTCGTAAAGTTAACCAACGAATTATATTCTACAAATATATTGAAATGCATACAAATATGTTTCAAGTTATTTGCGAAAATTTGCATGTGTATGGATTTCTGGAAAAAAAACCAAAGTAGGACTAACCTTAAACATCCATTTCAATTCAGAAATTCAAAATTTGTATCAAACAAAGGAAAATTTATAATTTACGAGAATTTAAAAGTCAGTTGTAAGAATTTCTACGGTGGTCGGGTGGCCATTAAAAGTTTTTGGAGTTGTAAAATTAAATGTTACCATGGAATGAAATAATATGATAATAAATCAATCATAAGAATGATATGTGTTAGTTAGGGCTTGTTTCGATTCGTAAGCTATTTGTATTATTATTGAAATTAATGTTTGTATGGCAAAACTTTGAAATTAAAAATTCTAAAAACAGGCTTGCAAATAACTCGCAAAACATTGGAATGCGTTTTAATAAGTTTCTGGAATATGACTGGGCAAACGTTACAGACATCGCCCCATTCACATAGATATAACAGCCCTCAATTCGTCCTGAAAAGGTTGCGGTATTAGCGATTTACGTATTGAACATCAAAATCTGAAATTTTTAAACTAACATAACTTGAAACCTTAACGGTTTCTGCAAATTCGTTTTCATACCGTCATTCTCAATACACTAAAACCGGTCTATAATTTTTTTTTTTTTAATTCGCGTGTAATTTTGATGCGGATTTAGGCCTCTGATCTTTGTTCGTCAATCATGAACGTAATCAGCGAGTAAAACGCACATAATATTTCGTCGACCGTGAATGTACGTTTCGGCAAGACTCTCGTGCGCACACATAGATTTTACAAATTCTGTTGAGATTCAAACGCTCGAGCACACGACGTGAGACGATTAATCTTACACTACGCGTTTTCGGACGAATCGATATTACGCCGTGCGGTGGAAATCATTTCGTCTCGACCGTGACGATACGTTTCAGACGGATTTACCTTAACGCGTGTTATATGAGTGTAAAATATGATGTGGTACAGTGTACGAACTACATAATATATAACTACGCCGGTGTTTACGATTCACGTTGTCGATTTTGAATGATTGGATTTATTCGAGAGGAAAGAAATAAATCCTACGACTTCTAGCGAATACAATACTAACGCACATCGTAACATCGAAAACGCTTTGTTTGTGAATAGTTTTAATTAAGTATACGCGTACAACCCAACGTTATGAAAATAATGAGTAAATAATAATGAGCACCGAGAATGTATATATATATATCTCATTTATTGTATTTCACAGTGTCTGATATATTTGCATATTTTCGTTTTGACTTTTGTTTATACTTAGCTGTATTGTGTATACACACATATTTACCTACAATCGTTGGTTCTCGATGAAATTGATTTGATATTACCGTAATAAATGCGGAGCTCGGTAAAGAATAAATTAAACAGTTTAACAATCATGTTCGATGTAACATTAAATATATTTTCGAATATTTGTATGGGTACTCGCAAAGATTATTGTTACCGAATGAACACGGAGTGAGGAGTACTAATAGTGATTCGATACGGTTTGAAAAAACGTTATTAAAACATGTATTGTGAGCATAAACAAAGAACAGTTCTATTGATCTAAGAAAACAAAAGAAAAAGTAGTGACTGTTAAATTTTAATCTTTGGAAACTCGTGCCACTCAAACAATAAAATATAAATAAATTCATCTTTGACTTGTGTATCCTTTGATTTGTCAGCTTATTATTTCCAATCCAGAACATGTATTTTACTGTTTGTTAACTTCAACCATCGATAATATTACAATCATTTTAATTTTTCAAGTACGATTTGATAGCTAAAGAATCAAAAAGAGGTCTACAAATAAAATCGTTTTATCAAAAATGAAAATTAATTCTATACACGTACATTTTCAAGTAAAAACAATTTTACGGGATTTGAAGTTTTGTTACATAAATTGAAATTACATAACAAAAAGTATACCTAAAAGGTTCAATAATAATTTCCGAATGGATCAAATTAAAAAAAAAAAATTACAAAAAAATGTTATCCAATCAGTGTACGAATGAAAACGTTTTAAATAATTAAAACTCTGAATTATTTTTAAAGTTACAAAGATTAAATATAGGTATTTTAATTATTTTTTATACGCACGTTTAAAATTATAATTTCAGTTCAAATAACTCACGCGAAATACCGGAATTAATTTTGATTTTATTCCATACAGCTTCAAATGTTTGATGAGTATAAAGATCAGACATTTTGGAATAAACTTATTTGTGTATTCTTTGTAATATTTACATTTTTATAAAAATTATTTAGAATCTTTTTTTTTTCGTTAGTGCTTAAACAGCCTAAATGAATAATCTTCCTAAATATTGCAATCGATATGGATCAATAATATTTTGTTATCATTCCAAATCTATTATTGCTTACGATTTGGAAATCGCACCGATAATTTACTCTGGGGTTTTTAACTTTTCAAATAGCGAAACACTAGTAAGTAGGAAATAATTAATTAAGTTTTGCTCGGAATAGCTTTCCGAAAGTAATGGTTTTGTCACGATAACGGTGTTAAATAAATGATATCCTACGACGGTATCCTGCGTGAGATGAGCCGATTGTAAAAACGGTGATTCACCCTTCCCGCCGCTATAATCCCGTACGAAATTTCCACCATCATTATTTTACCGGTTTTTTTTTTTTTTTTTTTTTTAATAAATTTGTACGCGACCCGATGATCAGTACAACAGGTACCCCGTGAAACGGCCGACAACCATCGCGTGTTTGCCATATGGCGGTTTGAGCTGCTCACTGTAAATTCGTAACGTAGTTTTTCAATTCGATCTCTGAATATTATCAAATCAGTCGATTGTCAACGATCTCAAACGTCGGTCTTGTATGAGATGAATTTCGTGTGCTCACGCTAAATATTTAATATGAATTAATTATTAGATTGACCGACCTATAATAATTTATATTATGTGCATCAAAAGGTATGGAGCACAGTGGATCTCTGCAGCAAGTCGATGTACGAGTGTCTATTTCACCGATTCGATTTTACCGCTCTGAAGTCTGATGTCGGATGAAGTTGGCGTAGTTTTTTTTCTATTAAAAATGTCTTTTAAATTCTATTAAAAAAAGACTTTTTTCTCGACTTAATATCGCCTTTCGTACGAATAAAATGAAAATATTATTTGCAACGAGCGCAGTGATTGGATTTTCGTGCAAGCATTATATACCTATTATATTTGATAACATGAACTGGAAAATTCGTCAAATCTGTCTTTACACGTGTAAATAGCGTGTAAAACCTACCCGTTACGTTACTAAGATATCACTGATCAAAGTTCTCAATGAGCACTATTCGTTTTTATTTAAATTTCAAAATACACATTATTGTTTTGACCCAGGTAACACGTTTTCATAGAAATATTACGTCGCCATTTTTCTGAATTAAAACACCTAAAAAATAAAGCAGTTCGTTTTATTTTTTGCCGGGTCCTATTGGTCCTAATCAAAACGTAATTACGTTATTGTATTTAAGTAAGAATTCATCTTTCTGTTTATTTCATTTATAAATTCATAACGACGTACATTGTGCTTTATAGTCTTCAACATTTTATTTATTTATTTTTTTTTTAACATTTGAAAACAAATTTGAGTACAATACCCAATTTTCTCTATCAAATTGTTGATAATTATTATTAACATTGAGTTTTAGATTACGGAGGAACCGACTGTACGACAGTAGCGTATCCAGGATCTTTTTTTAGTGTAGAGGGGTTTGGTTTATTGATATTTGTCAATTATATCTAAAAACATAAATATATTCAATACATTTTCATAAAACATTATTGTTTTAATATTTATATTGTTGTCTTTGTATTAGTAAATAAATTATAATAGAATTTTAATTTATCGGCTAGTTTGTCAATAATTTCATTGACATCTATAAATGAATTAAGTTTAGTTGGAAAAAAATGTATTTATCTCTTATAAACGATTAAACGGAATCAAAAATTAAAACCCAATTGTTGCCTACCTCTGAAATCCTATACCGAATTAAGTTTTAATTCTTATCGAGCTAGAAAAGGTACGTCCCGGCGCCGCTGCCGATACAGAAAGTGTACACTATTTTTAAAAAGAAATTCAATGTTAGGATATAAATTCTAGTCGCGGAGCAAAGGACTATCCGTCGCCGTCTTAAAATTCAAATTATTTAATGCAATTTATCCCGACCACCGTTTCGCGTTAATCAATAAAACCGTTTAAAAGGTGTCGGTACAAACAAAATACTAATTACCTAGTTGAATAACCGTAAAGAATGTTTAACGTTTTGAACTAAAAACAATAAACCGTGAGAAACAAAGATCTTTTATCCCATTCACACCGCCTTCTCCGCAGGTACGCCATTGGAACGCCACGATGTTATTGGCCACAGACACATTCGTACTAATCAATGACAGGTATGCCCGTGGTCTTACCGCACACGTTTAACAGGCTGCAGCGTGCGCCTCGCAGGTACACGACTGAAAACAGAACGACACGTTTCCGTGTAGTGATGGGCACAACCGAGTGAAAACTATCGAAGTACTCGATAGTTTAAACTATCTAATTACTCGGTTGTTTTATAAAACTATCGAAAAACTATCGAACTATCAAACTACCTGTTTTGATTCATTTTTAGGCCTACTTACCCAATGGAAATTTAACAAGTGAAAATTATCAAGTAAATTCGGTCGATAATACCGAAAAATCACTGGGTTGTTTCTTTTTTTTTTTTTTAATCGATAGTCAAAACTAGTCGGTGTAAAAGTGATGGGCACAACCGAGTGAATTACTCGATAGTTTTTAAAAACAACCGAGTGAATTACTCGATAGTTTTTAAAAACAATCGATGAATAATAATATCTATTCGATTGAAAAATCACTCGGTAGTTTTTGAAACTATCGATAGACTATCCATAGTTAAAAGTAGTTGGTTGTGCCCATCATTATTTCCGTGTCTGTTCGGCGGCGGCCCCGACGAAAATCGATGGTTTCGTCGTCGGTTCCGCAGACACGCTGATAACGCTGTATCAACAATCACCGGGGCAAACACGTCACTCCACGGTATCGACGACGATAATAATAATTATTGTTGTTGTTTTGCCAGTGAAAATCGCAGTCGTGTGTTGCAATGAGATAGCATTAACGAAATACTCATTTGCAGGAGAAAAGAGAGGTCCGGCCCCATCAATAAAAGCACTACCTACATCCTTTCTTAACACGTAGGTACCTATATGAACATGGATTGATTTATTTTTCGGACATACGCACCCGACGTCGAACTGTGCGTGATGCGTGTATTTGAATTATTTTTTCACGTGCATTGAAATCCTAATAAAACTACGTTTTGGTAAAAAAAAAAAAATATATATATACATTGATATTTTCATTTTGGAAACAACATATTTTCTTCCGAAATATCAACAGTCAAAAATAGTGGTGGTCATTTCAGAAAACTAATAACGTCATTTCCACGCAGACATAAAGAGAAAAATGTCGGTTATAGATGTATTTGTGTTTGTAATCGTGTATAAAATAAATTAAAATGTTTGCGCTATTCGGGATTTAAAACCGGATGAGCTGACGGGCATGCTTAGCAAAATATCACCCTGTACAAATACAAAATATAATAAAAAGTAAAATAAAATACATTTATGTTCTAGATATATATACACATGAAACTTTTTGTACCTCAGAGAATGCCCGTAGCATTGTTTTAAATTTTAAAAAGTTTAGGAAAATTGTAGCCTTGATAATGCATTATAGACCGTTTAAGTTTTTTGGAGTTAATGCATTATAAAATGCATAACTTTTAAAACACCCCACGATACTGTATTATATTAGGTAACACGGTTATTTTTTGCTTTTATTGAATCACATCATAGAAAATGTGTAAATATTTTCAAAAAATTATGCATTATTTCCAATTTCGGTGTTATTTGAAATCATTAGAACACAATGTATTTTGAAAAAAAAAACGTTTTGACGTTGTTTTATAGAAATCAATAAGACGCACATCGTTGATCGATTTGTATTCAGCAATTCTCGTCCATAATCAAGTCGTTAAAGTTTTAAGTTTCACACTTCTCGGCGATTCACCACGACCGCGACACCGCGAGTGAACCCCCCCCCCCCGCGTATACGTGTTATGCAGGTCGTTCTGCGCGAAATCTTTGACCGTCAAGTACACTTTATATTTCACCCCCGAGTCGTTTTTGGCATGTATTTCTATAAAATGGGAGCTAAAACGAACGATAGATTTAGTACTTGGGAACTCGGCCAATAATAGAGAACGTGTTATTGCATCACAGTTAGTGGTACATCTTTCCGCGATCATCGTTGTTGATACACGCCCGCCGTGCTGCACGGAGAAAAAACTCGATCTAGACGAAAAGTCGAATTATCGGTATCGTTACGACACAACCGCGCGCGTACCGTGTATATAGCATTATATTATATCAGTATGTACAACGCACATAACGTGAATCTTCTTCGGAAATCGAGGCTAGTGTTTCGCGAACTGAATTCGAAGAAGAGTTGAAAATGAAAATTGAAATCTTATTACGTAATTATAATATGACTTATATCTTATATTATATTGTGCTTTATTAAATGTATTATTTGATATCACTACACGTTACATTAAACTCTCGTAATAGCGATGGGATACTAACAAAAATTAGTAATTGGACACGAAGAATATAATATGTCGTCTTAACTTTATTCGTCTTAAGTGCAGGCGTGTATACAAACAAATATTTTATTCATTCAAACAGGGATTAAGATTATTTAAATGTAAAGAAACGAGTTAGTGTGTTACAATTATTTTATTCTCATTTGAGAATCGAATGTTTTAAAACATTTGTTTTCACAAGCATAATAATAAGTATATATATTTTAAAATTAAATTATATTATTATTTTTTTTTTCATAAATCTGTTAGTCACAAAACTTTAAAAATTAAAATGAAAATAATTTGTAAAAATATGTAAAGGCGAACAAATAATTGAAATAAAACAAAAATATATAGTTAAAAAACAAAAAAAAAACATAATTGGTCATTGCCTTAGCAACCTTGTTAATTATTTTTGTCGTAAGAAAAATTCTTGTTATTGCGTTTTATAGAAATAATATATCCAACAAAATTAATAACAAAGACACCGTAGTTGATTTATATTTTACGCAGAACAAGAAACTGCCGTGTTGAAGTTGTTCAAAAAAAATATATTAATACACTTTTTTAATCAAATGACAAAAATTGATCAACTATCGCCAATCATAACTATTAATTGAAAATATTATAATTGACAGATTTGGGAAAATCACACTGCACCTATTGCGTTGCACCTTAATCATATTTTAAAAATATATTTTTTCAGTCAAATTTTTCACAAACGGTTTATAATAAAAACATATGCACGAGTTGTTTAACTTTTTCATTTGTCATTGGTCAAACGATTAATTAATATCAAACAAGCAATAATTGTATAGTGTTAATTATTAATTTTTCCCGAACCTAAAAATACCAAAATTTCAAAATCGTAAATTTGGCACGAATCAAGTTTGTTCGCGTCAACGGCGATCGGTAATTTCGTGTATACAACTCGAGCAATATATATTTCACATGAAAATACGATTCTCTAATGCGAGTTTTTTGACGTCACGCCGAAGCATTTTCAATCCCGGACGGTAGCTAGACGTTTATGACAAAGTGCGCGTACTGTGAAAATAAAAAACAAACAAACGTTCCATCGATCTAAAACGCAAAATTTGACGTTTCGGCACTTTTTTCCGGTCTAAACACAGTTTATTGTATTTATTGAATCGCTCCCCCCCTCCCCCCAGGAAGAACATACGTGTTTTCGTTTCATTTCCGATTCAACCTGAGGCATATTTCAAGGCCCGGAAGTGAGATATTGAGAATACGAAGACGACGACCGACATGCCATTCGTACAGTTGACTCGTGTACGAGAGCGCCCACGGGTACCGGAGGGGGGCCGTGTCTCCTGCTCAATTTTTTGTGAGTGATAATTTTGAAATTAATATATATATATCATATTATGTTGACTTTGCCTACACGTTTCATATTATTGCAGACGCCCTTGCTTACAGGTTGCACCCTCCGGTATCTCGTACGGCGTCGTGGATTTATTACCAAAAAACGTCTATCGAGTTTTTCCAAATGCACCGGCAACTAACGCTCCCCTCTACCGAGCCAGGCGAGTATGAATTTATAAGATTTAAGGGGTTCAGGCCACTTTTGAAATTTGAAAATATACCTTTACGAATTAAAAGAATTGAAATTAAAAAAAAAAAAAAAACCACTTAAATATACAATTACATATTTGTAAGTACGATTTTTTACCGATAGTAGTGTATTACAAATAATTATTAGGGCGTTTGATCAGTTATGATTTGTAATAAGAATAACATTTAAGTTTTCCGTTTTATGAAAAATCATCAGAGTATAATTAAAAAAAATGTTTTGGATCTCATGTTCTGGCAATTGAAATGTATAATATTCATATCAAATCTAGTTTTTATATTACGATTCCTTATTACAACTGTGGATATTTAATATTAAAATCACATTAATGTAGGTATCTCAATAGAATAGCAAAAAAAAAAAATAAATAAATAAAAAAAATAGTCACCTATAAAAATTAACTCTGTGACTCGTAACTCCTTACTTTAAAATAATTATGTAATAAAACATATTATTCATTTTTTTTCTTTGTTGTACGAACTTATTTGGTAATTCGCCGTAAACCAAGAGATATTCGGTTTTTATCATTTATGAATTATGTCATATAATACATCATCATTATAAACGCCGAGGTCGCAGTGAACGTACTAAAACCGGGCGCGCGTTCAAAATTACGTTACCGCTGGAGGGCGAGAGACCGGAAAGTTTTGAGTCCGCGAGTCGGGGAAAAAAATCGTTTCGGTTATTGAAACGAAGTAGGCGCGATTTCTGCGTTCGAAAAAAACGGTCCGAAAAACAGTACACCAACCGTTGAAAGTGTCCGAAATACAGTGATTGTGCACGGTTCTCCGTGTTTCGTACGATTTAAGACGACGCGTCGGTGTTAGATTTTCGAAATAAACCCTCTGTTTCGATGGTGGTGGGATGGGATAGGGGCAAGGGCGTCATTTGCGGTACGCAGGGTATACATTTGCGTACCTGAAATTCCGTATTATCATTTTCGGCCTGCTAGGAACTATCACGCAGACCGACCACGCCGGTACGCCGCCAAATGCTTTTATTAGTTTTGTTGATAAATTCCAAGTTTCGTCTATCGTATTGCTTATTAAAATTAGTTGCGCTCGTTTAATTTTTACGTTGAAAATTCAGTTTGTATTAGATCGATTCATCAGTTTTTACACTGCTTGGTTAGCTTAACTTTTCGCGTTAGTTTTAATAAAGAATTATCTTTTAACTATTTATTTTTTATTTTTCCAAAAAAACAGTATGTCATCAGTATAATATTATAATAAATTAATCACTACAGTTCAAAATAAATCCTGCGATTTATTTCCCTGATTAATTATTCATAATGTATTACTTGAAACTTATGATCAGGGCTCGTAAGTTCATGCTCTAAAAAATGCCTGAATAAGTATGCACTTATGCACTAAAAGCTGGAAAAATATGCATTGAAATATGCCTTTAAAAGTTCAGAAATATGCATTAAAAATCTAAAAATATGTAGATTAAAAAATGAAAATACCCTAAGTAAATTTTGAAATAACAAAAAATGTCCATTCATATCATTAAAAGTTTATTAAAAGTGATATTTTGTTATATTAATGTACTCAATTTCAAAAAATACGTTTGCAGACGTACGTTTGTACTCGCTTTATCTGCTATATACGTTTTATTTTTAATAATTTGATGTTGCGAAAACTCAAATATATATTTCATACTGTGTAAAAATATAAATTATTGCGTTTTGATCAAATTTTGGTAAAAATATGCACAATAAAACAGAAAAACACATAAATATGCCAAATAGTTCAAAAACCTCCAAATATGCAAAAATATGCAACATAAAATTTCACATATTTAACCACAGTACCTTGAAATGGATTTCTACGTCACCTAGCATTAAATACAACTTAGCAAGATTGATATGCAATTGCATAAACTCACGAGCCCTGCTTATGATTTTATGTCTTAGTATGTATTGTAACGTCTTTTCAAGCATTTCAAGCAGCATTACAATAGTTAAAGGCTCAAAACAAATACGCGAATGCAAAGATGGCTTTTTGAATAGTTGATATCGTTCAACGATTTATCCTTCTCCTCGTGAATGGTAACACGAATCAAAGTGTTATGTCGTCTGACTTTCTATCGATCGTATCGACCAGAAGCCATTGTCAATAATGTAAAATATTTTCAAAAAAAAAAAAACAGTGGTCGGCCAAATAATGCGTTCCCCTCAAAAAAAAAAAAAAATGAAATAACTCCCCCGGACAGGGGCGCCCGCCAACCCCACGTACGTGGGCCCGACTAAAACGCGCCCCGCACGCTCACCTCATTTTCGGCAGCTCGCAGTACAGCCACTCGGACGCGTCTTCCACGGTGACGCGTCGGTGGTCCGGCGGCAAGTCCAGCTTGTTGCCGGCCACGACGATGGGCAGCACCTGGTAGTCTTCGCGCTGTTCGCGCACCTCCTCGAAGTTCCGCTTGACCGTCTCGAACGACCGCTCGCAGTCGATCGAGTACACGAACAGGAACGCGTTCGCGTTGGCTATGCTCAGCCGCCGCATGGCCGGGAACTGCGGGTTGCCGCACGTGTCCAATATGTCCACCTGTCGAACGTGACGACACCGTTAATTATCGTTCTTATTATTATTATTATTATTATTGTTATTGTTACTAGGGCCAGGATTCATACGCTATAAAAAAAACTCAAGAAATACGCCCTATAAAATATGCGTTTTCGCTCTTATTTCGTAGGAATATGTTCTTAAAAATGAAAAAATTCGCAATAACAATCGAATTGGAATAGTCTTTTAGTTTCGTTATTATTTATGTATCGATATAAAATCATATTATATCGATATGATACTTTTTGTCGACGTTTTTATTTCAACGTATTGTATGTTAATTTCCGTCTGAAAAATCTGTATCAAAAGTATTTTTTTTTTAGATAAATTGTGTGGCTATAAGGTAAGGTGACCGACCATACGTCCCGTTTTGAACGGGACAGTCCCGTTTTTTGAATCTCTGTCCCGTTGTCCCCTGGGAAATCTTCAGGACGCTAAAATGTCCCGTTTTCAAAAAGTAGACAAAACAAATAATGAAAATAAATGTTCTTTGACGAAATATCGTTTTTAGAAAAATATACAAGTATTTAATTTTGTAATTATTATACGAAAGCATTTTGTTTATAATAAGTTAATTACCTAGTAAGTGTAATAAGTTAATTGTTTTGTCCTTTAAAAACATTACACATGTACCACAGAAATTTGCTATTAATATTATCAAATTAAAAATATTTGTTTGTAACAAATAATTATGATTTTTTTTTTTTTTGTCCCGTTTTGATAAAAAAAAATATATGGTCACTTTACTTTAAGGTAAGAAAACGACTTCGAAAAATTACACGGACTATAAATAATATGTTATTTTACTTAATATAACCAACATATTATACGTATATTATGCGTTTTAAAAACATTTATGTGTAATACGAAATTGTAAAACACAGAAATATGCAGTACGTTTCAAAAAAAAATGGCAAAATGTGCAAAATAAAACTTTATATTGCGGATCTATGAACAGTAATTCAAAATTGTAGCTTACCAAGCTGATTTTTGGACTGTTTGGAAAAAACGTGTAAATACATATAAATCTAGCCTTCATTGTTAGCATTATTATTATTATTATTATTATTATTATTATTGTCATTGTCATGTCTTGGGCGCTCCCCGAACGAATGATCATCACAAAAATGGGGGCCATACCGTAAACACTCTCACACGGTTTCAACGACCTGTCAATTCACCCGGTAGTGAACTCATCCGGATCCGTAGTTCAGCACTACCCAAAGAGTATATCATTTAATATCTCCTGAGTCCTATAACATCCTCGTTCGTTCATTATGATGGTCGAAATATAAAATTTTGTTGAGCAGATGCGAGTAAAAATACGTCGGAAAATTAAAAAATTATCAGTCGAATTGTATATTATAACAGACGCAGATTCAAGGGGGGGAGGCAAATGACCATCACCCCTCTCCCGTATACTCTGGACTTATCTAGTGTGGCTTGAAAGAAGTTAAAACTTATGTGGTTTGTTGTAATACGTTTGTAATAAAACGTGCTGGTTATCTAATCGTTTTGTAATCGCTACAAATATAACACAAAATATAACCAAATTTCAATATTGATTCTGGACTTCGTATTAGTTGAACTCACAAAATCAAATGAATTCGCAAAATAAAATAGAGGAAAAAAATATTGATTGTACTTGAATTATTTCTTTTTCATTTTTGTGCAGGGTATCTTATGACACAAAAAGAAAAAAAAAGGTAAATAAATAAAACCATTCATGGAGTAGTAATATAACTTAAAACAACTCGGTAGAGATTATACATTTCCTTCTGGTAAACATTATGTGCTGATCTGGGAGAGTTCGTCATCACCCCGATAACGCGCCTACCCTGCGTCATTCTGATGACTTTTTGTAAAAATTCGAGTGAAATAATATTATCTACTACACACTTACATGCACTTGTTAGAGTTAATATATCGTAATAGTTTGAACGTTGTTCTATAAAATAATTATTACGAGCTAACGTTAGGTTTAGTTGTATTTTGGCTAGATAACCACAAAACCAGTCTCTCTCAGTTGATAGACTGTACGGATATCGTCACTAACTTTTGTTTTTATAATTTTATAATATATTAAAATCGAGTATTGGCATTATAATATTATTATGAACCAGCACGTCGGTGTCCATAGCAAGTAGGTATAGTATTTATATAATTTTTTGATTTCGGTGAGATCAGTATGAAAAGTAGACCTTTTAATCTGTTACCAAAATAAATTAAATATGAAAAATGTTTGGTCAATATTTAGTGTTCAAATTAAGTCTCCCGGTTTAAATTAAACATGTTATATAATTATTTATTAAGTACACCACTCATAACCACAGTTTTTTTCCATTTTTTCATAAAACATGTACTGATTTTGTATTTGAAAGAAAAAAACGTTAGTGTATTAAACACAAATTGATGTTTTAAATAAAAATACTAAAATATAAATATGACAATAATATAATAATTTTTTATGGTTTTTTAACTTTTTATATTTTATAAATTGCATTCCATGATCGATATCAATTAACTAATTAATATTATTTATTTTTTTAAAGTTTTTTCTAATTATTTTATAAAATACCTATAGATGAATTGGATCTACTTGATTCGTCGACCGGATTTTATTCGTTGATGATAACATATCACATACTAGGTAATTCATTAAACATACTCGCTTAATTTTAACCCTTTTAAGTGTAGAAGTTTGAAATGTTTTTTTACGAACAGTTAAAAGTGCTTAAAATTATTAGTAAAAGAACGTTTTTAAGGAAAAAATTGTTTTTTTTATGTTTTATTCCCGTGTTTTTGAAATTTTTCATTTTTAAACAACAACCCAAGATAATTATTTTAACTTCAAAATACCTCGGTGTAAAACATTTATTTTTTAAATTTTAATACACACATTGTTATTGAACCAATATACATTTATTATAATATGTATGTATATGGTGGTGTAAATTGAAATATAGTTTGATAAGTTATTTCAAGTGTACGTTGAATCAATGTAAAAAAAAAAAAAAAAAATGATATTTACGCATTTTAAAGGGGTTAAAATAAGGTGAGAGAGCACGAGTATAACTCCGCCCGAGTACGATAAATACACTTCTCTATCGAGTATTTTCATTGTGATTATTATCATTGCTATTGATAATATTGTATCGCCGCACAGTGGTCTGAAACGTTATTTTAGGCGCTCAAAAGTCCTATTCCAAATTTATCAAAAAAAAATTTAAAAAATGTTAAAACCTTATTATCATATGTTCCTTAACTCGAATATAAAATTTTACAATCGTACATTTATTTTTACCATGTGTATAATTATTTGAACATGGACAATTGTACGTTTTATACGATTTTTTCGTTATTTTTAATGAAACTTTATTTTTTTATTTATCAGGGAAATATAATTTTTTTTTTTGAATTTTTTTTTTCATGTTATTTCCTATATGCGTATTAATTATATTAGACAGGTAAAAAAATATTTATTAAATTTTTTTTTTTACAATCCAAAGTTATTTGGAAATATTTTAAATTTTAAGATTTTTATTTTTTTCTGAAGCGTGTAAATAAAAATTACTCAATTTTACCCAAAATCTGATATGTACATAAAATAAAGAATATTCCCAGGATTTTGGAAATGTTATTTTTTTTTGCGTCCATAGGGAGTTATAGCGTACAGAAATTATTTCTGTAAGGTTTATCGTAATATTTGCAACAAAACATGAATTTTTTTATATTTCTTATTTTTCGTCCACACGTCATACATGTACATAATATTTCAAAATATACAAATGAAGTGTATCTATCTTACTTATTTACCTATGTAATATGTTGTACATTTATATTTTTAAATTATTAAATAGGTAAATTTATGTCACGTATCTATATAATTTATTTTTGAAATTTTAAAAAAGAAAATTATAATTATTAATATCATATGTTTATTCATTTTCGTTTATTTCCATTTCTGAAAACGACGAATTTAATGCATTTGTACTTTTATCTGAGTACTCAGGAAACATAAATAAGTTTTGTAAATCATCACTGAATGTAAGTCGGCATTTATTCGGCAGTTCTCTAATGGACGATATGTATGGATCTGATGAGACGAGTAGCATGTTTATTAAATCTTTATTGGTATTTAATCTACTATTTTTTCTTGTATGATTTTGCCTTATTCGTTTGTAATCTTTATTTCTAGCTTCTTGGGCTTCTTCAGAAAGTTGTCCTGCAAAAAATAAATATATAAAAATATTATTTTAGTAGGTAGATAAAAAAAAAAATGTTTACCAATAGGCAAAATGGCGAATTTTATAACGTCAGCTCCATGAATAAGTATTTTGTGTACACTTGCAGGCATATAGTACCAAGGATAAAGTTGTACAAACAATGTAGCCGTGGCCAAAGCATATTCATCAAACGTAATTGGATTAATTTCACGTCCACTAGCAATTACAGATAATATGTTCCCAAAACGTTTGAGTAATGTAAAATCAATTCCAGTTATTTCTGCGCTCTTTTCTGGGTTTTTAAAAAATCTTCTTGCCGTGTTACCATCATTTGTATTTCCTTTCCCTGAAAATATATTTGTCAGAGTAAATACATCTGCGGTCTACATAATTCATATTTTACCAAATTAATATTAGTTCGTTTTTACCTTGTAGCACAACATCAACCAATAAACCCATTTCTGTGCGAAAACGTTCTTGAATGTTTTTTTTTCGTTGTGCAGAACTTAGCTTTTGTACTGGTGTTCTAACCTAAAATATAATTTTTAATGTTTAATATAATTATTGATTAAATATATTTTGCATATTATAACAATCTTACATACTTGCCAAGTCTTACATTCCAAACGATATGAAACGTGTAACAAGCATTCAAAGAATCGTATCCATGCATGAAGTGTGGACAGTCCAAATCTCAACGATTCGTGGTTAATTAATCTTTTTTTTACCTGTTCAATATTATTCATGTCTTTTGGAGAAGAACCACAAATGTAACATTTTTGACTTGAGGTGTCTGTCATGGAGTTACATACCTTTATGATAATATCACAAGTAAATAATGATTTTAAATAAATATTACATATTTTAAAAATGTATATACTATTATATAACTCATTTACCTTTCCGTCAACCATTGTAAATAATAAAGTATGCTTAACTTTTACTTCTTTACCATTAAATATTATGTGTGAAGCCAACAAATTTTGTATTTGGTCTTCAATACCATTTACTTCATGTAATGTAGTAACCTTCGTTTCTTTTTGAAATTTAAACTTGATTGGTCTACAAAACCGTGTAGAAGAAGTTCTTCTATTTTTCCATATAATATGTTTTTCATTGGTTTCATTAAAAGAGTGCAACTGGAGAGGAACAATTGAAAAAAGAAATAAATCGCTGTCAGAGCATTCGTTTGAATCACGATACAGTTGTTTATATAGTGACTGTCCATTACTTCCATCACAACCCCATTTATAAATAATTTCAAATTCTTTTAAATAATTTTCATTAAAATTTATTGAGGGAATTTCAAATATTCTTTTTGAGGTGTGGTTAAGAAGATCCTGCAGTTTTATTTCACAAAAAGTTTCAGATACTATACAATTTTCAGGATAACACAATGATTTTGCTGCAATAATTGTATCGTATGGTGGATAGATATCAGCATTATGTTGTTTCGCTGTTAATCTTATATTCAAATATTGATTTTTCGTTAAATCGTTTTCAATATAAAATGCCAACGCTTCATCAGCCGTAAGTGGTATGATTTTTGAAGAGTTTAATTTGGCGTGAGACTTCAAAAGATCTGAAGCTTTATCAGATGATGTTACCTCTTTAAAAAGTTGGACCATATTTCGCTGTCCAGCCATCGAAAATTTATTTCGTGAAGCGTAATGTATTTCAGGAGTCGTCATTGTAGAATTAGCTATCGAAATATTATTTTTTCGTCTTTTAGAACTATCTGCACATTCGTTAAAATTTTTAATAGGTCTACCAATGTTTAACGACGTTGAAACATTATTATTATTTTGGTTAGGTATTTTGAAGTATGAATCAAGCCATGAAGTATGAATTTTATTAAATTTATTATTATTCCGGCAAGCTTTTGTCCATTTTTTTGATAATGCTAAAGAAAAATTTAATATTGCACTTTCTATTGTTTTAATATGAACACTGTTCCACTTCAAACCATTGAATTTATTTTGAATAAAAATAAACAATAATTGTCTTGTATTAACAGTTGTCACAGATTGCATAGAACATTTATTACGCACAACTTCATACAGTTCACGATTCAAAATACATTTTTTACTCTTATTGTTAGTTACGAGATCAACTGAAAATACGTAATAAAAACCGACTTAGCTTAATTATATATACCAACAAATATTAAAAGTATATGTAGATATTCTCTTACCTTCAAATTGACTATCCATTATATCAAATATAGCTTATATTTTATATTATACTATACAAATTACTTAATTTAATAGGTAAGTAATATTTTACTAAAAATACTGTCGTTTCTACTGCAGTCTACACAATGACTAAAGACAAGACGTTCAAATGTATATTATCAATATAATTTAATTGGTAGGTAATCATAAAATTATCTTATCTGTTTATGACATAAAAATACCCAATTCAAATACCAAAGTTCATAAATTTTCTACACAATTCATGTTTTGTTGCAAATATTACGATAAACCTTACAGAAATAATTTCTGTACGCTATAACTCCCTATGGACGCAAAAAAAAATAACATTTCCAAAATCCTGGGAATATTCTTTATTTTATGTACATATCAGATTTTGGGTAAAATTGAGTAATTTTTATTTACACGCTTCAGAAAAAAATAAAAATCTTAAAATTTAAAATATTTCCAAATAACTTTGGATTGTAAAAAAAAAAATTTAATAAATATTTTTTTACCTGTCTAATATAATTAATACGCATATAGGAAATAACATGAAAAAAAAAATTCAAAAAAAAAAATTATATTTCCCTGATAAATAAAAAAATAAAGTTTCATTAAAAATAACGAAAAAATCGTATAAAACGTACAATTGTCCATGTTCAAATAATTATACACATGGTAAAAATAAATGTACGATTGTAAAATTTTATATTCGAGTTAAGGAACATATGATAATAAGGTTTTAACATTTTTTAAATTTTTTTTTGATAAATTTGGAATAGGACTTTTGAGCGCCTAAAATAACGTTTCAGACCACTGTGCGCCGCCGTGTCGAGAAATCGTTCGTGAAATTGTTAATCCTTCATCCACCTGTGCCGCAATAATAACAATAACAATGATAAATAATAATAATATTATGCGTGTTTGTTTGTACGTCAAGTACAGAAAGCTGGTTTATTTTGTCCGCGTGGGCGTCCGTACGACTCGAGCACGTCAAAGCTCATCCGGATTACGGTACTATAAACAGTTTTCCAGTAGTCGGTGTTCGATAATCGTTCGATAAATACGTGTGAAATCAGTTCTTATCGTATCCCGGTCTGTCGGTCGATTTGACGTCACAGTCGACGCGGCGGCTGCACGACCGCTCGCGAGTCCTATCTGACAGTTAAATCCGACAGTAAGGGGTCCAAGTGCGACGTTACGAGTTTGATTTAATACGATCATCGATTATAGAGTAGACTGTAGTCTATACTCCATTTCAAAAGAGAACATACCGCTTTCGCGCATCACGACTGACGGCTGGCGGCTAGTTTTAGCCAATTTATCCCACTTTCGTCCTAATTACGCGTCGATCGTTTACGACGGTCTCCGATCGAAATTGTTCCACGTGTATACACCAATTAAATCAATTGTTTACAATTTTATTGTCGTCGGACAACTGGTTTTAGGTGGGAGATGCACGCTGTCGAACGTAAATCGGTCGCCGCCCGGTATGTTCTCTTTTGAAATAGAATATACGAGTATAATCAATGATACGATTCATAAAAAATAAATCTATGAAATAAACGACAACTAAGAAAAAGCCCATTCAAGCTATTCGGGATTCTTAATCATTTATTTAAATTTCAAACAAAAAATTAATACAAATACGAATTGGCTAGTTTAGATAATTTTTCACCGCCGTTATCTCATCAGATTTTTTCCGGTTAATGTTGCTTTTGTCAGTAACGTTTCAACAAGGTGATTACACTATTACCTAAATGTTGACTAAATGTAGACATAAAATATATATATATATTTACTAAGTAATTATAATTAAGACGCCAGCGTAGTATACGCAGTTAATGGTGAAAATTCTTGTAAGCACTTGGAATAATTCAAAAATTAATCGTTCAAATTTTAGTTTCAAAATTCTCAGAAAAGTGATCTGAATGAAGTTCCATAGTAACAAAAAGAGTATCCATTTAAAAAAGGATATTATCCTCGCAGGATATTCTTAAGGTGATAAATAAAAAGTAGCAGAAAACATGGTTTTTATGAAAACTTGAACATTAAAAAAATAATATAAATTTATGAATTTTTACGACCGTCAAGGGCGTGGGAAGGGGTAAGCATTCTTAGAGAATCACCCTATATACGTTGGGTACGATCTCATAACTATGAATTTGTGACTAAAGAAAAACGGATATACTACAGGGGTATAAAGTATTTTAATAGGTATGATATGTTTTGAAACCTAAAAGAGTAAATATGAAAATGTGTATTACAAGATTGTCGACAAACGCACATTTATTTTTAACCAAGTCATTAAATAACAAACTTTTAAGATAGTAGTTATGAAAATCACAACTCGTTTACCTACATTTAGAATGATAATATGCCGATTCCATCAATTCGTTTGGAATAAAATGTACATGTAAACCGCAATCGGACTGTTATTTATTTTGATAACCATTGAAAATAGAGGTTCTAACCGATGTACGAGGGTCGTGATAGGAAATTTTAAAATTAAAAAAACACCTTAAAATAATAAAAATTAATATTATTATATTTGATTAAATTTAAATAAATTGAAAAAAAACAGCCAATTTTGACGATTTTTCACGACCGTTACGATATGACACCACGTATGGACCGTGTTTTCTCATTGTAGCACCTCATACAATTCCAACTTTATGAGAATCATTTTCTCCCGACAAATAAAATTTAAAACGTCGCTCATAAAACGTGTATACCATAGATAATTTCTTTAAAGTAGTGTCATATATTTTTTCCTGGAAACAGTATTTTGTTCAATGTTAATTAAAAATAATAAACACTTTCCAGGAAGGTTGAGCTACTTTTATCACCATTTCCCTCGAGGACTTCCACGCGTCAGGCTTACGCTAGGGTCAGCTAACTTAATATTCACGATTCACACGAATGTGTTTTATATATTTTATCAACGGTGGTGTACGGTTTTCACTAGTTATTATCAAAAGCGTGTACGTGCGTCACATAACATTATTATAATAATTTATTATTGTTAAACATTTCGACCGGAAGTCAGTTGGATATTCGTAAAAAAATTTTTGACGTTGCAGTACGGCGCTTACTTACTGGTAGGACGACGCGATACCGTTCTAATGACAAGGCGCCGACGACGTCTGATTATAAAAAAAAAAAAAAAAAAAACACGAGAACGCAAAGGAGCAAACGATCGGAAACTAGCGACACGACTGTTTTTCAATACGTACGTGTTCCTGTAATTGGCCTTTGTCTTTGCGCACGGCGCATCGGCGGAGGACGTGTGTGTCGATGGGTTTTCGAGTGAATCCAAAGCATACGTGCGTTTTTATACTTGCACTTTTATGTCTCGTTACGTACAACAATATAGTCTCTAGAAACACACACACACACACACACACACACACACACACACACACACACGTACGCGCAAGGAAACGATAATAATACGCGTACCTAACCGCCGTGAACGAGTATGAATTTAAAATAAAAACGGCCGGTCCCAAGGCCATTTAAAAATATTTGAATAAATTACTTTTGGTATGTTTTCTTTTACACGAAACTTATAAACGACTCGAAAAACTAATTTCGATTTCGTTTTAGGAGTTCGGATAATTTTATTTTTGTTTTGTGGTTTCTCCAGTCTAAAAATAATTTTGGGACATTAATGTTTTACTGATACAGATTGCAACGGGACTTTCAAGGAAATTGAAATCAGTTATGAGCGTCTCAGGATTTTACAGCATTTATTGTATCAATGAATATCAAATCTTGAAGCCCATTTACGTTGCAAATAGTCGCAGAAGAAGTAACAAAAACGAAACAACACGCCAGAAGAAAACTTGTTTCAGCTGTATAAGATGCGGAGTTTTTTTAAGAACTATGTTAAATCAATAAAAACCCTATGAAAATGAAGAATAATCGTCAATCATAATACTCGTAGAGGTCCAGCGTGAATTAGGTGTTAGAAAAATGCAGTATAACACAGTTATTTTATGTTTAGATTAAAAATTAGTAAATTGTACAAGTTTTTATAGTCGATAAATATTTTGTAAATTAAATTTATAATCGAAGAAAAAAGCTTTAGCGATACGTTAATTCCTAGAAAAACCTTCTGGAGCACTAAAATGATTTCAGTTTTTATGTGTAGCTACGTATCCAATAAATCAATTTGAAATTGAAAGAAAATATTAATTCATGTTAGTCAATATTTAAAATTTTTAAAAATATATAAAAATAAAAAAAAAAACGAAAGAAACTTAAAACTGAATTTGTATGTTTTATATGATAAACTATAAATGCGTGAAGAAAGTGAAATGCTGACAAAATCACGATAGGTTTTTTGAAAATTTTCTCCTACGTTTGTTTTAGAAATATACTGATTTATCATATCTATAATTAGCCCTGTAGTGAATTTCCCAAGAATATCACATAACAATGTCCACATATTAGTTGCTCCGTTCATACTGACTTTTGCTTGCTCGGTTTTTTTCGGAAGCGTTTTCACAAAACATTATTTAAACAATTTTCTCATCCACTGCAGAAACGATGGAAATATAAGTAGTTGAGGTTTTTGGATATTTTGTCATTTTATTCACAAAAAAAATAACATTGTAACTCAATGCGTAGTTGAAATCAACAGTTTATATCCAATGTCGTTTATAATATTATTGGACTCTTGATGAATCGATAGTAGTGTACTCGGTTTGAAAAAAAATTCAGTGATCACGCGTAAATTTATAAATTTTCTCTCGGTGTGAATTAAACGAGACGTGTTTTGGTCATTTTGGATTGAAATGTAATTTTTCAACAATAATTCAATGACGCTTTGACGTTGAAAAATTTGTAGATTATGTGCCGGTACGGTTACACCGCGGATGTCTTTAATTCGGTTAGAAATGAATACAATACAAGACATTGATCCGAATTTGTTTTTCATATAATACACAAAACGCACACGTCACGAGTGACGAACAGAAAACAAATTTGTTGTGCATCGTAAGAATTTTCGTGTTAACGATTAAAATGTCAAAAGAGAGGAACGGGTGACGTGGAAAAAAAATTGTTCGCCGCATTAGCGCGCCGTTGGCAGAGCGGATAGTCGAAGTCGGCTAGGCGTAGTTACGACAATAAGGCACGGCCGTCCCCCGTTTTGCGGGGGTGACGCGACCGAGGCGGACTCGTGTGAGACTGTTCGTGCGTTACGTCCTTACTGCGACTCGGGTAAATTGTTTCAGTTTATTTTAATGTCTATCATTATTATTTTTTGTCCGCGTGCGTGTCCTATGGATTTAGACGCCGTGGTAAACAGTCCACGGCGATGTCGAGAAAAAGTTTTTGCGGCTCGTGAGTCGCGTGCGATTCCATGCCAAAAGCACTCGTGTCCTTTATACAAAAACCGAAACAATGTGTTTATTTATGTTTTGTACGACAGCGTTTTACTATACGGAATAACTAACAAAAAAAGACACATATGTCCGGGAGTTTGTCAGATGACTCCGTGTGCCGATCGAAACAAAGCAATGTTGAATCGATGTTTTGTTTATATCGGCTGTTGGCTAACTTAATTATTATTTTTTTTTTGTATCAATTTAAACACCTCCCCCCCCCCCAAGGGGGTACAAGTGCGGACATTCATTAACATCACATTTTATGATTAAATTTAAGTGAACATATGAATCACTTGGAATTCATAAAAACATTAGTTTTTAGTTCGGAACGAGGATTATGAAAAAAAAAAAATAATAAAATAAATAACACGATTACGCGATAAGGAAAATGGTCTACCGGGCTATTACGAGTAATTTTTAGTAGGTAGTAGAACCACGACCGGTCTTTATTTATTTATTTATTTTTCATGTATAATTTGAACTTTTTCGATTGAAACCTTTTTGAACCTTTTGACAATATTGTATTACTGATATCATCGCGTGTTTATCCGCGTGGCTCGCGAACATAATAATCTTGTTGGCCGCCCTATGGGTATGTATATGTGCAATGAGTTTAATAGGTGCAGTGCGAAACCGTAGACGCGTCGGCGTCGTACACGATCTTGTCGCACGCACGCACGCGCGTGTTTCTATCGCATCGCGTCGCGATGTTCGCGATATTTTGTCTTGGTATTTAGTCGAGTGGAAATCACGCGATTTACTGTGTACGGTCGCGATATTTCAATTATAACGCAGCGTTGCACGATGGTATTTTAAACACCTTATAGTTTCAGATAAATAAATTACTCTTAAACAAATTATGACAGATCGTTAATATCACCCAATGTTGGCTAGAATTATTTGTCTTCACAAAAGAAATTAATTAAAAATAAGTGATTTCAATAATTCAAAAATTGCAATTAAAGTCTTCTTCGTGGGCGTAAAATATATGCGATCATTAAATTTAGACGGCGGTGGTTGGAAGTTCGTTACGGTTATCATTAATTGATAAATCGTTTCTTCAGTCAATTGTGGGCGAAACTTTAGTTTTTCTAATGCAATATGCATTTAACATATTTCATCGTTTTGATTGGAATTTTCGGTAAGTAATACTTTCCGTCAACATCTCATCAAATTTTGAATCCCTTGTGCAGTAGACAATTTTTTTTTTCAAAAATATTCTAACAGATTTTTCAAAGAAAATCCATAGATATTGTATTAAACAGTTATTCATAGAAATTTAATTATTTAATGTTTAAATTTCATATAAAAGCAGTAGATTCCGTCGGTATCCGAAATATGAAAGAAGTTTGATTCAAAATTTTGTATTCAAGTTGTTAATAATATATATACCTAATTAATACTTTTATTGAATAATTTAGATATTATAATATCACGGATTTCGTTAGGTGCACAAAAAAAGATATTTTCAAAGTTCTGCGTATCTCATCAAATAAATAGAAGTCAAAACACTTGAATACAACTTTTGTTAAATGTGTTCCAATATAAGAGAGTAGATGAAATTCAGTAAAAACTTCGTTTTTAGTTCTATTTCATGAAAATTCTATTTATGGTTTATTATTTGGGTTTTTTTTCTTTATAATAGTTTATCCAATATATTGGAAAAACTTTTGATATTAGATAAAAAATGCTTGTTCAAAGTGTACAATTTAAAGAAATTTCTTCAGTATAAAATAACTTTTGGGTGGAATCTTCTACCCAAAAAATAGGGTTTAGACAAGAAAAAAAGAGAAAGACACGGCACCGTAGCGTGGTAGGCATATCATATTATACACCGAGACCGCGTTAGATTTCAACCCCAGCCACTCTAGACCATATTCCACCGACGATTTCCCTCCTACCTCTTCGACATTGTAGTCGAGGAGCGGAGGGAGTTGCCACATAGACTTTCTCACCGACTGCGTCAACTGCAAACCACCCGTCAACTGGGACGACCGAGAAATTGTCGCCGGTGTCGACACGTTTAAATATTACAATCCTGTTGATTACAACACCTATCCACTACGCGTTTGGCGTATGTGCTGCCCGGCGCCCTATACCGTAAACACGTCGGAGAGTAGTAAATCAAAATAAAAACAATATGATTATTTAAACCGCTGACAACATATTTTATTTCCCATAGTTTATTTCACCTTATGGCTCACGATTTACCGCCATGACGTCGGGTATCAGCTCAATCACCGAGTGCACTCTAAAGTATTATTCCGGGTCACTGCGTCAACTCAGACTCTCAAATTTAAAAACGCATTGTTTGTAAAAATGAAATTAAAAATCTTACACCATTGTTCTAATTAAAAACCTTTATTTTATGTTATTATTATTAGTTACAGTTTACAGTGAGATTTGTTTAAGCTAATTTGACGAAAAACAAAAGTAGAGCGTTTTATTCATTATATTAATTTAAAAATAACTTATTAATCGAATTTTATCGTAATTAGCAATTAAAAACCAATAGATTTTTTATAATTGAAATATTAATATTGAATAGTCGCTGGAAAATCAAAAACTTTTATTGTTTACACTTTGAATTACACTTAACAGCGTTTTAAGATTTATTCGAAATATTAGTAGTTTTGAAATCTATTTTGTGAATAATAGTTTTTGTTTTTTTTTTGTTTTAATGACATATCAGTTGAATTGGTTTTAGTATTTTACATTCAAGATAGATTATGTTATAAACACGAGTATCGAGAAGAATTTAGAAAAATAATATAAAGATAATGTATGCTGTAAGCGAAAGCAGTGATATATTTTTAAGTGAAGCCAACTTATATACATGCACCGACCTACATCAGATCTAATTTTTTCATAAACTAAGAGTTTCATTTACGAATAGTTTTTCACGTGTATCATTGAAAATAATGAAGGAATGATAACGATCGTTTTGAAGTTCAGCACACAGATACCAAATCGATTCACAGATCTATTTTTTTTAAATCTAGATCACCTAACTGTATCAAAAAACACGTTTTGAAGTTCTGGGTCGAAATGGTCGGGTCACGCGGATTGGGCTGAATTTCGGTTTATTTTTTCACCACAATATTTCGGATTTGCAAATCATGCATATTCCGCAAATATCGGTATGCAAAATGACAGATCCGCATAGCCAACTAACTCCGCCGACGTTGCGGACGCGTTCCCGCGGCTGATCGATACCGTATTCGTATTGTGCCCCGGGAACAAAACAAAACAATTATTGTCTCGATCGGTTCGCGGCCGCGGATATGCGGTTTTATTTTCGTCCGTCGGACGCGATGTAATTCGACCGGGCACGGGCAATAACGGGCGATAAACGGGTTGGGTGGCGGGCGCGGGAATCCGAGCCCGGGGGCGTCGAACTGCGACCGCATCCGGCGCGGCGGCTGGGCACAGTTAAATTAATTCATTCGCGTTCGTCGTGCGCACATATCATTTACCCGCGTCCAACAATTATGTACTACGCCGCCGCGGCACAGTGTCTACAGGGTACACCACGCAGGGCGTTCAATCAACAACTCTTTGGGGTTTTCCACCGTTTGCCGAAACAGCGTTGCGTTCGAAACACCGATCGCTGAACGAATACGATCTGAAAGGATAAATCATTGAGATTTTTTTTCACGTTTCGTACACCTCTCATGAGCTGGTGCCGCGGTGAGTTCACCGCTTCTTGTACACACGTCTAAACGGTATTTCAGATCTAAACGCCTTGGAAACAATGTCCGTTCTGTCCACCTGTTTGGGGAGAACCCAATGTATAAACACACAGTCTCCGTCGAGCACAGACGTGACTCCACTAGACGTATTCACGTGTGCATTTGTTTGAACAAGTGAAAAAAATGTCGAGGCAGTAGTTTTAGTTTTACCCGAATTCTAATGAGACCGTTTTAAAATCGTTTGGACGAGTGCACGAGGTAACAAACACCGTAGAGGTGTACTAAACATATAACTTGAGAATTTACCATTTCAAAATGTACATTGTATATAACTCGTGTAACTAAAATTGTATATGTATTGCCGTTCAAATAACAATTGAAACCCCAAGTTTTGTTTTATAAACACCCTGTATTAAAGGTTTATACAATGACGAACGTTACATCCGTGTTTGTGCGAGTGTGTGTGTGTGTGTGTGTGTGTGTGTGTGTGTGTGTGTGTGTACAAAACGGTGTCGCGGTGAAGAAGGCCCTGGAATAGATGACCGCGTCTCAGATCCCACGCGAGAGCGTTATTTAATCGAATCATTAACCGTCCACAATCCGTCCCAATTGTTTGTCGGTTGTTTCGTATTCACTTTTATACTGAGAGACCTTTGTGGTGCACACGGCGTGGTGTGAGCGAGACGCGGCCACAAAGGGAGGGGTTTTAAGTCCACTGTGCGCGCATCATTGTGCGGCGTGTCGACGGATTAAAAGGGTTTACACGACCGTTCCCGAAGGACAGGCGACTATAGCCCGCGACCAGCAGGATTAGCGTAGAGCGACTACTTATGTGTAATTGCGTGTGTGTATGTGTGTTTGTGTGTATGCATAGGAAGAGAAAGGTAAAGAGTGAAAAGAGGAGAAGGTCGCGAAGAAGAATAAAACAAGATGAGGTAGAATAATTGGACCAGTGAAGCAGGGAATGAGATAAATTGCGCGGATAAAATTTGCAGAGCAGAAAAAAAAGTTGCATGTGACGACTATGCGAAAGAGAAGATGGCCAGAGGTAGCGTATCTAGGATTTGATTATGGTCTTTTCCACAGTTGGGAAGATTTTTTATTTTTCGTGGCTTTTATTATTTTCGAGGCAACCTTCTTCAGAAGCGTCTATGCTGATGTCGTCCTCGAACAGTTATCGACATTTCACGTGTGGCCGTTTTAACAATAAACCGAATAAACAAAATAGTATATAGTGATAATACTTCATCGATTCATGTTTTAGTACAAAATAAACGCAATTTCGAAATATGATATCGACTGACATGCATGAGTTATAATATTACTAGACACGAGTGCTTTGAAACTATCCAGATGGACGAACAATTAATATATTTTTTATAAAAATAAAAAAAAATCAACAATTAATTTGAATAATATGAAGTGTGATAAATATGTTTTTAAAGATATCGAACGACTACTTATTTTATGACGTCAATATATTTTGAATACATAATATTGTAATATTTTTTCCGGTTTTTATCATCATATGCGTGGTCTCAAAACGAAATTAAATAACGTTAGCCTCAATAATTTTGTATTCCTAAACCATTATATGATTATATTGTATTAACTAAGATCTAGTTAACATCTGATATTAACTATAATGAATTGGGGACGACAGACTGCATTGTATTTGGTAGAGATCGTGAAAATTGTATTATCGTCCATTCTAGTGGTGGTTGTGTTCTCATAGCCACTTATAAACGTTTTACCTCTCATTTAATTACAATATCTAATCCTAGTCTTATGAATTTAGCCATTCCTAATAAATCATCAAAATCGAAATTGATCATTGTCTCTATTTATATTCCACCTAATAACTCAGTAGAAATCCATAAGCGGCATCGTTTTGAATTAGAGCACCTGAGATTGGTATTTCCATGTCATAGAATATTCAGAGACTCCGATTTACCTAGTTTAAATTGGCATAATAATTTCAGCAGGTCAGTATTTGCCCAACTCGGTAGTACTAGCAGGCACGAACAATTATTTCAATTTATTACTATTAGAAATTACGAAAATGCTTGATTTAATACATTCAAACTGTAATAATCTGGAGGTATCAAGATGCTTTTTACCAATCATTACTGAGCCTAACCATCGCTTCTGTGTCTGGTCCTTACTATCTACAAGTTTAACTTTTGTCTGGCTAATTATGGGACACTAAAATCTTATATTGTGTAGTGTATACGATCGACTCGAGTAACTTGTTAATATAATAACCTAATGGACCGTATTGCACGTGAAAGTTATAATTGAAGGAATAACGACATATCCAAAAAAAAAAAAAACCTATCATCCCTGGCGTTATCTTACTATGAATCCACAATATTATGTTTCAATAACTTTATACGATCTTTTGCTTAATAATTATTTCTACTGCTAATAAGTAATACGAGTTATAGTATATAGTAATAAGTCAGTTGATTTTATTTTGTTAAAACTGTTTTATTGCTATTATGTTCTTTTTATTTTACCACCAATATACACACTGTACTGTTTAATATTCCTTATATCGTGCTTGCACCTGCACGGGCATTTAAATAAACAAATAAATAATTACATCACGGATTGCAACCGAAAAATAAAAGGTGAAAAAATAAAGGTTTTTATATATGACTTACGCGTTATGAGTTGTGCTTTGAGTATCAGATTATAATTATAAATTAATTTTAAGTTAAAACCACAGATATATAAAACAACTAGATATCCGACTCAGTGATAAAGTCTCCTAAGACCTATGAAGTCTGACAGCCATATGTGAACAGGGCAAATGCGATTGATTAATCCATGAAATATTTAATTACTCCATGATTTTTTTTAAAACAATTTCTGATAAACCTTGATATAAAACAACATTTTTATATATCTTTGGTTTCAATCACAGAAAAATTATATTTCATGGAATAATATAAAATGCCATGGATTAATCGATCATGCCCTGTTCGCATATGGATTATAGACTTCAATTTTATTCGTTGAGTCTGCTATCTAGTTGTTTTATATATCTGTGGTTGCTCTACAGTTTACAGTATTTTTTTTTTCGTTTGGACGTTATGAAAAGTGAAAGGAATAAAACTTGATGATTTTAATTAAATGGTAAATATTAATAGTATATTATATTATTTACTCTGTGATCTGTGTATACGTATTAGCATTGATTATAAATATTTATAATCAATGGTATTAGTAAGATGTGATCATTTATTTGGAACGATTTATCATACTATCATTATTCGATTTTAAAAACTTTACGTACATTCGTTATCAGTGAGATAAAGGTACATTTTAAAAATTCACAAGTTAAAAGACTTAAATTTTATTGAAAAGTGTTCTGCTTCTGGGTGTATGATGCTCTGAGCGCAACTCATATGCCATGAAAAAAACACTTAGATTCTGAGTGAAGCCGAGAATCTTATAGTCGTTTATTGATTAAATATAATTTTTTTTTTGTTTACACTTTTTTGGATAATAATAATGCTCCAAAAGTTTCATACAGCAACTCTATAGATCAGAATTTTTATTCAAATCGTACCTATTTTAAACAGATCATGACGATTTGGATGCACATTTTGTTTCGTGACTGTTTCGCAAAGCCGATTTTTTAGTACACTTTAAGTTGCCAAGCATCGATCAACTATTTACATGAATGATTATTATTTATACATAAAGCCACACTCAAAAAAACACATACATATATACACATATACATATATGCATATATACACACACACACACACACACACACACACACACACACACACACACACACACATAATATGTGTTTAAATGTTTTTTCGTGTGGCGGAAAAATACCATTACACTTTTTTTTTTAGTGCCTTTTGTTGGAGGGCGCGATTTGTGTGCTCGTAACCTCGAGTTTATTTGCAGCCACAATATTGTGGTAGTGACGCCAACTCGTTTGAGCAGCCGAGGCTTATCGTTCGTTTCCACGAAACGAAGCGTCACTTTTTGATATCCGATCACCTGAGCGTGGGAGGCAAAGACGTCGCGTACAAGTTCACACAATGACGTTTGTATCCTGTGTGTGTGTGTGTGTGTGTGTGTGTGTGTGTGTGTGTGTTTGAGAGGGAGATTTATCATTAATTAATTAACGTATTTAAATGTTTGGCAATGTTATTAAAATGCGCTGTGGGTATCGAGATACGGTCTGTGGTGGGCGTCCGCCACCGTCACCGCGTTTCCGTCGGCCGACGACGGGACCAAAAGATCGTATTGTAACGCTATATAGTATATTGCAGCGTTCGCGAATGCCTTAATATCACAACAATTAATAACATGCCTCGACGACCATGACGACGACGGAGGACACGCGTAATTCGACGTCTCTCGGCCGCCCCGGAGTTGAGGTATTTCACCGGGTTTATTCGGACCGGTAACGTGGTCGTTATTCACGGTGTATGGCCTCGGGTCCTCATTGTCTGGTAGATTACAATGGATTTTCCTCCGTCCGTCACAGGAATAATTAGGTAATATTATTATTATTATACCCCACGGTAAACGGTAGACTGTAAATAATTCGAGAAATGATACATCTAACGCACGTGCCTCTTTTTGGGTATCATCGACACTGTCACGGTCTTAGAACAAAGTTATTAACCGTTTAACGTTACCAAGCCTCTTTAGATTATGCGTTCTTTGCACAGGCGGAGATACGATCGAATTTCAGGGACCGTTTGGAGATTTGGAAACGTTGGATTTCGAACGTGTCGGGACGCGATAATAGGTAGTGTTCGCTTCAGAGGAGCTGGTGTTCTTAATAGTGTCCGCAAATACTTCCCATCTTTCTCGCCGGACGGCTGTACGTTTCTATAAAGTGATTTGTACAAATCAAAAGGAATTCACCTCTCGGTGTACACAAATTCAGCGCTAAGTCGAGCTATACATCATTCGTCGTCCGATTGAGTGTGATTATTTTGTCTCATTGGACCCAAGCTCTCTAGCAACGCGTAGAAGCCGCAGTGAGTGACTATCATTGTTATTGACACTAAATGAACATTCTGTTTTAATTTCACAGAACGTAGGTTTTTCACCTTTTCAGACGGGAAGTCACTTATTGTTAAACATTTTGCCGGCTTCGTTCGGTAATCACGTGGTAAATAATTAAGCTCCCCAAGAAAAAAACAAGATTATCAATTTTCATTATCGTTTCATACAATGCTGTTTTTATCAATTTATATAAGTTTGGCTATTGTTCGACAATTGCTTAAATTTTCAATTGCAATAGATGGTTTATCGATTGTCATTAGATATACAATATATTGTTTTAAATTTGAAAACGATTGTAGAATCTGATTATGTATTATCTAATGGCGTATTTGACACAAGCATATCTTTAAAACTGAGTTACACTACGTCAGGTTGTATTTATGACACAGCAAAACCCTCAGAAGAGAATTTTTTTATTTTAATTTGATTAGAGAAAAAAAAAATTTTAAAATGCCACGTTAAATTGTGTTTGTGGGTCTTAAACGAAGACGAGGCAGACTTTGGGTTGAAACCCCCTGTCATAGAAACTTTTAACTCTAAGGCACCTAATTCTCGTTTATGCGACACGTGTCCGTGCTCAGTATAAGTTGCGCCGATTAAGTGTTTTATGCTTTGCCTTAATACGTTCTATTTTGGAGTTTGCATCTGTATTGTGCGATTCACTTACCATTAAAGCTCTTTGCATAACTGACGTTATCATATAGAGCGTGTACACCGCGAATTCTTGTATTTTTCTGATAAGCTGATGGTTGATTTAAATGTGACTGAAAGTTTTCCAAATATTGAACGATTATTACGTTCATATCTTTCTCTTATGTGTAGTAACTGTACAGGTGAAAGATCATTTAGCCGATTAAAATTATTAAAAACCGTTTTAATATCTTCACTATTACAAAATAACCTATACAATTTTGGAATTTTAAGTATTGAAAGTGAATTTTGTAAAAACACTCTAGACTTTGAACATGTGATCCAAACATTTGCAAATGAAAAAGCTGGAAACAAAGAATTATGTTTTGACGAAGAGAATAAACGAGCTGATAGTTGCGACGATGACAGCGACTAATTTTATAATAATTTGTGTATTTACTAATAATTTCAAAATGTATTTGATAGATTAAAAGTTTTCAATTTAACACGGTTTCGTATTAAACATTATTTATGTTCATTTATAAAATAGTGAAACGTATTGTGTTATTTGTACATAGTATTCACCCCCCCCCCTAAATTTGGAGAAAGACTATATATTATAATAGAAAACAATAATCTTTTGTACATTTTATTGATGTTACTCATATGTATTGAGTAATTAATTAGGCCCATCTGAATCATTTGCTTACGGACCCCAGAGCACCTAATCCGGCTCTGCGTCTGTTGTAACACAACACGTAAATACGACGTGGTACGTGTACACACGTATAATATGTATACGGTTTTGTTTGATATCGGGTATACCGGCCGCTAAGAACGTAATATTTTTACCGTCGTTATTACCATTATTGCTGTTGTGATTATTATTCGAGACAGAGAGCGGTAAGAGAGCGCGGAATAAACGCGCTTTTCTCGATACGAATATTATTTTTTTAACCATTTTTTTTTTCACAATTTCACACTTTTATTCTTTATTATTATTATTATTATTAATGTAAACGAATTATGACACTTAGCGCTTTGAGCTCTCTAGCACTTGAACAATCACAACGTTCTGTGTATAAATTACTATCATTATTAACTGAATTTAATTAGTTGAATTTATTAAAATTTAAATGAATTCTCGTAGAATATTATAGTATCTCACGATATTTATTTCTCGTTATCATGTTTTTTTTTTATATTTATCATTATTATTATTTAAATTTGATACGGATCGAAATTAACTTAATTTATTTCATTAATATTGAACATGATTTTAATTAGTTTTCGCCGTGAAAATAACTAAAATAATATTTATTCAATTAAGCTTGACCCGTATCAAAATGATAATGTGGTTTCCATTTAATTTCAAAAATGAAATTCGTTCTTAGAAAAAGCCGGTCGAATGACTGTCGTGTAGGAATGTGTAAGCAATTATTGAAGTAGGTCATATTTATGGGTGTGTTTTAGTGATGATATTTGAACGCTCTGTGGAGAACAATTGATAATCATTAAGCAGTTGGCATACGTTAGCGGTGCGTTATTATTATGAATCTGGGAAAAATACCTACTCAAAAAATCTATTCTGAGTGGATCTCAAAAAATTAATGAAAATGTTAACCATTTTTGTTACTGATCATTGATTCCAATAACAATAAGAATGATATTGAATACTTAAAACAATGTCGTACCTCATCATTTTTGAAAATATCTAGTTTTTAGTGGGTGTGAATATTATTGAAGATCGTCTTCGTGAAAATCGAATACACGTAAAATTTGATCTAATTTACTCGATTTTTCGTCGGTTTTTTCAACACGAGATGGTTTCAACTATTGCGAATTTCACAAGTTAAATCCACCCGCTCCCATAAATCGAATTTCTAACCATTTTCGAATCTATGTAGATAACAGGTGTATAAGACTTTTTTACTATTTTCTCAGTCCCAAAATGTAAGATCGCATAACTGTAATAAATTCTCTTACAATATGTAACAAGCGACGGCTGGTTGTATAGCATGAAAATCATTCCATTTTTATGTTTGTTTTGTTATTGGCAGTTTTATTATCGAACTAAGTTACTGCGTTAGTTTTCACACCCTTCCCTTGGCCATTTCACTTCTCACAGATAGCAGAGTTACTGTGTGTACCTATACTAGTAATATAGCATTTATTGATTGCAATTATTAATTTAAACTCGTCGTGTTTATTCGCGCATGTTATTGCCCACGTAACCATCTTGAATTCAGCCCATTTTTATTGAAATCTGACCCGTTTTTCGTGTCATGTCAAAAGTATATTCCCAAGTCAAAAACCTGTTTTTGTTTCTTGACTAGGATAACTATCGGATCGTTGGTCCGTTTCTTAACCCCAAACTCGGAGTACCCGACCGAGCCGAATAGTTCAAAACATTTTAAGCCTGAAGACATTAGTCTCCTAAATAGTGTAATACTTGTGAGAGACTGGACTATTAACTTTATACTAGTAATAATGAGTTATAATCACTGAATTAAATTCTAACCTAATGCCTATGTGCTATATTTTTCTGATAATAAATACTTTTTTTTGTGCAATTTATGAACAGTTATTTTTACCCAAAAAAGTGACAAAATGTATTTAAAAAAAAAAAAACACATATCATTGTAAAACCAATATATTCTTCGTCTTTCTCAGATTTTAAAATAATGAATACACAGAATGATGATAACTTTGGTTAATTAAAAATGTTAATATTGTGATTTAGCTATGCAACATGTAAACAAGTGTATTATAAAATATTATATTTTAGATTTAAATTGTTACTGCTTTTATTCGCATAATATAACAAATCAAACTCGTATATAATTCTCATAAATATTATATTGTATTTTTAAATTTCCCTCAACATCTCAATAACTCAGCGCTTCAGTGCGGCAATGAAACATTTCCAACTCTATGATCTTGAGTTATTGAAGTTATTTATCATATCTAACTATATAGTAGATAATTTTATGTTTATTTTACCATTAACGGAATTTAATTTTTCACATCGTTAAAAAATCATCGTAAATATTATTGTTCGTAAACTTTGAGAATTGTAAATGGGTCTTACTTTGAGTTGTTGTGTTGTGCCAACATTGAACTCTTTGCTATAAAGGTCTTCTACTGTCGTTTTGTATTTAGAGCAAAACGAGTTGTATAAAAACCGTTTACAAATGGCACTCTTCCCCACGCCAGCATCACCAAGCACCACCAATCTCGTTCTCTCTGGGTCGGCCATGGCTAATGATCCGTAAACCGGACTTGAACTACTTCATGGTCAAACTGATTTCACGCATCAAGCTGCAAAAAAAAAAAAAATCATTCGTAACGAATATGGTTTCAATAAGTTAGTATGTTATATTTTCATAAGGGGATCGTAGTGTGATAATGACGTGGTATTTTTACCTATCAAACATGGATAATTGAAGGGTACAGGGAAAAAACCAGAAAAGTCACTTTTTTCCAAAACGATGACTTCGGTATAAAATTATTTATGTACACGTAACATATAGTATCTTAAGAGTGGTTGAACCCGGGAAAAAAACAGATAAGCCGAGAGTTATGACCTTATGACCGTTGGAAGGCATACAATGAAAAAACAAAAAAAGTTATTATAAAAAACATGTTTTTCTCGATTAGATAATGAAAAAAAAGTGACTTTCCTGGTTTATTCCCTGCACCCTTCAATTTGTGAAACCAATCGTAACCTAACTAAACAAACATTAATTGCATATTTTAATCGATATTAAAAAGAATGTCACAGTAAAATTATATTTATGTCTCTTTACACAAAAATTAATAATTGTCTGTTCGTGAATTATGGTTCCTCAACCGTTGAACCGATCTCGATGATAATATTTGTACGTAGATTCGTTTTACGAGTGCAGAGGTCAGAAACATAAGTTCAAAAATTTGCGAATTTTCAAAAACATTTTTCTTCTTTTTTTCCGTCGGGATCAACATCGATGCGCATTACAATAATTATAATTATGACGTATATATATATATTGCTGTTCCGTTCTACTCTGGTCCGAGTACGAATTTTTTCCTTTTCGTTTACGTATTGGAAACATACGCAATTTGTATGACGTGAGTGAAAGTCTTTTTGATTTATGCGCAGGCAAATCCACTTGCCTACGTATGATGACCAAGTGAAAATATGTGTATGGTCGAGAGTTTGTAGAGCTACTATTCAAACTTATACTTAAGGACTCATTGATGGACTTGATCAAACCGTGCGTCGTCGTGTGTATGTACAATGATGTTAGTATATCTGCGGTTAATAGACTCAAAAATTACTGGACCGATTTTTACGCAGTTTTTCACAAAATAGTTATATTATCCGCAGAAGGCGTTGGAGCCATTGAAATCATTCAACTACCACCTCAAAACTAGGTTTTCAAATATGTTTGGTTAGAAAATTTCTTTGCTAATTTGTGGGCTATCTTAATAACACGGATGAAAAAATTAACAGTAATTAATTATTATTAATAATTAGTCTCAAAAAACGAAGAAAAAACGTTGACTTAAACAGTCTGTTAAATACAGCCAATTTAAAAGATTTTCTAAGGTCGAAAAGGTTAGAGTGGGCTGGCCATGTTTGGCGTGCAGAGGGTGGATTGATAAGACAGGTACTCATCAACAAACCAAATAAAAAACGACCTGTAAGAAGGCCAAGACAACGATGGTTGGACCGAGTAAAGGACGACCTGAAGAGTTTAAGCAATGAAGCTAGTATTGAGGATGCAGAGGATCGAAAAGTTTGGAGAACTTTGGTAGAAGCTGCGAAGCGACTAAGGCCCGATGCACACGTGCGTTTTTCGCCGCTGCGGTGCCGCTGCGGCGCCGCAATTACGGTGTAATTAAGGCCTGATGCACACGTGCGGTTTTTAAACGCGCGGTGCCGCTGCGGTACCGCGTTTGCGTTTGCGTTTACTCACAACTGGATTGAACGATGCACACGAACGCGCGGTGACGCAGCGACACCGCGCGTGAACTTGCGGGCGATCGTGTACCGCAATTCCCCGACGAAACGCCGCGGCACCGCACTTTTTAATACGCGAACACGGTACTGATGAATGTTGGCGAAATACAGGAGAGCGGTTTCTAGTACAAAAAACGCTCACGTGTGCATATACGGCCGCGGTACCGCAGCGGCATCGCAGCGGCACCGCGCGTTTAAAAACCGCACGTGTGCATCAGGCCTAATATGTGATCAATACGTGCAGTGCACATGTCTTGCGGCGCCGCTGCGTCACCGCAGCGTTCGGTGTCTGCCGCAAATAACAACGTCGCCGCAAAGGCACCGCGCACGCAAATCCGGTTCAGTAGTACATTGTTGTATATCGACTCATACACACGTCCGATTTTACAACGCAAAATGTCCGAAATCGACGATGTTGACATCGAGTTGTTGATCGGTGAAGTCAAAAGTCGTAAAGAAATTTGTAGTTACTAAACGTAGTAAATAGTAAAGTCACTAATGTAGTATAAAATTCACCTCTTAATAATCTAGAATCTGTAAATGGGTGCACCCAGTAACGCCTATCATACGTTCGCACATATTTTTTGTGCACCAAGTAAGCTAAAACAGCCTTTTTTTTGTAATAAACCTCCATAGTTGGTAACTGAATGGCAACTAAAAACTAACTAAAGTGATGTACCATGCTGAAAGCCGTCTCGGGCGACTGGATGACGTGCGGTTACCGCAACAAAAACGCAATGGTGTGCATTCAACAACTGCGGCGCCGCAGCGGCACCGCAGCGGCGAAAAACGCACGTGTGCATCGGGCCTAAATGGCGCGTAAAGCAAAAAAAAAAAATACAAAAAAAAATAGTCTCAAACGTTGTTCATTCAAGGTTTATTTATGTCAATAAAAATAACGGGGTCTCATCGGTATAACCTATCATTTATATTTTCACACTTTTATAAAACTGACTATAGTTTATGGATTACATAAAAATCATCCATTTTTATATTTGAAGAGGTAAATAACATATACACAGGCGGCAAGACAATATATTATATAATATTCTTCTTCTTCTTCTTCTTCTTCTTCTTCTTCTTGGGTTAATCTGTTAAACCGTTAATTACGGCCGCTAGGACCATCCCATCTCACAACCCATTCTCCATCCATCTCTGTTCATCGCCAAATCTTTCCAGTTTGCTCCACCTCCTAAGTCTTCTACATCTCTCTGAACAATATCTTCCCATCTCAATTTTGGTCTTTCCAAGGGCCTTTTTCCTAATGGATTCTGTTCCAGCACCATTCTTATTAGAGAGTTCTGACTCCGCATTGCATGTCCTGCCCATCGCAGCCTTTTTGATCGTCTCCACTATGTTATTTTCATTATATATTTCTTGTAGTTCTCTATTTTTTCCTTCTTCTCCACTCTCCTATGGTGTTATCTTTTATTGGACCGAAGATCTTCCGTAATATTTTCCTTTCAAGTATTAGGAACTTATTTTCATCTGATTTCCTAAGTGTCCAGTTTTCCGATCCGTAAAATATCAATAAATTATATAATATTATCATAATGAAATCTAGCAATACCATTGCCAGAAAAGCTAGTGAATGATTAAGTTAACCTAACGTATTATATATAATATATCAATGTATTATATGTGCTAAATAGGAAGCATCTAGCACTTATAGACGTATTTTAGAACTTGAATTTTTCACCACAGCTTTCTCCTTCCGAATTAATTTCGCGATCCAAAATTTCAGTCGGTATTTCGATTTTCACCCACGAACAGACCACATTATGTGCTTGCGATCAGAACAAGCACTTTTCTAGATTCACGCATCGAATTCGTATTGACGATGCCGAAGTATGTGTGTTATGAATGGGACTTGTATTTCATTCATATATATTATACATAAATATAAACACAAAACATGGTAGATATTTATAAATATTATGTACTATGACATACAAATATCTAAACATATATATATATATATATATATATATATACATATTCATCGCCAAAATAGAGTTGCTGACGTATTATGTTTGTAGTGTCGAAAACTTTTTATTATTGCCGAGGGTCATTAGACTGCATCGCAGTGATATATAGGTATAATACACCGTACCGATAGGGCAAATTTGCCATACATACCGGTGCGGTCGTACGAATTGATTTCACGGGATGCACTTGGGAGCTAAGGGAGCAGAACCAGTAATTGAATCCGGGCAACCCTAAAATACGAGTGACGGGGGGTTTTTGTTTTTTTTTTTTTTTTTTATGTATACCTATCCTTTCCCCGTCGCCTTCGGTCCGATAAATTGTGCGAATTCGAGACGAAGCAAAAAGAAAAAAAAACGAAACGTGAACTTTTTTAAACGAATACTCGCGCCGAAAAGAAAAGCGCACGAGGCTTTGGTTTTGATAAATTTCATCTACGCGGTATCATTATCTCGTGCCGAACAAAGAAACGCAACTACCGGAGCAATATATGTCATCCCTACCCAATAATATCTATTTTAATATTCAATTTCGATATGAGGCGTTTGAATGAAATTGAAATTCTAAATTAAAACACGCGTTGGCTTCTAAAACGATAAACGTTATACACGTATTTCGAATATGTATTTGATAGGAATACAGCGTTTGAACAGTAAATAAGTATATATTATTATTTATTTTATAATATGATTCAGAATTCTGTTTATTTTTTAAAATTAAATTCCGTACAAAGTATTACGAATAATTGAATTGTTTTATGGACCGTTTGTTTGTTGACTCACCATATATTTCATTTTAATATAAACATAATTTAATTTGTATCCGAAACATAATCTGTATATTAAATATTTTTCAAGCACTTAATAATTTCGCGTTTTGTCCAAATTAAAAAGTTCCGCTGTCGGTCTCAAATAATGTTTATATTATTTCTTGGAATTTGTTCATAATACGTTGTTTACCAATAAACGTGCTCACATAATACATATTATTCGTAATACAATTATTTATCGTTATAATTTAATTTAATTTAATTTATTTTTTTTTATTATTACAATTTGCCAATTACCATTAAAATGGCATAAATTATTTCAGTAATAATACGTTTCATCGTTTTATTATGCATCGTTTATTGTGATATGGCTTATCATCATTATATATTTTTGCTCACGTCTATTCGTTGTTTGCTCTTAGTTATTTGACTTATACATCCTTAGCACCTAAACCTTTGCTATCACATCGGTATCAGCTATAATATTTAATTTAATCTTATAAGTTATATATGTATAATTTTAAGAGATATACATTTTTCATAAAAATTGATATTGCATTGTAAAATATAAAGTTTAAATTCTTTTCCGAGAAGTATGATGGATATTCATTACGTCGGACAGAAAAAAAAACAACAGTCGAGCTCAACGGTATTTCACTGATTGAGTGCTTTATATATATCAAACTATAGTTGTCTGTTTAGGTTTTTCTTCTAATTTAATTTCAGTAAATCGTACGTTCTAAAATGCAATATTAACCGATTCCTTGTATAATACAACATGATGTAATAAGAAACGTCTTGAGGTTTTTTTTAAATTTATTTATTTATTTATTATTATTATTATTATTATTTTTTTTTGTATGATACATTAAAGTTAACTACTTAAAATAATTCTTTTTTGAGTACAAACCAAGAAATTTCACGGTTATACATTAAAAAGGAAACTTTTTCACGAAAATGCTTTTATTTGATAATAAATGGCCAAGTCCAAAGCTTAACGCTTAATTAACGCACGTCTGACAGCGTCCCTGTAAATTAATAATAATAATAAAATTATATTTTTCTCAAAACGTCACGTTTGGGGAATAAAATAGAGCCTGGCCATAATTGTAAAAAGAGAAAGACGAGAAGAGAAGAAAACACCGTTCTAATCTAGCAAGAGCATTGATAGGAGGTTTTTTCTGTAAAAAAATAAAAAAAAATGTCCTTTGTGAAAATCTATCACGTGTGCCGAATTATTGTTTGAAAATGCATTCAATGTTTATTTTCTCGTACATTTTAATATATTTAACTGCGGTTACGAAAACGATAAGTATCGTTAATTACCAAAGTTATTATTTATAAAATTGATCTAACTTACCACTGTGAGTTTAGAAAAAAATAAAATAAAAAATAAGTAAATGAATAAATAAAAATAAAAAAATAAAAATAGGATTAGTGTCAAATTTAGAAAAGATTTATTTAAACTGGGAAAACGTTATGCTCATTGTACGTATTATGTAGTGTAATTGATATAACGCCGTGAAACGTGTTGTTCAAATGCGTTATTAAAGTATGATTTTTCCATCAACATAATAATATTATTAAAATCGTAATATTTGTGTCAAAAACACACTATGTACACGTGTGTGCAGTCGATGTACACGACTCGTCCGATCCAAACGATCGATAGTCGGAGGACCAGAACGGCGTTGTCAACAGGACCGGTCGGTGAATAGGAGCGGGAGCGTGATACGGCAGTTTAACGTGACATTGTGTGACCGAAGATACAGTTACAATGGCGGCGGCGGCGAGCGTAACGTGTAGAAATCGACGAGTTCCGGTGAAAACGTACACCACCGAGACCGATCGGGTACGCGATACTATTGTCGATCATCCGCGCCGTCCGCGGAGGATCGATGGAAACGGCGGAAATATTTTACCGACCGAAAGTGCCGAGTGCACGGACTGTGCTTTATTTCGCTCGCAATGGCCACGTGACGACCGCCTATAGACAATTAATGCCTCGTGCACGAGGACGTACAATAGTACAATACGTACACCATGGAGATTCGCACTGCAATTGATTTGAATTTAGTTTATGTGTGAATTCGAGTTTTTTTTTTCATCGTGTTTTATGAATTTAATATAACGATAGATCTATACGTTTCCATGAAAAATTATGTGAATAAATATTTATTTTTTTTCCACTTTTTTTTTATCGTTGTGATTTTTCAATTAAATATTTTAAAATGTTGAAAATATTGAAAAAAATCACTACTTTTAGCAGATATGATTTAAAAAAAAGATTTTTTTTTTTTTTGAAAATGTCAGTATTTAATTTTTTGCTTTTGGACCAATATTAAAAGAGAGTTTAAAATATGATAAAAAAAATACTCATAGGTCCCTGAATGTACTTTTACTATTCTGATGATTCAAATTATCTCTTTAATAATTATAGACTCAATAATATTAATTTGAACATCAACATTTACTTTTCTAAAATAGTTTATTGTTTCGTAATGACAATGTCAAAAATTAATAGTAGTAATAATTTTAGAATAATAAACAATTTGAAAGAACACATAAGTGGATAAAAAACTGTAAAATTATAATTATTTCATAAAATAGATCTATTAGTATTTTCGTGCATTATCGTGGGTTAAAGCACATTGTGTAAATTTATCGTGGATACCATACATATGTATTTAATTAATACACGTTGATAAAAAGCACACTGTGTCTTAAAATCAAAAACGGTTTCTTATAAAGCAATAGATACTGCCACACAGTCATATTTTTTTTTGAAAATTGAAATTGGCCTGTGCTTGAGCGTTGTTGAAAATATCAAATTTCCAGTTTCGATATTTTTGAACCAAATATGAAAACCTTATACCGGGTTCATCGTTTTATTCAAACGTCTGGTAACCTCTTATTACGCATGGACCTACGCAACTATTCAGAATTTCCAAAACGTAACCTCGGAATCAAGTAAATGCAATTAATGATCTATTGGAGATTGAACGAAACTTTGGAACCACTTTTGCCAAACCGAAAACACGATAACCGACACGAAAAAAAAAAATGCAAATAAAACCAATACACACTAAATATCGCTCAAAATCTCAAATCATATGAACGTATTTCGAATTGAATCGAAACAGTAAAACTTCTCTGTCGATAGTACGCAGAAATGTGTTTAGGTTTTTTTTTTTTGGTATCAATCGTAGAACAGATTTCCCGAGAATATTGCAATAAGAGCAAAAACGTTAAGCGATTTCTGAAAAACGATTTGTATGTACGTATTATAATTAGTTTTGAAAACGAATCACAAATAATGATACGGTGTTTGTATACGACTGTTTTTAAAGTAGCAATAAATAAAATCAAAATAAACACGCCGGTGGCACGAGCATTAAAAATCTCAAGTTTTTCAGCCAACTCAAAATTGTATGACTATAGTAGGTATTAAATGATTATTGTAGCGTCGTCGTTGTAAAGAATGTATTTCATGATATTTTCAACTCCAAACGGATTTATTTTACTGTAAAATAACGTCCGTTAAAGTTTACCAAAACGAATTGCTATTGTAATTTCAAACTTGCTTAACCAATTTAATTGGATTATTATTATTATTATTATTATTTTTATTTGTATGGATACGACACATTTAAAATTTTAATTTAACGCTGACGTATTACTTTGAATACTATTCGAAATAACGTTTCAAATCAAATTATAAAAAACCGGACGTAATTTTCGCACCGTGGGTATTCTTCGTTTCTCGGATGGGATTAAAAAAATTAAAAGAATGGATTTCAAGAACTTCAAATTAGCTACATTTACGATCAGTGAACTATACTTGTAGTATTATTTTATTTAAATTTGAAATTGAATGATAAATCATTGTTTTCGGAAAACGAATCTGAGTGAAACCCATGTAGGAAATTTAGTGTTAACAGGAAAATATGTGTGATTTAATACGAGTAATATCCGTAAAAATGCTCTACATGGCTGTATATTGACTTTTTAGCTTATTCAGGGAAAAAAAAATTAATGCAACCGAAAACTGTGAAAATTATAATATTTTACTATGCAAAAGTAAATATAGGCCACTTTGTATAAAAGCTTGTATCCAAATTTCAGATCTGAAAACCGAAAATTCGAAATTGTATGAAATAAATATAAAAATAAATATGCCATTTTACTTAAAAGGAGTTATTTGAAACGTAATTCCGATTTTAAAGGGAGGTAAAAAAAAATTATTGAGCCTTTATGAAACAAAAACCGTTGATAGAAATATATGCGGAAAACCTATTGGTAAAAAAAAAATGTTTACCGGATCAAAAATTCCAAAAGGTTTTTATTAAACAATATAGTTCATTAATTATTGATGTGATTTGTAACGATTTTTGTTAAAATTCTAACTTAATACGAGTATAAAAACAAAAATCCTGTCAAACAATTTTTCATATTGTTTTCTGTACTGTTAGTGAAACATATGAGTAAGTTGTTATTACATTTTTAGATTTTATATAAAATATTCAAAATTATCCAAAAAACGAGACATCTTCAATAATTTTAAAGTCTTATGTATAGTTTGAAAATGGTAAAATGTTTTCTAGTCGGTACAAGGGTCATTTTGATATTTGGTGAACATTTTTAAGTGTGTAGTCTATTATTTTTGGACTATGGCTAAATAATGAAAAAAAAAAAATTAAATACCTATATACTGTTTATATAAAGTAAATTACAACGTTTTTCCTCAATATTGAAGTAATTTTTCCACGCGTCTGGAAAAACCACTAAGAATAGAGAAAAATACCTGTTTAAAGTACTGACTATATGTGATTTCTGATCTGTTGAGTTGGAAGAAAGTTTTGACAATTATTTATTATCAAAAAAGTGATAACACACACGAAAAAAAAAAAAGAAAAAACATCATTGTGAAACCAAAACATTCTTCGTTTCACCCAGAATGTAATACATCATTGACGAATTTGTCAAATATTCCGTCAAAAATGAATAACAATACACAGTGAACAATGCATCATCATATAATATGTTGAGCACGTTATTATCTAACACCTTTTGTTTTCGATACGATTAAATTATGACCGATGTAAGAATCGCCGTAGATGATAATATTATGACGGTGTGATAGCAGTAAATTCATGTTTTCATTTAAAAAATTAATTAAATCCAAGTAGGAGTATTGTTGTTATTTGTCTGTGAATATAATTTTTCTATTGTAGTATTTTTGATCTTTTTATGTAGTTGAAGATTTAAATTTAGCAAACGATCCTATTAATGTAAAATCATAATATTATAATTTTTTTTTTCCACCGTAGTTTCAATATGTATAGTGTATACGCTACACACATTTATCGTCACCTTGATCGTAATATTATCATAGTGTGTGATTTTCAACGTTGACCATGAGATTACGTGTTATATATTCGCAGTACTGTGAAAATTGTGATTTTCAGATTTATTTTACGTCGGATGCGAATAGTGAAATATCGTGTGTTTTGTTTTTCGCTGGCTTGTGTTGTGACTATGATTCGACATATTTTATTCGTCTCTGTCACACTTCAGTTTTTAATAAGTACTTTAATTTGTACCCATTTTAGTCAAATCTGTTTTTCAGTATATTATTCATAGATAATGTACCGTCAGATGTATTGTTTTTAGATCAATCAACGGCTCAAGATTCCAATGGTCAACCGACATTTCAATTTAAGTTTATCGACGAAAAGTAATGTAAAAACTTGCTAAATAGAGATTTTAAATATTTCAATAGTGAACAATTGATATTTAAATAGTTCTACACAAATATTTATTCCTCGCCAACTGTAATTTTATGTAAAGTTTTTCAATATATCTATGTTTTATAATACAATTGGTGTGAATGAGAGTTATAATGAAACGAACTGAAACAATGTATAGGAATGAACGAACCCAATATTGTTATAAATATATATTAAAACATCTGGTAAATATATTCGAAAAAAGCGTAAATAATTAAAAAAAAGTCAGTGAGATAGTGGTGGTGGAAGTCTGTCTTTCGACCCTTCGATCGAAAATAATGGCGCGACGAGTACACATAGTTTTAAAGAAACAATAAATCATTTTTTTTTTTTTTTTTTTTAATTAAACGATTCTGAGTAAAGCTTCAGTGTAATTTATACCGTTAATACGTTTTACCGTTTTTAGTCTTATATTGGTGATTTTTTATTTTTTTTTCAAAACCCCCAAAAAAATGTTAAATTCTGAATCCAGTAACAATTTTCGTGTATCAGATGATTCGAAAATATTTTTCTACCGTTGTTTGAGTAAGGTTAAATTTTATTACCTGGTTTTAATATCAAGACTTACAAAATATTGTGTTTAGATAAAAACTTTAAAATACGTAATTTATTCAAAGTTTTATTTTGTAATCCAAAAGTAGTCGATTCCTTTTGAAACGATTTTTTAGATCTTCATAGAGTATTTTTGTTAAATAATGGTAATTTAAAGATTCTCGTACCAATAATTTTGAAGTTATGAGTATGAATTATTTACTAAAACGGTTGAATAGAACTCTCGTTTACATCGCACATTATAATTTTCACTCAATTTTTTTATAGTTTAACCTTGTGATTGGATAAACTTTTGAGGACGGCCAAAAGTAGCCTTTTCAAAGTAACATCTACATACAATTTATGATTTATAGGGTGGTTAAATGTAAATTCTGGACTTAACTATTACTAGAAAAATCGGACCCTGCGCAAAAAAAAAACAAATATCATCCTTCTTACGTCACTTGTTGTCATGATGTTAATTTTTATTGTATTAATTTAATCGGCATTGTGGTGGGCGGTGGAGCAAGATGGCAGGAGGCAATGTTTTGGGGTAATAATATAAGATGTACCATAGATTATAACTATTTTACTATACTAAATATATAAGTTGACTATATAATTATAGTCAATCGGCCAATAATTGGTCCATTCCGAGCAAACTGTCTTAATAATAACCTGAAAAATTTGGCTGAAAGCCCTAGCACTTTTCATTCGATGTTGAAATAACCACCAAAGTGATCCGAAAGCTTAAAAACCATTTACTAATCGAAGTTTTTAAACTTTTCTAGCATTTTTATAATGTTCCTGAAACTTTTTGAGTATAGTCGCAAAATCAAAAAAAAAAATAAATAAATAAAATAACTAGTTAATTTCCATTAAATGTCACTAATTTATCAAAAATCACTAGGTTCAGAATAAATAATAATTGCGACTAAACTGATTGAGACTAATTACTTACGATGTAACCAATTCCTACGTAAACTGATTCTAATGATCGATGGTTTATGACGTTTATACCGGAAACATAGCTCTAAGTAAATAATTATTTCCCAAGTCGCTTGAAATGCATTCGATATTTTTTGATAAAATTTAGAACGTAAAACAACGCGTAAACAACGCTTCTTAAAATTTTAAGATTAATAATTTATAAATGTGTTCTGATAAAAATAATTTTGTTTTCTCAAAATGTAACGTTTTGTGTACATAATTATTTTTAATAAACCACATTCAGTATCTAATAATTTGGTTTTTTAATTTTTCTAGCTACAATTTTATGGACGAAAATGATGCGAGAATCGCAGACAACAATAAGTCATTAATTGCATTCGTACATGGATTTAGAAGTAACATCTTACACAGTACTACAGTAGACTTTGGAAAATGTAAATCAAAAGAACATAAGTTATTTTAAAAATTTAAATTATTTAACTATTAAGACAATGTGATAATCATTGAGAAAACGATTAAAGCGCCGTGGCTTTAGTTTGGATCGCCATTCGTTTAACTAATATGGTTGAAACATTCCGATAAGTCCTTGAATATTATTATTTTTTGATATTTGTCGTATTTCGGCGTAACTTTATAAGACGTGGATTATTATAATATCGACCTTTACTGCAGTGATAAATGTTCACTAACTAAAGTATCTGTGCGCATATTTTCACGAGAATCGTTATCCCATTATAGTCGTGTTTAATTTATGACGGAAACACGTGTAGGTAACTCAATTTCACATACTCGCATAAAACAATAGGTACCACGTATAACATACACGCACACGTCTCGTCTGCGGTTAAACTTCATTATGCAAACAGACCGCAATGTGCTTTTAAAATTTCTTAAACTGTAAATGTAAATATTTTTTTAAATTTACAACAGACACGTATGTTATGTGGTTTGCTTTTATTATTAAACGGGGGAAAAAAAACTCAAGTTCAACTAAAATTCTTGATTACAAAAATAATTTTAGTGCACAATACTTTCTTCAAAAAAGTTGCTATTTCGGACTTAAGTAAATTTACCCCGGAGCCATCGGGTTTTTTTTTCATTTTAGAACAATAGCAATAAGGGTTTATTCTCAGTGTAAAAATACTCTTCAGTTTCATGTGAATATTTTCTTGTTTCATTTCCCTTCGATGTTCGTACGGATTTTTTAAATTCATCTGCCGGACGCCATGGAAAAGTGGGAAAAACGTTCACTTTTACGGTTTTCATTGAACTTCGTTTTTTTTTCTCTTTGAGTCATTCAAATGTCTGGTACAATGGGTTTACGAGGGGACACAAAGCGAAAAAACGTCAACGTCCATCGAGCCTTCTCTAATCAACCCGTGTGATCAATGCGTATTACAGTGACGCCCGCACGCACGGATAGCTTTCACGCACGTTTCCGTGACTTTTTCAACGCTCATACATAGAAAGTGCACTGCACGCGATAAAATCACCGGTTTTTCGGCCCGATATTCACCAGGACGTGCACTGAAAAACAACTATTCTAATGGCGCTTCGACGTGTTGTTTCGCCGCTGATTTCACACGTCTCTTCTAATCGTTTTTCAAATGAAAAATATCGTAAACCTGCACAGTTAAACTCGCTCTACTGACAGCGATCAAACACGTTGTGCACGAGAATAATATCCAAACGTACGTATATGACGCGAAATCAGTGAACATTGGATAATGTGCAACATTAACGAATGGAGATTTCCCGTGGTGATAAAAACTTCAAAATAGAAAAATAAAATCATTCTTTATTTTTATGCGAAATTTCGTTCGGGTCATATCCCTGTGAATTTTAACGTATTGAAATCAACATTCGAACGAGTAGTTGACGAATATTCTAATTTAAATACGAAGGATCGTCTTTTGTTACTTACGTCCATTGCGCCGGCCTTTTATTTTAAATCATCTTATAAATATAAATTCGTATCTGTAAATATGTAGGTAATGCTGTAATAACTATGCTATAATGTCACTGAAAGAGTTAAATAAATGAAAAAGCAGGAGGTATATCCTCGCACTATGGGTATTATTCACTTCTCGGATAAGACAATGATGATGAATTGAAAAAACTTTAGATGAGCTAATTTTACGATAAGTAAAATTACATTAGTGTATGTTTTATACATTAGTGAAACAGCGGTACGTGTTGTATTATTTCACTTGAATTTTGAAATCAATGATAAATCATTGTTTTTGGGAAACGGTTCTCAGTGAACCTCAAGGAATAATTTTAGTATCGAATATTGATATTTGGTGAAAATTTCAAGTGTCTTTTACTATTATTTTTGAATTTACAGTATACTATCGAAAATTGGATTTATGAAAATCTCGTTTACATACAATCACATTTTACCGATTTTACTTAAAAGGAAATTTTTTAATTATCTTGGAAAACCTATTGAAAATAGAGATAAATGATCTGTTAAAAGTCCCAACTAGATACAATTTTTTATGCATTTAGTTTCTAAATCAAATTTTCAAACAATTATGTTTACCTGAAAAAGTGAAAATGTATAATATATATATAAACAAATCATTGTTAAACCAATACATTCTTCGTTTCGTTCAGAATCTAAAAACTATAGTAATTTTTTGGGTACTTAAAAGTATATAAATATCTATATATATAAATACACCAACTACTATCCTTTATATCCACTCAAATTGAAATAAATCTAAAATTGTTCATTCAAATGTTGATTTCAACTAATCCAAATTCACAAAAATTTACCTGCAAAAAAATCCACAGTAAAAAAAAAAAGAGCGCATTCATTAAAAAAAAAAAGTTATGGAAAACATATTTTTTATGGTGACTTAAACACTATAAAAAATCAAAGAATTAAAGTATACATTGTTATGGCCAATAATGGGGTAAGGATGCTTAAAAAGCCCCCTATAAAAATAATGAAATATATATATGTTACAGCTAAAGTGTTGAATTCCGTTATTTTATGAAATAACTAGGTAGTTCATGAATTACCTACGAATATTAGTTAAAGTATGAAATAATACATGAAAATTGTACTTTAACTAGTTATTTCATAGAATATCTAGTTATTCTGTACAATTTCAGTTTGATATCCGTTAAAGTATAAAATACATTAAAATTTAAAATATATATTATAATATTTTATTTTACTGAATTATGAATTAATTATAGTTATATTATTTATGTATTTGTACATGTAAGGCTATTATGGCATTTAGAGTTGCACAACACCTCTTTTTTTCTACAAACACATCGCTTTGTGTCACATTTTTTGGTACAAGTGCATTTAAAAAAACCCTGACCAGTTCCCAGTGACTGCGCAGTTGCCGCAGATCTTAATTTAATACTTTCATTTGGAACAACTTCTACAGCTAACAAATTTTCTGAACATACTGTGAACTGGGATCGAGAGTATAGTTGTTTTAACACTCCTGTAATTATATAATGTTTAAGGTAGGTATCAAATAAATAAAAAATAAAAATAAAAAATTACTTGTATTTAATGTGTTATATTAAATTGTTGAAATGTTAGAACTATATTTATTTGTCATGATATTTTGTTATTTACAATTTGACACATTAACTAAGTGATGCCAGGGAATGTATAAAATAACTAGTTAAAGTATAAATTATATACATTACCTACAAGCTTTAGTTATTTTATAAATTACCTAGTTATTTCATAAACCAACTGATTCAACACTTTAACTGTAACATATATATATATATATATGTATGTATGTGTAATTGTAGTGTTTACATTTATTTTTATATTTATTGTGTTGTGCATTTAGAAAAAATGCCAATAAAAAAAAAAATATATAGTTTTAATTTCTGTTTTTTTCCGAGATATCCGGTTAATTATAAATGTATGATATTTATTTAGGTAATTAACTAACGTGAAATATGTAGGGGTAGATTTGAATTTTATACAAGAGTTTTCTTTTAACACAGCTATGTAATTTATAGCCTATTGAGTTTAAAGAATTGTATTATACTATTTACTGATTTTTTTTTTACTTTTTTTAAACTTTTAGCAAATTAAAAGAAATTTCTCACTAGACGGATATACTTAATGTTTTATTTTTATTTTTGGAAGCTATAAATTATTGTTCTCCATGGGGACACGACCTCTGAGCCCCGTTATTTTGAACGTGGTTACGGTTATAAGAATATCAATTGTATCTCATCGTTCTTTCATTATAATTTGGCGTTCGACGATTAAATGTGTGATTGTATATTATATCTTGGAGAAATTTTCGACTTAACTAATTTTAGCACTCGTTGAAACGTAGACGAGATTTTACGTTGACCGTAAAATCGGAAGAAAACGGTAGTTTTTTTCGGAGGGGGGGGGGACAGAAAGGTCCCGTGTCGTTTGACTAAGCCATTCAAAAAAATGCAAAATCTAAGAACTATCCGTGCTCGCGGTCATTTTTTTGTTTTTTTGTTAGGCCTTTTTTCTTCCGTTCGACCGATTTCACGTCGCATGCTCACCCAGCAACTTTTATCTATTTCTATTTATAATTATTATTAACATGTTTTTGGCCACGTCCAAAAACACGTACACGATCCAATAATAATCCGTGTAACGGAGAAAATATCGAGTAGCACGGTACGTTTTTAATTTTTTTTTAAATTTTCGATACAAATCTGCCCTCGAAATGATAACAACAGAGTGTCGTGTGTTTGAACGCAGCGTTGGCCCGGTCGACGGACTACAACGTGGCGGTGGTCGACTGGTCCGACTGGACGATGAAAACGGACTACTTGGAATTGGTGCTGCAACTGCCCGCGTTGGCGCCGCGGCTGGTCGACTGGCTGAACGGGCTGCGAGACCGCGGGGTCGCGAAGAGCTGGGACGACGTCACGTTGATCGGCCACAGTCTGGGAGCCCAGCTGATCGGTTACGCGGGCCACCGGTTGAACGGCACGGTCAAGAGGATCATAGGTAGGTACCGTACACGATAACAATATCATATTAAGGTGTAATGATGGAAATGCCAAAAAGGCAGGGGCGACTTGAGGTAAATACTCCTCCCCTATTGTACAGTGTCCGGATCCACCACCATGATAAGGTCGAGGGATCGTTCGCGCGTGTGTACAGTTGGTACCGACGCGCAAAAGTCTGGAAACTACGTCAAAACCGTTTTGACTTTGAAAATCGTCCTTGACATCATGTCAACTGGATAGTTTTATTACACGAATGTAACGCGTCAGACACGACGTACACCCGGTACACGTAATCGATTTGCAATAGTTAGGACTTGGGGCGAACCACGACCGTTCATTGTATTCAACGCACTTATCGAGAACGGCGCGTAGAGTATGAATTAATTTCATCAGCTATTGAAATAGGGAATGAACAGCCAACCGAACAGCTCGATTTGGTGTCACCGTTGTATCGGCTGTTTTGCGTGTGGTCGTTGTTTTTTCGTACTGGCTTCACGTACGCTTTTTTTTTTTTTTTTTTTTTTATTGTTTTAGCATCAACGACAAGGTTATTAGTTTATAGCGATTAGGTTAGGTTATAATGGTTGAAAAGAGATACAAAACAAAATAAAACATAACAAAAATAAACAATTAAAATTAAGAATATAAACAGATTAAATTAAATTGAACATTTCGATTTTTTTTAAAAATGAGATAATTTTTTGTGTGTCGGCATGGGGTCCTATGGCTCCGTATAAATTGTTCGGGATTTCACATTCATTTCTGGCCTCTGAGAATCTTTGGCAGTGGATGAGAATGTGTTTGACTGTATTGGGCGAATTGCAAGAGCGGCATAATGGAGGTTCAGTCTTTTTCATGAGGTAATCGTGGGTGACTCTTGTGTGGCCAATTCTTAGTCGGTTGATTATGATTTCTTCTTTTCGATTAGAGAAGTTAGATTAGAGAAGTACACTGTTCTACTTTAAATCGACTGTTGAAACAATTTGGTTATTTAGCGATACGTATACTAAATGCGAGGCCGACTGAAGGCGTGGGGGGACTATCCTCACCTCGCCGAATAACTCTACATGTCATTACATATGATTATGCAATATAAAGTTGCTTGTTTAACACAACGCGCATGATTTTCAAAGTCTGTACGATTTATACGTATTATAGTACCTGCGTAAACAGAGACGTATTGAAGTCCGTGCAAACGCATCGATTGAACCATTCAATGAAGACGAAAAAATATTTTTAACCTAACCGTTTCCCGCGGAAAAAAAACAATTTTGATTCTGCCGATAATAGTCGAAAATACAAACCCAAACGTATAGTACGAAAAAAAAAAAATTTAAAATACATGTACGTACGTATATAAATTGAAATATGACCGAAAACGTGGTTTTGGCGTATAATCACGTGTATAGATCACCCTACCCCCGGACAGATGATTTGACCTATAATCCCCCTCCCCCACGAAAGGTCGCCGCCCCGAGTCCCCGGGGCCTATATCCAGTGCTCGACTTGGCAAAATTAAAGTAGGGGGACTCTATTAACTTAAAAAAAAGAGCATCCCCGTCATTTGTTAAACGTTACTAAGCCGTGGGGGCTATGCCCCCACACCCCCTAATATTGTATATTATAGTTATAACTTATAAATATAATATCAAACTCAAAAGTAACTAAATAAAAAACAATTCATTTTAACTATTTATTTAAATTTAAAAGAAATGTAATTCATAAATAACAATCTTTATTAATTGATATTAGTGAATACTGATTAATGATAACAGTGGTAACTGATAATATAGGTAATGATATAAATAATGATAATAATATACTGTGTTATTATTAAATCTATGGTAAGAAAAATTATGTTATCAGTTTATCACGAGCATTTTGATAAAAATTAAAAATGCAGAATGATGCAGCGTCCCGTGCGTTCTTCTTAAAAATAAAAGTAGAGGTACGCTAAAATTTCCGAAAAATTAGTTGGGGTACTCCGTCCTCCTGCGTCCCCCCCCCAAGTCGAGCACTGCCTATATCCCGAACACGTGCGTATCATTTTTTACCGCACCTGCATACGAGTACACTGTGAATGATGACGATGAGGATAATATTATTACAATAACGGCGAAGCGACGTACTGCGGCGGAGGCTGCGCGCCGTCCGGGATGCCGGTCACGTTCGCCCGACTAATTACGATATCGCGGCGATCCGTCCGACGACGGACGGCTATTGATTCCCGGGGCCGCGGCGCGCGCCCACCGTTTTCGACTCCAAAACGTCCGGGTCCGCATAACGCACACGACACGCAATGCACACGACGCGCGCGCGTAACAACGGCCGCGGCGATCGCCGAGTAATTGGATTTCACGTCCTCCGGCGCGTGACAGGACTTTTGCGAAAGACGACGGTCCGTCTAGGATTTATTCGTTTCGGGACGCGGGGGAGAGGGGGAGGGCACGTGGCAAAAATGTATTTCGCGGCTCGGTTCCATCAGGAAACACGTCTAATCGGAGCGATTCAAAACTATAAAACCGGAGTCGGTGCTAATGGTTCGAATTTTCCGAAATAACACTTTTTTTTTTTTTTTTTTTTTTAGATCCCGAGCGAAGCGATTACACTGACGTTTATTTTTTTCCCTTCAAAACTTTTTGGTACACTTGACTTTGTCTTAACTGTCGTCCGAAAGTTTCATATTGCAATTCTACGTTTAAGAAATCGCGCGGTGATGGTACTTTGAGGGTTCATTTTTCTCTCCTCTCGATGGTTTTTTCAAGCGTGAGGAAAAACTGCGAAAAACCGAGTGAAAACGGAGAAGTTTTTCAGTATACGACAGTTTATCGATTTTAGCTATTCAGTCCTAACTCAAAAAAATAATGTTGCTAGAAACTGGAAATTTTCACCATTTATTTAAAAACATATTGATGGATAATCTACGGGAGTCTTAAAAATTGACAACTATTAGGCTCAAAATAGATCTTTGAAAATACTCAAAAGTTCAAAGTTTATCTTTGATGACATTTTAATATTTGACGAAAAATGTAGCCAATTTTAATTTGAGGACACTCATATACCTAACAAATTATAATGAAAATTAAAAAAATCGTGACACTAGACTTTTTTTTATAATCGTTTAACTACTCTATTATACGATTTTATAGAACACAATGCTTTTTCATAAATTTTAAACTTAACACGCGTGAAGCGTGAACCGTTGGATACAAATAAAAAAACGTATTTTAAATTTTTCGGTAAAAAATTGTCCTCTTAGTTCAGAAAATTTTTTTTATACAGCTTTGATGAAAATAATCTACCGAAAATTAGACTAAAAATGCTTAGGTATAAACAATATATTTTATACTGAAGGTTTTTTCAGAATCGTTTGACTAAAAAAATAAATATGATTTATCGTTTCTTAAAAATGTAATACTCCAATCATCGTTATTTAATCTAAGGAGCGAAGTATACCTCAGGTGTTACGTATGTCAGGCTTTGAATTTATCATAATATGTATATAGGAACCAGTTTTTTGTTTTTTTTTTTTTTGTTTTGTAAAATTAAAAGTTAATCTCTGTCTGATAAACTTAGTTTGCGTCAGAGATAATGAGTTGATGAGTTATTAAATTAAACAGTAAAAAGGGTTTATAAATAAAATAAAATATAAAATACGACTTTAATTTAATTCAACTTTTTGTTTTTTATATTTATGAGATTTGAGAAAGATGGGTAGGGTTGTTTAGTGGTTAGGATGTGAAGTGTACCTATTTGGTTGGGCCACTGATATACGAGTTCTGAATTGCAATAAAGAAAAAAAAAAAAAAAAAAAACACGAATCGTGAGAAGAGAAAGAAAGAAAAAAAAGGAAACTCCGAAACATGTTTAATTGTTAACATAATAATTTATGACATTTGAGATGAGAATAATACCGTTTCGTATACCTATATATTTACCGACGGGATTTTTCAAATGCACACCGATGGTAGTAATATAATAAAATATGAAAGTTTATTACAGAGAAATATTTTTATAGAAATAGTTAATGTATTGTATATTTTTTTGTTGTAAAAAATTCATTTCTTTACATTATGAGTTAAACCAACCCTCGGGTTGTAAAAAAAAAAAAAAAAAATGAGTTAAACAGATATTGGTGAAATATTTTTCAAAAAACCCAAGTGATTGAAGTTTTAATAAAAAATTTGAACACCATATAGATACTAAACTACAAAGAATCTTCTTATTTGCAGATGTATAGGTGAATGTGAATTTACGGAATCGCTCGAGCCTTAATAGGTAAATATATAATTTTTTTTCTCGAGAATTTCTACGAAGCGTATTAATATAAGTAAATAATACGTTTATTAGTTGTTACATAAATATTTAAAATAAACAAATATATTTTTATTACGTACACGTGTATCGTGTGTATTTTGTATTTACAATACAAGTACACGATAATGCCACGGAAGTCGGTTTGTTTTTAGAATTGATTGATTTGGAATAAAAAAAAAAAAAAAAAAAAAAAAAAAGTGAGTGTGTAGTATGATATTGTATTGGTCAATTCGAGTAGCAAATTTAAATCGACCAAACGGATGTACCGGTACGGAAATAATGTTTTGAATTCTTTGTTTTACGAATATTTATTGCGGTTGTCAAAAAATTGTAATTTGTCATTTAGTCGACGTAAAAAGTATATCAGTCTATATCGATCTGTACTCATGGCCGTACACGCACAAATGAAAGTCGGACAAACCAATGGATAAAAAAGTGTAAACTTCCGTTAGTTATCGTTATCGCGTACAACAAAAAAGTTAAATAACGATATAAATAACAATAATCACACAAGCCGTTCGCCCGCTGATGTTAGCTTACGAAATAACGTTCGTTTTACGAATAACATTCCAATACTCATCCACGGTCATCGACCAAATGACGATAACCAAGTTAAAAAAAAAAAAACGGGTAAGACAATGGCGGTCGAGTTGGTTTGGTCTATTGACATTGTTCTTTCGGTTTTCGGACGAGATAACGGGTGGTGGATGTAAAGCTCTTCAGACGAGTAATCCGTACGATTCACCTAGTGTACGATAGTGTTTTACGATATTGTTTTCAAATTTCAATTCAAAATCAATGATTTATCATGGTTTTCGAAAAATCATAGTTATTTTGAATAAACAATAGAATAATACATTTCGTTGTATTTATTCACCAGAAACGCGTACCAAAAATTGTCAGATTAGATTTGTGTGAAAACGTAAATTTTTTTATTAATGACATATTTCTACATAAAGAGATTTAAGTATGATCCGTAATTCCGAGACTATAAATGCGTATAAAATATAATAGTTTTTTTAGTTCATATTCACAAAACTTTAAGCGTAGATAGAAAAACGTATGTCGAGTATTTTGGTTTTTAAATTTTTCTCAGATTCGGATCATGAAATGGTGTCAGGTTTTCGGCGAACAAAAATTGCTATTGTATATGAAAAAAAAATCATTTTCGTTAATATTCTATCTTTGAACGAGTAAAAAAAAAAAAAAAAAAAAAGAAAAAGAAAATCCAAACATATAATTTTATTTTCCAGAACTGATAGCAGAATACCTCTACCACGTTATATCTATATCTATTATATCGGTATATCTCTAAGACGCTTTTAATTTTTCGTATTTATTACAAAACATTCTAAATGATGAAAAAAAAAAAAAGTAACAAAATGTTTCCAATATTTTCAACGTTTCTATGTCAAGCTCAAAAGTGGTCAAATTTCTCTTTCAACTAATAATTCGAGTAAATCCAATCATGTTAACCGTACACAGTGCAATTTAAATGTACGGTTTTTTCTTTGCCATACTCCAAAAACGAAATAAATAACGACTTCAATATATCTGTAAACATACCATAACGTCATCTGTCTTCTTCAAACTTTCTTACTAAGAACAGACCAAAGATAAAAAAATTTTTTATTTGAACAAATCGATATGCTCCACTGCGATAGACGACGGCAACGAAGAAAAAGAAGAAATCAATCACGTGACATTCACACGAAATTCCAAATCCTGACCTAAAACGAAATCCATGGTCACTACCTTCAATCGTGTTAAATTGTGATCGATTTCGTGAGTCTATGCCCTAAGTTTTTGCATCTCGTGGATTCTGAATATATATCAATTGAATCAACTGCATTTAATTTGAAAATTCCCACTAAAGACTTGAATATTTATCGAGAAAAAATTTCTGAGACCAATTTATTGACCTTTAGGTTTGTTGAACGAAATTTACACTTTTATATTTACCGAAAAAGTAGTAATTTAACATTTACACAATAAAAATTAAATTAAATTTATTTTATAACCAATTGATCTTTTGCTTCATTCATAAAAAAAAAAAAAAAAATTAAAAAAAAAAAACTTATTATTGTATATATTTTTACCAGTTTGCGCTTTTTTCTTTTAGTGTTTTAAGTTTCTTAAACGACATTCAGAAATTCGTTATTTGAAAACCTACTAAGTATCAATCTGTGCTGCATAGTGTCTTTCCTCGTCACAATTAATATGAAAACCTCGCGAGTTGCCTGCAGCGATATGTTCTTTGTGAAATGGCGCACACTCTAATTGCTTTCGACTGTAAGTTTTAGATTCTGAGTGAAAAGAAGGATCTATTGGTTCTAAAATTTTGTTTATCTTTTTTTTCCCTTTTTTTTCTCGAGGCACTTTTTTTACATTTAACTCTGTCCAAAAGTTTTATTCAGCAACTCTAGATCGGAAATCACACGTAGGCGATATTTTGAGGGTCTATTTCTCTCTTTTCTCAATAGTTTTTTTAGACATCAGAAAAAACTAACTAAAAACTCAGTAAAAACAGTAAAATTTGTCGTAAACAACCCTTTTACTAAATTGATTGTTTAGTCATAACTTGGAAAACAATGTTGCTATAAACTTGACATTTTCACTATATAATAAAGGTTAGCTATGATACTCGTACATAGCGTTTAAGTAAATTATTTTACGATTTTTACGTCAATTTTCAACATTAAATGTGTATACAGAATCACTAGACCAGTCAATCTTATGAATATTTGGATACAAATAAAACAACATGTTTTGAATCTGTTGGTTCAAAAAAAAAAAAAATCTCATTTGTCAACTAAGAAAACTTAAAACAAATTCGAAAAAAAATCCTATAGACTATTAGACTGAAAATGGTAAAAAATAAATATATACAACATATTTTTATACTGAAGTTTTGCTCAGAATCGTATAACTAAATAAATTATTTGTAATTTCTTTAAAATTAAATACACTAATCCTTATTATCATGTCCGAGGAGCAAAGAATAATCCGTGGTGTGAAGTTCATACTTTTTATATACTATGTTCATATTGATAAAATCTAGGTGATTTTATTGTTTTCAATAAGTAGGTATTTAACACATCGAGCCGATTTTTCTCACAATCGTATTTATAACAATATTTTTCACTAGGGGCATTTTTAGTCATTTTCCCTAGGGGCTGGAGGGCTCAATTTGATTTCTCTACCACTCGCCTCATGATAATCGCAACAGAAGATTTTTCAAAATATTGAATCATTCTGATTTAATATTATTGTAAACAATTAGAGTATACTTTCATGTTATCAAATAATTTGCAACGGTTTAACAGTTTAACAGTATAATAGTGAAAACATGTTTCTATCCACTAGCTGACTATATTTCATAACGGTGGAGTAATGCATCACATTTGAGTTTTCTACGAACATGTTTGCATAAAAACTTTATATTAATATATTCCACGAAGCTAATACATTCTACATGTATGATAATTGCATCGAAGATACGATTTCAAACTTTTTTTTTTTTTATGTATATTATGATACATAAAATCTACACGCCGAATTCAAATATAGCTGACAGCTGAGAGGGCGATCGACTCCTGAAACACGCCCCCCCTGGTTATTCACGCCAAAATATTTTCATTTTTTTTATTCGACGAACAACAATGCGCATTGCGTGTGAGATTTACGGATCCCGTTCGCACGTGGCGTCGAACGGACTGAATCCGGTGTGAAATGTGCAGAGATCCGAAACCGCGCGGTCCCGTTCGCGTCGCAATACACGCGTCGTGTGATGTACGACATTATTAACGCGATAAAATCACTAACGTCGAAATGGCGTGCACGCCCGGTGTAACGGGTGTGATAATGATGATTGTCGATCATTTTTCAACAACGCGATCGACCTCCGTCCGCGTCTGTGCTCGAGATCGCATTTCGTCGGAGCGGTAATGATAATACGTCCAAGGCCGCCCACAGATAATACATTATTTAATCTTTAAATATTTTACTGATAATTCTAAGTTACAATTTAGTTCCTATTTTAATGCGATGTGGATCATTATTTAATATTGAGGGGTTATGTACTAGAACTAGAGGTCTCTATTTCTCGTGTATTTAAAAACACGTAAATACGTGTTTCTATAGAAACGGTGTTAAGGCCCGTGTAATTAAAATACACGTGTACACGAGTATTTAGAGTACATATTATACCCGTGTATTATAGAATCTGTGAGCCCGTGTGAAATGCACGTCTACCTATCCTCATCTGGAGAAGATCTAAAAGGGAGAGCCCAAAATTAGACCAAAAGTACGTACCCTACATTGCCCACCCCTCTGTTATCGTACAAATATTTTAGTTAAAAATGTAAAACAATATGTTATTTAAAAAAAAGTATATATTATGTATATACTATATATATATATATATATATATATATATATATATATATATTAATATATTTATTTTTCCAAAAATGTTTAAGATTTTATTTTATTGTGCAATAAATTATAGCATTTAAAACTTAAAACATCAACATTGGATTTTACCTGTATGTCACAATGATTGGTATGTCTATTTTTAATTATCAGGTGATTACAAATGACATGAGATTACATTAACTCAGTGAAATAATACCACACAAATTTAGCATTCCACACGTCAGTGTTGCACAGCAATATTATTATTATTTTTTTTGTATTTAAAGTTTATTATAACTGCTGGACCTTAAACACACGGGTAATTTTAATACACAGGGTAGATACAATTTGAATACTCGTGTACACGAACTTCAAAAACACGTGTAATTAAATACACGGGTACTCGTACATTTTACTATGTATGATACGGTCTACGTGTGCACGTGTGTATCAATACACGTACCAGATCCCTAGTATGTATATAATTTATTAACCAAAGTCTTGGCACTGATAAGGAGAAAAAAAACCGTCATTATAAATATTTAATTGAAATCAAATTATTTTTACGATCGGATATTAAAAACAGAATTTATGGTAATGGCATTTTTTTTTCATTGCGAAAATTTTCGTTGAGAAAATTTTCTGCGGGTGGCCTTGAATACGTCATCATCTCGTGCGCGACATACGTACGAAGGGACTCGCGGCAGTCGGACGTACGTGCACGTCGCGGCGAACAGGTGAGCGTGAGATTTCGCGAGACGAGCAGAGCGACGGGTCATGAGGGGGCCCGGGGCGCGAGCTGCGTACAGACGACCGTGGAATCCCTTTGACTGTGTACGTCGCGCACTTCAAAGGCGAGGGACGGCCGGGGTGGCGAGACGCTTTTCCACGCAGGTTCGTTGTGAAAAAACCACTCCGCGTCCTCCGTCCGATCGAAACGACGATTTAATTACGACAAACCGTATGATATATATCAGCGGTTCTCAACCTTTTTATATTCGCGTACCACCCACAAAGTTTGAAAACTTTTACGTACCACTTGACATTTTTTGGAGGGACTTATTAATAGTGCAAACGTTTATTTTATATGTATAGATTTTTATTTTTTTAGGAACTACAAAATTATGACAATATAAGTATTGAACGCACAAAATAAAATAAAATAAAATATGTAGATACAATTATTAATATCGTTTTTATTATGGTTTACTTCATACTTCAATGAGAAGGTTGGTGTTTTGAACGGATGACGACTTCAATATCGGGCTCCATTTCGGTAATTCTAAGTCTTAAATCACTTTCTACGTTTAATTCATTTACATATTTATTCTTTGTGTACACTATAAGTGGGAAAATGTATTTTCGCACAAATAAGTTGACACAACAGGAATTATAAGAAACTGTACAGCTTGTGAATAACGATTCATTGAATTTTTTTTTTTTTATAAAGGGAGATTTTCTTCGCGTACCACTTATGAGCTTTCCACGTACCACAGGTTGAGAACCGCTGATATATATCATGGTCGTTCCCACTGGTCCGTCGCGCCACCGCGTGCCTAACCTGTGGAACTGCATTATATATTCCGTGACGCACGCACGCACACACACACACACACACACACACACACACACACACACACACACACACACACACACACACACACACGCACACTTGCACGTTTGATATGCGATAAGTATAAATGTCGCAGCGTTTAAATTGTTCGCAATGTGTACACGAGCTGACGCGTCTCGTCACACGCGTCCCGCCTGCCGGGGCGTGAGACGGAACCAAAGTGCACGTGTACAATATGTGTTTATGCGCGCGTGTATCCGCGAGGACTTCATCGTTGTCGCCGTCGCCGTCGTTGGTTTCAACCCCCCTTCCCCAACACCCCCTACACCCCCCGGCCCGTCGTCGACATCCACCGACAGTAGCGAGCGTTGATATAATTTGCGAGTACAAACAACGCAGCCGAGTAAAAGACGAGAGGTCGTGGGAGGGAGGGTGGTGGGGGGGGGGGTGAAAAAAATACCCCCGACAGGGGTGAGAGTCAACTGGAGTGCGAGAGCGTTCAGACCAAAGGGAAATTTACGGGTCGATTCACATCAGAACTTCAAATAAATAGTCCGTGGAGGAGGCGAGCGTCGTCGATTCTGCGCGGTTGTGCGCCGCAACGTTCTATAATACACGATATATATACATACATTTATAATACGCCCCTGACAAATGACGCCTAACCGCGAGCACTAAACGTAATATCACATTAAAACGTATTTGAAAGCACTATGTATGACATTGGTGCCCAACCCGCGGCCCGCGGGCCACACGTGGCCCACGAAGGTATTCTGTGTGGCCATTTTACGAATTTTCAAAAATAAAAACAATTAAAAAAAAGTAAAATAATTACAAAATTTTTTTTTCTATTAATTTATGAGTTTTTAAAAATAAATATTGCAAAAATACAATAATAACGGTAGCGATAAAACTAAAAACTATGTAAAAATGTTTTACACTTATTTTTAATGTGCGAGTTGAGCTCGTATTTCTTCCACTAAAAATGAATAATCCGGTTGAAATAGAAATGTTCATATCCTCAAAGTTGATCAAACTAATGTGTACCTATGTAGTGTACCTCAGTTCATAATCTCTTCAATAGGCAATATAAGGTATGAAAACAAGTCTAATACGTACAATTATTTTTGTTCTTTTTCACTTTGTGGCCCGCTTGAAGATAATTGTTTACCAAAGTGGCCCGTCGAAGAAAAAAGGTTGGGCATCACTGATGTATGTGCTGTCGGACGAGATTTGTAAAATGTCCTAAATTTCTTTAAACTAATATTTAATGTTTTTTTTTTTTTTTTTACTTTTTGAATTCACACGCTGTTCATACCGTCGTAGGATAATATTTTTGAAATGTACTTGTCGATATGTCACACACCGGCAACTTCATCAAACGCCCGAGTCAGTGGCGGCTACCCTATACCTCAAGTGTATCGACGGATACACATGATTATGGGGAGGGTGGGTTCTGGGTAGGTGGTTGACTGCTTGACATAATATTATAGGTATTATATTATAATAGAGCGTAAATATTAAATAGTATACATAATTATCTTGCTGTATTGCTCTAATTAACGATGGTTGCAGTACTGCAGTAGCATTTGGATACACATGGTAAATTCACTGTAGCCGCCACTGGCCCGAGTGTTTTACCGAATGCTTATTCCGAGTTTGGCAAATGGTAAATCAAATACAAAAAATGTCGACTGTTCACTTTGTCTGGCTTTAACGTGTGCCGAACGGGCGCAGACGCTGGTGTCACGAGAAAATTGGAGACCAAGAGGAAACATTCGACTCATTGCGAATAATGTTTTAGAAGACTACAAACTCTCGAAAGAAAAACGTGTATCCATATTTGTGAATCTGTAATAAAATCATGTGTCTTCAATGGTCGAGATTGTATTAAATGTAACAGCAGTTAGAAAAGAAAACACGATGTCAAACTGGACGACGACGTAAATGAGTCATGTTTGTATATGACTTTTGATTGTGACATGTTAAACATATATTTTGACATTCAACACTTGTTCGATCGACTCGGAATTAGTAAGGTAAAAAAGGAAATTCGTAAAATAATATAAATATTTGATTATTGGCCTAGATGTTTGATAAAATGCCCGATTTCACTATATGTTCTACGACAGACACACCGTGGCAAGATAAAAAAGAACTACTTTTTATTACGATATAATCACAATTTATACATATTTCATATAAAATATACGAAAATCCGAATTAAAATTATGTATGACATAATAGTACGCGGACTCAGTGAAATTTAGACACTCCGCTGTCGCTCTGTAGAGCGCAAGTACTCTGTGGTTTATGAAACGGTTTAGCAAGATGTGTTTTAAAGTTTAAAAATACGAAACAGATTTTTTTCTGTTAAAAAATCATTTTTTTATATAGGTACTCTGAATGGTTTTTCTCGATTCCACTGTGAATATTAGTAAATTATAAAATATAATATACAGTAATTCTCGTTATGTCGAATCTCTAGGGGAATAGGAAAAGGTTCGAGATATCGAAAACTTCTAGTTATCAAGTTTTATTAAAAACGCTTATAAGTGAAATGGTAGTTTCAAAGGAAATTTAATGTAGTTCCATATAACGAAAAATTCGAGACATCGACGTTCGACATAACAAGAACTTACTGTAGTATGTTACGAAACGTCTAAAATAAATTTAGATAAAAATGCGTATACGCTCATATCGTTTGAAATGAATATTAATTTATTGAAATAAAAATAAGAACTTAACAAATGGGTTATAACATAATTATCGTCATAATACTATAAAAATAGAATTCTTATTTTGTGTTATATTGATAGAATAATTTAAGTCATCAATAAAATTAATGGTTTTTAAATATTTCATTATAATAAAAATAGTTTTATCTCCCGTTTTTTTCTTATTTCAAAATTATCAAAATAAAGCAGAATATTGTACTTTATATAAATGTATATTTATTTTTATTTACGAAACCTGATATGAATGATTTTATTTTAAAGTTTAAAATTTAAACTGATGTGAAATTAAACTCAATTTTCAATTTCATAATATGTATTGAATAATATAAATTAGTATTTTTTAATAATTTCTTTATAATATTTTTCTGAGAAGAAACTTAGAGTAACATAATTTGAAAAAAAAATGTATACCTGGAATAATAATGTAAAAACTAACGTTTGAATGTTGAACAGGACATTATGGTTGTACAAACTTAAAAAAAAAATGAAATAATTATATTTTATGTTTTCATAATCAAACATATTTAACGTATATGCATATGAACAACAACAATAATAATAATAATAATAGCTAATGAAACTCAATCGATCAATAACATCTCCGTCGTGTGAATACGTATATCAAACGTTAAGTGATAAAAAAAAAAAAAAAAAAAAAAAAAAACAGTGACATTTTTCGACGTTTGCTTGGTAATAATTCTCGGGGAACGGTTCAAAAAGCAGAAACGAATGTCTTAAACACATTTATAAGGACCCGTTCGCGTGTCGTCGGTTTTCTCTTCTCTTAAAATTGAATTTGGAAACATGTGAAAAATCGAACACATCAGGCGAACATAACCTAATACAATACGCACGACGCGGTTCGATTGACAAAACACGTACGGTGTATGCATCTTACGCGGTGTGAAATTTATTTGACGTAATTGAAAAGAAGCGCGCGTTTCTAAAGCGCGACTGAATCGGAATTCGCCGCGATGTACAAAACGTGCGTTTTTTGTTTCCCGTCACGTGTTCAACACAAAGTCGCCTTTTGCTCCCGAGCTTATTCGCTCGTTCGCCCGCCGTCGTCGGTTCGATCGGGATTTCGATTCACGGCGTTGAAGTTTTGATGTTTCGAAACGGCCGGGGACACCGCGTGCGATCCGCACGCATATGGCGGCGGTTCAATCTTATTGATATTTATCGAATAACCGTAGCGCGCGGTGTGTTTGTTTGAGTTTTGAAACGTTTTAACCTCAAGCCGACACGTAGATTTTCACGACGATATCAACTATATGATAACATTTATCGTCATTTCACCGGTATCGTAATTAAAATTGCAATCACAGTGAAACACACACCGAAACACAGTGGCGGATTGAGGGGGGGGGGGAGCGTGGCGATCCCCCCCTAAGGATTTTTTTAAAGAATACATTTGTAAATTTCAGTACGTTTTCAGTTACGTCCTTGTTAATTAAGAATCCGTGATACCGATTCGCCCCCCCCTTAAAGAAGCTTCAGATCTTCCATTGCCGAGATAGGCGTACCCAAGGGGGAGATTTTGGGGTCTGACCATCTCCCCTCGTCGACTGGTGAGAACTAAAAATATTATAAATATCCAAACCATTTATTGCTCGTTAAAAGTATATAAGCTCGTAACACATTATGTTCGGTGGTTATCGACGACAATCTCAAAGATTTATGTACACTGTATGAAGCGTTACTAAAGGATTATACTGATTTAAATGCATTTGACGAAAACGACTCGATGTAAAATTCCTGCATACTGCCTTTGTGTTTTAGAATATCGATTGTAAAATTTGTACGTAATTTTGAAAAATCAATAATACTGGCATATTTGTTTTTTCAAATATGTCAAACTAATTAACAATGTTTTTTGGATCTACGATTCGTATCGTTTTAGCGAGTCGCTCTGGTTTTAGCTACCGATTTAAATGATAATTACGAAATAAGTACCGTGGTGATAAATAATAATAATGCGCTACCCCGAGCCGTCCTCGCTGCCTCATCCGTCCGCGCGCCAATCTGTGTTTCGGTGTAAAAACAATACAGATTAAGCGTATATACGAGCATAATAATAATACGTGTAAATGTTATCAATTACTTTGTAGTTACTGTTTCGGCGTTTTTCGGAGGGTTTCATTTGGCTTTGCGTTCGTCGACACACACACACACACACACACACACACACACACACACACACACACACACACATACATACACGCACACTCCAGTTTAACGTATTCAAAACGAACGCAAGTGGCAGTTTGCAGGGCCGTATATGTACATACCCTACTCGGCCGCGAAAACCCGTGTTATTTTTTACTCTGCTCATATAATATGACCGTTTTTTTTTTATTATTATTATTATTATTATTTATATATGTTTTACAGTATAATGGTAGGTTGTTTGGGTTGATAAATTAAAGGGGGATATTAAAACAAATTCAATGAAAAAATAAACCTCTCAAGCGAATTAATTCGACCCCGGCCGAGTGGTGGGAGGACGTGAATTATTTTACCCCTCTAACGCAGACTGACATTTTTGCGTGCAAAAACAACCGTGTGGTACAAGTCATTTGAGAAGTTACTCGACAATAACAGATTCTTTAATGATGATAAAACACTGTGCACGGTGGTCACACGCGTGTGTATATTGTACAACAAACACATACATACACACACACACACACACACACACACACACACACACACACACACACACACACACACACACACACACACATATTTGCACTCGCACGCTCACGTACACAAGCGACTGAGGAAAAACTGATACATACATGTGTGTGTGTGTTGTGTACGTGCGCAGCGTACGTGGACAAATTGAGTATTGCACGGTAGGATTTACCGTGGTAGAACGAGTAAGATCGCACGTATGAGCAGTGACTACCTTTTCTTTCGAGCATATCTTTCGGTCGTAAGCCAGGGGATTTCCTCCGAATTTATATCGGCGTTAAGCGCATTTCATTCAGAACTTTAGACACATCCCTTTGTCTGCTTGTCACCGCCGAATACGTTTATATTCGTGCGTTCAACAATAAACTACAAAGCAGTGTTATTAAAAACGGAGGAAAAAAGTCACCAACAACAATTCATTAATGTCTCGTTTTCGCGTATTATGAAAACGACCACACTACCAGGTATAATAAAAATACTGATAATAATAATAATAATAATAATACTAATAATAATTATAATAATAATAAATAATAATAATAATAATTGTAATAATAATAATTATACTCATAATAATAATAATTGTTTTAAACATTTCGTCACACGAACATATTAACATAATGGAGTTCTGGGTTTGTACGATATACGTCTCGTTATGAGAGTAAACGAGCGTTTCGGTTTATGGAAAAATGATTTTTTTTTTATAATGACGTCGACGGACATATTTTATGATGTAAAGTGACGTGTGATTGAAAATAATCACGAGTCCGATGTTAAACAAAAGTCGATTATCTTACCATCGGAACTTTTTAAAGTCCCGGGAGATCCGCTAGATTACATATCTAAAATAGTGATCAAAATCGAATTATTGCACGTACGCGCCGTACTTTATTAGATTACGCTCTCGTTGCAATGTCTAATAACTAAACAATGGTCTGTAATAGAATTACTACGAAGTTGATAGTTTGGAATTTACTGAAACAGAATCTTAGAAGTTTCCCCTGCACGCCGATCCGGTGAATATTACCAAATTCCATTTCGCGCGCTTTAGTTTATTCCGTCTCGAAAATAAAACGGCCACGAACACATCGCGATATTTCCGCCGTTATTTTGGCCCGGTAATACATAATTAACGAAAAGTATTTTCTTTAACGCTATTATAGATTATGTGATTAAACTCCATTAATTCATCAAGAATTGCCCTTCCGCGTCGATCCGATGTTTTAATTAAATTTATCACGCAGCGAGTTAATGTATTTAGGTGAATTTTCTCGTAAAATTATTGTTCTAAGAAGACTGATGACCCGTGTTTGCCAATCGAGTATTATTTCAATCCCGACAAAAATGTTCGTCTTGTATATTCGGCTAGTATAAGTGCCACCGCAATTAGTATTTGCACTTTTATTGAATAGTTATTTATGATTTTTACACTATAGAAGGCCAGGTTAAGGGCGTATTGTTCGTATAAATAAATATCGTCAACCCGCAATAGCCATCGAGCTAAGTTTATTAACGAGCAGATAATTTAAATATTATTGTGGGTATATTTACTATGTCGAATTTCACATATACTGTATAAATGGTGTCCCATGAGGATTTGTCCACTGCGACATCTCCCGAGATAATAAAGATAATCTAATTCTGTTATTTTTTCAAGACTCGCAAGACTTAGACTTCAAATAATCAATTAATTAATTAATTTAAATATTCAAGCCAAAAAAAAAAATATTTAAATTTTTTCCAAAAATTTGAAGATTTTGTTCTGAAAACGTTGACTTTTTAACCATTTATGTTCGTTTATTTGATTTTAATGATATCCGTTTACTAACCGCCACAAAATGATCTACTATTTAATATCATAATATGAATGTATTGTACAATTATTATTATATTATCTAATTTCCCGTATGTTATAGTGTGCATATAACTCGGAGATAAACCACTTTATAACTTATAGCACCGATTTTTTTTTTTTTTACTAGTGGTCTGTTTCACGGAGACTGCAAATTTTTTTTAGGTCTGTATATCATTTTTTTTCTTTTTACTATTTTACGATATTCTTCGTACGGTTAATTGACATGGAACAATACAATAAGTGTATACGCATTTTTCTTTGAAGTATTATTTAAATTATCAGTTTTTTTTTTTTTTTTTTTTTTTTTTTTTTTTTTAGATTCTGAACGAAGTGAAGAATGTATTGATTTTACTATGATGTGTGTTTTTTTTTTTTAGATTCTGAACGAAGTGAAGAATGTATTGATTTTACTATGATGTGTGTTTTTTTTTTTTTTTTTTTTTTTTTTTGTTTTTTTTTTTTTTTTTTTTTGTTTTTGTGTCTGTGTACACCATAACTACTCGAAATAATGCTTCAATTTTGAACTTCAGGGTATGTTTTCGGTGGCAAAACGAATATCGGAGGTACCTTAGAGAGGTCACAAGTGAAAATTCCCAAAAGTTTTCAAATGCCACGGGAAAAACAAACAAAAAATGAGGAAAAACCGGTACTTTTTGTGCAAAACCCGTTTTCGACGAAATCGATTTTTTTATTTAGCCGTTACTCAAAAACCAAAAATTGTAGATACTTGAAATTTTCACCAAATGTTTATATTGAAATCATCTATACGTGGTAAAATTTTTGAACACTTTTGACTTTTATTGAGCTAATTATAGACAATTGAAATTTTCAATTTTTTTAAGTATTTTTTTTTAAAATAACGATAAAATTTTTTTTTTTTGCCAGAAAATCTTGAAAATTTAATACAAGGTTTCTTATAAGTTGTTCCATAACTGATAAAAAAAAATCCAAAATCGTAAGTCACAATTTTTTTTTATAAGTGCTCAAAGTTCCAATTTATACGAAATATGTAAAAATTGCGAAAATTTGCAAATAATTTTGTTGTTGAAAAATCGTAAAATTTTTTTTTTTTATAACTAAGTTTTGAAAATTTGGTACAAGGTTTTTCATTAGTTTTTCTTCAATTATCTGCAAAAAAAACTCTACCGGATTCAGACAAAAAAATTTTATGAGTGTTTGAAATTTAAATTTTTACAAAAACACGTTAAACAACGGTTTAGCCTCAAACGATTTTTGCTAATTGTTTTTTTTTTCAAAAAGTATAAGTTGTAGAAACTTGAAAATTTTATCAGTTGTTTATATTGGCATTTTCTTTATATAATTTTATTTTCAAAAGATTTCACTCATTTTTAATCAATTTATAGGCATTTGAAATATTCGATTTTTTTTATTTTTTTTTTTATAAATGTTGATAAAAAAAATGTAGCTCGGACGAAATACTTGAAAATTTAATAGAAGGGTCCACATAAGTTGTTCTAACTCCCATTCAAAAATTATAAAAATACATAGGCACAAAATTTTTTTATAAGCGTTTATAAGTGCTAATATTGACAAAATTCGTCAAAATCATGTATATTTGCTATGTATTTTGCAGTTGAAAATTCATAAAATTTTAAGTATTCAAAACTAAGAATTGTAAATTCGGTACAAAGTTTGACATACGTTTTCCTTCAATTATCTGTAAAAAAATTTGCACTGGAATAAAATCAAAAATTTTTATGAGTGTTTGAAATTACAATTTTTTCACATAATCGCGTAAAATAACAATTTAGGCATCATTGATTTTTGATATTTGTTCTTATTCAAAAAGTATAGGTCGTAGAAACTTAAAACTTTTACAAAATGTTTAAATAGGCATTTTCTTTACATAGTTGTATTTTCAAAATATTTCGTTTATTTTTTAGCTATTTATAGGCATTTGAATAATTCGATTTTTCTTAGATTTTTTTTTTATAAAAGTCGATAACAATTTTTTGGCCCTACCAAATCGCTTGAAAATTTAATAGAAGGTTTTGAATAAGTTGATCTAAGAGTGATTCAAAAATTATTCAAATATATAGGCACAATTTTTTTTTATAAGCAGTTGAAGTTCAAAAATCGACAAAATTTGTCAAAATCACGAATATTTGCAAATTATTTTGTAGTTGAAAATGTATAAAAATTTTTGTATTCAAAGATAAGAAATGAAAATATTATGTAATATCACAGCTGATAAAGATAATTAAATAGATTAAGTTTATTATAATATAATCAGTAGCTGACAGCTGTTCTATACAAAATATTGGTAGATTGTAAACACAAGGTGTATAACGTACCTTAACATGGTTGAATAGAACGTTACTAACTTCCAATTTCCAGTTATTTTAATGTGTGTATCAGTTCCATAAACATGAGGATTTTATATATTAATATTTAAATAGACGTAGCCACGGAGCATTCAGCATATATGGACGGCGGGGTCGGGTGGTACCGTCACGATAGTGCATTTAGGCAAATAATATGGTATTTACCTACGCCCTATCTATGCACATCCTGGTTTGTCCAATGCTCACGAGCAGAAGTCACATGAATAGACAAATGTAAATTTAACCCAATCTAGGATATTAAAATAAAATATATATTACAATTTAAGGCTGACATCTTCATCTTCGTTCAGAATCGTTTTTTTTTTTTATAATATAAAATAATTCCAAAATCTATCCAATAATGCCAAATCTAGCAATGAATCTCGTGTATACCACCCAACTACTGTATCCTGTACTTACCTTACAATGATTTATCATTGCATTCAAATGTAAAGTACCATACAACTAAACTATCGTAAACCAGGTGATCCCATGATAGAAAGTGCTATACACTCCTCACCATTATCTTGTCCGAGGAGCGAAGCGACGAAGGACGAACTTCCACCACCATTATCTTATCGGCTTTTTTTTTTTTGTTTTTGTGTCTGTGTACACCATAACTACTCGAAATAATGCTTCAATTTTGAACTTCAGGGTATGTTGTCGGTGGCAAAACGAATATCGGAGGTACCTTAGAGAGGTCACAAGTGAAAATTCCCAAAAGTTTTCAAATGCCACGGGAAAAACAAACAACAAATGAGGAAAAAACGGTACTTTTTGTGCAAAACCCGTTTTCGACGAAATCGATTTTTTTATTTAGCCGTTACTCAAAAACCAAAAATTGTAGATACTTGAAATTTTCACCAAATGTTTATATTGAAATCATCTATACGTGGTAAAATTTTTGAACACTTTTGACTTTTTTTGAGCTTTTTATAGACAATTTAAATTTTTGACTTTTCTTAGTTTTTTTTTCTGAAAAGTGGATAAAAAAAATTTGGCTGGACAAAAAATCTTGAAAATTTAATATAAAGTTCCTCATAAGAAGTACTTATCGGTATAAAAAAAAAAATCAAAGCGAAATGCACACCTTTTTTTTTATAAGCATAAAAAGTTTAAATTTTTATGAAATATTGAAAAATCGCGAAAATTTGAACTTATTTTTTTCTGAAATGTGGATAAAAAAAATTTGGTTGGCCATAAAACTTTGAAAATTTAGTACAAGGTTCCTCATTAGAAGTACTTATTGCTATTAAAAAAAATCAAAAATCGTGAGTCACAATTTTTTTTTATAAGCATCTAAAGTTCAAACGTTTACGAAATAATTACATGATTGCGTAAAATAATAATTTAGCCTTAAACGATTTTTGATATTTGTTCTTATTCAAAAAGTATAAGTCGAAAAAACTTGAAACTTTCACCAAATGTTTATATTGGAATCATCTATACGTAGTACAATTTTTGTAAACTTTAGACTTTTTTTGAGCTTTTAATAGACAATTGAAATTTTCAACTTTTCTTTGTTTTTTTTTCTAAAATGTGGATAAAAAAAATTTGACTGGACAAAAATTCTTGAAAATTTAATACAAGGTACCTAATATGTCGAACTTATCGGTATAAAAAAAAAATTCAAAGCGTAATGCACAATTTTTTTTTTATAAGCATAAAAAGTTCATATTTTTACGAAATGTGTAGAAAATCGCGAAAATTTGAAGTTATTTTGCAGTTGAAAATTCATAAAATTTTAGGTATTCAAAACTAAGAATTGTAAATTCGGTACAAAGTTTGACATACGTTTTCCTTCAATTATCTGTAAAAAAATTTGCACTGGAATAAAATCAAAAATTTTTATGAGTGTTTGAAATTACAATTTTTTCACATAATCGCGTAAAATAACAATTTAGGCATCATTCATTTTTGATATTTGTTCTTATTCAAAAAGTATAGGTCGTAGAAACTTAAAACTTTTACAAAATGTTTAAATAGGCATTTTCTTTACATAGTTGTATTTTCAAAATATTTCGTTTATTTTTTAGCTATTTATAGGCATTTGAATAATTCGATTTTTCTTAGATTTTTTTTTATAAAAGTCGATTACAATTTTTTGGCCCTACCAAATCGCTTGAAAATTTAATAGAAGGTTTTGAATAAGTTGATCTAAGAGTGATTCAAAAATTATTCAAATACATAGGCACAATTTTTTTTTATAAGCAGTTGAAGTTCAAAAATCGACAAAATTTGTCAAAATCACGAATACTTGCAAATTATTTTGTAGTTGAAAATGTATAAAAATTTTTGTATTCAAAGATAAGAAATGAAAATATTATGTAATATCACAGCTGATAAAGATAATTAAATAGATTAAGTTTATTATAATATAATCAGTAGCTGACAGCTGTTCTATACAAAATATTGGTAGATTGTAAACACAAGGTGTATAACGTACCTTTACATGGTTGAATAGAACGTTATTAACTTCCAATTTCCAGTTATTTTAATGTGTGTATCAGTTCCATAAACATGCGGATTTTATATATTATTATTAATTATTAATATTTAAATAGACGTAGCCACGGAGCATTCAGCATATATGGACGGCGGGGTCGGGTGGTACCGTCACGATAGTGCATTTAGGCAAATAATATGGTATTTACCCACGCCCTATCTATGCACATCCTGGTTTGTCCAATGCTCACGAGCAGAAGTCACATGAATAGACAAATGTAAATTTAACCCAATCTAGGATATTAAAATAAAATATATATTACAGTTTAAGGCTGACATCTTCATCTTCGTTCAGAATCGTTTTTTTTTTTATAATATAAAATAATTCCAAAATCTATCCAATAATGCCAAATCTAGCAATGAATCTCGTGTATCCCACCCAACTACTGTATCCTGTACTTACCTTACAATGATTTATCATTGCATTCAAATGTAAAGTACCATACAACTAAACTATCGTAAACCAGGTGATCCCATGATAGAAAGTGCTGTACACTCCTCACCATTATCTTGCCCGAGGAGCGAAGCGACGAAGGACGAACTTCCACCACCATTATCTTATCGGCTTTTTTTAATTTAAGGCTTCAAATACAAAGGTTTATTAGCCTACAATGGTTTACATGTCTGGTGGTAACATTTAGGTAGAAGAAATTTGGTTTTTTATATTAATAATTTATAAATATAATTTAAATGTTAATAGTTATAATGTGGCGTCGTTGATCCATTGCCTTATATATTCGCTGTGAGGTCGGCCATCTTGATGAAATTTGTTATGGTTTTTTCTTGTCCTGGTCCGAGTGCGTCTTTGAGTGAGGTGGTGTTTATGTTTGCTTTTTTTCTGGCATCGTGGTAAACGGGGCATTCGAGGAATATGTGATTAATAGTGAGTTCACAGTCGCACCTGGGTTTGAGCTCCTTACGCATAAGATACGAGTGTGTGATTCTAGTGTGTCCAATACGTACGCTGGTGACCATGGTCTCTTTATGTCTTGTAAGCTTGACTGGTGAGTCCGGCCATTTTTTAGTTGATAGTTTTATTCGTCTGAATTCATTGTTTTGATTGGTTTGATTCTGCCAGAGAATATAAAATTTCGTTTCGAGGACGCGGACAGTTTTGTTTTATTACACAATGTATACGTTGGTGTACTGACCACCACGTGCCGGTCAGCTGTATTATTATTATTATTATTATTATTATTATTTCGGTTGTGTTTGATATCACGTCGCATCGCAACCGGCGCGTGCCAGCAGGTCGTGACGGCGGCGGCGGTGCGCTCGTACATTTTTCCCGATTCCTTGTAAATTAGCCACTCCGCGTTTTCGCTTTGAATCGGTCCGATCGGCTGAAATTATTGTCGAATAGACGACTCCGGCGTGAAATCCGCGTCGAGTGTAGGACGTTTGTGTTTCTTACGTTATGATATTATCCGGCCGCTTTTGGTCGCCAGACGTGATTGGTCTCGGGAAAAATCAATGGTTCTCGGTGAATCTGCCGCAGAGTTTTTTTTAATACCGGCGCTGATCCATGCCGGTCGTCATTGGCGATCCGCGGTGCCAACGTTTATTTTCACCGTCACAGTTCGCTTCTGTTTTTAATTTGAAAACGAGCGCTCGATCACTCGACAATGGCTCTTTCATAGAACACGGTGTCCCACGAGAATTTGACCTTAGCGATATCTCTCGAGATAATGAAGATAATCGAATTTTATTTTTTTTTTGTTTTTTGTTTTTTTTTTTTTATTACACTCACCGGGATACCTACGGACTACGAGTAATTCATATTTGAAATGTTTTAGTAAAAATTTGAAAATAATAACTTTTTATTTTTGTTTAAAAATTTTAAGTCAACCTTTTGATAGAGTTTATTTTCTAAAAATGTTGATGTTTCAACTTTTATTTTCATAATTTTTAATAATTTTTTTTTTTTCTGAAAAATGTACGTATTGTTGAACATTTTAAATATCGCATTAAAATTATGATCAGAAAATTGTAATTTATTGTGATAATTTGTATCTTGCGATAATTAGAAGAGTAATAAATGATAAAGCAATAATTATCAGAAAATGAAATGAATCGATAGTAATTATATTTGAATAAAATAGTGTTAGATAATATTATATTGTTTTTTCGGAAAACTAAACATTTTTTTTTTTAAATAATCAACTTAATGACAGTAAAAGTTGAAATATTGAAATTTTCAGAAAAATAAATTCTTTAAAATGGCTTTCTTCGTGTTGTTTGAAAAAATTTCAATAAATCGTCATTCTTTTTAGTGTTTTACCGAATCATTTAAAATAATTAAAACGTAAAATATTTGTAGTCTTTGGTCTTGGAAGTCTTCTTACACAAACAGAATTCTATTATTTTCATTATTTCGTAGAAATCACAATGGTCAAAGGACACTCAGTATTCGTTCTGCGAAAAACGTCATATGTGATCCATAGAGAGTCTTCGCGATATGTGTGCACGTTGTGTAACATTCTATATACACGCGTTTGATGGCTTTTTTTTTTACGCAGCGTTACTTTGCAAAAGCCTCCCTTCACGTATGCAAAAAAAAAAAAAATCGACTTTTTAACAGAAAGCTCCATAATACGTGTTGATATACAAGAAAACAGAGTTGACGTCGAGTAATAATTACATTGCCGACGGATTTGGAAGTTATATTTTGTAGCGTGCCGACGATGTTGATGTTGACACAGTGTACGTAGCGGCAACAACAGTGCTGACGTCCCAGCAATTCAAATAATAAATCGGACGTTTAAATGATTTAATTTAATTAACGACATAATAACGAAACACAGTACAAGTTAAAATTTAGTAGTGAAAGACTATTGATGTCGAGTGGTGTGAAGTTGCTTAATCTCGGGTAGCCGAATACGTCTGATTAGTAGCCAGTCCATGGCTTGTCACATAGTCGACGTTGACCTCAATCCAGTGATATCTGACGTGGTAAGCGTCTTTTTGTGTTTTTTTTTTTTGTATTAGAGGATTTTGGCGGTGCGTGTGCGATTTCCGTGTTTATGGTCACTATTGTGTTACAATTATTAGGCCTTGACGTATTAATAAGTTCTGGCACGTGTATGATTTACGTTAATTGTAATGTGCAATATTAAGTTGATAAATGTGTTGGATGTACAGTATATACACACATACATATATACATATTATACAGCTTATTTCATTAATGACTAATAATTTAATATTACCAGAGTATTTATTTTACGACTTGATTAGTATGTTTATTAGAATATTATATAGAATATTACAATTTCGTATCTTACGTGGTTTTTCACGAGGATTTACCATTAACGACTAAACTTTATACATTTATTAATATTTCATGTTCGATCGTAATACGACGAAAACGCAAAAAAAAATTATATTTTTGTGAAAAAATATTTTTGTCTACTTACTTATTTTTTATTTACGTGATTTTTTAGTATTTTAGTTTTAATAAAATGGTAACTGCCATATACAAGATAAAATCATGAAAACGAATAACTTTTAAAAAAAATAATTTTATTCAAGTTTCTATTATTGAACCGATGGTTTTAGAGACATTGACATTTTAAGTTCAATGTTGCGGAGTAGTGACAATACTTTTAGCGAGATATTCCCTACTTTTCCACTTCGCTACTCTACATTTTAAATGCCTTAAAATGCCTTATATTTCTTTAGTTATAAGTCAAATAATAAATATTTTCAAAAAAAAAATATTTTCTTTCAATTTTCATAATAATATGAATATGATCTTATTCGAATAGAGGTTGTCATTGAATAAAATTGAAAACTCAAAAACACTTGGATGAGAAAATAAAAAAAGGCTGTTTTTTTTTCTTTCATAAGAATGTAATTTTATTTGTTTTTTAAACTGTATATGAAAACAAAGTCAAATATATGCGTTATACATGGTCAAATCGTAATTGACGAATTTTCGTGTGGCGTCTTGCATACGTCGGGACTTATCTTCCATGAATTTGGTGTTACGTCATACCTAAAAATATAGCACATCAAAAAATCCATAACTACCGAACCGGTTCTCACAAAGACCTGTCAATTTAATGCTAGGCACTACAGCGGATAAATTGTTAGCGTAAATCGATCGTAGTTCGTTTTTTTTTTTTTTTTTTTCATGACCGTTTGTTTTTGGCAAATGCACGCCGACATGTGATTCTCCGCGGGTATGCAAAACGATTGGTAAACTAACGAGCGGTGGTGGCAGAAACGCGGTGTGTTATTTTCGAGAGACGTGCAACGATCCGGGACGACGATTTCAGTTTTCATCCGGGTGTGCGAGCGTACGAACGAATAGATTTTAATATTTCACTATGCTATTTCTAAGTGTTCAATTCTAATGTGTTCATTTTTACGGAATAAATGTTACTAAAATGTAAAACTCGAGTTTAAAATTGTATTCATTACAAACGTAATCGTGATTTGAGTTGTTTTTTTGTCAAACGAGTACGGATATAATTGAATTATAACATTTATAATTTTATTATTCTAAGAATAAACACCCAAAAATGATTGGTGTTGTGTGATATTCTCATTACGGACACTACAGAAATAATAATAATTTATTTAAACATTACCCTGATTAATTGAGTACAATGTAAAATTTATAATTATTAAAAAAAAAAAAAACAAATTACCCGTAATTATAAATTAACGCTTTAACTCCGTTGGACTTTTTTTTTTTTTTACCAAGAGCGTGCCAAAGAGATGGTCTTTGGGATTTTGCAAAACATCCCAAGATTGACAATTTTGAATTATAAATATTATGAAGGGAAGCGGATAAATGTTATATGAAAAAACTCTGAAACACGTTGACGCTTAGTGAATTTTTTGTTTTTTTGTTTGTTTGTTTTTTTTTTTTAATGAGAGATCAGAATTTCAAATCAAACTTATTAAAAATTCTTTGTTATATTATAAACAAAATGCGATTTCGAATTCGAATTATTCGATCTGACGCAAGGGATTTAGAATTCGACCTACTAATCTCCGCCGGAAGTCGATAATTTTCAAAGCGAAGACATGAAAAACAACACGATAACACATCATGAAAACCGAGCTCAGCGACAGGAGCTCGGAAACACACGGCACGGTAATATCGCGTTATTACGACACTGCTTGCATACGATTATCGCGTTGCACCAACTGAATCATAAATAATTTGTTATTTCACGGTACCGCCGAAATTATATTATTGTAATATCTACGTAATGGCTGTTAAAGACACTGCGACTCTTTGTGCGTCCTCGTACACCGACGCGCGGTCGGTCGGACGGTGGGCTGAGTGGGTAGGAACGATGTGTTTAACACCCCGACATTATGCGGCTGCGGCGGCAGCAGAGTTATGAGTATTATAGTCGCAATTAAAACGTGATGACGGAGGGGGACGAGATAATACGGCAATGCGGTGATATTTTATTGCGATATTATAATATAACACATTATAAAGGAACCTCATATACATTTGGATCCTTATGCGTCGTAGTAGGCTAGTACTTAGAACAGATTTTTTAAAATTCATTCTCTACAACAGTCGAATACAATTTTCAAATTTGTGCAAAATCAAAAAGTAATTTTTTTCCGGTAATTACACAACGTAGCCGAGAGTTTTTGAAATTTTTTGCACGTACAATATGTTATCGTTTCGCGGCATTATACAAGTAAGATTTCTTTCGTCATTATTCTTTTGTCGAAACAAATGTTAGCTAATATTCTGATTCGTTTTAACAACGCTCGGAATAATCAGTGTAGTGGTGTCCAAGACCTCCGATGTAAAACATTTTTCAGTCACATTGTTTTTTTTTTTTTTTTTTTTTGGTATAAAAAGATGTTTTGCTTGTTGAGCCCGAAAAAATAATACGGATTTTATTCTTACAGTTTCAGATTTTTCTTGATAAATGTGTAGCACTTATACATCTTAATGTATAAGCATTTTTATATTTACGTGGTAATTTTTACAGAACGATGTGTGTGTGTGTGTGTGTGTGTGTGTGTGTGTGTGTGTGTGTGTGTGTGTGTGTGTGTGTGTGTATAATATCCCACACATTTAATACAGACTATAACAGGATCGTATTTAAATGTAAAAATATTTCACTTTAGTTGTATGTATTATTTTTATTTTTATTGAAAAGTCTCGTTTTTCGGAAGGTTTTATCTCATACAATTTCCAAGACTTGATATAAAAACCTAAAAATGAAATAACATCTTATTCATATGATTGGTACTTAAAGTACTGAAATAATACAAAGAACGTTGTTTCGGATTTTTTCACATATGTGTTTAAAGTTTGAATTGTTACAAAAAATCATGAATTACGCGTAAATTAGCGATATTTTCCAATAAAAACCTTATTCAATTCGAAATTATTATCCACTAAACATTTTATTTGGCCAATAGATTCACCACGATATTCCTGTCTATAGTTCAAGTTTCCTAAAGATTGTCTCAATAAATTATTTTTAACATGCATTTTAAGTTGAAATAACTTTTATTTTTTATTTAAATAACACTTTTTACCTAAAATTTCAAATTTTTTTTTTATTTTAATTTTCTAAAATTCGTTAATTTTTTATTTTAAAATATAAAATGTATATGCTTGCTAATTTGTAAGTAACCATAGTAATATTTACATTTGTAGAGTAGTTGAATGCGTTAAATTTGTTTAATATAATGTAGAAGTTTTTAAATACGATGAAATTGAAAATGTTTGAGAATATTATTAAATCGATGTAGATGTTTAAGATTATTATTCCAGTACTTTTTAATTTGAATATTGTATCAATTTTTTACTATAAGGTTTTTTCTGTTTTAGATTCTGAACGAAGTGAAGAATGTATTGATTTTACTATGATGTGTGTTTTTTTTTTTTTTTTTTGTATTTTTTTTTTTTTTTTGTTTTTGTGTCTGTGTACACCATAACTACTCGAAATAATGCTTCAATTTTGAACTTCAGGGTATGTTTTCGGTGGCAAAACGAATATCGGAGGTACCTTAGAGAGGTCACAAGTGAAAATTCCCAAAAGTTTTCAAATGCCACGGGAAAAACAAACAAAAAATGAGGAAAAAACGGTACTTTTTGTGCAAAACCCGTTTTCGACGAAATCGATTTTTTTATTTAGCCGTTACTCAAAAACCAAAAATTGTAGATACTTGAAATTTTCACCAAATGTTTATATTGAAATCATCTATACGTGGTAAAATTTTTGAACACTTTTGACTTTTTTTGAGCTTTTTATAGACAATTTAAATTTTTGACTTTTCTTAGTTTTTTTTTCTGAAAAGCGGATAAAAAAAATTTGGCTGGACAAAAAATCTTGAAAATTTAATATAAAGTTCCTCATAAGAAGTACTTATCGGTATAAAAAAAAAATTCAAAGCGAAATGCACACCTTTTTTTTTATAAGCATAAAAAGTTTAAATTTTTATGAAATATTGAAAAATCGGGAAAATTTGAACTTATTTTTTTCTGAAATGTGGATAAAAAAAATTTGGTTGGCCATAAAACTTTGAAAATTTAGTACAAGGTTCCTCATTAGAAGTACTTATTGCAATTAAAAAAAATCAAAAATCGTGAGTCACAATTTTTTTTTATAAGCATCTAAAGTTCAAACGTTTACGAAATAATTACATGATTGCGTAAAATAATAATTTAGCCTTAAACGATTTTTGATATTTGTTCTTATTCAAAAAGTATAAGTCGAAAAAACTTGAAACTTTCACCAAATGTTTATATTGGAATCATCTATACGTAGTACAATTTTTGTAAACTTTAGACTTTTTTTGAGCTTTTAATAGACAATTGAAATTTTCAACTTTTCTTTGTTTTTTTTTCTGAAATGTGGATAAAAAAAATTTGACAGGACAAAAATTCTTGAAAATTTAATACAAGGTACCTAATATGTCGAACTTATCGGTATAAAAAAAAAATTCAAGGCGTAATGCACAATTTTTTTTTTATAAGCATAAAAGTTCATATTTTTACGAAATGTGTAGAAAATCGCGAAAATTTGAAGTTATTTTGCAGTTGAAAATTCATAAAATGTTAAGTATTCAAAACTAAGAATTGTAAATTCGGTACAAAGTTTGGCATACGTTTTCCTTCAATTATCTGTAAAAAAATTTGCACTGGAATAAAATCAAAAATTTTTATGAGTGTTTGAAATTACAATTTTTTCACATAATCGCGTAAAATAACAATTTAGGCATCATTGATTTTTGATATTTGTTCTTATTCAAAAAGTATAGGTCGTAGAAACTTAAAACTTTTACAAAATGTTTAAATAGGCATTTTCTTTACATAGTTGTATTTTCAAAATATTTCGTTTATTTTTTAGCTATTTATAGGCATTTGAATAATTCGATTTTTCTTAGATTTTTTTTTATAAAAGTCGATAACAATTTTTTGGCCCTACCAAATCGCTTGAAAATTTAATAGAAGGTTTTGAATAAGTTGATCTAAGAGTGATTCAAAAATTATTCAAATACATAGGCACAATTTTTTTTTATAAGCAGTTGAAGTTCAAAAATCGACAAAATTTGTCAAAATCACGAATATTTGCAAATTATTTTGTAGTTGAAAATGTATAAAAATTTTTGTATTCAAAGATAAGAAATGAAAATTTAATACAAGATTGTTAATAAATTTTGCTTACGATAAGTATAAAAATACCGCGATACGTTAAATTAAAAAAAAATTTGAATGATTGTCTGAATCTATAATTATAACCTATAAATATAATTATATATAACGCGCCGGGAAAAACCCTTAAAAAATGAGGGAAAAACGGTATATTTTACGCAAAACCAGTTTTCGACAAAATCAAATTTTTTATTTTGCTATAACTCAAAAACTAATCGATGTAAATACTTGAAATTTTCACCAAATGTTTAGATTAGCGTTCTCTATACACCGTTAAATTTTCAAAGTATTTTGACTTTTATTGAGCTAATTATAGACAATTGAAATTTTCAATTTTTTTTAAGTATTTTTTTTTAAAATAACGATAAAATTTTTTTTTTTTGCCAGAAAATCTTGAAATTTAATACAAGGTTTCTTATAAGTTGTTCCATAACTGATAAAAAAAAATCCAAAATCGTAAGTCACAATTTTTTTTTATAAGTGCTCAAAGTTCCAGTTTATACGAAATATGTAAAAATTGCGAAAATTTGCAAATCATTTTGTTGTTGAAAAATCGTAAAATTTTATTCTTTTATAACTAAGTTTTGAAAATTTGGTACAAGGTTTTTCATTAGTTTTTCTTCAATTATCTGCAAAAAAAACTCTACCGGATTCAGACAAAAAAATTTTATGAATGTTAGAAATTTAAATTTTTACAAAAACACGTTAAACAACGGTTTAGCCTCAAACGATTTTTGCTATTTGTTTTTTTTTCAAAAAGTATAAGTTGTAGAAACTTGAAAATTTTATCTGTTGTTTATATTGGCATTTGTTTTATACAATTTTATTTTCAAAAGATTTCACTCATTTTTAATCAATTTATAGGCATTTGAAATATTCGATTTTTTTTATTTTTTTTTTATAAATGTTGATAAAAAAAATTTAGCTCGGACGAAATACTTGAAAATTTAATAGAAGGGTCCACATAAGTTGTTCTAACTCCCATTCAAAAATTATAAAAATACATAGGCACACAATTTTTTTATAAGCGTTTATAAGTGCTAATATTGACAAAATTCGTCAAAATCATGTATATTTGCTATGTATTTTGTAGGTAAAAATTCATAAAAAATTTTTTATTCGAAGCTAACAATTGAAATTTTAATACAAGGTTGGCCATAAGTTCAAACAGTCAATATTTGACAATTTTTACAAAATCAAAACTTTACACCTAAAATAACAATTTACCGTAAAATAATTTTGGATTTATGCTATTTTTCTTTAAGTACTCGTTATAGAGATTTTAAACTTTTACTAAGTGCTTAAATTTGAATTTTCTTTCCATAGTTTAATTTTTTAAATATTTTGCTTAATTTTAAACTATATATATATATATATTATATATATATATATATATATATATATATATATATATATATATATATATATATATATATATATATATACATTTGTAACTCTGTCATTTGTAAACTTGTAAGAGTGATTCAAAAATCATTCAAATACATAGGCACAATTTTTTTTATATGCAGTTGAAGTTCAAAAATCGACAAAATTTGTAGTTGAAAATGTATAAAAAATTTCTATTCAAAGTTAAGAAATGAAAATTTAATACAAGGGTGTTCATAAGTTTTTCTTGCAAAAAGTATAAAAATATCATGATCGGTTCAATTAAAAAATGTTAACGGGCGTCTGAAACTGTAATTTCTACAAAAATTCAGGAGTTAAATTACGATTTACTATAAACATATTATTCACTGACAATTCATCTTCGTTCAGAATCGTTTTAGATTCTGAACGAAGTGAAGAATGTATTGATTTTACTATGATGTGTGTTTTAGATTCTGAACGAAGTGAAGAATGTATTGATTTTACTATGATGTGTGTTTTTTTTTTTTTTTTTTTGTTTTTTTTTTTTTTTTTTTTTTTTTTTTTTTGTTTTTTTTTTTGTTTTTGTGTCTGTGTACACCATAACTACTCGAAATAATGCTTCAATTTTGAACTTCAGGGTATGTTTTCGGTGGCAAAACGAATATCGGAGGTACCTTAGAGAGGTCACAAGTGAAAATTCCCAAAAGTTTTCAAATGCCACGGGAAAAACAAACAAAAAATGAGGAAAAACCGGTACTTTTTGTGCAAAACCCGTTTTCGACGAAATCGATTTTTTTATTTAGCCGTTACTCAAAAACCAAAAATTGTAGATACTTGAAATTTTCACCAAATGTTTATATTGAAATCATCTATACGTGGTAAAATTTTTGAACACTTTTGACTTTTATTGAGCTAATTATAGACAATTGAAATTTTCAATTGTTTTAAGTATTTTTTTTTAAAATAACGATAAAATTTTTTTTTTTTGCCAGAAAATCTTGAAAATTTAATACAAGGTTTCTTATAAGTTGTTCCATAACTGATAAAAAAAAATCCAAAATCGTAAGTCACAATTTTTTTTTATAAGTGCTCAAAGTTCCAATTTATACGAAATATGTAAAAATTGCGAAAATTTGCAAATAATTTTGTTGTTGAAAAATCGTAAAATTTTTTTATTTTATAACTAAGTTTTGAAAATTTGGTACAAGGTTTTTCATTAGTTTTTCTTCAATTATCTGCAAAAAAAACTCTACCGGATTCAGACAAAAAAATTTTATGAGTGTTTGAAATTTAAATTTTTACAAAAACACGTTAAACAACGGTTTAGCCTCAAACGATTTTTGCTAATTGTTTTTTTTTTCAAAAAGTATAAGTTGTAGAAACTTGAAAATTTTATCAGTTGTTTATATTGGCATTTTCTTTATATAATTTTATTTTCAAAAGATTTCACTCATTTTTAATCAATTTATAGGCATTTGAAATATTCGATTTTTTTTATTTTTTTTTTTTATAAATGTTGATAAAAAAGATGTAGCTCGGACGAAATACTTGAAAATTTAATAGAAGGGTCCACATAAGTTGTTCTAACTCCCATTCAAAAATTATAAAAATACATAGGCACAAAATTTTTTTATAAGCGTTTATAAGTGCTAATATTGACAAAATTCGTCAAAATCATGTATATTTGCTATGTATTTTGCAGTTGAAAATTCATAAAATTTTAAGTATTCAAAACTAAGAATTGTAAATTCGGTACAAAGTTTGAAATACGTTTTCCTTCAATTATCTGTAAAAAAATTTGCACTGGAATAAAATCAAAAATTTTTATGAGTGTTTGAAATTACAATTTTTTCACATAATCGCGTAAAATAACAATTTAGGCATCATTGATTTTTGATATTTGTTCTTATTCAAAAAGTATAGGTCGTAGAAACTTAAAACTTTTACAAAATGTTTAAATAGGCATTTTCTTTACATAGTTGTATTTTCAAAATATTTCGTTTATTTTTGAGCTATTTATAGGCATTTGAATAATTCGATTTTTCTTAGATTTTTTTTTATAAAAGTCGATAACAATTTTTTGGCCCTACCAAATCGCTTGAAAATTTAATAGAAGGTTTTGAATAAGTTGATCTAAGAGTGATTCAAAAATTATTCAAATACATAGGCACAATTTTTTTTTATAAGCAGTTGAAGTTCAAAAATCGACAAAATTTGTCAAAATCACGAATATTTGCAAATTATTTTGTAGTTGAAAATGTATAAAAATTTTTGTATTCAAAGATAAGAAATGAAAATATTATGTAATATCACAGCTGATAAAGATAATTAAATAGATTAAGTTTATTATAATATAATCAGTAGCTGACAGCTGTTCTATACAAAATATTGGTAGATTGTAAACACAAGGTGTATAACGTACCTTTACATGGTTGAATAGAACGTTACTAACTTCCAATTTCCAGTTATTTTAATGCGTGTATCAGTTCCATAAACATGCGGATTTTATATATTATTATTAATTATTAATATTTAAATAGACGTAGCCACGGAGCATTCAGCATATATGGACGGCGGGGTCGGGTGGTGCCGTCACGATAGTGCATTTAGGCAAATAATATGGTATTTACCTACGCCCTATCTATGCACATCCTGGTTTGTCCAATGCTCACGAGCAGAAGTCACATGAATAGACAAATGTAAATTTAACCCAATCTAGGATATTAAAATAAAATATATATTACAATTTAAGGCTGACATCTTCATCTTCGTTCAGAATCGTTTTTTTTTTTATAATATAAAATAATTCCAAAATCTATCCAATAATGCCTAATCTAGCAATGCATCTCGTGTATCCCACCCAACTACTGTATCCTGTACTTAACTTACAATGATTTATCATTGCATTCAAATGTAAAGTACCATACAACTAAACTATCGTAAACCAGGTGATCCCATGATAGAAAGTGCTATACACTCCTCACCATTATCTTGTCCGAGGAGCGAAGCGACGAAGGACGAACTTCCACCACCATTATCTTATCGGCTTTTTTTTTTTTTTTTTTTGTTTTTTTTTTTTTTTTTTTTTGTTTTTTTTTTTGTTTTTGTGTCTGTGTACACCATAACTACTCGAAATAATGCTTCAATTTTGAACTTCAGGGTATGTTTTCGGTGGCAAAACGAATATCGGAGGTACCTTAGAGAGGTCACAAGTGAAAATTCCCAAAAGTTTTCAAATGCCACGGGAAAAACAAACAAAAAATGAGGAAAAACCGGTACTTTTTGTGCAAAACCCGTTTTCGACGAAATCGATTTTTTTATTTAGCCGTTACTCAAAAACCAAAAATTGTAGATACTTGAAATTTTCACCAAATGTTTATATTGAAATCATCTATACGTGGTAAAATTTTTGAACACTTTTGACTTTTATTGAGCTAATTATAGACAATTGAAATTTTCAATTGTTTTAAGTATTTTTTTTTAAAATAACGATAAAATTTTTTTTTTTTGCCAGAAAATCTTGAAAATTTAATACAAGGTTTCTTATAAGTTGTTCCATAACTGATAAAAAAAAATCCAAAATCGTAAGTCACAATTTTTTTTTATAAGTGCTCAAAGTTCCAATTTATACGAAATATGTAAAAATTGCGAAAATTTGCAAATAATTTTGTTGTTGAAAAATCGTAAAATTTTTTTATTTTATAACTAAGTTTTGAAAATTTGGTACAAGGTTTTTCATTAGTTTTTCTTCAATTATCTGCAAAAAAAACTCTACCGGATTCAGACAAAAAAATTTTATGAGTGTTTGAAATTTAAATTTTTACAAAAACACGTTAAACAACGGTTTAGCCTCAAACGATTTTTGCTAATTGTTTTTTTTTTCAAAAAGTATAAGTTGTAGAAACTTGAAAATTTTATCAGTTGTTTATATTGGCATTTTCTTTATATAATTTTATTTTCAAAAGATTTCACTCATTTTTAATCAATTTATAGGCATTTGAAATATTCGATTTTTTTTATTTTTTTTTTTTATAAATGTTGATAAAAAAGATGTAGCTAGGACGAAATACTTGAAAATTTAATAGAAGGGTCCACATAAGTTGTTCTAACTCCCATTCAAAAATTATAAAAATACATAGGCACAAAATTTTTTTATAAGCGTTTATAAGTGCTAATATTGACAAAATTCGTCAAAATCATGTATATTTGCTATGTATTTTGCAGTTGAAAATTCATAAAATTTTAAGTATTCAAAACTAAGAATTGTAAATTCGGTACAAAGTTTGAAATACGTTTTCCTTCAATTATCTGTAAAAAAATTTGCACTGGAATAAAATCAAAAATTTTTATGAGTGTTTGAAATTACAATTTTTTCACATAATCGCGTAAAATAACAATTTAGGCATCATTGATTTTTGATATTTGTTCTTATTCAAAAAGTATAGGTCGTAGAAACTTAAAACTTTTACAAAATGTTTAAATAGGCATTTTCTTTACATAGTTGTATTTTCAAAATATTTCGTTTATTTTTGAGCTATTTATAGGCATTTGAATAATTCGATTTTTCTTAGATTTTTTTTTATAAAAGTCGATAACAATTTTTTGGCCCTACCAAATCGCTTGAAAATTTAATAGAAGGTTTTGAATAAGTTGATCTAAGAGTGATTCAAAAATTATTCAAATACATAGGCACAATTTTTTTTTATAAGCAGTTGAAGTTCAAAAATCGACAAAATTTGTCAAAATCACGAATATTTGCAAATTATTTTGTAGTTGAAAATGTATAAAAATTTTTGTATTCAAAGATAAGAAATGAAAATATTATGTAATATCACAGCTGATAAAGATAATTAAATAGATTAAGTTTATTATAATATAATCAGTAGCTGACAGCTGTTCTATACAAAATATTGGTAGATTGTAAACACAAGGTGTATAACGTACCTTTACATGGTTGAATAGAACGTTACTAACTTCCAATTTCCAGTTATTTTAATGTGTGTATCAGTTCCATAAACATGCGGATTTTATATATTATTATTAATTATTAATATTTAAATAGACGTAGCCACGGAGCATTCAGCATATATGGACGGCGGGGTCGGGTGGTGCCGTCACGATAGTGCATTTAGGCAAATAATATGGTATTTACCTACGCCCTATCTATGCACATCCTGGTTTGTCCAATGCTCACGAGCAGAAGTCACATGAATAGACAAATGTAAATTTAACCCAATCTAGGATATTAAAATAAAATATGTATTACAATTTAAGGCTGACATCTTCATCTTCGTTCAGAATCGTTTTTTTTTTATAATATAAAATAATTCCAAAATCTATCCAATAATGCCTAATCTAGCAATGCATCTCGTGTATCCCACCCAACTACTGTATCCTGTACTTAACTTACAATGATTTATCATTGCATTCAAATGTAAAGTACCATACAACTAAACTATCGTAAACCAGGTGATCCCATGATAGAAAGTGCTATACACTCCTCACCATTATCTTGTCCGAGGAGCGAAGCGACGAAGGACGAACTTCCACCACCATTATCTTATCGGCTTTTTTTTTTTTATAATATAAAATAATGTCCTAATCTATCCTATAATGCCTAATCTATCAATACATCTCGTGTATCCCACCCAACTCCTGTATCTCTACTCATCACCATAATCTTGTCCGAGGAGCGGAGCGACGATGGACGAACTTCCACCACCATTGTCTTACCGGCTTTTTTTTTTTTCATTTACCTATTTGATATTAAAATTATAGCTTGACTTTTGCTTTAGATTTGTTTTCCAAAAATAATGGTTCGTCAGTTATTTCAATTTTAGATAAAGGCATACCTATTGCACGTAACGTTCATCAATTTTAAAAGGGACTTATCTTACATCTAATGTACTCTACAACCAACACCACTATCTTGTGATAGCACTGAAAAATATCCATGGAGCGAAGAACGTTCAGGTATTTTTAATTTAGTATAACATTGATTACCTATAAAACAATCGTATTTCGAATTAAATATCATCGTTTTATACAATAACCCATTAGTGTCTAGATCCATTTTAGACAATGATCTAGAGCTCACTCTAACGTCAGTAAATATTTTTAATATTCCAAATTCATAATTTCTTCCGAATTTATTATAATAAACAATTTTAACAATCATTTCGGTGTACATTATAAAACATAGATTTCATTTTGTACAAATCACACGATTAACAAGAAGCACAAATGTAATTTTTCGAAAATCTTGATCTATTGTGTAGATACATTTTTATGAAATTATTTTTATCTTATCGTGATATAACGATTCGGCTATCTGTTCTTGACACTGTTTATGCCGTCGTCGAAAATAATTCAGTCAGCATCGAGTGATACAAACATCGGACTTATTGAAAATGCATAGAAAAAAGAAGCCACAAAAGGATATGCCACCCTTGTAAACCCTCTGCTCTTGCTTTTTCGTTCGCCCGATCTCTTGTCCACGATTACACGTAATATGTTATTGTCACTGGCACACATACATCACGGTCGGCGCCCCTTACCCTCCAGCCCGTAACGAATAGGATTTATAGTTAACACAAGCTCACGAAGAAAATTTAAACTGAAAGTGTGTATGTGAACGTTTGTGTGCGCAAGCGAGTGCGTGTGTGTGAGATAAAAAGAAATAATTTTTTTCGGTAAGGCTCCTTCTTACGTGACCGATATTATTTTATTGTACTATTCGACTGCAAGACACTTCCACCACACTCGGAGGGTTTTCTTCAAATATTTTACGCAAGTTTCGATGTGTGTTTTTTTTCTTTTATTATAATTTTTCTGGGGTTTTTTTTATGGCTTTTAATTCCGTCATATCTTGTTGGATCGCTTTTTTTTTTCGTTTATAAATCGCATTTTCTTTACGACCACACGAGTATTTTCTTTCTTTTTACGTACAGCCAGGGTCGTTTGGCCTCGGACGTTATATGTCTTCTAGTCGGATAGTAAAAATTTCGTTGTTGTATACGTACATATATACAATATTATAAATATATATATATATAAATATATATATACACTACCGCCGAATCTTTCCTGGCCGTCGTAAAGATAATATATTACACACAATATTATTATTATTATTATTATTATTATCATGCTGAGTCACTGGCTGGAACATGTTTTTACTGTGCGCCCGATAGCAACAAAAATAATATACGTCGTGTTATTAATTTGACTGGAGCACGTTAAGTTTGTTTTCTTAAGGTCCTCTATACTGCACAAAGTCTGTACCTTACAATTTACAACCATAAGCGCGTGTCGATTCAATTTGTTGGAGAGAGGGAGGCTTCAGTACCTACTATTTATACACTGAAAACAAACCCGTGAGGTTTAAAACACCGTTCTCGTCTGTTCTGAACTAATTATATCTCGTTTTTAGTCGTTTAGTGAATAATATAATACTCGAACAACAGTCACGGAGAAAAAATAATAATTATATGCAGGCATTGTTCATATTATATATATATATATATATATATATATATATGTGTGTGTGTGTGTGTGTGTGTGTGTGTGTGTGTGTGTGTGTGTGTGTGTGTGTGTGTGTGTGTGTGTGTGTGTGTGTGTGTGTGTGTGTGTGTGTGTGTGTGTGTGTGTGTGTGTGTGTGTGTGTATTATCTCTGGGGTGGTCGAAAGTGAGACGTGGTAGTATGGACCCACGCACTGCGGTACCACGATAACATAACAGGCAATACGAAACTGAATTCTAAAAATTAGATTCGGGGAAACCGTCGATAACCATCACAATAACAATAATGATCGCCCAATTTAAACCACCTCACTGTATTTTTTTACATTTCTTGTACAAAAAATAAATAATGCATACTAGGTTTTGAAAGCTTCGAAAAAAGTTCATATAATTTCATTTTCTCGTTACAATAATACCTTTTTTTTGTAAACCGCTAAACGAACATCAGTAGTCCATCCATATAGCTTTATTTAACCCGAATTATACTTGGCCGCTAAAATCATCTGTGTTGTATCACAATGTTGAAATATCAAAGCTTTTTAAACAAACTGTAGTTTGCGTAGTATTTCTATCGATTCTCAAGAACACCGTCAATGCGGCTTAATCAATACGCATTTACGTACTATCCGGAACTGACGTTGTATTAAGTTAACAAGTGATTTCTACGTAGAGATCACTGTCACGTGTTCGCGGGAAAGAAAACACCCAATATACGATCGATGGGCGAACGCGAACCGCCATCGTCGTTTACACGGTGATATATATACAGTTGTTCTTTCGCATCGTCTCTGCAGCGCAGTCAGTCGTTCGACTTATATAATATATTATATATATATTTTTTCTCGTTATAAAATAATAAATGATCGCACTACGAACCAGGACGTGGCACGTGTACTCTCGTCAAGTGAGACGATATGCGTGAGAAAATTTCTTCCGGGAAATTCTGGCACTGACAAGTCATACGGGATTGAATTTCTCTAATTATTAGCAGACGCACTTCGGATACAGAGTAAACAACGTTCAATCAGCCTTTAATTAGGTCCTAATGACGTAGGTCAAAGAGTATACTACACACACTCACACGCACTTATATTTCAAAAATAATATATTATTGTACCACGAGTACGTATTTTTACCATAAGTGGCACCCGTCATTGATATTAGAGTCGGGGAGGTTTGTGTTTGAAAAACCTGTTTTGCGTTCGTATCATTTACATGTATTCAGTCAGATGATACGTTTTATAGTTTTCTCGTCATACCAGTGATTTATATTTGATAGGTATACAAGCGAAATCAGAATCCTGCGTACGAGTTTACAGGATTTCGACGTATTGTATTTTATTTATTTTCCAAATGTGTTTTCATTTCTTCAGAGAAATCAGGTATTTATTTATCAATTTAACATTTTAAAGTCAAAGTGTTCGAAAACGTATTAGGTTCGAGCGTTCGGGAGTATCTAGGCACATGCCGGCGTACACCCTGTAGTCCTGTCCATGATCTGAACGTTTTGTAAGGAGAACTATCGCGTTTTCCCGTCGTCGTACAATGTAGCAACGTATTAAATCGGCGGGGCGATGATGATTTTCAAGAATTTCAATTTATGTAAGTGATTTTCAACCATACGTTAAAAAACAAAAATAAATTGACGGATTAAAAAACGCGATGGTGAAATGGTTTGAATAAATAAACAAACGGTAGCCTTAAGTTCGTGTGCCGGCGCGCCGTTGAATATTGCATACCAAATGCATGTGATGAAAGTGGATTTAAAAAAAAAAACAAAAAAAAAACAAATACGCTTTCGCGTTTCTTCCGTGGCGATTCGTTAACTAATGCAGAACAGTATTTTATTCTGGCCGTGTCAGAAACAATGCGATCCGATCGGATATTTTGTCGACGGGGGTTTTCATTCAAACGATTCACTCGTAACAGTCGATTTCAATGTCGAGGAGGTAATTAATGACCACCCCGGAGCCGCCGGTTTGTGTGAAAGAATCCACGCATCAATATTTACCGGAAGAATCTCTGGGCGCTCGACGACTTTGACGTAATAAGTTTTCGTAATTCTTTTTCACGGAACAAAAAAAAAAAACAAAAAAAAAACGCCGTTCGAGGCCGTTTTGTAGATCATTGTTGATAATTACGGATCCGCGTCCCAGCAACTCGCTCCGGCGCCGTCTTCAGGTCTTAGGCCGTGCGGGTAGCGGCAATTCGCCGGCCGCCTTGTACGATAATAGCACGCGCGGGAACGCCGTCTGCGGAACGACTTCATCAACGTCGCCGTCGTCGTGCCATACGGGCGTGTCGTAAAATATTGCGTTGTTCGTCCGGGCCGCTAAAAAGTATCCGAAGCTTGGTCTGTCCGTGTAAACGGATGTATAGATATATATTTTTGTTTTTTATTTATTTATTTATTTATTTTTTGTTTGTACTGTTGAAAAAAAAGTCAAGTGGCATTCGGGGACTGCCGCGATAAAGGTATTGCATATTAAATAAATACGAAGTTGATATAATTTAAAATTTTTTTATTATTCTAGTTATTCAGGAATTTGTATCATAGAAACTATAGGCCTATGATAAATACGTAAAATATGAAACATAAGTTTTTTTTTCTCATAAAATGAGTTTGTTTTGTTGGTATGACAATACGGTTCGCCGCGCGGTAGACAGAGAGGGGGATTACGGGATTCCATAGGTAGTGGTCACGCTTTTTCGTTACGAACAATTTTTTTTCAGTCACTACACCAGATCTGCGATAAAAGCTATGCAATAGCTTAAAAATTTGTATTCACATGCATTGCGTTAAGACAAAAACATCGTGCCGACTTATAAATTAACAAAATATTTCGAAACGGTTTATTGTAACTGTGAACAGGCCGCTGAGAAAACTCTGAGAACAGAATTAAATCGTCGAGTGATCGAATTCGATTGAATCGAGTTCTACAGAAAACTAGATTTGTTTAGGTTTCATTATTGTTCAATACTGATTTTTTTGTTTTTTGTATTTTTTTTTTTTTGGGATAAAACGACTTTTAAGTCCTAACGACTTGTTTGAATGGAAAAAAAACGAATAAACAAGAGTGTATAATAATTGTACGTTATTCGTTTTCAGAACCGTACCTAGCCTATTTTTAATTGAGACAAAATGATTTTCGCGCACTCCTGGCCCGTTTTCATATAAACTTATCTAAAATATGTTTGCACCCCCGTATCACTACAGAAAATTTAATGGGAACTAATTGGGGCTCTCTAGGTTAGTATCGTATATACTCGTAAATTATAAATTTTTTAAAAATTGCACATTTTATTTAACCATATATTATTAAATCTAAAAAACATTATACACACAATTAATGTATTGTATTGTATAATCATTACATACATATATAGTATTAAATCACACCTTCATTCTTCACACTTGACACGCTTAATGGTTTAAAAAAAACTGCTAATTTTTGGTTGTCTTCCTTTCACAGTGATTTCTTTAAAATGACGACAGTTAGTGTTGATAAATATGTATCGTATTCGCAATAACCCGAATTTATTGGAAATTTGCAGAACTCGTTTTCATGTTTATTTTAATCTACGGCGAAAACTAGCGTAATTTTCGTACGATCGGTTTATTCACATATTATAAACGGCTGTCCGGATTAAACGAAGTCCGGACTAATGAGGTCCGGAATAATGAGGTTCTTCTGTACTTATATCGAACGATGAAAAGAAAAACACAAGACTTGAAATTGATAATAATTGGTGAAAATCGATACCGAAATCCTTAAAAACAGAAATTGGTATGACAAACCGAAAATGAAACCGTAAAACATAATGGCCAGTGATTGAAACCGAAACTGTACAGCCACGTTCACACTGGGTTGTGTCGTGTAAAACGATTATCTCTGGAAGGCTTAACCACAGAATAAATGAAATCAGAAGCGTCACCTTGGCCGCCCGAAAAATCGTCCGACATATTGGATATTGAATCAGTGTGACCACACATCGAATATTAATGTTTTTCATATTTATGTTGCGTTTAAAAACACTGTTCGTAATGGTTTTTTCTCGGCGAGACCATAGAAATGACGCTTGTACGAGTTGGACGTGGATTCTATGCTATTCGTACATTTTTTGAATTTATACTTACCTACCACATTTTTATTTTGCATTAATTATTTATGTATATATCTATATAGTTTGTTATTAAATAATATAATATATATATTTTTTTTTTTCTTCAATATTTGTTTTATTTACGAGACGCCGTGAACGTGAACCATTTCATTTTTCTTATTATTTTGTTTTTTTGTTTGCGTCATGGAAGAGTTTTATATTCATAAACGTCCTAAACAATATTCAAAATGTTATATAACTAACTGTAAAAGCCACTTAATGGTAGACAAGGAAAGTCTTAGTTTTTTTTTTATTTCCTAAAGATCCGGTCAGATCAGCAATGTGGATCAAGAACAGCAAATGTGATGAACTTAAATCAATCTCCAATTTGGGTTTCAACCAGAAGTATCATTTATGTGTTGGCGCCAAATTGAAGATAGATATTAGTAATGTTCCTTTTAATCATCCTTGCAAATCTTTCAATAAAACTTATTTAATTAATTTATTTATCAGATTTAGAATTTATTCAGCAATAAAATTTTTAAATAGATCTTTAATTTCAGAAAAAAAGTTAAAAAATAGAAAATTAGCCATTCTTACCCACTTGTAAAACATAATATATTTATGACAAAGTATACTTATGTGTATCCTACTTACTATAAATCTAAATCACTACTAGTATTCTAGTGGTCATGTACCATCATTCATTAGAACATAGACTGATTATAATAATGTAGTTTTTCACATTTGTTTGCTTTTCTGAGTATGTAATGTATATTATTTTATCCAAGTCTACATCTAATTTTTTTAAAAAAAAATTAATAAATTAAGAATTAGGGAGTTGGTTACATTTTAAAAATAACCTCTCTTTACAATTTTAAATTGTTCACATTGCTAATCGACTATTTCATATTCTATAGATAATTAATCTTCATGTTTATTTAATGTTAATTGTATAATAAAATTTATTTGTATTACATGTACTTAAAGTTTAGTATGTATGCATGCATTTTCCTTTTATTTTATTTATTAATGTATATTTATAATTATTAATTATTTTAATAAATGAATTTATTATACTAGTAAAATCTATTTGTATTTTTTATTCTTCTTAATGTATATTTATAATTATTAATTATTTTAATAAATGAATTTATTATACTAGTAAAATCTATTTGTATTTGTTTTTCTTTATTTATATTAATACCTATAATGGTAACATACAATTAACCATAAAATATTTCTTTTATGGTATTTCATAAAAAAAAAGAACAAGATTATTCCAATGATTTTATTTTATTAAAAAGATATCAACAACAGACATACTACAATTGAAGGGCTCTGTGCAAGAACTAGACAGCTCAACTTTTTAAAAATTTTCAGGAAACTGAAGATTTGATAAAGATGATAGAACAAAAAAATATCATACAAATTACTTTAAAATCTATACAATTAGCCTCAGATTTTGTTGTAATACAAAAGCCTTAACTTTTTTTATTCATATCAAATTTCAATAAACAACTACAAAAATTATGGAGCTGTCCTGGTATATGTGCATAATTTCATAGTTCATTTTTTATTTAAATTTAAATTTTGTTCTCAATATTTAAGTTATAATTACTTTAAAAAAAAAAAAAAACTATTTAAAATAACACTAAATGCCATTATTTTAAGTATTTTCAAAGAATATATCATAAACAACTTGAAAAATATGAGAAAGTTAGGGTCATTAGCTGTCTTGATTTATGCACATAAATTTATAGGTAATTAACATTTTTATTTTTATTTAAATTGTTCCAGAAAACTATTAATTAGCACCACATATCATATTATAATAATATTTTATGAAAACTTGTCACAATAACTTGAAAAATCAAAAATATAATAAAGTAGGTAGGGTAATACACATTATATTGTACTCATTAGCACTTACCCTATATGTTCAAATAAAATATAATGGAAAACTGGTTTAAATATTTCGGAAACAAAATAAGTTTGTTTAATGGTTTCCATTCCTAACTTCCTAATTGTTTATAAAACCTTTTAAAACTCAAACTAAAACATTAATTTAGGAAAATAAAAATGAAACCTGAGTGAACTTTCAAATATTTTATTAAATATCAATAAATATTAAAACAAAACAAATTAGAATTAAAAACAAATATTTATAATAAAAAACACAGATTTATAGACATTATTTTTCTGTACTAGAATCTAAAATAAAAATAGTTTTCAACAAATATGGAGCTGTCTGGTTATTGCACAGAACCCTTCAATTATTTGTTAATTTTTGCATGTCATTGAATACTTGACTGTTATTAATGTTTGATTATGAGAGTATGAACACTTTATAACAAATTTAAAAATAAAGGCTACTTCCGAAGGAACGTCGTTTTTGTAAAAAATATTGCTCAACAGACAAAATTACTGCCTTTTGAAAAATCTAGAACTCCGAAAATTATAACTTCAATCTTCGATAAATGCATGGACAAAAAATAAATGCTGGTTGTACGTTTTCTTTAAATTAATTTAAACAACTTTATTAATGAATCATCACAATATAAAATCTAAATTATACAATGAATTTCACAAAGTAGAAATTATTATTTATTATATTTTAATGTATCTTAATTTAATAATTGATTAGAGTGATATCACATTTCAGCTTGTAAATATGTTCGGAAACGTAAATAACATAAAGATATTTAAGATTTTTTTTTCATGGTCACACTGATTCAATATCCAATATGTCGGACCGTTTTTTCATTTTCCCATAAGAGCAATGTAACGTTATCAAAGGTGACGCTTCTGATTTCATTTATTCTGTGGCTTAACCACGTGGTTATTTTAAAATACGCCATGTGGTATGTTGTGAATTCATTACACGTTACCACAGTAACCGGACGTCTCTTCAAAGTTGACTTCATCCAACTTTTGAACGTACAGTTGATGATTTCAACACAGATTATATTATATATTATAAATGTTACGCCGAATTCGTGTAATCGCGGGGATTCGTGAAGTCTAGGAACTTCTATCAATCTCTATCGAGGTCCGGCGTATTTTTGTTTCTCGTGGTGTGATTTTATTCTATCGATTATTTCCATGACGGCGAGTGATTCGACCGTACGTTGTTTATAATTTATTTCAACCGTGGCGATATCGTAAACGAAATTTTGATTTTGTCTTACTAATAAACGCGATTGACTAGAGTTAGGATTTAGTTTTTCCTTTGATTCTATACAATGCTATCCTAGCTAAAAATTTGATTCGTGCTCTCTTGATGCAGAATATTCTAATTTTATTTTGCATTTTTTTTTTTGTATTTTTCGGCATTTTTAGCTATAAATGCATTTTTTTGTTTTTTAAAGTCATTTTTCAACCTTTTTGTTGCATACTAAGCATTAATTATAATTCGTATATATCAGATTACAACCGGTGGGGACTGTCTATCGGTTGGTATCTCACACACACTTGTAAAAACCCGACACACTATTTTGTACTGTCAATAATAAAAGACATAATACCTACGTTTGAGTCATTATTCATATTAATAAGACTTAACAAATTGGCGACGAGGAAAACAATAAGTGATTAATTATATCGATTTATTTTTCTTTGATTTAAATCATATTTTTTTTCATACAAGTAGTGTCAAGTGTTGTATTCATATTAATACAAAATGTCAAGTTCCAAGGAAGACATAAAAATGAATCTCAATCAAATTATTGGATCTCCAGGCACATTTGAAACAGGTATGGATATCACCATTTTTGAATCGAAACTGACAAATTTTTTTTTGGCAAACTCAATCGCAAACGCTATTCAAAAAAGGGCCATATTACTATCATCTGTCAGTGAAGAAATTCATAAAGTGCTTTTCAGTTTGTGTGTTCCGAGTACGCCTAACGATGTAGAGTACGATACTTTAATGAAAAGTTTGAATAACTATTTTAAACCTGTTGACTCGTACTTTGCGGCGAGACACATTTTTTATCAAGCAAAGAAACGACAAGACGAATCGGTGTGCCAATGGGGCGCACGAGTCAAAAATCTAGCGTCCAAATGTGGTTTTACGTCAGAACTCGCCATATTGGTACGTGACATATTTGTTGTCGGAATGGGCTCAGGACCAATCCAAGACCGTCTTTTAGAAGAAGATGCGTCAAAAGTTGGCTTGACGTATTCAAAATTAATGGAAATTGCAACAACCAAAGAAGCAGCAATGAACAACAAAAGTGATTGGAAAAGAGAAGGACACTCAGAACTAAACTACCACAGCAAAACCAGGGGACCGGGTCAATCCAAGCCGAATTACAACGCGCACAAGGAATCCACGGCGAAGTGTGGGGTGTGTGGCCGTTCCAATCACTCCCAAAAAGACTGCAGATACAAAGACTACGAATGCAACAACTGCGGCAAAAAAGGTCATCTGTCCACTGTCTGCAAAAAGGGTAAGAATGTAAAGAAAAACCATAAAACGCAAAATAAATTTTTGGCCAATAATGACGAGGATGACGAAACAGTTAACTATAACCTTTCCAATACTTTCTTTTCAATAATTGATCAAAGTTTTCAAAATAGAGCTGTAAAACCGTTCACAGTAGATTTAATTGTTGAAAACAACAACATTAATTTCGAAATCGACACTGGTTCGCAACACAGCGTCATTTCAAAAAAAGTATATAGTCAACTGTTTAGTCATATCACATTAAAAAAAAATGATATCTCTCTTACCGATTACGTAGGCAATGAAATTAAGCCAATGGGAAAAATAATTGTAAATGCTGAGCATAAAAACAAAAAATTTTCTATGTGTATATACGTAATCGATAAGGGTGGTCCTCCGTTAATCGGTCGTAATGACATAAGAAAAACGAATGGTTGTAATTTGTTTAGTATAGAAAATGATAAATCTATAGATAGCATAATTAGCAAATATGAAAATGTTTTTAAAGACGAAATAGGAACCTTTAATAAATATGAAATTTCATTAAATGTTACAACTGAGGCGGTACCTAAATTTTGCAAACCCAGGTCTATTCCGTTAGCACTAAAAAACAAAGTAGAAACTGAAATTGATCGTTTAGTCAAAAGCAACATTTTGGTTCCCGTTGACCACAGTGAATGGGCAACACCTATAGTCCCAATATTGAAATCAGATGGCACGGTAAGAATTTGTGGGGATTTCAAAATTACACTTAATCCGGTATTAGTGGGCACCGAATATCCTCTCCCAAGAATAGAGCATTTGTATGCAAATATAAGTGGATCAAAATATTTTTCAAAAATTGATTTAAAGGATGCCTACCAACAAATGGTAATCAAAGAATCTGATCGTAAATATACCACCATTAACACGCACAAGGGATTATTTAGCTACACCCGCAACCCTTTCGGAATAAAATCTTCGGCAGGGGAATTCCAAAAAGCTATGGAAATTTCCACAGCAGGTTTAAATGGCATAGGTATATTTCAGGATGATATTATTGTAGCAGGTTCGACAATCACAGAGCACAATGCTCGATTAAGTAAACTTCTAGAAGTTTTATCAGATTGCGGTTTAAGAGTAAAATTTAATAAATGTAAATTTTTACAAAAATCAATCGAATATCTAGGTCACAGAGTAGACGAGAATGGTTTACACACGTTAACAAAACACACCGATGCGATAAAAAAAGCTAATGTTCCCGAAAATAAAACGTTGCTTAAATCATTTCTAGGCATGGTAACGTATTATATAAAATTTATCCCTAACGCAGCGGATATTTTAAAACCATTATATATGCTTTTACGTGATGGAAGCAAATGGCATTGGACACCAAAATGTGACCAAGCATTTAACAAAATTAAACATATTTTAACTTCAAAACCCGTATTAGCGCATTATGACGCTAAACTTCCAATTAAACTGGTGGTAGACTCATCATCTTATGCACTTGGTGCAGTACTTTCACACGTATACCCTGATCGTACAGAAAGACCTGTAGCCTACGCATCTCGAGTTTTATCCGGGTCAGAATGCAAATTTCCACAAATCGAAAAAGAAGCTCTTGCAATTATTTTTGGAGTTACGAAATTCTATGATTATTTATTTGCTAGGAAATTTCAATTAGAAACTGACCATAAACCACTAATATACATTTTTGGTGATAAGAAAGGTATTCCAATCTATGCTGCGAACAGACTGCAGCGATGGGCCTATGTTTTATCATCGTTTGATTTCGAAATAAAATATGTTAAGTCTGAAAATAATATAGCTGATTTTTTATCACGAATAAAAATTTCCAAATCTATAATCGAAAATCAAAATGAAGAATGCATTAGTTTAAATTTCATTCACGAACAATCACCGTTTACACTTGACTGGTCTAAAATAAAAATTGAAACGAGCAGAGATACTGTTCTCGCTAAATTACTTAACGCTGTCAAAACGGGGGAATGGAGTAGTGATTTTGCAAATAATTTAGAATTGAAATCTTACAATTCACGAAAGACTCAAATTTCTCTCGAACAAGGTTGCCTTTTATGGGGCTATCGTGTTATTATACCAGCTAAATTTCGAAACAACATACTGAAAGAACTTCATTCTTGTCATATGGGCGCTTCTAGTATGAAAAGTTTAGCTAGATCATATTTTTGGTGGCCAGGGATGGACAAAGAAATTGAAAATATTACTCATAATTGCGAAAATTGTCTCAATGTTAGACAAAATCCTCCAAAGTCAGTAATATCTCCTTGGAAATGGCCAGAAAAACCGTGGACTAGAGTACATTGTGATTTCTTAGGACCATTTCAAAATAAATATTTTTTCGTAATAGTTGACGCGACCACAAAATGGCTTGAGGTTTTTCCGGTAAATTCTATGACGGCAGAAATCGTCATAAATAAGTTTTCGGAAACTATAGCACGATTCGGTATTCCAAAAACAATTACGTCAGACGGCGCAAAATGTTTCACTGGTTTCAAATTTCAATCATACTGTAATAGCTTAGGTATAAGGCATATGACAGGCGCACCTTTTCACCCAGAATCAAACGGTTGTGCCGAATCAGCAGTTAAAACAATAAAAAACTTCTTTAAAAAATGTTCGACGTCAAAACCTCAATTAAACAAATTTCTGTTAATGTATCGCAATACACCTCATTCAACAACACGTGAAACGCCAGCACAGCTAATGTTAGGTCGATCAACTCGTTTACCATTTGACGCTTTAATGCCAAACACTAGTGAAGTAGTTATTAAACGACAAATTTCACAAATAAACAATGGGGGTAACAGAATAATATCATTCAAAATAGGCGAAAACGTTTTAGCTAAAGATTATAGAAACAATAATGCCAAGTGGCAAAAAGGAAAAATTACCAAATGCATGGGGAATAATATGTATGAGGTAGAACTCAAAGACGGGATGGTGTGGGAAAGACACAAGGATCAGCTACTAACTGATAAATCCACGACACCTTTAAGCAATTCTATTTCCCTCACACCAGCTAGAGATACAAATGAAAATTTAGAACACCATAAAACGGAAACAGACCCAAATTCCGATCCCGTATCAGTAATGAAAACACCCAGGCCAATAAGATCTAGGAAACCGCCTCAGCGATATTCCCCTAGCGATTATGACTAGTAACAACTATTTGTATTAGTATTAAATTTTACATTGTATAATTTCATTTGCAATACTAACATAGACATTAATAAATAATTAAAAATAAAATATATAATTAACTTTATTTTTTAAGGAAAGAGACGTTTGTATTAGTATTAAATTTTACATTGTATAATTTTCATTTGCAATACTAACATAGAAATTAAGAAATAATTAAAATAAAATATATAATTAACTTTAATTTTTAAGGAAAGAGATGTTGCATACTAAGCATTAATTATAATTCGTATATATCAGATTACAACCGGTGGGGACTGTCTATCGGTTGGTATCTCACACACACTTGTAAAAACCCGACACACTATTTTGTACTGTCAATAATAAAAGACATAATACCTACGTTTGAGTCATTATTCATATTAATAAGACTTAACACTTTTTAAGATATTTTTTCTTAAATTAATATTATTTAGGTAATTTTTTGTAGTTTTTGTACAATGTGGGGCAATTTTAGATTTTAGAGCAAATGTTAAACCAAATTTGGAAACAAATTTAATTTATTTAAAATCTAACTTTGGATTTTGACAAGTAGTAAAAAATTACACCCATTATCACGCCCATATCTCTAATAAAAATTATTATTGATAAATACATTTTTTTCACTTACTTAATTAGTTTTTTAGATCAGTTTTGCATTTTTTTCAGGGCATTTTTGTGTGTTTTTCAGGTCAGCAACATCCTAACTCTACTATTGACTATTGTCAGATTGTCTTATGCGATTATGTATACTGAAATCGCATGTATTTTTTGTTGTCAGCTCTTGATCCAGCGCAGCCTAGTTTTACGGGCACTCAAAAAAAAGAAAGAGTCGACAAGAATAGCGGTCAGTTTGTAATGGTCTTACACTCGTCCACTGTGTTTTTGGGACTCAGAGAGCCAGTGGGTCACGTCGACTTTTACTTCAACGGTGGTAAATTACAGCCATCGTGTAGTTTAGACACAAGTAAGACAATTAACACCAACATAACATTTCAGTTAATGCGTACTTTATTGTTAAGCGTTTAATTGATAATCGCATTATCACCATAGGCGTCTGTATTTATGTTGCTTTTAGCGAAAGCAATGCTCTTTGTCTTTTATAAATTTATAAAAAAAAAAACGTTTTAAAACACAGTAAATTTAAAATTTATTCTGTTGATTCGAAGCATTTAACTGAAGTAAATAACGTAGATCTGTGTTTACAATATTAAGGTCCATCGATGATAAAAAACATCGGATGTTTTAAACGAATTAAGTACAAAAAAACTACGTCATTATTGGTCAGCATTTATATAAACAAAATAAGTTCAAGGCTCAGGCATAATTCTATCAAAGGATTTATCATTTAAGCTGCGTATTAATTCAAAATCAACTTATAGTAAGGTATTGGAGATATTTTGATTTGTCAAACGCATTTGTTGGGGATTCTCATGTATAAATAGTTTTTAAGTTTTATACTTTGCACGGGTCTCCGTTCGTAGAGTTCGGATCAATAGAGTGGAATCATTGTCGGATTCATAAATACAGTAAAAAAAAAAAAAAAATTCCGTGTTAGTTTCTTCAATTGATTACGTATAAAATAGGTATACAACATCGATTTTCTAATCGAATAAAGTAATTCGCACGTATTTCAGACCGTTTTTTTAAATGTGTTTTAAAAAAATGCCAAGAAACTGATGACAAAATGTACTGAAGCATGTTTTTTATTAACAAATACGTATATACCTATACGTTTGATTTGATAACTGAAAATTTACGAGTCTACTACTTAAATTTCGGAATTAGAAATCAATTTTTTATACCTTTATTATTTTGACTAAAATACCGGGAAAACACTGATAATTAATATATTATCACTTGAAAATACCATCTTGACGGTTTTTAGCGATCTTATAGGTGACAGTAATATAATTTTGGATTCACTTTTGAAAGCGCAACTTTTAATTTATGATAGTACTACGTTATTAGTCTAATGTTTAAGCAGGGAATAATCAAATAATTTGCGTTATGTAATTACACGAATCAGTAACACCATGGATACCAATATCGATATTGATCGATTAATAATCGGCCTTTCAAACTACGGAAAATGTATCGTTATTTCGAGCCAAGCCAAAAACGTAGAATCGTGAAGTTGCAAGATGCCAAAAACATTTTCGTTTTTCTACGTTTTAAGCTAAAGCTTCCAATTATAAGGCACTGTATCTCGGAATCTGGTTTTAGATATTGTTGGATTTTTTTTTTATGCAAATGTCGTACGTATTATCCACTTCACCAATACAATCTGTCATTTGGAGTACTTGTTCTATTCAAGTTCAATCTAACTTCTACTTAATTCCACTTTAGATTTTCACTCGTGACCTCCTCTCTCTAAAATGCCATATCAGCCACTATTTCAATCTGCCCAAATTGTCCACAGATAAAAGTATATTATATAATTTAGATAATAGAGATGAACTATTATAAACAGAATTATGAAACTAATAATTACATCGACTCCCCGTATCTGTGTTCTTTAAAAATTATTCGATTTCAAGAGATACCCCACAAATTACTAATATTGTTTTCCTAAAAAAAAATACTCAAACTGGGCAACCAACGACATTGATAAAACAAAATGTTTTGGATTATTTATCGCAAATGGTTTTAACCACATGCCGATGTACTGATCTTCTTTAATATTTAATAATACGAAAAGTAAACTATCCATGTTAAAACAAAAACAAATAAAACGAAAACAAAAAAATAATGATTGTTATGTCAATAAATATTCTCAACGTAACTATCAACCCATAATGTTTTCTCAGACAATGGAAATTTTCCATTATAATTCTGGTTCCTAAAACTGCAAATCTTTCGACTCTCTTTCACCTCGTGAATCAATAAGTCAAATACGTATCGCAACGTATAAATCCCATCAAAGAACGTACGCCGAGCACTGCACCGTCTCGTAGATCTAATGTCAACAAGCTTAGAAAATAATTGTACCGCTCCACAATAATGGATGACGTATCGCAAGCTTTTGATCGTATTTGGTTTCCGGAAATTTTTCTAAAACTAACCCTTCATATTATTTATTTTATGAATCTTATCTAGATAACCGTTCTTTCGCAACCTGAGTTGGCAATGAAATGTCTCTTACTCATCCCATCAACTTTGACGTCCCACGACGAGGTATCTCTTCAACGCCTTATTACTTAATATTCACACTTCACACCTACTCAGATTACCTCAAACTTATTTTGTGGATTACGCTGACGCCAAGGTACTTATTTCCACTTATGAAAACCACAGCACTATTCAACACAACTCAAGTCATATCTTGATACCGTGCTTATTTGATCAAAAAAAAAAAAAAAAAAAAAAAGACAAGTAAAATTAAATCAAATTATAATATATAATAAAATATTTTTACTTTCCATAAAACACCCACCTTCAATATTTATTAATAACACATCTATATCCACAGACGTTAAATCAAAATATCTTTACATGGTTCTGTAAATTAATACTAAAGAAGTCTCATGCACACAAACACACTATCCAAAAATCTACGTGTCAGTACCCTTCAATCACTTCTCAACTTAGCAAGAACGCGAAAATCCAACTCATATTTTAAGCTTATTAAACACTTATCTTTTTTTAAACGTATTTAGTCGTACGAAGTATAACTGTAGGGGTCCACAAAACCTTCAAATATTTATAAAATACAAACTCGCCTTAACAATCCATATCTCGAAATAAAATCTTTCACGATGAAACTGCAAATATATTTCTACCCATTTATGAAATATTTCTTTTTCTTACTCTCCCGGAAAATTCCTCACACCACCCGAAAAGGTACCTATACCTTTATCCACGTGCCATAGATAATTAAACATTACATAACAATAATTATATTAATGTATATTTGTATGAAATATTTAATTAACTACCCAATTAAATACAAAAAATCAGTAGGAGTGCCAATATAGTACTGGATTCTTTTCAGGCCATACCCCTATTGAGTGATATTTAAATTTAATATTAATGTTCATTTGAAATTTTGTCGCAGTCACCTAATGGTACTAATTGGTTAGAATTGTAATTTGTAATTGTATTTTTCTTATTTATATTTATATAATTTTTATATTGTATAATAAAGTAAATGCCTTGTTCATTCATTAAAGTACCCATTGTTATATTTTTCATAATAATTCGTTTAAGGAAAAAAAATCATTAGTTTGATTTCACCACTTGATAAACTATTATTTATTACATTTTAACGTATAAGAATAATTTAAATTACCTTGTTGCTACTTGCTGATAGTATCCATCATTAGCATCACACTAAATGGAGAATGAAAAGTTAACTCTGAAAATAAAAAAAAAAAAAACCATATAATTTATAAATGTTAAATCACGCATTAATACGGGCGCGCGGATATGCGTATTGTATTAAATTGATAGACCGGAGGCCCATGCACATTGGAATGTGTACAAAGTTCGCTTTACTGAATCAATTGAAAATGCGACATCATTGCTTATCTTTTAACCATTTACCGTTGCTTTTAAATTTTAAATATCTTACAACTACACTGACGTGGGCCAAGTCAGCCAAATGTAAAAAATTGTCTATTCAAGGGGACGTACACACATCGCCAATATCTCTTTCGGAGAGCGAAGCGATTTAGAATAAACTTCCATCGACATTATCGTATCGGTTTTTTTTTTTCATCGTAGAACCAATAGTAAGATAAGCGTTTAAAGCTTTAAGTGCCGGAGTTAGTAATAATACGTTTTCGATCGGTTCCTCTTTGCCACTTTAAACTTTAAATGTTAACGTGTTTTAAACGATTGGTTGAGTTATAAACATTTTTCTGAATATTATGTATTCTAAATAAATAGTCATGGCCAATAAAAAAAAAAAAAAAAAAAACACAATAAAAAATAGAGGAAAACCATAGAGATTCAGAACATTATATTTTTGTTACGAGAACAGTTTTGTTAGTATTCCAAGTTACGTGCGAAGCTACAAACCGTACATGGATATAAAGTATTTCTTGTTAAGAAAACACTTTTATTTTAAATTATTTTGTAGTGTAGGTATGTATGTCAATGTATGATTATGACAATGGGTTGTAGTAAAAAGGTATTTACAATCTCTCGATCGTCGTTCGTTCTCCTTTTTATGTTATTATATTCAGATTTTTATGACAAAAGTACATCGTCTCTTGACAAAATAAAGATATTTTTTCTTATCGATACTTATAACGTGCACATTGTATATTTAAATTTTTTTTTTTTTGCAATTACGTATATAATTTAAAATGAGATGTTTTAAATAGATTTCTGAAATCCTGGCCAGATTTAATTTCGGCCCCTTGCAGTATCTTTAAATGTGAATTATCAACGAACTGTCTTTATATCAATACAAAATGATTGTAATATCTGTTAAAATTCCGAAATTGGGCTGTTTACAAATAATGTTTTTGGTTTGTTCGATTTCTATTTCGCTGACCTTGGGGTCAAATCGATGATTAATGATGGGCTAACATAGAAGTCAACAGTGATCGATGCGGAGCATTTGAACATGTTGTCTCGTTCGGCTTGCAGTTATCAGTAGAAAATCATTTTTAATTTCTTTGATTTCTAGTCGTTTGAACAGCGAAAACAAACGGTGCGGTTATCGTGTGATGAATTATTTCATTATCATTTAAAAAAAAGTATATTAATAATTTCTACTCACAAAAAAAAAAAAACAGGGTCAATAAATTTGACTAAGTAAAAAATATCAAAATAAATAATTATACATAAGATGTTTTTTAACACACTCGCCCCTGTTTTAACCATTCATAATGCATCAAGCCTGATTTTCTTATACAATTCAAAATATGAATAAATTTGAATTTTCTTGAAAAAAAATCAAAAGTCAGCTTTTGTTTATGTGTATGATTTTTAGGGCTTGAATTTTTCAAAAGGCAGCCACTATTTTTAACTCAATATTCTGACGAAAACCGATTCTTTTTTTTTCAATATTTCAATACTTACAGTTGTATTATTCAACTAACAGTTGATACACGCGCATCGAGTTTAGAGTAATGGAAAAGTAACGGTAATTTTTTAAGTAATATTACCAATGCTTTTTTACTCAATTTTACTATAAATCAAACTTTAAATGTTATTATAATTATTTTTTTTAATTTTTCATCAAATAATAAAGACTTAAATACAAGTATTTTTAAAACGCTTTCTTTTGTACTTTTCATATTCATTATGTAAGTATTTTATTAAAATAGAATATTTCTTATGATATTGCATTCATTTACTTTGATGATAGAATTCAATAATAGATCTCATTTCTCTTAACCCCGGAGCAACACTTGTGAAAGTAACTTTTTTTTTTCACACGTTTTTACTAGTTCGAGCTTACGTCTCATTATTACACTGTATAGTCATTATTATTGTTATTGATAAAAGTTGAAACTTAGAAGGAAGTATCAAACGAAAAGTTTTTCTTTTATGTCCGTATTTGATTCTCTAAATTTTTACCGTTTAGAATAGTTTTTAGGTTCAAAGTATTTCAAAAATCAATAAAAATGTAAATGTTTTATTAAAGAATCTTTCAGTAATAGTAGTCGACTCTTTGAAATACGTTTCATGTTTTTTTTTTGTATGGAAAATAATTAATTTTTTTTCTTTTTTTTAAACCAGTCTTTGATTATGATTCTCATACTTTTGTATTTACCATGAGGGTTTTCTTTGGAGAATGTTGATAAGCCAAGCTTTTAGATTATAAACCATCACGTAACGAAACAAATTATCCATTGACGAAAACATTTATACATAGTTTTTTTTTTATCTACCACGAAAGTACAAAATGTGTCTTAAGATTTATCAATTAGATTAATTTTGTTACTAAGGGGTTGATACATATATCTTCAATATAAGACACGATTTGCGTGTATTGAACGTTCTCTATCATCCAACCATCGTGTTTCGTTTAACCCTAAACGAAGACCTTTGAAAGTGTTTTTCCATTTGCAATAGACACTGTCCATATTTTAAATCAGATTTATTTTCCGGTAATTTCGAACTCGAATTCCACTGTGATCGTTCCATTTATCATGAAGTTTGTTTGAAATATGCTATTTTTTATGACAACTGTTGAAATCGAATAAACGGTCGGTCAAAATGTATAAATTGAGAATTGTGTTATGTTCCGAGGAATGCGTTTTTGTTGTATATAAATAAGTAGTTTTATAAAAAATAAAATTTATAAAAATAAGTTTTATAAAATTCAACGTATGTTTTATGTTCTAAAATTTATAAAAAAAAAAAAAACAAATTTGAAAAAAATCGAACGTAGGAATAATGGAAAATTGTGTCGTGAAGTTTTATTTAAAATCACGATTTTCTTTTGGGATTTATTAAGTACCAAAAAATAGTAATACCAAGTCGCAAATTGGAATTCGGTCAGTGCGACTTTTTTCATTTTATAACACATTCACGTAGACATAGTGACATTTTTAACCAATAGTGAAATTCTGAAATTCATACCTAATCTATACGTAGTTCATACCTAAAATATCGATCTTTTTACTTTTAGATTCTAAAATAATGAAAAATGTCAGCTTTGATATTGAATAATTTTAAAAATTTGGAATTATTTATTTATTTTTGAACATAATGTTATAGTTCAAAAAAATTTAACATAAACCAACGTATTTTAGCGGTTGCGAATATAAGGAGGTGTGTATAATATATGAAAAATTATAATTCAGAAGTATTTTACGATGTCGGAAATACGAAAATATCGGATGAAATATTTTCTTATTTTCTTCACGCCACTTCTCAGTTCTTCTAAACTTAAATAACTAGGTGCATTTCGTATGACGTTTCTACAACACTGAGTGTTCTTACATTAACATTTAACACAATGGAAATATTCATGTGTTATACACGAAATGATATGAACAACAGGGCTCACGTCGTTTATGAAAAAGCCAGGCCTTGGAATATTTATGAGTTAATACAGGAAATATGAATATATAACCCAAATATATAAGCTGAAATAATGAGTGTTGCGAGTGTATGTAAACAAAAGAGGAAATAAATAAAATACATTTCTGATATGATAAATTACAGACATCAATCAAACCAATAAATTATATTTATCGGTTTTTAAACCTACATCGACCCGAATGTAAGTGCAAACTCGAATGTCTTTTTCAATCCCGCGGACGAAAAGCACTTAATTTTAAATTTTCGGCGCAGGAATTTAAAATGGGGTTTGGACAACCGTTATATTGAGTCACTTTTAAATTTAAATTTACTTCCGGGCCCTAATATCAATGGTATAGTTTTACGTAATCAATACATTTAAAATATAATCTAAAAATAAGATTTATCCGTGGGCTCGAACAAACAACTTGTGTAAATCCAGTCACGTAAACGTTTTACAAAATACATTATGGATACTCTTGAAATAAAAAATTATAAAACACAGTTCTACAAGTCAAAATACGAGACTAATTTTCAATTTAATTTATGTAGATAATCGAAAAAGAAATCACGGACAAAAAAAAAAAAAAAAAATTGTATTTACGCTATGAATTATGTATAATTTATTCAAATACGCGATGTAGAGTTCTGTGATTAGACGAGTGTGTTATGTATTCAATAAATTACTGAAACTAACTTAAAATAACAAATTGTCGTATTGGATTTGATTTCTGAATACCTTCTGGATATCGTCTGATACTTGAAGGAACTGAGAAAAGAACGTACCTTTTTTTCGTTCACGAGAGTCTATTCAATTTAATGTTTTTTCACACATACTTTCGACTGTGATACAGGAAAAGACAATTTTTTTTTTGAATCGTTGTGGTTAATTGGTAAAATTACCGAATTTACATAATACCTAAATCTATTGACAATGCCACACAAATACAATATGTTCATCAAATCGTTATCAAATTTGACTTTTACGCGGCACTTGCTTTCAACGGTAATAACGAACGATATGTATGAGCAGTGTTAACAGAGGAAAAAAAAATAATCGGCAACATTTCGGGAGAAGTGAGTCTGAACCGCTTAAAGGCTAGACATCCCCTTGCGTACTCCCCGGGTACGGCCGGCGAAGGATGCGGCACATCTTCACGCGTCCCCTGTGCACATAGAATATTATTATTCGCGTTCGGGTGGAATCGATTTGTGCTGTTGACTTTGTGTACACGATATTCGAGTGAATCGACCTATTTCCGAGCTCAAAACGCGAGAACGTTATCCACATTAGTGTACGTCGTCGGTTGTTTACGATATTTGAATTTTAAGCGGGTTACTAGCGTTTTCGACGTGCAACGTTTTACCGACTATGCGTTTTAAAATACATTTCGTGAGACGCGGAGACAACAAAGGCGCGTGCACATCAGCGTCTCATTGACCCGCGAGCTACGCAAACGGGTCGAGAGCGGTTAACACACAAGGGCTGCTACAGTCGGTGGCGGTTTTACGCAGGGGAGGGGGGTGACAGGTGAACCGCCCCCCCCATTGAGCCCTGTAAAAACTAAAAATATGAATGAGCAAACAGTTTCCTAAATATCGTTTTGGCGATAATTTTATGTCAAAACTGTTTACTGTTTGCAAACACGTTCGCTCATACCTATAGAGGGCGCTCGTTCTTCACTTGTTTACTCCATAGAGTTTCTCTATGGTTTACTCGTAGACATACCGTCGTGATATGCCGTACCAATCGGTATCGGAAAACTAGTAAACAGTCAGCAACTCTGCTTTCGTTACCTCTGCGAAAACATGGATATGATTGTGGTATACAGTTTGTAGAACTTATTATTACTTCTCATGCATCAAACCAAAAACATGGAATATGTATGCGAATCGTGAGTGTATGCAAAATATTTTTTTCCGCCTCCCCCCCTTGTGGCTTCTCAAGAACCGCCACTGGCTACAGTGCCCAGTGTCGGATCTTTATGTTTGGCGTCCAGGAATAAATTAAAATTTGGGTCCTTAGTAAAGGCGTACAGCCATTTAAAAAAAACCCGCCTATTTCGAGTACATATTCAAATACAATATTGATGTTTTCTAGTAGTTTAATACCGTATCATAATATTAATCTCGAATGTAGTTTTATCGTACAAATTTATTGCTTTGTAATTATTAGTGATCATTAGAGTCCGGATTCGTATGCACTCAAAAAACCTAAAATAGTATGCATTTATGCATCTAAAAACGTTTAAATATGCACTTGATATGCTCTTATTTTTTAAAAGAATATGCAAAAATATACTCTTGCCCAAAATATATGCATTTATTTGCATAATTTTTTATGCACTTAATTATCTTTTTGTTATTTTTTTAATTTCTTTCATAAATAATTATTCAACTAAATTAGATAGGTAACTTAATTTTTTGATTGCAGACTTACAATATTGTCAACTTACAATATTGGTTGAGGAATACTAAATATTTAAAAATGTATTCAACAAATAAAACAAATATTTTTATCAGGAATAGTAAAAGATAATAAATAAAATCATATTAAATCCTCTTATACCATTTCTTTGGTAAATATTTTTGAATAAAAATACAAAATAAAGAAATTAAAAAAAAAACATGGTTTTATAAACTTTAATACTTTAATAGGTACCAAATATGCTTGAATATGCAAACATTTTAAAATATGCCGCCATCCCTGAAATATGCATTTATATGCAAAATAAACTTTTTCCTACGCATTATCTGTTACACAAATCGTCCACATTTCTTACTGTCATCGAACTGCATACACTCATTAAAAATATGAAAATCCATACAAATCCGGACTCTAGTGATCATTATTTTTTCGTAAGATGAACATAGCTGTTTCAATTAAAATGTGGTATATATTTCAAACATTTTGGAAATGGCTTTTCCTAAAACTTTTATGTCTGACTTGTACATTTTAATACATCATCGGTGATAACTTATCACGATCAAAAATCAAAATAATAGGTAGATGAAAAAATGAAATAAATAAATTCAACTTAGATGAAAATAATTTTCTACAAAGACCGCAACAATGAACAAATTTAGGCTGAGTACGATTTCTTTGTGTTCTTGGAGTTAATTAAACAATACTTATGGAGCCCCTGACCGTATACGGGGCTCTGCAGTGCGTTGCAACATTTGCACCCCAGATTTATTCGGCCCGAAACCGGTGCGTAGCGGTCCAATCCAATTATTTCAGTTGGTCACCACATGATAATATTCTCATGGCATCTCTGTACGTTTTAATCATTACTGAAGGCACGATATAAAACTTGATGATACTCGTAATATGGCTCCGAGCGTGACGATTTTATTTATTTATTTACTTATTTTTTTTGTCCACATTATCGTCGGACGTGATACGAGGTTTTTAACTCGGACACGTATCAAGTGCGTCATAAATATAATAATAATAATACGACGCGAAAACGTTGTCACGGGGGGCAAAAACGTCATTATATTTTTTGCGGCCGACCGACTTGCGTTTTAATATATATATATACATATAGTACGACTAGTCATGCCCGGTGGCGACGACCCGACGGTCGTATCGCAAGGGTCGTTTCGCCAGTCCGTCACGTACCCTCTGTCTCCGACGTCGATATTTCCGTCCGTTTTATGATATCGTTATTAAAATATTTCTTCGCGTTTTCGCACTGTTAATGTTTTTGTTAAAAATATTCTCTGTGGCAGAAAATCATTGTCGTCATCTGATCTCACGATTCAATGGAGATTCCATGAAAATGCACACACACACACACACACACACACACACACACACACACACACACACACACACACACACACACACACACACACACATAGTATACACAAGCAAAATGATTCTATGATTACGCTAAAAATAGTCTAATGGTCGTCTGAGAAAACGGTTTATTTCATAATGATGACGACGACGCATTAGTATTCTAAAATCACTTTTCACAATATTACCATCAAAACACAATGGAAAATAACAAATTCGTCTCAACAGGCGGTCCGTCGTTCGTATAATACAATATTTGATATTATCATAACGCGTAAAAACATCTAAAATGGTTGGAAAGCGTCGGCGATTTCATTTAACTTTGATTTCATAACGCGTAGAAAGAGACGAAATAAAAAAATTTAAAAAAAAAACACTGATTCTGTGTCTGGAGTCAACGACATTATTTACTGATTATTTACACCACTCGATTTTTTAGATGTGGTAATTTAATTTTGACCGTCGGTTGTTATTACGATTATATTTATTAAAACCATTGAGACCGTATTTTGTTAAGTTTTTCGTTATTTCAATGTTCATATTATTATGTACCATCGAACATCGAAAATATGACAATTATATTTGATTTCGAACAATAGCAGTTTTTAATAGTAATAATATACGAGTAAGACATTTCTTTCATACTGTATTGAACTTCATAGTTTTATTTGTCATAGTTGAACTTTTGTAGAGTTCCGTTAAATGAAAAAAAAACTGACAATCACACTGCAGACAAATACAACTTAATGAAATGAAATTCGAAGAATAATATTACGCGAACATGGAAGAATTTTCGTAATTTAGTAGACTTTCGTTAGTTGATCAATTAATGTATGATTTAATTGTTTTCACTGAGGAAATGTATACATGCAATATTGATGTATAAATGAATCAACACATGTTGTGAATTATTATTATTTTTTTTTTTTGGTAAAATCGGGGCATAAATACCAAGAAAAAAAAAACGAACGTTTTCACAAAACATGTGGATTTTTATAGACTGAAAATTGTTTTCCATGCATTTTCGACTAAACAATATGTCGAAATTTCTTGCTCCCGTAATATGCTCTGAATAAAGTTACGAAAATACATACGAATCTCAAACTACAGCAAGCTATAAAACTGTTGAACGATAATATTATCGTTTTACGACACGATAACTGTTGAAAACTAATCGAGTTTTGTAATTATCGATATGGCGGTCCGTCGGGACTGAAAAATACATCGAAGAGATTTGACCACAAACTTCTCCTGGAACGAACTCGGTATCGTGCGAGCGGCATAACGGTTGGCGACCGTCGCTCGAAAGTTTTCACACCGCGAATTTTCACACAGCACGTATGATCCGACAGTACGGTTCGGCGCGGACACACGTCTAAATGTCTCATACGATGACGTGACATCCCGTCGGTGAACCGTGATAATTATCACGTCGACACGGCGTAGTAGTCGCAGACGACGATGACATGAAGGCGACGGCGACTACGACGGCGGCGTGGCGGCTGTCGATCTTAAACCGTCGAACACGTGCCGGACGGGAACGTCATTAAAACTTATAACTCGAGTCGAAACGATCGTCGCGTCGAGAGATTTGTCTTTTGCCGACCGTGCGCACGCGCGCGTATCACACGTAGGTACACGGGACCACCGGATTCTGAGTAGGAAACGAGACCAGATGCCGGGCGGCATAACCGTGACCCTTGGGGGTGTCGAGAGGTACTACTGCTACTCCGGAAATATGTTCGGTTCCGGCCGGACCGTCGGTTTGACACCACCAGAAATAGTGTTATCTTCAATACGGAACTCAAAACTTCACCGCGATTATAGTAGAGTGACTAATCGTCTTACAAAATAATCTTTGATCGTGTTATTTACCCCCACAGTATGACATAATGTTTTTTTTTAAATTTTTAAATTTTTTAATTAATTAATTTTTTTATTGGTGACAAAATATGTACTATATAATAATAAAACCAGCATCCAAAATAAAACTGAGGATAATTTGTATGGAGGTGACGCAGTTAGTATTGAAAATGGAGGGGAGATCAAAAGGGCAATCGAGAGATCTAAGAGAAACAATTAAAATTTGTCGCTCAGATTCAAGAGCAGGACAAGACATAGCGTTGAATACACATTGGATTTAACAATAATAAGTGTGTATTGTTTACAGTCCTCGGTACTTAAATGTCTTGGACCATGTGGAAAGCTGTGGCTGTTGTTTGACGGGGCTCCGGTCCCGAATTGAGTATACTCATTTGACTTACACGATATTATCGCAGACCATTTTTTGGACGACCCCCGAATTCACCACGTTAGTAACGCTCGTACGGTGCAAAACGCCTACGCGCGAAACTCGTCTACCCCGCCGAGAACTGAAAAAAACTCGCCGCAGAGCGCTTTCCGTTCGTTTCGTCGGTGCGACGCGAACGTCAATAACGGTCGAGAAGATATCATATTATCGCTCGATTGTTTGCGGACAACAATACGCGTGGTTATGATACGATTGAAATAACTCGTGTCCGCGTAGGTGTACATCACAAGAGTACGCGCATTATACGCGCGGGGATAATAATAATTAACGCTCGAAATAACGCGATCGCTGTAGATTTTAATTGTCAGTTTCGATAATTCGATTTGTCCGACGATACCGTGTCGAAATGACGAAGCGGCAAATCGTCGGGCCGCGCGAGACTGAAAAATAATCGTGTTTACAAATCCATCGTAATATCGTCAGTCGATCGCGTGAATGTGCGATGATATTTGATCTAGATTCCAGAGGGACCATAAATATTGTTTGTCGATTTATTTCCCCGAGAGTTTACACAACTGCCGTAGGTAGTGATTAGTGTAATACGTACGTACAAAACGCAATGGATAATTAATTACACACGCACGCATAATCGGTGTAAATAAATTAATTATCACTCTATTAATACTGTTCGGTTTTGAACGAAACCGTATGGTAATATTTTCGGACAAGTATTCACTGGGCGTAATTCAGTCGTATTGTTTACATCGACTAGCGATATTCGCTGATATTCGCGTTGTTTGTAGTAAAAATGAAAATACCCCATCGATTCTGAGCCGCTGATTACGTTTCGACTGTAACTGTCAATATTTCGATACGAACGGTAGAAACACAACATTCAAACATCCATCGATATGTTCTTTAGCGGGTGTTACTCGGTGTTATGTTACGATTTGATATTATATTATCTAAAAGTTACAAACGCTTTCCAATTTTAGATTTTCAGTGGAGAGACCAGCGTGTTGGTTCTACAATGATGTTGATTGGTTTGTATTGATTACGTACGAATTACGTAGTAAAAGGGTCTTCGACCTTTAAAGTTTGCGAGTCACTCATTATTTTTGAAAAATTTTCGTAAATTTTACATACAGTTATTACAAGGTAATAAGCCAGCCCCCCTCACCCAAAACAGATTACTTGTTCATTTGCATTACATTTAATTTAATTTATCGCTACACTGTTTTTAACATTTCATACTATAATAAATATTTTTATTATTATATGACTTATAGTTAAACTTTAAATTACAAATGATATACTATTTTTGTGAAAAGGTAAAACATTATGATTTAAAATTTAAAATTTAACATTATTTTTGTTTTAACAGGGTGTTCGAATAAAGACTACGTGGTCCGTGGGTTACAAACCTCTAATACGACCTGTATCTGCATGTAATATTAGATTAAAAGTTATCGAAAGCCAATATTATGAATATTTACAAAAAATAAGAAAATAACGATTGAATCTTTATGAGAATTTTGAAGCACCAATATTTTTTGAAAAACCCGATTTATGAAATGGATATAATTATTTGTCTGTTAAAATATGAAATAAAATTAAAAATTGTAAGATACAAAATTAAAAAAAAAAAAAACAGAATGTTTTTTTAAAGATTATAGTTGTGGTGCCGTGATTTATGGTGTTGATTTAGAAAAAAAAGTGGAAAAACATTGAATAGAACAAAAGTTATTGTGTTTGTCGAATCGTCCTGATGCACCCTGTATAATGTTTGACGATGTTGAATCGTCGAACGACGGCCGACCCGATTCGAGCCCGAAGTAATTTTATATTATATCCAGTTCACGACAGCGGTTCGTTTCCGACCGTGTTTCCGACAACGTCTTTGGCGCCGGTGGATTTCTCGGAAACGACGGCCGCTGTTGATGCTGAGTTGCCGTGTGACTAAGGGATCGGGATCACCGGCCCTGAGGCGCTCGTGTCCACCGTTTTATCCGAAAGTGGTTTGAAATATTCAAATTTCGGTGACAAAAAGGGCAGTATTACCCGCGAATCGGGGGTGAAACTGCAAGGCGCTTCGGGGACCGTTTTTTCGGGAGACCCGTCGTGCCGAAGTCTACGGCGGTCACGCGGCGATCTCTCTCGACGAGAAAAACTTTTTTAGAAAACAGTTGTTTACTCTCAAAACCGAATGACTTTTTCGAGCGTTTTCATTTGCGGCGAGAGTGAAAAAAACGGTTCTCATAGGCGGCGGGCATACCCTCCGAGACTCCCCGTTCACCCGTCCCCCACTTGTAGTCACTTGAGCAGTTTCGAATAACATCAAATAATTGTATCGGTACCGTAACAACGCCTGTAAAAAAGAGAAAAAAAAAATACGTTTTTTTTCCGTCTTCAAACGTGCACTCGCCGTCTTACCATTTTAAAACTTCATAATATATATATTATCATTATTATTATTATTATTATTATTATTATTACTATTATTATTATAAACACTCGAGAAGAAATATCGAGTTTTGATATTACATTTGTGTTCGTCAGACTTTAATTAAACGCAAGTTTTTTTTTTTTTTTTATTAGAATTGAAAATATAAAATATCTATATCTCGGTATGGATATTAAACATTTTTATGAATAAAATAATACGCGTATATTATACAACATTAAACGAGAGAAACAACAAAGTCTCGAGTATTATTAAGATACCTGTGTGACGACCGGATTCAGCTAAAAGCCATCACAGATATGACAAGATATAAAACGCGAGTGAATATAAAAATTGAAATTAGTGGAAAAGAATGCGCGACGGAGATGGTTAAAGAAAAATAAACGTTTCGTCGAAGAAAGAAGACGATTTTCCGTTTCTTTATACACACGGTGACACAATAACACGTTTTTCCAGACCGTAATTTATTATGATTATCCATAGTGATTTTGCATCAATGCAGTGAAATTTAAATTGAAATTTATGCGTATTCGAATATCGTTCGTCGTCCGTAATCGTGCAAACACACGGAGATAATTATTGAAATACAGTTCAACACGCATCTCGAAGAGAACAAAAAAATAAACGTTTATCAATAGAAAACTCGTTGAGAATGTCTCCCGAAGATTTATACAACGATATAATAATAATAATAATAATTAGTGTTGGCCAACGATATCGATAATTCGATACGACATCGATATCGTGGGTTTTTTCCTAATAATTTCGATATCGATATCTAAAAATAATTATCGAAAATATCGCGATATCGGTGTGATTAATCGGGGCTCGGAATTTTGCGGTTTTACGGATAATTAAACATTAAACTGAGCAAATAGTATAAAATAAAATAATATTTTATCTTATTTTATTATATCTGTAAAAGTAGATTAAAAAAAAACTGCTCGAAGAAGAAATTTGTTGATTAAATACATTGGATACTTTTCAATTTGTACAAAATAATATATAATTGTTTATTAATTTACACTCATAATATATTAAAACAATATGTATTCTATACTTTTAATGTTTTAATATGCTCCGATATCGATATCGGTATTTTTCCGATATCGCAATACCATATCGGGGGAAAAAATACGATATCGATATTTAAAATTATATCGTTGGCCAACACTAATAATAATATTAATAATCATATCTCGTACATTACGACACCGTGTAAATATCCACGGAGAACTCGGTATGATATATTTGCAATAAATAAAGTAGGTCTAAAATACGGTGGCCGTCTGTTGTGTGAACCGCTCTCGACTCGTGCGTACGTTCGCGTATTGTTGAATATAATTCATGTCCGTTTGAAAACACACGGATTTCATGTTAAAACGTAATATGATGACGTGAAATATTATATTAACTTTTCGTATTGCGTTTATATTGCGGGATAAACGTTTTTTATACATATCGTTTGTGTCAAATATTTATAAATTTGACCACATGACATCACATTTATAATATTACACAGTCATTAGTCTGTTATATACGCGCGGCACACGTGCCATTAAGATTTCGTATAATATTATTTAGTAACTATATACACAGCAGTGTGTAATTATTTACGTAGAGTCTCTCGTATTTCGAATATTTTTAATTTCGACGATTAGAGGCATAGGAGTCTATCCATAGGCGCAGCTAAAACCAAATGTTTGCGGGGAATGTTTGCATTGCTTTATTGCTGTATTTTTTATGAAAATATTCTTTATGAAACAAATCATAAACATTATAAAATAATGAGTAATTTCCAACTTTATTTTAATTTTATTTTGAGCACATATACAATATATTTAAAATAACATCATTGTCTTTATTAATTCTACTTTTCATATAAATAATAGACAAATTTTAAAACCTATAATGACACATAGTGGTCCTTAAAAACTGTATGTGATCAAAAAAATGTATTTTATTATTTATTGAAATAATTTTCTTTACAATTATTCATATATTATTATTGTTCGTGTATTGAGGAAATAAATAAATTTCCCTTCCAATAATTTTAAAGGGAGTTTATTTGAACTGTTAGATGCTTATCTTTTCTAGTCCGCTCCAGATCGATTATATAATTTATATAAACACGCTCACGAGTCTGTCTCTGAAGTTTAAAAAATGAAATTAATGAAACTATCTAGGTGCTTTAATTTTCTATGCGGGGAAAAAGTAATAATAAATAATTGTAATAACTGGCGTCAAGTATCGATGTAAGAATTGTTGATATTCAATCAAAGATTTCGAGAATTACTCGAATCTGCTAACATATCATCACTTCCAATTCACCGGTCGCACGTGTCGATAGAGCCGAAGCCTGCAGCCACCGTGCCGGCATGGGATCGTTTCACGCATAATTTGCTACGAACAAGCGTAGTTTTTTCGTTTTTAAATTTATGAATAAAATCGGTTTTTTTTTAACGATAATCCCTACACGAACATGATATTATAATTTTATTAAGAAAAAAAAAACTGTCGTAGATGTCGTAGCCGTTTCACTGACTTGTTCACGATAATACGAAAAACCTTGTCGTGTATAAATAATCTAATACGCGCGAGAACACGGCGTGGGGGGGGGTTATTTCGGCCGCGTCGGAGGGAGGGTATTCTAAACCAGCCTTTTTGACTCGCGATACGATATATCACCACGACGCGCGTACAACAGTTTCGTATCGTTAAATACAATTTCGTACCCGGACCAGAGCGGCCTAACTTAACCTGTTCGCGGACCGCACGGTGACGACGGTCGCGGCCGTGTAGAGGGCAATACGGAACACACGTCGCGAACGTCACGCCCCGACTTTTGTCCGTCGGCAATATTCTGCCCTGCTGAGCAAAAGTGCCGTAACTCGAAAACAAAAAAAAAAAATGAGTTAGGTACGGCATCTGATTGGTATAAAAATTTTACACATGATTTGTAGAAAAAATACCCCCGAAATCACATTTACTAGGCTACAAACACAAAAAAAAACGTTCTTCAAAAACGCCGTAAGGCCGGGCGCAAATTGAGACGTAGGCGACGCAGCGCAGCGCAGCACAGTTTTTGTGATCTACTGGTTTGAACAGACGAGCGTAAATTAAGTAGCAGGGTAGGGCAGCGCAGTACTGCTCCTACGTCACACAGTGTTTATGACACAGTTTCCTGCGAATGTGTAGCGCAGTTTTTCAACTTCAACTTTGAAAAATTTGAATTCAAATTTTTTTATTAAGCTATAATATATTATGGAAGAAAAACTGATTGAAGCAGTTCGACAAAACAGTGTCTTATTTGACACTAGCCATCGTGACTACATGAAGGCAAAATTGAAAAACAATATATGGGAAAATATTGCTAATGAATTGAAATTTAAAAATGGTAAGAATAATTTATTAGAATAAATATTTATTTTATTGTCATAGATTAGGTGTAATTCCTGTGTCAAAACAAATTCTCCGTGACTCTTTCTTTTTTTCATAAAATCACTATTTCGCGACTTTTTTCGTTTAATTAAAGAATATAAAACCAGTTCATCCAATTCCTCATCAGAATCAGATTCCGAACTTAAATCTAACTTAAATAATTCGTGAGCCATCATGTCGATCTCAAATGTTTTCATCGAATGACTACACGAAACTGCGTTGAAATACTGTGTAATAATATTCGCTCACACGGGTCACGCAGTTCGGTCCTACGCTGACTTGTGCTGCGCTGCGCTGCGTCGTTACGTTTCAATTTGTGCCCGGCCTAAGTATTGAAAAAAATTAGTAGGTAGTAATAAGTAAGAACGCCGTATCACACATTTACTAAGCATAAACGCCGTTAGTATTTTTTTTTTAGCATACGGCGTTTTCCCTTAATATTAATGTGTTATTGCTTAGCATAATATTATGGACGAAACTTTTATGTTATTATTTCGTTGCGTTCCTCGTCGAAAAATCTAAAAAGGTGAATATGTTTTATACTAAATTAATAGAGACGGCTAATAATAATGACAATGGTATAGTAAAATCAAAAAGACAAACAATTTTTCTCAAAACTAATATCATATTGATTTTTACGGCACTTTTGCTTAGCAGGGCAGTATTGTCGTCGGCGAGTGGACCGTGAAGGTCGGCTCTCGTCCGATTTCGACGAAAACACGACGCCTTCGTCATTCACGTCATACACCCCCTACGGTCGCCGTCATCGCGATTATTACGTGACGCCCAGCACCCGGACGGCTTGTGTTTGTCGTACGCCAATCATATCGCATCGGCGACCGTAGTCTGTGTATTATAATATTATACGTATTGGATAGTTTTAAGCCGGTTAAAAAATACGTTGAAAATGGCTTTCGGTTATTTAATTCGTTAAATAATTAACGTCGTCCTCGAAGTTTCAGTTTTTGTACGTCCGTACGGATTGTGTTCCGCTAAAATATTAGTGACGAACCCAGATTTTTTCCTACAATAATCGAACCCGAACCCACACATCGTTATTCGAACGCATACCGAACCGTGGCTGTTAAATATTTAATCGAATCCGAACCGAACTTTAAAAATGTCAAAAGGTTAAAAACAATCTGTTTTCGGATCTACTGTAGTCGTCTTTCATCACATCATACCACGCAATAATATGCTCTGCCTCACCTGGCCGCCTCGCACACGACAGAAATGAATAGGCTGTGACGGAAGGCGGTGTGCACGTCTGTCGGCACCGATGACATCTGCATTCTGTACATGGTTACATCACGCAATAAATACTGGGAAAATATGAATTTCGTTGAATTATTGTACATTTTATTATTTCAATATTTTTATCACTCTAACTAAAAAAAAAAATAAATAAATTATAATAATAATGAGATTTTTCGGATTTGAAATTATTAATAATTTATAGTTCGGTTCGATTATATTTTGGTACTTTTAAGCTCGATCGTCGAACCGAATCGAACTTTTTTTAACATCATTATGAAATATTTAATCACATCATAACTCTTTTTGGTATCATTATATTCATTTACGTATTTTAGATTCTGAGTGAAGCGAAGGATCTTATGGTTTTACAATGATGTTTATTTTTTATTTTTATTTTTTTCTGTAAACACTTTTTCGTATTGAAATCCTTGTCCAAAAGTTTCGTCCAGCAACTTTTTAGATTTGAAATTGAACTGAGATGGTACTTTAAAGAGGTCATTTTTTCAAAATCTCCATAGTTTTTCCATTATTCAAGAATAACGATCGAAAAACTGGGTAAAAACGGTAAAATCGGTAAAAATCCGCCGTAAACGAGATTTTCACTATTCAGATTTTAGGTATTTAGTCATAAATCGAAAAGTATAGAAGCTAGAAACTTGAAAATTTTATCCAATATCAAATACATACTTTTTTATATTGGACAACATTTTCAGAACAATTATAGCACTTTTGACTTAAATATAGAACTTTTAATTTACCAAATTGTTTGAAAGTTTTTATGTAATATAATTTTAAATATTTGACAAAAAGTTCTGAAAATTTAATATGACCTTACTCATATACCTACCTAATTATCCTAACAAAAGTTCAAAAATCGTTAGTCAGGATTTTTTTTATACAAACTTTAATAAATTATTATACGATTTTTTTCGATATTGTCTGATTTCTTTTAAGTTTATTTCTTATGAGTTATAATTGTTATAACAATTGAAGTTTAAATGAGTTATATCTAATTGAATATTTTATTACAAAAATTACAAAAAAACTCACCAAAAATTATACAAATAACCGTAAAATACGTAAACAGTATTTAAATAATAATATATTATATTACACTGAAGCTTTGCTCAGAATCGTTTTATACTAAAGAAATGAGTCATCATTTCTTTAAAACTTAATACATTCATCACCAATATCTTGTCCGAGGACCGAAGGGACGATGGACGAACTTGTACCACCATCATCTCACTTTTTTTTTTTTTTTAGTTCGTTCAAGTTGAGCTTTTAGTGTTTCAATCCGGACAAATATATATAAATATTTTTTTTATTTATTTTTTATTATTTTAATGTGAAAGAGTTGTGATTGTAAATGTGATGTATTATACGAAGAAATTTACGACGGACGATGTAGAATGCATTTTAGTCAATGAATTATCATCACTCCGATCCGACCCACCATCAGGCTGTTATTGTGCCGTCGTAATTCATATCATACCACCCCTATGGTCGTCGTGATCGCGATTTTCACGCGACGCCCTGCACCCGGACGGCTCGTGTTTGTCGCACACTAATCAAATCGCGTTGGCGACCGGTACAACCGTGCCGTGTACTCATATTATGAATTGCGTTCCGGTCGCGACGCGTCGGACTACCGCGCGAAATCCACACGAATCGATAGATCTCGTTAGAGAGCATTCTGTGCTTTACGGCGGCCCGGTGTCGTAGCACAGAGCAAAGAGAGAGAGATACAGGATATACAGGAGAGAGATATACAGGATATACAGGAGAGAGATATACAGGATATATAGGAGAGAGATACACAGTATATACAGGAAAACGGACGTTTTTTTTTTTTTTTTTACATGCAACGTATATGGAGAACGGCCGAATGTACCAGTTTTTCGCTTTTGCAATACCGCGTTGAGTTGCGACCATGTGTGCATGTGTGAACTTAGTTGCAGCGGCGGCGGCTAACAAAACTAGTAACTACTAACTACTGTTCATTTGCTCGCTAGCCCCCGTGCAGCTCGTAGCCTCGTTGTAACATAATATTCATATTACAATATAACAGCCACATACGAACGGACTGACGACCGTTTATGCATCTTCTTTTAATAACAATTATTAATTATTATTATTACGTTACAGTAGTACTAATATTTTATATTATATCGTCTGTTATTGGAATATTATATTTAATATTATATGTATTATTTATTATTTTATTATTATATAACTTCAGAAAAATAGCCGAAATCTCCCAAAAAACTTCGGAGAAGTAAAAAAAGTCTTCTGTGCTTAACTTAAATTGATTAGAGTACTTGAATTTTGAGGTAAATTTAAAACTAATGAAAACCTAACGAAGTATATTATTCTTGGACATGCGAATTTTTGTAGGCAAATATTTTTGGTTCTGTGCAATTTTTTTTTGTATTTGAAAATGTGGTGAAATTTCATGTCATCGATTTTTTTTCAATAGTCAATTTTGCTAGTTTTAGCACAAAATGTTGAGATTTGATTTCACTTCTTTATTCACCACAATTTTAACAGGAACTTTATTCTCTCTCTCTGGCATCTACTAAGTACAGAATTTTGAGGTTTGATTTCACATTTTTATTTACCTCAAAATTAAAAATCTTTTTTTCTGGTGTTATGGCACTCTGTCTCTGAGGCACAGAATTTTGATATTGATTTAAATTCTTTATTTACCTCAAAATTCAAGTACTCCAATCAATTTAAGTAAAGCACAGAAGACTTTTTTTACTTCTCCGAAGTTTTTTGGGAGATGCTATTTACGACGTGATGATCGACGTGGTTTTTGAAACACCGACGACGGCGACAAACGATCGGACGACCGTTTGAAAATTCTACGTCGGAAACGTCAAGGAGCCGCCGTTTCTCGTTCGTTTTTATTCGCGCGAACACGCGTAGACGGCCTATATGTATTATTGTTGTCGATTTAGTGTATTGCGATGACGTGATTTGATCACACTGCGATTTTAACTGAAAACGCGTTGTTCCGCCTCGATTCAATTGATCGAAAACGACGACGATTCACCGTCTGCGGGGGACACGACGAGTTTTCAAAAAGAATTCACCGGTTTTTTGTGATTTTTTTCAGTATGTGGTCACGTAATAGTTTTGTACTATTTTGCGGAATCGTTGAAAAACTCGAGCGACTTTGAAGCTTTCCGGTGCAACACGCTTGAAGACTGCGAGAAAAAAATCGTAGACGAGAAAGAGCCAACAGTGAAGTTGAACATGGACGTACCGATTACGTGAGTACCTACAGACCACACGACACACTGTTTGTAAAAAAAAAAAAAAAAAAACTGAACAAAAAAAAAGTCTTCAAAATAAACGTACGAATAAAATATGTTCCGCTTGACGTGTATAAGACTCTTGACGGCCGTTGTGTCGCTGAATCCATAATAAGTCGAGCCTTTTTTTTGTATTTATTTTTTTCTCTATAGTTTTTAACGTAGTTGACAATACGCACAAATTCATAATTCACTTTCCTTTGGCGGCCACTAATAGAATCAATGCGTACTATACCACCGGGTTGACCGATGACGGTGGACAATACTACGTAAATTAGTTGCCGCCGAGTAAAATTTAATGAAAACTCTGAAAAGTGTGCGCATCGCTAGTTACGTTGTAAAACGGTCGTGTTTGTGGGCACGAGAGAAGTGCATTTTTGAATTACTTTGAATTTAAACTCATTATTTAAGCCCGTGACGAAACTTTTGAGAAATGAACAAAATATTTTATGATCGTGGATTTTCATTTTTTTCCCCCAAGTGTTTTTGTTCGGGTACCTATCAATACTAAGATAGTAAGATCTATAAGTTATTTGCACGTATTAGTGATGTAGCTTTATGTTTTACGTGTATAGCGTGTATAGGGTGTTAGAGAAATCCAAAGTGAGCGTAAAATTTAATTTTTTTTTCTTGGTCAAGTCTAATGTAGTTAATGGTTTGAATTAGGCTGAAATATTATCAAGTGCGTAATGAATACTGAGTAGGCACTACACTATATTGTTCTATAATAATTAATAATATATTTATATGGAAAACCTTAAACGTATTTATATTGTTTATGTGATTAATTTGTGAATTAATAAAAACAATAATACTTAAAGTTATTAATGTTAAAAAAAAAGAAAAAGTTCGGTAATTTCGTACACAAAGGAAACAAAACACTATAATTGATTAAGTTCGAAGAAATTTTATTTTTCTCGATTTAATTGATGAAGTAAAACTCTATTAAAACCGTGTAACATTAGAAAATAGTTATCTGTGCACTGTCGCGTGTTAGGCTAAGTATTTTGAAGATTGTTAGAAGCCCATTAGAGTAAGTCTTATCGTTGCTTTGAAACTGTCATTAAATTGAAATTGGCACATTGTATGCGCAGAATATACAATATATTGCAAGTATTTCATATACATTTTTTTTTTTAACGAGATTTAGGTATTTTAGGTTATCATAAAAAATTCCTAAGATTTAGGTTGTCTTACTTTGAATCGATAAAAAGATACGATTTATAGTCTCGTGTAATTATTCAACGTCACATACTATTTATTTATTTTCTTGATTATAAAACGACAAGCTATCCGTACCTTTTGGGCACAATGAGACTATTCGCTAAATTAATGCACAGCTGATGCAATTCTTGGTGGAAGAAGTAGCTTTTTTTATTTTTTAGTATATATTTTAATGACTGTTTTAGAAGATCACGATATACATTCCTTTTGAGCCAACTCTTGAGATCGCCAGGAATTGCGGGTATGGCTAGGTTTGATATAAGATTTTTGGAATGAGATGGGAATTTAGAGTGGAATATTTTGTAAAAAGCCATCACTTCTCATGCACTGTTATAATTTTGAGGTCTGTGTGAAGTTTTAAATTAGTGACGCGTGGAGGGACGTATGGAGGGAAAATAAAAAGTGTACGTTATTTTACCACGGACAATATTTTTAAAAGCTTGAACTTCATTAACATTTGATTTCCTAGGATCACCCCATAATTGTAGACTGTAATTCCACATAAATCTGATTAAAAATGAGGAATTTCGTGTTAAGGTTTGTGTAGTTGTCAGAAATTAAAGTTTTTAGCATTCGGAGACCCGTGTTAACATAAATTTAAAAGTACAATATAATTTTAAAAAAACATTTTTTTTCACGAATACATGTATATATTTACAATTTAGTTGTTGATGATTTTTCTTGTAATTTCTTATTCATCAAATATTTAAAATGAATCTTAAATGAAATCATTGACAAAGACGAAAAAAATGATTTTGTAAAAATGCACTGAGTAGTAAATTATAATATAATTATGAAAACTGATAAATGATTAATATTTAATTATTAAAATATACCTGTACTTAATTATTTTAATTTAAATATATTCATATATTTTCTAAAAAAAAAAAAATTTTAATTAACATAAAAAAAAAATTAAAAATTAAAAAGAAAAGATAAATGCAATTAAGCAGAAAATTATTACACTTGTATATTCCGATTTCATAAAATAACTGTTCTTTTACAATGTAATTCAAGAACATTTTTATGGTATTTTAATCATAGACGTTAAAATAAACGAAATTATTTTATAATTCTTATTTCTACAGTGCATAATCTATAATGCTATACGTCGTTTGTGTACTTACCCATTTAACGAATCGGGCAGTTTTAATTTCGAAGAGTAACACATTTTTTATACTATACACATATTTATGTGTCCACTATAAATGCAAATATTTCATTTGTATCTCATACAACGGGTATCGATTCTAATGTTTATTTTTACACTATTATGTTTGAGTTATATGAAGTATATATTTTCATAATTCGATTACAATTTTAAACATCCTACAATGGTGGCGTTATTATGATAAAGTGACTTTATTGAATATGTGAAATTGGTAATATTTATAAAATAAAAAATTGATAATATGTTTATCACAGTCTTAGACGCAACTGAGAACTTATGGCAGGTTCGACGAACGAAATTAACCAATAAGAGTGTTATAGTGTTATTTTATATGGTTAAAGGTAGATTAAGTAGTTTATTATGTTAGAGTTTTTACCGATGTCATTTCAGTTATAGCGAGAGTGTATTTTTCAGTTTGAATTTCTTTACAGGTTAAACATTTTGCCGGTGTTTTTTGCTTCATTATGTGGGAATGGGTGTAACGGGCGTAGCCTGTTCCGAAGTGATTTATTACCACTCCATTTTTCTTGTTCATCTGACCATATTTCCCTGTCTGCCACCGTCTGAATTTGATTCTTTTAGCTCTTTTTCTTTTGTTCATCATACCTTGCCATTTATTAATTCATCAGTTTTCTAACTCACATTTCATTATAAATATAATTTTTTCTTTTTACTTTATACCTTTTTTTTTTTTTTTTTTTAATCTATTCTGATTGTAATGTACATAACACGATGAGAAGTTATAGGATTTGTATATTTTTTTCTGTATCTTCTATTTATAGCTAGGTGAGCTAAAAATCTGTTCTATAACCTAACGAATTGAAATTCGTTATTTAAATTTTGCATATTTTTGCATATATTGGTAGTTTTCTTAAAAGTTGTATATTTATGTTTTTTTTTGTGCGTAAATTGTCTATTTCAGCTCCTATAACTTCTCATCCCTAGTTATGTATGATTGAATACATTCGCTGTTTCTTAATATTATTACAAATTACCTATTGCAAAATAACTAAATTCAACTCCGTTTTGTTTATTACGGTTCGAAATAATTTAATTACATTTTAACTAATTGAAAACCTTCGATGAAAGGTTACGTTACTGTTCTCTTTTCAAGTGTAAATAATACTTGTACTTCGCAAATTTAAAATCGCATTGCTTTACTTTATTCAATAGTACATTTTGAACGCTGTAGGGCATTTTGCACGATACTTTTGAGAATATTTTAAAAGTGTTGTATATATAAAAAAAAAAATTAAATCTTTTTCTCACGATAAATGTGCCTGTGATATTTTTATATTTTTACTTACTGATGAAGCACATAGTAAATATTGTCATAAAAACTGTCTTGTATTCAATATACCATAGCATTATTTATATTGAAAACAAAATGGTTTACAAAAAAAAAAAAAAAATTGGTCAGTAAATGAAAATAAATAAATTTAAAAGATAACTTACACGAAACACGAGTACTATGGATATGTATTTTTTATAATCAATAACATATTATTATCAATAATTGTTTTAAATTTTATTTTTTTTAATAATTTATGGCTTTTAACAAAGTTTTTTTATGTTTAGAACCAGAGGATTATACTTGGTAACAGTACCAGTGATATGGGAATTTCGATCAAGATATTTGAAGTTGTAAGTATGACAGTATCGGTAACATAAAAAAAAAAAAAAGAGATGATCCCATTCAGTATACGTAGCAGCGTTGGTGTGATTGATTGAATAACGTGATAAAAACACACTATTCTCGGGTAAAAACAACGATTGGCGATCGTTTGCCGAACATTTAACATCTCGACGGATCGATTTAAAGATGGAAACAAAAGAGAAGGATTTAACGTTAGGTCCGAGTGTTCACGAATCGCGGACGTAGTTTTTCACGGAGCGCAGGGACGCGGGCGCGTTAGTCTGACTAATTAATGATAATCGATGCCGTGACGCGTACGGACGGACGCAACGAGCTCGGAATTGAACGCCCGTGCGGCGTTTCAATTAAGGGCTAAACGATGATTTACACGAGAAGATTGTGTGTGTGTGTGTGTGTGTGTGTGTGTGTGTGTGTGTGTGTGTGTGTGTGTGTGTGTGTGTGTGTGTGTGTGTGTGTGTGTGTGTGTGTGGTGAGAGAGAGAGAGAGAGAGAGAGAGAGAAGAAAACGCGTAAATAAATAAAGCTCGTGTCTGTTGAACCGTCCGAATTGACCTTTTTCAATGCCCTGCAGTGACTGGGGTGGGCGCACGGTTTGGTGCGCTCGCGGTACACGAAACGCACCGAGACCGTCGGGAGACACTCGGGGTGTTATCCCTGTGGCGCTGCGCACCGCGAAGATACGAGAAGTCGGTCGGATGCCGTGGCGCGTGAGACGTGTTCGTGAAAGGGAGACGGGAGGAACACCCGGTCGGGCGAGGACGGGACCGGGAGTGGTGGACGGTGGTGGTTTTTTTCCCGTTGGCGGTCGGGTGACGGGAATTTGGAGAAAACAGCTCGAAAACTTTTTATACGGTCGTCGTCGTCATCGTCGTCGTCGTCGTCGTTGTCGTCGTTTTTGTCTCGGCGCGCGCCCCCTGGTCGAAATCATGCGATAAAACTTCGGTCCGTCGGTTACGTTATATTAATACACTCGACCCTACGTGACTACGCGTCGTTTCTACAAGAACGCAACAGTTAGTCACCCGAAAACTTCGTCGTCTAGTCCGATCGTATCGCAAAACGCGCCGGATCCGCGAGCCACGTGGCAAACGCGCACGCTTTCTGTAATCTCGATCTCTCGTCGTTTACCGATCGTAAGGAAAAAAAACAAAACAAAACTTCACCCGACGACTGTGCCCGACGACTCGCGCGGCCTGTGCGTTCGAGCGTGTGACGTTAGGTTAGGTTAGGTTAGGTTAAACAGCTTTCACTCATTGCTTGCCAATGTGAACCCGGCCTTAGCGTCGGAAATATCATAACGCGTTGTCGTCGCGCGACACGCCGACATACGCAATACGGTTCACGGCGAACGTTCCAGAAGAATCGATGCTTTACGTCAGTGATCTCAATCTCAAATTACCTACGGGCCCTATAATTTTTCAAAAAATCTTCGCGGCCCAATTTTTTAGTGTCAGTTTTATACTTATACACTAAAAACTAAAGACAAAACGAAGGCAAAGATACAAACAAAATCCATTTATCTAAAATATGTGACTTAATATATTATGAAATTACTTTTATTGTAATAACTATTACCAAAAATATTTATAAAAATATAAACAAAGCAGTTGTTTATATTTGAATTATTATTACTACAAAATTATCATTGAAAAAATATGATAAACATTAACTGAAAATATGTCATAACGTCTTTTAATATTGTACTCCTTGATGACAGATACACTTTGTTTACAGATCAAAACATATTGGAAGAGAATTAGAATTAGTAAAAAAGTATGAATAGCCCCATTTTTCTTGAAAAGCCGGTCTTTCTTGGTCCATTGCACGTTTCATCGGTTTGATATGAGACATTAAAACGAACAAACTATGCGTATAAACTTAAATTTATAATAATAATAATAATAATAACACTGGTCACAGCTGTTAGTTTGTCACCCACTTTTACACCGGAATTACAAATTATATTTATCTTTGTAGATAAGATTTGATTTCAAATATTTTATCGAGTATAATGGGATTTATGAACAAGTAAAAATAAAACACGAATGTTAGATGATATTTTATGTATGATGGCGTAAAAAAAAAAAAATAAACAATTTTTTTAAATATTTTTTTCCAAAATGTATTTTTGTTGCGGGCTACATAGGAAGGGTACGCGGGCCACAGTTGGATGTATGTTTGAGATCACTGATTTACGTCGATTATCGTATCATCGTCATCGATGCTTTACGAGAGAGTTCACGTCGGGCGAATCGAAACGGCTATTCGCAGCGATCGTTCCCGATTGTTCACATGGTAAAAACATTCACTCGCATTAGGAACGCTCCTCGAGACGATGGTGTTATTGTTTTTTACGCGATTCCCCGCCAACGATGTTTTATTATTTCCATATTAAACCCATCAATCACCAATATTAGTATTAAACATTAATCATTTTTTTTTCTTTTTTTTTTTACTTCGTTTTCAACAAAGACATTACATCAAGACACGTGAGTGTCGCTTTGAAGCTTTTGATGCGATCGCTTCTCAGTCCACGAAGTGATTCTCAAAACAAATAACGCGATAATAATTCGAATGTTGAAATTAATTTAATGGATTTTTCTCACTCGAGTCATGATTCGTTTGATAAATTATCACTGTAGTTGTTGCTATAGTTGGTGACATAATTACAAAAAATTGAATTATTATGTTTCTCCGTGTTATAAATTAATTATTTTTATTATCATTATTATTTTTTATTATTTGTCATTATTATTTTTTATTATTTGTCATTATTTTTTTTTAGATTTCGTTGACACCATATTCAAATTTATAACAAGCACCATTCTAAAAGTAATTGGGTAGACTATACCGGAGAATAACAACACAATACCACGTAGCAAAAAAAAAAAACACAGAGATGATTCTGCGCATTGAAAGCCAAATGAAAAAAACACATTCAAAATAAAACCTCATTACGATTTTATTAAAAACTATTGTGATTTTATGACTTATTATAATTCGAATGTATCGACGAAGCATCAATTTATTTTCTTCAACGTTAAAACATATACTATTTATTGTTATGTAATAAATCAGTCTATACATAGTATTTGGTTATCTGTAAGTTATACAAAGAGTATATACGTTGAATTACGTGATGTTTTCTTATTCCACAACTGTTGTCCCAATTATTTTTTTGGTTCTTATTTTTTTACGGTGAAACACACGTATCGATTAAAAAAAAATATATACCTCATTAATATACCGCAGCTCACACATTATATAATTTTGACCTTTTTGATTTGTTTAATATTCCGATATATATATATATATATATATACCCGTAGTTTTATCCTCCAGTGAGAAGGTTAAAATTATACATTTTAATTGTTAACTTTTGATTTTCGTACGTATACATTATTTTGTAATACCTACTTGAATTATTAGTTTTATAAAGAAAATACATTTTTTTTTAATTTACAGAATATTTTAATTTTTATATATAATCAACGAATACAAGTTGATATTTCCAAATTATAGTACTATTTATCGTTCTTTGATGATTAAAAATTCACGTGGTTTGATAAAACATGTAAAAACCTTGTAATTATATCGATCCGAAATAACATTTGATATGATATGTATATTTCATAATTTTTAATTTTAGTAAATTATCACTGTTGTCAAAACTATGAAGTTACAATTTTATCCGTTTAAAATAAATGGGATGAAGAAAAAAAAATAGTTAAAAAAAAAAAAAGCAGATAAAAATTAGTTTTATTTTATTGTTTGTTGACACGGCAATATAGATAGTCAAAAATGATACACGGGTGTTATGCGGTTTTTTTAAACAATAATAATAATATTATTATTATTATATGTTTATAGCAATATAATGTTATTGTTATTGTATTGCTATCTAGTTAGATAAGTTATTGATCTCACAAACACTGTTCATTCTGTTTTTAAATAATTGCAGTGAAATAATGACTCAAAATGACTGAAACATTAAATGTTGATTTGTATTTGTGCAAATCAATGAAGTTTTACAATCAATGAAATACGCCGTCGTTGTTTTATACTTTATAATGAAATAGCAATAACTCAATTCTCGTTTTTATGACGCTAATATTCTCGAATAAAATCTTGAACATTTGAGCAATGATTAAAAAAATGGTTATCAGATTTACAGTTAGAATAATTTTATTTTATTACCGCCAGTAAGTGTATTGATTAAATTCAAAATTAACAGTCACAGAGCACAAACAAAAAAAAAAAAAAAGTCCGTGAAAAACACGGTTTCGAAACATATTTAATGAATACATTGAAACGAAGAAAAATACGAAACAAAAAATACAAAGGCGACATTTTAAATATTTTTTATACGTATCAAGTTGACTTCCATGAAATATTATTAAAATTATTGATTGTATTTTAATGTTTATACAATTCACGCATAAATGCGATTCGAGCGTTAAATGTAAGCTACGTTCGACAATCACTATAAAGTCACAACATAATATATACATACATATTTATATAATTTTAATTAGCATACGATTTTAGATATAAACTTCAGACCCGTGATAAAATAGTAACACGTTTTAATAACAATATCGTATGTTTCCATTTTAATACATTAACGCGAAGTCTATAGTTTATGGTAATTATTTTCGTTTTATGACTAAAAATAAATAGAAAAAGACCGATTTAAGAGAATAAAATGAGTTTTGATCAACAAAAATACATAAACTACAAAATAAATAAAACTCGTGTTGACAGAATATAATCACGAGAAAATACATCGACGTATTATTAAAAGTACTTAAACGTCAGAGTTGAAAAGCTATTGGGAAATCGACTTCCAACACTGATTGATAACCACAGTGAGGTTAAAATAACCGAAATTAATGTTTACATATTACATTAACGGATTTATATAGCTTATAGAAAATCTACTTCAAACACCCTAATTTTCACACCGAATCCAAAACCCAATTATTTGCAGGAGCTATACTAAGAGCCGTAATACACACTCAGAACAAATCTCGGATAATTTTTCAAATTTCATTTGAAATCTAAACTCATTAATCAGTCCATTAATTTCCCTCATTTCTTCAGTTATAAACGCACTGATCTCTAAACGCATTAACTCCCATTAACTTATTTTCGTACTGTAACATTACAACCTTATCCACTAATAACACCTTTTTATTGTACCATCATTAATTATATTTTGAAATTTCTAAACGTACTTCATGATCGGCGTTATTTACGTCACAAATGTAGTAATTTTACTCATATGAATAAAATCATAAACATAACAGCATACATTTAATACTGGCATAGCACTCAATGTGCTGAAACATTTTAAATAAAAAAAAATAATAATATAAAATAAAAAAATACCGGTTCGAATGAGTAAACTTCGACTTCCAACCACGTAACTATATAAAATCGATTTCATGAAAATGTATTATAGTCTATGACACATCGCCGGTTTTCACCAAATATTTGATAATTTTTCCACTATAGATTTCGAGAAACTACCGGATCCCAGAACTTTTGATCTATGGAAATTGCAAACTATCCTTTTTTTCCGTCCTCGTTTGCCTGCGACCGAAAACGTAGCCGCACAAAGGGGAAAAAAGCCGATACATTTTTTTACGGGTCTGAAAAAAACAAATCGTAAATAAAAGGTTCGAAGATTTTCTTTTTCCATTAAATACGGTCGCCCCGGTCTGCGGACCCGTCGCCGGCGACTACGCGACACTGCCTACACGGCGGCTGCGGCGTCGGCGCGGCGCGGTGCGGCTCTGACAACGGAGATACGACGACGACCCACACTTCTCTCACACCAGTCGCTCTGTGCTCACCGCGCTCGTACCCGTGGGAGCAGGGGTGTCGCCGCCGCCCCGTCTACGAGACCGAATCGAATCCTCGTCGAACGGCAGCCGTCGGTGGGACCCGATAAGTAGATACACCCACTCGCGGACGACGGACCGCTGCGGTTTCGCTCCCACGCGCTCGTTATCTCGCGTCCTACGTCGGTGTTAATAAATAACGCGACGGCGAGCATTGCGGTGACCGACTCGAACGTTGACCTCTCGGCGTGCATCGCGGAACCACACCGCAGATATTTCTTTGTCGTATTTTTTTTTTTTTTTTATAGTTATACTTGTTAAGGTACGTTTTGGCTGGAGCGACTGAGACCGGTGTTTTTGATTCGGTCATATTGCAGCCGCTCCGTGACTATCCAGGTTAAAAATACAGGGTGTTCCAAAATGATTCATCCGATTTCAAAAAATCATATTATTTATTGTAAAATTTGATCAATCGTGTTAGAATAAATTTTACATTTTAATGGATTATTTTAAGTTTTAGGTACAATGCTTATAAACGTTCAATGTGACCCTCCTTACTTGCACGACACACGTCTAAGCGATAATCAAAAAAACGCCAAACTGTTTCCACGTACGACCACGGCCTCCGGGTAATGGTACGAGTTTTAAATCACTCATAATTCTTCTTCTTCTTCTTCTTCTTCTTCTTAGGCGTTTACAGGCCCATTGCCGCAACAACCACTTGCCTCCACCTGTCTCGGTCACTTGCCAGTTCTTCCCCATCCTCTATTCCAAGTTCCCTCAAGTCCTTGATCACTCTATCCTTCCATCTCTGTCTAGGACGTCCTCTAGGCCTTTTTGTATTTGGCTTCCATTTCGTAACCTGTCCAATTGGCCCCTCCGATCTCCACACGTGTCCGGCCCAGCTCAGCCTACTACTTTTTAAAATTTCGTTAATATTCGGTTCTCCGTATAGGTCTTGGACCCCCTGATTTGTTCTTATTTTGTATTCTCCTTCGTTATTAAATCACTCCTAATTATTAATTAATTTAAGTAGTGCACGAAATAAACTTAGTAACACTCGACAACCGACATTAGACGATAGACGGAAAAAAAACTGGACTAATATTGTACAATGCCGGTCTTTGCGATACATGTTTATCATGAGAACCTTATTATTGTTACAGTATTATTGGTTATTGCTTATCGTTAGTTTTTATCGTTTTTTGACATTACGCACCACGTATATTTAATAAATATACGCGGTACACAATATTTATACATAATTATTTATTTATATAATATGCATACTGTTTATCGTATTGTAAATGACTTCGCGCGTCACACCGTCTTACGAAGTCGTATCTCTTTTTTGTCTACCCGTAGTGTCATCATTTTTTGTTCGGTTAAAAAAAAAAAAATCTCGTTAAATGTATTTGTCGGGTTAACAAAGCGTTTTGACCATCACGGTAAATCTAGCGCGTGTTATCTGTGGCGTTACCCGACATTCCGCATCGATCACCGCACGACTGCTACTAAGCCGTGTGTTCGTTTACGAGTCGAATCGCTCACGCAGCCGTTTTTAAATAACTCGATGATGTCGGGAGTGAGTACGCGTGTAGTAATGAAAAAAATGAAAAAAATGAAAAAAAAATAACAATCATCACTGTTTGAACAGGGCAAATGAGTAAAATAGTGAATTTTAGCAAAAAACTGTCAATGATATCATGTGATTCAAATACATATTATACTCGAGTTTTTTTTGGGGAAACGGGAGTTGAAAACCAGCAATAGCTCTTTCGGTTGTTGATAAGTGAAATCGTTGAGTATCCGTTTAAATTACTGTACATAATAAGGAACTTATATTGTCATTAAATTATGATCAATTTAATATACATTGTTTTAGAGAACAAGTAATCATACCAGAAAGTCACTATTGTAAATGTAATGTGTAATAAAACGATGTTTTCAAAGATATTGTAAACCGATAGTCTGACAACCCTGAAAATATTACTAGGGTAACACGAGTACCTCTCGACATCCCTAAGTAAAGCCTATGGTTTGTGCGTTCGTGTTTTAATAACGACCGATTGAATTATGACATTAACATATTGAACAATATATCGATTAAGAACTACAGATAGTACGAAATCGATCGCCAACAAATTTACCGACTTTATAATAATCGGCTAACGCTATCGACCGATCGGATCTCGTATAAAACAACTTCAAGAGCTGTAAATATATTACGTTTAATTTTCTGCGTTAAACGTTTAAATAAATTTAAAAAACATCGAGATTAAACCGGCACACAAATCTTTTGGATTTCAAACGGTCCGTGAAACACTCCCGAGTTATTTATACGGTGTGTCTTCTAAATACGAGTAGTATGAAAATTTCTCAACTTTTAAAGTACATGCGATTTATGTTATTGTTAAAATAGATCGAGTTTGTGTCATATGCACCGTACTTGTTTTTGTATTATTTTCAGTAATCTACGTAATCGTTTCACCCAAACAAACCCGTTGAAACTTGAATCGTTTTTAACGTTTATTCGCGTTTTTCTAGTTTCGTCGTCGTATGAAAATAAAAAAACTTTTACAAAACTTTCGTTTCGTTTATCATAATGCTATCCAATCAATTTAATTGAATACAAAGTTATCGTATGTCTCGTAAATTTCATAAATTTTACAGAAATTCAATAAATTATTCTTTCTGTGTTTTTTTTTTAGATTTTTCCCGTTCAAATACCATGATTAATTGTATGTATAAACGATTAAACACACCGGTCGTTCAACGCGTCTATCATTATTCACAGCTGAAACGTCAAATTCCGCTTCTGAATTTTGTTTCATGCGTTATCATATATCCATAATATAGTTGCTATCGTCAATGAATCTGTCCGGAACGTTCGAGTAAAACGTATTTTTTTACGGCGGCAAATTTGGTATACCATACGCGTATCGCATACGGTTTTGCCGTTCGTGTTAGTGCGCGTTTCCAAAATAATGATCCATTCATTCTGACGCGCCGCAGAGTTGTTTTGACACTCCCTTCGATGTAAGTTTGACGTCTAAAGATTTCAAATCCGCGAGAAAAAGATATGACATTTAATATCACTCGATGATCTAAACCGAAAATTAGTTATGAGCGTATAGTAGAAACGTATGGGGTTAGCGTAGGGTTGCCATATGTCCCGGTTTGGCCGGGACAGTACCGGTTTTGAGTATGGCATCCCGGTGTCCCGATAATGTGTTTATTAGTCCCGGAATGAGACTTCAATAATTGATGTATGTCTTTTATTAGACATTTGATGGAAAAAGGTGACGAGTAAGGTCTGAGATAATTATGAAAAAAATATAGCAAGATATGTTGTCTATTAATATTTGTTGAATTTTCTTTCTCATTACCTGGCTCAAATGCAGCAACGGGACGAGTGTTTTTATTAATGAATAGCACACGGACAAAATCACGAAATAAATTAGATACAAGAACAGTTGAGGCTTCATAAATAATTAATACAAGTTTTGATAACATTTCTTATTGTCAATTTTATGAGTCAATACTTGCCAATAAAACATATTGTATCAAACAGTACACAGTTCAGCCAAGTATCAAACAAATCAGACTTTTCTGCCCACGGAGAATACATCGGACACATCGAAAATTGTATATTTTATTATACGTTCTTTAATTTTTAAAGCTTCAAATATTATTAATTATTATCTATATAATTTGTGTTAAAAATTACATTGTATAGTCAGAAAATCAAGAAAAAAAATGAAAAGAAGTTTGTCCCGGTTTTCGCCAAATAAAATATGGCAACCCTAGATTAGCGACGACGTGGATACGTTTCCGGCATTTTAAAGCGGAAAAACATTTCGAATATCATCGGCATAGTTTTTACGACCATTGTCGTCGACGTCGCATTGTTCCGTTGAAAATCATTGTCGCGATGTGTTGATGAACGATCTACTATAACGTACGATATCACGTTGGTATCGCAGGTTTCGAATAATATGACATATTGAAATAACCCGACGCGATCGTCGATACGGCTCGGCGTAAACGAACCGATACCAATGCATATAAATACAGACGGCCGCGCTGATTCACATTTCATTTCGTACGATTCTAATAACCGTACAATACCGCGATTAACACAATAAACGTTCGTTTCGCAGTGCCACGTCGGTTACATCGTTTTTCACCGAACTCGAGCGAATATAATATCGCAACGTTATGATATAATAATTCAGTTACCCTTTTTGCCGAATCAAAAAGCATTAATTCGCGTGTTCACGTGATATCCGGCATGTATTTCGTCTTTTAAACACTATCCCCCTTCAGCATAGTCGTAAAACAAATCAATCGATACGCGTTTCGTATTGTTTATTTAAGACTGATGATAAAATAACGTGCCAAATACTTATATTACATATATATACGTAGGACATAGGTATTGCATTTTTCATTCACTCGACTCGTATTGATTTATACGTTACCGCCGTGTTTATTCCACTACAATGGTTCCAATTGACAAAACTAATCTTGCGAAAAACGTTTGTGCTGATCGTACATTTTTTTTTTGTTTATCGGCATGATATCGAATAATATTCTTGTAACAATATCATAAGGACAGATATATTTAAATGATATTTACAAAAAATAAAAAATAAAAATATTTATCAAAAGATTTTATACGCCGGAGAAACAATAATTAGGCATAATATCGGTTTTAAAATAATTAGTCTACGTTTCATTGCAATGAAAGAATAATATTGTAACTATCGTTATAATAACCGTTGCATTCGAAATGTGACGTTTTAAACTTGCTACAACAGACGAGTCGATTACTCAAGACTCGTCCCGGACATCGAACGGATATTTTAATGACATTTCTAGTTCTGAATTATCTCGCATCGAATGGTATGTAGAATAAGCTTTTGTCGTGCTGCCGTTAGTGTCGACAATGACCGATGATTATCACCTCGCCTTCCAACACGACTCTGTTATTGATCCATCTGTTTTAGTACTTTCACGATTTTATCATTTTTATATACATTTATTTTTTTTATTGCCTTTAATTTTTTCGCGAAATATCGAAAATAACATTGTTTAGAACTTAATATGAACGTAGAATGATGTATTTTTTTTTTTTATTTACACAAAAAAGTCTTCGGACGATAGAGTTAAAACGGTTTTTTTTTTGTTTCGTATAGCTCCGACGAACTGAACTCTAATGAATCGAAGAGGTATGTTATTTAATATATCGTTGATACATGTATGAAATAATTCCGGTGAAATCCGAGACTTTCAACGATTATTTATTACATTAGATGTTTTGTATTGTCTATAAGATTAAACCGCAGTGAGGAAATAATATTAATACCGTGCACTGAGATTTACTCGGTGCCGTTTTATGAATGCAATGATTTCAAATGTATTTAAACGCAAACATCGTGTATCCAAGACGTGACACCTACGCTCACCGACAGTATTTTATTCGTGAAACGAAACGACGTAAGACGAACTTTCCTCGACGTTATTTTGAGTGTGTTTTTTTTTCATTTTTCGCAATCATTATGGTGAAAATCAAATCAAGTTCGCTTCAACCCGTTGTCTTAGTCTGACCTAACCGTGAGGTATGAGAATATTATTTATGAAATTATATCACTTATAAAACAAATAATACTATTTTAATTGTATTCTATTTTAATGGAAATATTCAGCCGAAATGTTTTTGTTTAGGTATTTGAACACAATTATAAACCTTATATGATGTTTGTATACAATGATCTTATTATTCCATTTAGTTTTTCTAATAAGTCGGAACCGTCATACGAAATATGGAAAAGTCGTGTTTTGTGTTTTTTTTTTTTTTGAGAAATTAAAATATTTTTATAACTTTTTGAAAATCAGATTATTGTTCAAATACTTTTCCGAAATAAAAAAATGTAATATTGACTCTGAATATACACTGAATATTCAGCCGATTTGTAAATAAACATTATATTTATATATAAATTCAAAATTATTTGGGATATTCATAATATTTGTACAATGATGTATTTGAGTTAAATTAACGTGTCTGGAATACGTACATTTCCTAAACAATGGTTCCCAATACTACGCGTGCTACGTTATTAGAGCGTTTTAATATAAATCAAAACATTCCAAAAAATTAAATAACGCTTTTGTGATTTTACGGTTATTATATATAATCATTTCGTTGCTAGATTTAAGTATATTATTTTAAATTTACCATTCACAATACATTATTTAGCTTCATTATTTTATTTTGTAAAAATCGATGTAATGACAAAATTACTTATTCGATAGATCTTTTGTTTCACTCAGAATGTAAAAATTTAAAAATGAACAAAGCCCTTAAACTATCAAAATACGACAAAATCGATTAATTTTCACTTATAACAAAATCTCCTTTGTTTATTTTGTTCGTGTTCGAAAACTCATATTAATCGAACACAATAATATCATCAATATTTAAGTTATTCTGAACTGTCTCGAACAATTTCCACTGCATACGAATTCGGACCTGATATAAAAATGTTGTTCTTATCGCATAAAGGTCGCAATCGTTATACCACAGACTTTTGAATTCTAACATGAAATACCACTTCACTGGCTAACATGGTCTGGAGGGAGGAACACCGTAGTGTAGTGGTCACGTAAGTGGTCATTACGTTGCGGTCATCGGTCAGATCGGCGCGAACAATAATATTCCGTTGACTTTCCGACTTTCAATTGCTCTCTACCTCGCCGTCTACGGAACCCATTTCCATTGTGAACAACGTCCACAAACATGCAATCTTTTTTCTAAGTAAAAGAGGTAGTTAGTGACTAAAAAAAACTCTGTTCCCGTCGCACGTGAAAAACCACCGACGAAGACCTTACAGGGACGTTTCAATTAAAAACGACGTAGTACGAAAAGAAAAAAAAATCAACTTCTTTCAATTACCCATTCAATCGGCTTGTTTCGTTCAAATCCACGAAGTAATTCCGTTAGACGTTTGAAATTTCCACCAGTGATTTATCATGGGACGTTGGATTGTCTAAAACCTAAACTACGATTACCATTATCCGATTATCTCCGTTTAGACTCGTTTTCCGAACACAGCGGTTAAACGTTGTTTTTTTTTTCTTCACATTTAACGCGATACGATAGCGCAAAACTAACGTGCGTCAAACGGGCTGCGAGTGAAAAAAATAATCGATCCAAAGTACTGTGTTCCCATCCACTGATACAGATCCCAGGGAGTTTTCAATTCGTGAGTTAATCATCCATCACATGGTCATATCGGCTTGCCGCGACCAAAGCCCATCGTTTGTTTTTACGCGGAATCGTCGTGGTATTTTATTTCGGATCAACGAAACGATTAAAAGCTTCGAGGGTGTATTCATTTATAACGACACCTCGGTGTACCATATCCATCATTATTTATACCGAACACAATGTAGCGGTTAACACTCGCAGATTATAACTCTATTCATTATGTAACTACCGTCGCCATTGTTTCGTTCCAGATGACAACCGTCTGTCTCAACGTCTCGTCCGTCGAACCGGAGAAATTATTTATGAAATTAATTGTTCACAGCTTATTCGGTAATCGTGAACGTAACTTAACGTCAGCGAAAATAATTAAACAGGTAACCGTCGGAATACCAACTGGAAATGCGATATTTTCGACAGCGGTATTGTGTTGAGATTATATTGGATTAATTTAGTTTTATTTATTTATTTATTTTTTTTTTTTTTGACGTAACGGAGAAAACGAAAATAAACCGTGGTTCGCTGCTTGAAAAATGAATTGAATTGCTTCTCTAGTTCGTGTAAGATGCGCGCCGTGACTTTATTTTTAGATAATATTCCCTTCATTAAATCATAAACAATTGGTACCATCGAAACTCGGTGACGGTGTCGTGTGCTGTCTACGCGCGATTCTTTGTTGTCGTAAAATGTTGTATGCGCCCGAAACGTCATCTACTCACAAAATTATGTGTGCCTATCGAACGCGATAAATGACCGAAAATCCTAACAAAATAAAGTTTAACGTCCACGTTTTTGGCTACGTTAATACTTTGTTTTCGTAATAATTCACCCACTGACCACGTTTACGGTTGTCTTTAAAACAGTTCCTCGGAAGAATAAGAACAATGCCACCACACCCACCCACACACACACACACTTCAATGTTTGTACTAGTGATTTTTTGTCACACAGTTTTCTTGTTTGTGTAACACATCCTGATTGTTTATTAAATTCACATACGTTTTATCAGCACAAATAACGATTCTATATAAATCATTGATGGTACACACACACACACACACACACACACACACACACACACACACACACACACACACACACACACACACGCACGCACGCACGCGCGCACACACACACACACACACACACACACACACATACACGCGCGTTGCGTGAGGAGTGGCACAACGCATGAATCGTTAAATCGCATGAATGTGTTGAATGTGGAGAACGTTAATGCACATATCTCTGATTGTGTCAATGTTGACTATAAATTAAATTTTGATGACGATTCCGCTATTATGGGTAATGATATCAATAGATAGCATATTATAACCCGGTGTGTTAATATCTATAGGTAACGTTTATTGAGCAGACAGCACACGACACCGTCGTTGCTGAAATGTCTGATACCGATGATATAATAATCAAAATGTTACATTGGGTAAACACTAGAACGTTCATCTATTGTTCAAATAACAACGAGACGAAAACGGCAAATATCAACAAGTAAAACCGAGAAAAACAACCCAGAGCCCGTGTAAGATAAAACGATATAGGTGGTGGGAATTCGTTCTTTATCGATTCGCTCGCTCGCCGGTCCAGGTATTGGTGGTGTTGGATTCTTGGGTAGACTTTTCTTCCTATTTGATTGCACTTGACTCACAGCTTATAGCTTGTCCAGAAATTATAAATGAGGGGATATCATCAACAAAAAAATAAAAAATTCCCGTGACCCATCGGTGCTGCTTGTTTACCTTTCTTTTCTGTTATCAAATTCATTTTAGAGTGCTTAATATAATTTATTTTATTTTTTTCAAACAAACAATGAAAACAAGTACGTACTTCGCAATATGGGATATGTTTTATGTTGAAAATAAACCGATTTCAAGTTTCCGAGTTGAACAAAAGATACATTTATTTTAACCAAAAGATCACAAACATGTTTTTCCATTTGCATCCAAAGTTCCATTATGATTGGATGGACTTTTTTTTATTAAACATTTAAAGTTGAAAACCAATATGAAAAAATTGTATTCCATAAAAATCGTATAGGTAATAATTTACTTAGACGCTTCTAAAAGAAAAAACCACCCAAGTCACGATTTTCAACCATTGCAATCATTGCATTTGTAAACGGTTCTGAGCGTAGCACAGAAGATAACATTTTATTCTTAATTTTTAGGCAATAAAAACGTTATACCAAATCATCGATGAACTCTCAAAATTCAAGTCATTTTAGTTTAGAAATAGTGACAGAATAATTAAAGCCAACCTCGGAATTCGAGAAAACTTTTCATGAATTATATCAGAGGTCGCGTGTGTTGGTTTTTGTTGCAACTCGTCTGCATAACACGGACGCTGATGTAAAAACGCGTACAGACATAATGATGGTAATAAAGATGATAATTACAATGATAATACGTAACACTAACAATGAAAGTATGTAATTTATTTTTTTTTTATCCTTTAAAACATGGTATTTTCATACATTCTAGAGATAATAGAAGACGATTTAGCGGCAGTTGTATGTGTATATGTATGTGTGCGTGTGTTTGTGTGTGTGTGTGTGTGTGTGTGTGTGTGTGTGTGTGTGTATGTGTGTGTGTGTGTCTACGTAACATAGAAGGGAGAGGGGCGATTCGACAGCTTTTCCGATATGCCATCGCGTCAATGCCACCGTCTTATCTTGAAAACGTCACAACCGAGCGGACGTATAGACAAGCTGTAGAGTGTGATTGAAATAATATATTGTCTTTATATTTTAAGGACCAAGTCAACTTTTTTAGGAAATTTTATCAACAACGCATTTCAGAAACATTTTATTTACGCCTGAACGGGCGATAACTATACACTTGGGGTCTGTTGGAGTCTGTTGGAGAGATGGACACATATTATAGTGACTTCATAATCGGAAGAAATAATGTGTGTGTGTGTGTGTGTGTGTGTGTGTGCACGTGCTACGTGGAAGATAGGTATTTAAAGAATTGTAACCGAAAAGAGAAGATTGCAACATTCTTAGTGTAATAGTTTGGAATTGGAATAACAAGTAAAAACGGTAAACGTAACTGAGGTTTACTTATTGTGTATCACTAAATTGGCGTTTTTGGCCTTTCGAACGCAAATATCGGAAACCCATTGTTATTTACGAACAGATCAACACCCCAATACGTGTTTATTTTTTCGCAACTTTAAAGGGTCTAAGGGCGGGGAGCTTTATATTCGACTGGCGTATAATTTGTCGAAAACGTGTAACAACAAGACAAGAACATAAACACGATTTTAAAAACAAGGAGACACGTGAGTCTGAGCGTAATTTCACAAACGCGTGCAAACAAAACAAAACACTACTATAGCGGATATGTCATTTTGAATACGAAATCGTATTTAGGCGATTTAAATAACGAGAAGGCGAAAAACGGACACCCCTAGTCGTTTCACTTCAGAATAGCGTACTGCGCACGATATAGTATCACGCGGTATCGTCGTTATTCATTCATGACGCCCGACTGAATGCGCATCGAATTCGAATTCCACACGGGAAAACCTCATAACACACCTGGAATCTCAACCTAACCTACATTATTAATGACGTACGATCGATTATTACCGACCGTCGTACGATAAAATTTTAACAGTCACGTACGTGTAATGTGAATACAATAATAAAGTTAACTTTTGCCGCGTTTTGATTTCAGTGAATAACCGACAACGTGCGTAGGGTCAAAAAAACATAATTATTTGAATTTTCCGCTCGGTAATAAATAAAATCATAAAATATCGCCAACGTAGACAACCATGGTACTCGTATTGAGTCTAGTCGAAAACAAAACATTTGCTCTCCGTTTTCTAAAAAACACTTTGGTAATCATTTAAGTACTAACTGAATTACCCGTCGCTGCCGGGTGCCAGTTAAATACAACTAAGTACGATAGTACGATAAGTATCCGATAATTTCTTTTCATATTATGCTGTTGTGTCATTATTCAAAATCGAATAAACCTTTCGCTCGCTGCATTTTTTAACGGTTCTCGCAAAACATATCACACATGTTCACTGTCCGTACAGTGTTATTCGAGAACCAAAAGGGATCAATGACGTCGAATACTATTATATTAACGTATGTTTTCTCTGAATCGTGCACACTCTTCATTTTCACCTCTAGACAAACCAAATATTCCATCAGATTAACGAGACATCCTGATAAAGATATTTTTCCGTGATGGCAACATGAACTTCAACCTCCCTAAATCAGAGTGTATCACACTGGTGGACTTCCCTCTTCACGTGATTTCATGTTGTTTTTACCCATGTTTGTCATCAGATTTACTTATTGTATACACTGTAAACACAGATTGTAAATATACTTACATTAAATAAAAACAAAATAAAAAAATCGTAAAAAAAACAACATGAACTAAAAAATGTTATTTAGTTGTTTTTCAGCACTCGGTGTTCTACCGAAGAACAATGTTCGCGAACTTCACTACAAAAAACAGCGTTAACTACATAATATGATAAAAGCTTATTCGTAATTCAATGTACATTCAAATAATACATTCGAATAAATCTCGTGGAATTTTCCACGTCTTCCAGTTGAAAAATGGGCACTACGCACATTTTACGGACGATTATTTATAGTGTTTACATTTACTCTTAGGGTCAAATGAATTTATACTAAACATATGCGGTACTGTCGAAAAGTGAACCATTTCAATTTCAACTAGACGATAACAAAAAAATAAATTACCCGTTACAACGTCTGGACCATAATCTACGGTTCTCAGTAAGATCATCAGACCGGTACACACCAAATGCAGTATCAGCATTAAGACGACTAACGCACGATTCGTGTTTAAATTATTGTTATGTTTTTCATATAATTTTAAGCTATTGCATAGCTTTTATCGTGGGCTTTGAGCGCGGCGACCGAATCAAGAAATTCCGTAACGAAAAAAATCTAACGTTTTTTTATGTATAAAGACACTTTCTCTTATACTGGTCCAAAAGTTTCATCCGGCAACTTTTTAGAACGGAAATTTTGTCGAGACGGTACTTTTAGGAGCTCATTTTTCGAATTCATCAATAGTTTTTCCAAGCGTGGATGATGACTGCCGAAAAATTGACAGAAAACGGGAAAAATGCCGTATTCTCGATTTTCGTAAAATCTATTTTAGTTTTTTAGCCATAGCTCCATCAATAATAGAGCTAAGAATTTGAAAAATTTACCAACTATTAATAATAATCACGCGCATACTCAATTAAAATTTCAAAAATATTTAACAATTTTTGACTTATATATAGAACTTTGAAAATATTTAAAATTTCTCATTTTTTGGAAGTTTTTGCTTCATAAAATGTTAACATTTAGATATTAAGAGCTGACAATTTAATTCAATAATACTCATAAGTATTTCTACCGATGTTGAAAAAATATCGGAAATCGTTAGTCACAATATTTTGAACAAGCGTTTAAAGTTTGCATTTTGACGAAATTTCTTATTTTTACATCAAATTACACACTTAAACGCACGTAAAAAATAATTGGTGCTTCCTAAGTTGATTAAAATTCTATGCAATAGCTTTACCACGGCAGTCCCCGAGTGCCACACGTATTTTTTATTTTTTTTTTAAAAAACAAATATTTTCGCCCCATTCCGGTATGGCAAATGCGTGGTCCGATCACCATGGTTGCGCAGTTTTAACATATTTTTTTCTCATCACGTTTGATCGTTATGCGCTAGGGCCGTATATAATATCGGTTTCATTTAGACGCGTTTCAACAAGACGGCAGCTGTTGTGTTACATGCACGGAGAACAAATGGCGTGACGAAATGTCACGTTCTCGTCGTTGCTGTTATTTCGTCTGGCCCTTCGTGCATCGACCATGGCCTTACCCTATTTGGTGGCTGAGTACTGTTTTCCGATTCGGGAAGCAAGTAGACTCGCTGTAGATTATTGGACACGGAACTGCGAAAAAGTCTTCGCATAATCATCTGTTGTAAGCTTGACCGTTGCAGGCAGTGGTGTCGCTCAGATATTCCCGAATTTCGAGGTTTGTTCCCCGAAACTTAGGTTTATTAACCGTTTCTGTCTTCCGGAGAGTAATGATGAAATATAGTAATATACGCTTCGAAAAATATTTGTTGATTTTTTATTAATTTACAACTGGTCACACTTTTGGTATAAAATAACTTAACGACTACTAGACTACACTCACTACTGATCGGCCTGGAGTCGGTTATTAGACTAAATCGGCGACAAGACGTGAGAGCTGTCTGCTTGTAGCTACTCTTATCGACCATTTACACATTTTGATTATAATAAATTATGTATAATATAAATTATGTACAATTAGGGTTGTAAATTTGAAATTTAAATATTTCATTGTTAAAAATTTCCCGCTTTATGAAATATTTCAATGAAATGTTGAAAAATATTTTTTTTTTTTTACGTTTGAAATAATGACTGTTAAATGTCATTTAATCAGTTGTTATTGTATGATATCGTTTTGGTACAATGTTTGGAGTTTCCTATTTAACGTGGTACAGTCCAAAAGATGCCTACAAAAAAGGTAATTTTATGATAATATTCTTCTAATAATTAATAGTTCTAATCGTCTGTTATTTATTTACATTTTACTAGTCTTCGAATAATATTTTTATATAATATGAATTCAGTCATTTTATTTTTAAGCATTTAACATTTCCAGATGCTGTTATAATATTGCGTGTTTCACCATATTTACAATAAATTCTATAAATATGTGCTTAACTTTTAAACTCATTAAGCACCAATATATTTTTTTGATGAGAAACTTCTGCAATAATATGATAGCTGTTGTGTTATGGAACTACTGGTCACTTATTTATAAATTCATCTATATTTTTTAAAATTTCTTCAGGTGTTTCAATGACTATTGAACTGTTACCTCCTGAATCAATTTTGTATAAATTATAATAACTATAAACTATTGTGGTGTTAATTGTTAATTTGTATAAATTAGTTTTTATTTTTATTTAGTACAATTAATAATACAAATAGTATTCCATAATAAATAAAACATAAAGCATTATATTTTTTACTGAAATGAAACAATCATTTTTTTTTTTTTATCAAAATGAATCAAAATTTTTATTTTTCACTCAAATTATATATTTCATGAAAATAAATTTCATGAAATTTGACAACCCTATGTACAATACTGTATTGTTTATAGAACGTTTAGGGGTATTGTGGGTACATAACAAACCGGTACTGTCGTGTTTACCAAACTACAGTTGGTTACTACCGGTTTTGGCCAAAATCGAACCCCCACATATTCGCTGACAGAATACTGTTTTGTCGCAATACTTTTACATCGAGCATTTGTCGATCCACGAGAACGGAGTTGCAATGCCAAGACTCGAGTCCCGTCAACCCTTTTTCGCGAGGTTAAGAGCACTAAAGGACGATGGATGCCCTCAGTGAGACCCGCGGAAAGGAAAAATGACACTTAGTAGAGATTCTTAGTGGATAGCGTAGCAGTAAATCACCGGGGTCTTACTCAACCGGAAAATCGTGGACAAGGTCGAATCGCACGACGGTCAAGGTCGGTGTAATTATTTACCGCACAAACGGTAAATCAAAGCAGAGCCTAAACGCGTTTGTGGTGCAGACAAGCAATGAGCGAGTGTGCACATAGGAAATTCCACGGAACCACTGAAGTACACGCAGCAACGAACGAGGCAATAAATTGACCGACCGATTTCATTAGACGCCGCCGACATCTGACGGCGTCCAGTACCGAAGAAAAGCGCACAGCGTATGTAACCTAATTCAACTGACCTATTTAACCGTTTATTTCTATGTTTATATTCCATGTTTTATATTTGTTTTGTTAATTTATTTGTTTGTTTATTCTTATTCACCTGATCACCAATAGTAGCCGTAGTATATCGTAGTTATAATTAAATCGCATTCAATAAAAGTCATACGATAATAACGATACTTATAATAATAACAATTATCATTAATAATATAATAATAAATATAATTATTATTATAATTCTTATTATTTCGTCGCTGTGACTTCTTTCGCGCGAGTTTTCGAGCTAATATAAATTAAACGCGCCGGTTGTGTCACGCGAGACGCATCAAGTCGTCGGTGCCTTACTGTTTGCAATTAAAACGATCCGCCTCGGAATTCGAAGCGTGCCGTGTCATGGTCGGGCACTCGGTGTTTCTGATCGAAAGCCCGAAAAATCGTACCGGGAGCGACTCGCGTGTACCGTTTCACTGCTACTTCAACACCGTATCTCGGCACTCGAACGAGAATAGACCGTCAGACGAAACCTTTGCCACTCGAACGAAAAACCTTAAATACGACGCTTTTGGCGGGACCGCGTTCACCGCGTCATGATTTACAACGGCTGCAGCCAACAGCCATCCGACACGATATTACGACGAGAGACGGTAGAAGAGGGATCGATGCGTTAGAAACCAAAACGTAAAAATAAACGTTTGTTATGGATCCGAAAGTCTGAAACCATGGTACGCGAAAGGCCACGTGTTGATAAGAAGAAAAAATTTTTAAAAAAAATTCTTTTGTTTTTCTTCGATATGCTTATGGCGGCTCTAAAATAATTTTTTGCAAATTGTGTTTTTTGTAACCCGTAATTATTATTTATCATCGTTTTTGTATTTTTTTTATTCTCATTTTTGTAAATTGAAGGCACCGGTGCAATAACCAGATAAGTCCATTTTCATAAATTGTTCAGGAGACAAAAAAAAAACGTTTACAAATTTGGTAAATTAACCAAACTTTAAAAACGTGGTGTTATTATTTGTGTAAAAATAAGACACACCAAACACAATAATTTCCTTTTGGTGATAATACTTTTTCCAGGAAAATAATTGATAAAAACTAAAAATCGTTTATAAATACATTTTCAATAGTTGCAATAACAAGTTACGTCCAATTATGGTTTTGGACACATCTGGTTATTGCAACCAACTAGAAAGCAAATAATCTGGTAGGTATCCATAACATAGTCATAATATTATATATTATTCTTTTCGACAGTATGTATGGTAAATAATTATAAAACATACGTACAACATGATATTTTTTTTTGTATAAATAGGTTTTTAATATTATGAACTAATTTTTTTTTTTAAACCTGAAATTAATAAGGTATAATAGCACCTATTAGGTTATAAATCCCAATATAATAAGCTTAACATTATTATAACCCTTAATATTATATGCCAATATAAAAAATATACTGTACACCAATACCATTATTATAACTAGTTTTTTGATATAAACACAAATAGATACATTATTATTAAAATCAACTTATTTTTTTATTACTTTTTAGTCTTAAGCCAACAGATTATACCAACATTCATATAAAAATCACATTAATTATGTTACAGTTAAATTTATATAATAAAATGTATTTTAAAAAAAACTATCTTTTTGTACCTGATTGTTGCACCGGATACAATATCTAAACTCTGATATAATTGTTAGGTGCAATAACCAGTTACGTCCGGACATATTTGGTTTTTGCACCCAATGAAAAATAAAATTGTATATATAATGTTTTTACGGATACGTCCGGACATACCTGGTTATTACGACCGAAAAAAATTAAAAATAGTTTTATAACTATGTCTCTCATAATAATGATCGGACGTATCTGATTGTTGCGTCTATCGATGCAGAATTTTTTTCTGTACATTTTTGTATCAAAAACGAGTTTTTGAAAAATCAGGACTTATCTGGTTATTGCACCGGTGTCTTCAATTATTATTACTATTGTCTATTATTATTATATTTAGACCTTATAAAGCTTGTTGCTTGAACTATCGATGTGCACCTCGAGCAGACGTCTACGTCGTTGAGTGGTTCATAAAATAGATGATTTTTCTCCGAGGAACCTTAAGTTCCACGAGGTCTCGACTGATCACGGCGACTCGATATGGCACCGAGTTCGTCCTCGGACAGGTACACGACGAAGGAAATCTCGTCACTTTAACGGTTTGTCGAATTCGGAAACACCCTAACTCCTCTCTGTTTACACACGCACGTCGATTTACGCTTAGTTCGGATCGCCACGCTGTGGGGACATATTTATATGCAGCGGCTCTGGTGGCAGGATACGCACGGAGTCGATCCGTCGAATGGAATAAATTATACTGTCGCACTATATAATAATAATCCCGTTTACAGGTTAATGTAAACTTCGGAAGACCATCGCTGAAAGTAGGTTCGAGCAAGTATGTGTGTGTGTGCACGTATAGTTTATTATAGCCACCAGTCACCACCACCATTTAAAACGTATGTTGAACGTCAAAAGCACGTGTTATTATAATAACGTTTTTTAATGACAGATTATTCAGGGCTTGAACCTATAATTTCATAGTCAATTTTTAATATCCGTTAAAAACATTTAAAACCCGATGTTAAAATTAAGACCAGTAAATACAAAACTGGTAAGAAAATATCAAGCGAAATCGAAAAAAATTAAGTAAAATCAGTTGTCGAAATCCAAAATCAAATCCTATATATATTTTTTTTTTTTTTTTGGTTTAAAACCCTGGGGTAATGATGATATTGAGTCGAACGGAGTTTTCATTTTTTTTTTTTTTTTTTTAATTCACTGTTTTGTGTTTGAAAATAAAATCGTTGACAGAGAGCCACTTTGAGCAGATAATGTATCTAAATTGAAATCCAAAACTCACGACTAGGATTTTTTTTCTTGCAAACCTCTTTATGTGACAAATTTCATAAATGTGGTAGTTTGAAGGAAGAGAAATATGAAAGCGAATAACTATCTGATATTAAAACTGTTTGAATAACACTGAAGTAATTGGTATATTGTATACATTTGTATATACTATTGTTTATATAATTGATGTTATTTATTAAAGAACAGTAAGAATCGAAATTGAAAAAAAAACGTATGTCGATAAAAAGCCAATTCACTCTTAACTTCACACCGAAACAAAAAATAAAAATACCAGTTAACTTAATCGGAATCTTTTTACAGTGTTTTGTTTTCAGACTCCTTCACCAACGTTTCATCAGTAAATTACGAAGCGGATCAAATAAGTTTAAAAGCCGAATAATGATTTGTACAAAATGTTCGTGTTTAATCAACTCCATAGCGATTGATTTGACGGGGGAAAAATAGGTATTTCAACATTGTATACATAATATTATCGTATGACATGGTCGAGGACAAAAAAAAACAATATAAAGTAATACGGGTACTTACCGTAAAAATAATATTTGTGTGATAAAATAAAAACTAAGTGCCTCTACTCTGCACCAAAAACTACTCAACACAATAATTATTATTACGTAGCCGACGCACGACGATTAGTGTTATTATTGTTATTATATTTTTACTGACTCGGTTTCCGTCAAAATGTTTTCCATCTATAAAAACACAAGATCCATACGAAAAATGCAACGTTTACGGCCAGGTAACCTACTGAACGAAGTCAAACGTTTTCCGGCACTGAATTGCTCAAACTCAAATGACTCGACTGCTCGACTAGATTTTACCGTGATTTAATGTAGTCGTATAATGTTTCGTGGCCGATCTACCGTGACGGATAGTGATCGATCGCGGAGTAAAGAACGGTTTAAACAGTAGATGCAAATCGGAACGATGTATAATTATAATTAATAACCGAATGTTAGTATAACGTAGTGCGACCGGAGGTAAATATTAGATGACGCATCAGAGTGCTCCCGCGAACGTATAGAAATCTATCGATCGTTCTACGGTTTCAAATTTTTCGGGAATTTTAATCAAAGTTATCATATTTTTATAAAACCAAAACGCGTACTGTTACTGCAGTGTCGTCATTGTTTTTCACGACGTGAAGTCATTTAAAACGATTCCCCTTTCCCGACATCAGAAAATCGTGCTACAACGCCTTCGAACGAAATCCACGTTTTTCATACGAATGTTCTGAGTACACTATCGAAAACGAAGCTCTTCACGAAAATCGCCGGTTATCCACAACAGCAGGCTGTATCGAAAAACTATCCATCCTATTTTTGTCGACCACTTAAATTCTACAAGCGGCGCACAATTCTACCGGTTAAGTCCTGACCTGCGCTTTCAGCGAGTCGACTCAAACGCAGAGTCCTTAACCACCTCTTAATTCAAGTGTGAAAAAATTAAAAAAATATTGTAAATCTGTACAAACTGTACTTATTATAGTCAATAATAGTTTTTATATTATCTAAATAATGAATTCATTGCACTGCGAAACGTATTGTAAACAAATAAACAGTTACATATATATACCGGGTGCCCTAACTGATTTATATTGTAAAAAAAAAAAAGTCTTAATTATGAAGTTTAGAAGATAATAAGTGTAAAGTCAAAAACGATTGCGAGTAAATGAAAAAAAGGAAAAAAATAATAATTAGCGTTTAGAGAAAACGATCGGAAGTCTCGGCGGTGACGTTTATTTCTGTCAGGCGAGAAAAGCGGAGGCGTAGTAAACGCCTTGATAAATAATTTCACTCTATTAACACCACGTGTGTGTGTGTGTGTGTGTGTGTGTGTGTGTGTGTGTGTGTGTGTGTGTGTGTGTGTGTGTGTGTGTGTGTGTGTGTGTGTGTGTGACTGTCTAGTAGTATGCGCCGCGTACCGTCTTCGGTCTGTTAGAATTATGGCCTCTTCCATGCGATATTACATCGTGTTGTACGCGAACATGAAAACGTTTCACGCGTACTGCACGCGGCGTGGCGATGATATTGCACACGCCCGCGGTTTATTTTTCTCCGCACAGCTGCACAGCTGGTGACGTTACGTCCGAATGCGTTATTTATCATTTCGAGACGAGCGTTGAAATACAATACGCCGTCGGAACCGCTTTCGGCTAACGCGTGTAGAAAATATTCGAAATATTTTGGCGTTCTATTTTTATTATTGTTAAGTGATTTGTGACCGCGGAAAATCAAAAACCACTCTGGACCGGGCGAAATACGTTTTTTCCCAACAGGGTAACTTTTTTTTTACCCCGGGTCGGGGTAGGTAACGAATTTCTTTTCTCCGTTTTAAATATCGTTACGTAATTATCAACACAATACAGAACCGTGTTCGGGTCAGTGTTTGGTCAATTCGAAAGAGTCGGGTGCCAAGGCAACGCCACCCTAATGGGAAAAATCGTATTTTCCGGGTTCGGGGTTGGTTACGATTATTTTCACTGGTCCGGTACCGACTGCTACGTGATAATTAAAATAATTTTCGTTTTTTATCCACATTTCGAACGTGGCCGACGTGGCCTGGTAGTCTGCGGCGTGACGGAACCTATGTCTGCGATGAAAACTGCCGCGGCGCGATCACACGAAAACCAAGCATAACGGCGATACCTGACAGTAAAACGATTTTCGCGACGACACCACCGAAGAAACCTGGGTCGTCATTTGTGGTACTCAAAGTATACGTTTGCGTAGCTGAAACTCCGCATTATCATTTTTGGCCTGCTAGTAACGACTAAGCAGATCATGCCGGTACGTTACAAAAAAAAAAAAACAGAAAAAGAAAAAACATCAATTATTAACTCGATGAGGAATTATTGTTAAAATTGACAATTTTTATCAGCCTACTATATACTTGATACTCGTATATCATATGATAATAATTGTATATACACGTGTGTTATGTGACTGTGACATTGAGTAAGTAGTTAATTAGTAATAGTTCTTTTTATCCGTGGTTTAAATGTGCCTGTGTAATCGTAGTGTTGATGAGCAACAGTTGCTGTGATCGTCTTTTTGAACATCGATTTGGGACATATCTTTGGATATCGTGTTATTTTCTTTACTATTCATATTTTTTGTTTAATAATTTTATAAAAAAAAAAAAAAACCAATAGTGAGTGTCATTAGTGAATGAATTCTCACGTCAAGCGTATCATGGTGTAATTACTCTAATCATATAAACTTATTGTGCCCCTAAGGTATAGATTGTTTATCTCAAATAAAGACAAAAAAAAGAACTATTCATATTTTAATATAGATTTCAGTTTTTATTTTATTTTCTTAAATCTTTAAACGGTATGGAAAATAAATATTAATAAAAAATTCCTCTTCTCCTCATGAAGGGTAACACGAATCAGAGTATTATATCGTCTAACTTTTTATTAATTGCATCCATAAGCCATTGATAATGTAAAATCTTTCGAAAAAAAATAATGGCCTGTTAAATATTTACACGCCCCCGCAAAAAAAAAAAATTGAAATGATATCCCTGGAGGAAACACGTTAAGTGCGTGCCACGTATTTATAACACCAGATCGTTAACGTCGTAAAACGTACCTCCGGTGAGAAAATCACGCCACGTTGTCGCGGTTTTGTTGACGAAAACGTCACAGAATCAGAACTTTTCGACGGGTCACGGAACACCAATGTACATACGGGTCGTGAAGAAACGGGGTAACGCCGTGGGAGACCTTTAAGACCGTAGGGCTCAGAGCTAATATTTGTGTTTGAAAAAAAAAAATTATAATTTTATTTTAATAAAATGATTATCGATTTATTACTTATCATACGTTTACGAAGTAGTATCTCACACTGATTGTATTTTCATTCAAAACAAAAAAGATTGTAAGGCGACGTTTTTACATTCTTAATTTTATTCTAATACCTCTGGTCCTTCCGTACATAATACTGCCCCAGGGTTCGAAATGTATAACTTCGCCTTAGTAACGATGTGGTTACGTTACGTGTGTAAACGAACAGTGTGTGTGTGTGTGTGTGTGTGTGTGTGTGTGTGTGTGTGTGTGTGTGTGTGTGTGTGTGTGTGTGTGTGTGTGTGTGTGTGTGTGTGTGTGTGTGTGTTGTATTGACTTTCTTGCTCGACAAGTGATAACTATACATTCAAACGTATCGTCACACAATCGTATTAGATATCATTTAAATCGTTTTCAACACAATATTAAAAAGTCGACGGACATTCAAGTGTGGCAAACGCATTGTTAATTGATTTATCAATTGACGGCTATCGTTTTCACTACGTACGTTTCGGTAAAATCAGTTTTTTGTTTTTATTTAGTAATTATCATGCGATGATGGAATAATCGAAAAATGTCCCGAAAAAATAAGAACTATAACGTTATTTCGTCCTCACATCGTATGCGATTTGTTATACATTCGTCCATTAATAAATCATTTCCGATGGAAATATTTTACACACCTAGTTCAAATGTTTCGACAATAGAAACTCATGCGTTGCGGTTCGTATGGATTCCGATTGGATCGATCGGGATTTCAAACTGTAAAATAATTTACTCGTAGTTGAGTGCTCCTATTGTTACCGCGTTAACCTATACACGTCTATACGTTTACGAATTTATATTTTATAACGAATAAGAGGCATTTAGAGAGAAAAAAAATCCAATCTCGCTTTGCAATATAATTATTATCGCTATTTACCGAGATAATTTCTCGTCCTGAGTATACTCGACCGTATTATTTATTCCATTCACGTATTGTCCGTGATGTAAAAACCATACAAAACACCAATGGAATGAAGAAAAAAAACATTTACAAGTAGCTTATTAATTCAATAATAAAGGATCATTGTATCTTATTCGCGTATAAATAGCCATCTATTGAATCAAACGATTGTTTTTGTTTCACACAAATATCTTAGTCAAATTTTATCCGTTTTTATATTGATGTTATTTTTCCCCTCAATGAAGAATTTAATTTCATTTTATGCTAAACAAGTGGAATTATATTTAGTTTTCAGTTTGTTGACTTACTATGGAAAAAAAAAAAAAAAAAAATAGTTTGAGCAAAGCACTTTTTTTCGAATTCTATTGTTTTAACGTTTTAAGTTATTGGTTTTTTTTCTTTTTTTTTTTTTACATACAAAGAGTACACAGACAACAAGAGAAACTAATTGTCCACGTAGTGTTTTTCATCGCGAGTATCTAAGACGAGTTGTCGATATTCCTAGTGCGTTTCTCTCGCTCAGGTGCGTCGCAAAACCAATTTCAACGTACACAAACGCCTCTAGCATAAACTATATTCTTTTTGAAAACAAACACTATTTTAAAATATGTTTCACGGACGATAGACTTTGTGTCGGGTACCAAGCTGCGTAAGGCTCGGTGCCGTTGCTGTGTGTTTATGGAATTATCAATGAGTTCACGAAGACAGTAAATAAAGCACGAATACATTCTATAAAATAATAATGTATGTATAGACTCGGTGTTCGAACGGTAAAGGTTAATGATCTAAAACTTAATTATTTCAACCGTAAGTCGAACGATCCTTGTCAGACTTAGAACCGGTGAGAAAATAAAATGACAATCCCGTCTATAAATCCTAGTTTTTTTTTTTACAAGAAAATTAGTATTTTATTTTACGATAGAATTTTAATGTTTTACAAGTTAAAGTATCAACATTCTATCATACTGTTAAAAAATAATAACGAAAAAAAACTTCAATTCGAAACTGGAACTTCGATAAAATTGAATCAATAACACTTATTTATTTCTTTGAATCAAATCAAATTGTGAGTAACAATTTTTTATTAAAATAATTCGACTTTCTTTAGAAATGGTATGTTTTTAACTTTTTAAACTATAAAAATCAATTCCATCTCTTCTTATAAGTACATCAAATTAAACACATAAAAACTTTTAGAAATGTATACAGTCACGACTCGCATCGATCGTTTCAATTCAATGCATATTTTCATGTAAATATCAACATCGATATATCCGAAAACTCATCGTGGTATTTTATTAATTCAACTAATTCAAGTTTCTATTTCGTAATACGTTTCACTAACCACATTCTGAATTAAACCATTTACTACAAAATACTCGATTTTTATTTTTATTTATTTTTTTTAATTGTGTTATGAATGTTGTGCAGTTTTGAATCAACTTTTCTTTAAAATTAATATATTCGTTCGTACATATATTTGTCATTTTAGTAATCAATTTGTTTTCTCTTTCGTCCTTGGCCCAATCTGAAACGACATCGGTGGATAAATTACTTTTTGTTTCTTAAAATTGAAAACTTGAAATTATATCCATACATTTTAGAATATTGTAAACACACCTAATTTACATTCATTGAAAATCTATTTCCGTTTAGAAAAAATAAATAAATTACTGCTTTCTACGTTTTACTCGTCGTGGAGAAACGTACATGACGTATCTGAACAGTTCTGTTTATGATTTTTAGTCGAAAACATGGCCAAACAATTTTCCATACAACGTGACAAAGTTTGTTTTTATTGTTTTTATTGTTAAAATTGAAAATCAATCTCAAGAAAATAAAATCCGTAACCAAACAATATTGATATTTGATACTATTAGTTTAGTTATGAAACAAACCATTCGTAACATACCTAAGTATAAGAAATGTATCCAAAGCATAATCAAAATTGTGTTTTGCAGATATGTAACGCGCGGTAAATAATAATTGTTCATCACTTGAGCAAAAACATTTGCATAATATATTTTTTTTCTAATACGATTTGAAATAAATATAATTTTTATTTCCTATCATTAGTATGAAGTTGAATATCATACGGGATTTTCATTTTACGTTTTGAGTATCAACTTAGGGTCTGACGAAATTTTATAGAAATCACGTGCGTGTTCAGAAAGTAAATAATGTCATGGAATTTATTACTCGCATGCACTTAATTCGTTTAGAATGTAATGACAAATCTTCTGTTTATGTTATATTACGTTTTTCGCAAACACCTGTTCTCCTGTTTTCCAACTTCGTCTTTGTATTTCATATTTTTATTTTCTTGTTCTAGTCCTACGTTTTGCCCTTTCTCTACATCATAAACTCGTACGTTCGATAGCGTCACGTACTTTTCCATATAGCCACGCATTATGTTTTCCCTGTTATGCTTCACGTTCAACGAACTCAAAATCGTCGACATTCCGTATTTATTTGTTTTTAGTGTCGTTTAATTTCCGGAGGCTTTTTTTTTATTTCATAATTCCTTTTCGTGTATTCCCGAACACGCAACCGAACACAAACGTAATATATTTATTTCCACGTCATATGTGTAATGACAAAAAACATGTCGCATCAAAAATAAATCAAATTGCTATTAAACGAATGGAATTCGTTCAAAACGCTGAAAAAACCATGAATGTCCAAACGCTATTTTAATTTCATAATTATTATACAGACGCTTGGACATGCGTGTGGGAAGTATTTTGTACTTTTCATAGTTAACAAGTTAAAATTTGTTGCGAAAATCACATATTGTATACTATAATATATTATAATGAAAACAATTTTTTTTCCGTTTGATCATTGTTTCAATGGTATTTTTTTTCATCAAACAATTACAATACAGTAATGTGTTAAATAACATACGTTCCCTCTTTAATGGTCTATTTGGACGGTGTCCATATTTTTCCAATATTTTCAATTTTCGCTTTGCGTTCAGGTCATAAACACGTGAAATTATTTACAATACATGACTCATAACTCCGCTTAGTTTCCCGCTAAGATGTCAATTGTTAATTGCAAATCAACAGTGGCACAGAGCACGTCGTCACTCGAGTCGACTGCGATTCTCACGGTCGTCTGAGAAACTAAAACGCCTTATTAATGAGACTTGCTCTTTGTGAAGTCATAACACAAAAAGTCTCGGCTGTACATCGTAAGGACATTTTAATAAAGAGAAAATATTTCGTCGTCGGACGACGATATTAGAAGGTGTACGTTGATATAAGCAGAATAGTTGTTTCAAGACGTACTGTTTTCAATGTGATGGGCAGGAATAATTTACGAACACAGAATTGTGACAATATTTAATCAAACATAAATATCAACACGGTGCAATGGTTTATTCGTTGCCATGACGAAATCGCATCCGTTTGTATTTTACGAACATGTGTTAACTATGTTTTATGTCTTGAAACATTAAGTATTAAGTATACTTATAACTCATACCGAAATGGCTTTACGCAAACGGTCTATTTGTGGTTGAAGTATATATTTTTTTTATACAGATATAAAGCAATGAAGGCTTTAATAGAGCACTTTTTCGAGTTATACAACGTAATAAAAAAATATTCTTGTTTAAATAAGTAAAAAAGTTAAAAGCTAAAAAAAAAAGAAAATTGGTTTTTCAAAATACACCCCAAAATAATCAGATGTTGAGATCTTTACAATGAATACAGATTAATATTGAGTCAAAACTGTTGCAAGGACATTTCTTTATTGTAAACATTTAAAAGTAATAAGATAATCGAAAATTCTATCAAACGTAAAAATCACGTTCACTGTTTGTACATAAACTCAGTAGTCTATACTTTTTTCGTCAATGCTTGTAAACAAAATTTAAAATGTTTATCAGTAAGCATCTAAATAGAATTATGTTTAGCATCGCTAAGACATATGTAACCAAGAGACATTGTGTTGATATTAAAAAATAGCGAAATAAAATTCAGTGTAATTTAAGTTATATATAAACTAATTAGTTTATATATCACGTAAATAATTAACCCTAAATTGGAACATTTCTTTGAAGTCGTCGCCTTTATAACTCCGATATCATTGAAAACTTATAAAAATAAAACCAAGTTATTAATTTAAAGAGTGGCAAGAAATTGGAGTTATGTTCGCAGTTTACATTTTTATATTGAAAATCTAATAATATAAAACCGTAACAGTTTTAATAGCGCGTTAACAATTTTGATTACATGCGAAATTAATTATGACGTCGTTTTATGTTTAACATTAATAATGATTAAAATTGTCATCAGAATCACAATGAGCAATAGCTGCAAATAATGGCATACAATTTTAATGATGTTCAACATATGCTTTTATATTCTTTTGTCTACGAATTCTACTCATTGTTTTTCCATGAAAATTTATCATGTTTTCTTGCGATAAAGTTTTATGTACACAAAATGACGCGACGGTATGGTCGCTTTAACTGCACTAGACGTATACAAAGTAATTGAATATCTGTACTTAATATTAGGAATGACGTTTTCATGAATATTGTTATTTTAGAACAAATGATCACTTAAAGATAAAAGGCGTGATGTTCATTTGCATTATAATTAAATGATAAAAAGTTAATTAATATTAAGACTCGAGTTCATAAACGTGAATGTCCTTATTACCTTATTTTTTGAAACACTTGAACGAAATTCTCTCTTTTTTTTTCATGAAATCATATTAAACTTGCTTCGAATGCAATATATTATGTTTCGATTCACACCAAACAATGTACACCGATATTGGTTTCACGGCAGCATGTGTAAAACCTAATCGCTAAAAACGTTTAGAACTGAATGGTATATCATTTCATTTTTTATTTCAAAACTCTCGTCAAAACACACACTTTTTTAAAAATATTAATGAAATAAAGTAAAATTTCATAAAACAATGTTTATCAAAGCAAAAATATGTTAGTTTAACAAATTCGTGTATGATTTAGAAACGTTTTCATTTATCATCTGTAATCAAACATTGTTTTTGACATATTGGTCCAAAAGTCTGAAAACATGTTCTCTATTGATCCGAATTGAATCTAATTGGTTCTTGAGAGAGATGTGTTTATGTGAACATTTTTCTTGATAATACTCCAAGTGCAAAGTAAAATTACTGAAAAGTTGAGTGAAAATGGTAAAACTTGACGTACACGCGATTTTTGCGAAATTGTTTTTAGTTATTCTGTCGTTACGCCAAAAGTAACGTTATTAAAAACTTTGAATTCTCTTCATTTATTATTAATATTATGACACATGTTTGATGATATTTTCAAAATACAATTGTGAAGTGTTTGTATAGAACTTTGAAAATAATGGAGATTGGTCTTCTTTTTTTTCATAAGTTTAACATTATTTTATTCTACATTAATGCTCAACGTTTTAAATTTTGAAAATAATTTTTCTATGGGTATTCAAACAGTTTGATACCCATACGATCTAGTTCAATAGATACGGAGCAATATGGAAGGTGTGTTGATTTCAAAACGATGTATTTTTTTTCTTTTTTTTCTTTTGCTTGCGACCACGTTTCAACGTTACCCGATGGCCGTTAACTTTTCAAAAACAGAGAGAAAAGGTTTTTGAAACTGACCCAAATGTTTCTAATAGCCAGCTTTCAAAATATCAAGAATTTTATTGTGTTTACTTGGTGTTTCAAAATAGTCATTTCATAAAATTCTCAACAGTTTTTCCAAACAAACGGGAATAAACTGCCTCAAGTTTGAACGAAACGAGTACGGCTAGATTTTTACGAAACCGATTTCTCTTATTTAGTCAAAACTCCGAGAATTGCAACACTAGAGAAACTCGAATGAAAATCAGATGTCATCGGACACTCCGTTTTCTCTTTAATCAGTTTTCGCAAAACACCTTTGTGACGTGAGCATTGAAATATTACTCTGTAAGGTATATAATTTTATTCAACCGTCTTAGTCTCTTAAAAATCCGATCACCGTGCATTATTATCGTTTCGTATTTTGTTTACTAATACGACAATCTTCGATCCGTTGTCCGCGGTCGTCGATTTGTAATTGGTTTTGATGTTTTTCCCGTTTCGCCCGTAATTTTCGTGTACTCAAACTGTGTCGTTTGAATGAAAAAAAAAAAACATATAATTTTAATCACGTGTAAAAAAACGATACGACTCGTCGGACGGGACGCGTGTCAAAACGTCACGATGAAATGACTAGGGTGCACAGTTGGTCGACACAGTTTGAATACATCTTGCCCGGATCGTGGCACAATTATTTCACGTTCGGAGAACGTCCGTGATAATAATAATAATAAAAATTATTATTATTCGATCGTCGTCGTGGAGATGGGTCATGACGATAATCACTGGAACGTCGTCTTGGTCATCAACTCCAAAGGGGCGCCCGACCGACGACGTCACCGTCTATTTCGACTCGTCCGAATCGCCGGCCGTCGACTCTCAGAGTGACAAATATCCGGTGGCATGGATTCCGGGCGAACCGTCCATTTTCGCACTGCTGGAGAAACGGTCAGATAGATAGAGAGAGAGAGAAAGAGAGAGAGAGAGAGAGAGAGAGAGAGAGAGAGAGAGAGAGAGAGAGAGAGAGAGAGAGAGAGAGAGAGAGAGAGAGAGAGACGGCACGCGTAATCGACGATCGTCGTGACTTATCGGTGAATCGTTTTTTTATTAATTTTGTTGCACTTTTTTTATTCTTTCTCCCGCGGTGCAACGTCCGAATAATTTTGTTACTCCCTATTCAATTACGCCCTACTCCGTATATATTTTTCTCGGGTTCATTTTAATTGTATTTTTTCCAATTACACTCGAAACCAATATCGTCAAATCGACCCCTAAAAGGCGAAAGACCGTATATTGTTATTATTGTTATTATTGTCACACCTTCCGAGTTTGGAGAGCGGTTGAACGACACTTTGGTACTTTTAATTTAAACCGAGCCGACGAAAATGGCCACTAGAATCATATCACTCGAAAAGCAAATTATTCATTTCACAATGACTTCATAGTAATTTTTCGTTACAATACATCGAAATAATATTACTGGTTATTATCTAAGTTACATTACAAGTTTTGTGTTCCGCTAGTTATTTGTAACATTACGTAATTTGTAAAAAAAAAGAAAAAGAAACAATATGTTAATTAATGATATTGGTATATTATTATAATTATTATTATTTTTCAGAAACTTCTTTGTTATTAAACTGTATTCTATCTGGAATTCGTATTATTAATTTTGATAAAAGTTTTTTTTTCTTATATTATATTGTTATTTGGTATTCATTGTTGTGGAAAATAAAATGTGTATTATAAGGGCATAGGCAATGCTTTCATTGGTGTATCAATTTTGCATATATACAGCGCCGTAGAAAAAAGAAATATTTTTGGTTCATTAATGAAATGGCGTTCTTCTTTAATAAAAATGTCTGACAGTCTTCATTATTTCTTTGCAAATAATTAACAAAAACAGTAGCGGAAAAAGTACTGTTGTTTCCGCATATAAAAGTGAACAGTCCCTCCCTTTGATATTACACTCCATGGCTAACAAAAGTAAATGTACGTACATTCATTAACACACCGAATGATGACAACTAATAAATTCATAAATAAATAAATAAATATTAATAAAAAAAGTTTCAGTTTTTCAGATTTCGTTTCATTGAAAGTCAAATAAAAATGTCAACGACATAAAACAAATGTAATAATTACTAGTTTTGAAATGTTTTACTTTGTTTTACGTCAAAAATCACATTAATCTAAACATTGTATTAAGTATATACTAAGTTTACAACACAATATTATAATATTCGGTGAAAGTTTTCAAACAATTTTATTCATGCGACTTATAGTTCAACTAAATCATAAATAAATTATAGACAACGAAACTGTTTAAAATTATTTTATAATGGACATTTCGTTATTGCGTTGTATTTTTTTTTTTTTTTTAATTCATCTAATATCTTCAAGATATATTTTATTGTTCGTGCTTTTCAATATATTAAGTCTTCTGTAATGATACGTTTTGTAAGTAAAGCAGTATTCTGTGACTTAGATTAAATAAGATGTACATTTAATAAGCAGGAAAGTCGATGCATTTGTGTTGCGACATAAGGCAAATCGTATTTACTGTGTTTCACATTCTGAGTGAATCGAAGAATGTTTTGGTTTTATAAAAATATGTGTATGTGTGTCTTTTTTTTCGTATTCAATCATACATTTTTGGGTATCGTAAGGGAGCCATGACTTATGGTCGTGTTGTCGTGACTTTTGAATTTAAAATATATACAATACTGATACTCGTGAGTTATGAGAAATAACGGTAAAAATGATCTATCGAAAGTAGTGGTTTTCAGCTGGAATGCCTCGGTAGCCTTGGTAAACATCATCTAAGTGTGGAGGGTTTTGAATTTCTTCACCTTGTGTATGCTAAAATCACACTTAATACACCATTGCTGATTATTTTATGGTAAATAATTAAATGCAATTACTAAATTTACTAAATTGTATCGATTCAATGATAATTCACGTAGAAAAAAATTGTTTATCAAGTAAAGCAAAGTTGCTAACATGTGCCGTACAAATAATATAAAAAGAACAGTGTATGAATAAGATGGAATCCACGGTAGTTTTTTGTATTTTGACGTTGGAATTTATAAATTCCAAAAAAAAATGTGAGATTAAAATACGAATAGAAACGTATGCATGCATAAATAACCGTGTCGACATGGGAGCGTGTGTGATTTTTTTTCTTTTCTTTTTTTTTTTTCTTCCGTTTTTATTTTTATTTTATTTTTTATTTTTTGCTAACCGTATAAAGATTACTAAACCATTTCTGCACGTTACGTATACAACGCCGACTGGCAATCAATTACTGACAGTTTGACGAGACTTTGTTGGAATTTTCATCGGCACAAAACAAACATTTACACTCCATCGACGATATCCGAAGAGCCGAAAGAACAATAATTATATTGAAATAACGCGATATGGACGTGAGCAGTCATCTTCCGAGGAGTTCAAACAAACAACCTCGATAGCTCGCTCCTACGGGAAGTATTAATATTTCGAGGCAAACGAATTATCTGTCACGCTGGCCGTCAAACCGATAGGTGTGTTCGGTACGAGTGCCGCCGAGGGACAATTGAGGAATAAACGGACCGGGGCCAGAGGGACGGGCAGGAAAAGGGTCTGAAAGCCATTAGGCGTAAAAACTGCTGGAACCGCTCGAGACGACAGGATATGATCGCCGGAGAAAGCAGTGGGAAAAAACCATTACGACTATCGGCACTGAGCCCTCCGATTAAGTTTCTCGAAGACGAGGTACGGCGGTGGCGACGGAAACGTCACCCAAGTATCCATTACATGAGTACGACGTCGATGGCTGTTTTAAGTATTGTTTTTTACACCAAACATAATGTTATATCGATGCATTGAAAAAAAAAAAATGAAGCGTTTGCTTATATTATCTTTATTTTCGAGTGAAAGCAAATTTCAATATTTAATCGTTTTTAAATTCCGAGTGAATCAATGATTCCATTAGTTGTACAATAAAGAGATTTGGATAGCTATTTTTTTTTTATAAATGAGAACATATACACATGCGCTATGAATCAAATTGACTTGTAGGAAAATACATCCAAAATTTTCGCACAGCCCGTGTTATCTGGAGATTAAACTCTCAGAATCTAAAAACACATCTACTTCATACTTTAAACAAGTGGTTATTTATTTATTTATTTAATTCTCGTCAACGTATTATAAAATAGAGAAAAAGTAACGGATAAAAAAGAATACAAAATTATTCATCAGATTTTTAAGAAGAATCGGTTGAAATATCGGAATCAATTTCAAAACGCTATTACATTTGCTATTAACAATTTTGGTTTGGATATAGAAAAAACATTGCTTTTTCAACGAATGTAATGCTCTTGTAAATTACAGTAGAACTTTTTCTGTTTTTGAAAAAATGTTAAAAAATAATTTTTTCATTGAAACACAAATAATTATTCATTTAAATTGTATAAAAACTAAATTCGAATATATTTATTAAACAGGTTATTCTAAAGCATGTGTAAGCAATTTATATGTTTCAAATATAAAGTCATACGGAAATTGAAAACTTTTTCATATGTATTCAAAAGCAAAACATTATTTTATTTCAGACTACATAAAACTAGCTAAAGTCATAATATATTCTGAGATACGTGGAAAAACATTGAATCATATGTATGTGTGTGCTTTTAGAGTGGTCAAATATATAGGTAAATGATAATTATCAATATAAATAGTTAATATAGTTTCTAGGCAACAGCGTTGCTAGGGATTTAAGCAAATGTTTAATTTTTTTCATTACACAATTTTATGTTTTTATTCCAAGAACAAAAACATATACAATAATAAATACGTATAAATTAAATGTAGATTAATAATTTTATTACAACTTCAAAATTTATATTATTTGAAAAATATATACGACTTATAAATTTAACCAACAATTATTTATCTTCGAGATTTGCTTATATAAAAAACTCAACTATTACGTTATTTTTTTAAATAGTCATTCTAATCGCTAATTATCCGTTTAACTCAATCTAAAATACGTTGAAAATAATTTCCAAATGTTATTATTTATCATTGTTTTACAATTTTAAAAGGCAATCTTCGTCACTGATGAGCCAATAGAATGTGCTGTCCTCCGCCCAGGTTTTACACGAGTAGTAAATTGACAAACGGCAATAGATTTTGATCAATATATTCACACTAACATCGTCTTTAGTTAAATTGACGTATTTTAAGACAATATTAAATAATATTCCTGTACACATTTTGGTAGAGTAAATCAAATCTCGAACATTTAAAAGCCAGATCATTTTTTATTCTTTTCGTTGCGATCAAAATTTACGCACTTTGTTGTACGTTCAGTTCAGGAAAACCATGTTATTGTTTGCCATTTTTTTTTTTTTTTTTTTTTTACTATATTATACTATATATTTACGACTATATTTAAATTTATAAAACTTAAATAATGTCAAAAATGGTAGCTAATTCACACGTTGAGTAACGTGTCGTATGTACGTTAGACTTACCCTTTAATCGGCGGAGTACAAGTTTTGACACAATAAGCGACACGTTTGGCTGTAAAATATACAAACAATACATTCAATTTAAGTGAATTGACAATAATAATATATTGATAAAAAAAAAAATAAATAAATAAATACCGTTTTAATAACGATTTAATAGAGTATTGCATTTCATTGAATATAAATTCTATAGAAAACTAACAGCATAAATTTATTGTTAGATATTAGATACCACGGCAGCACCTTTTTCAAATGTATTGAAAAGAATTAATAATTTCCTAGATACATAAATTGTGCATTTCGATTATTAAATTTTAACCCATTAACTCGATTTGTCATCCAATCGCATAATTTTTTTGTTTTTTTTTTGAAATTAAGCATCACGTTTAATTATTTTCAAATTTAATTGCATATATCAAACGTTGCTACCCATGTATAATAACCCCATTTTATTTATAATTCGATTTTAAGTGATAAAACTTAATTGATATAATGAGATGATTCGTATTAAGTATTTAGATTTTAGTTTCAAAATTATGTAATTTTCCATGTAATTTTTATACACTGCTTGTAATATTAACCATGTTGTAATTATAATGCATGGTTATGAAATGTTTTATTTGTATATGCTTTTGATTCAGATATAAATTCAGATTGATATAATATGGAATCAAAGTAAAATACGATTAAAATTTTCCTAGCTTTTTAAAACATTTTTTTTTTTTTTACATTATTTGAATTGATATGTTTTGGTATATGGGAATTTTATATGACACTTTGTTTGCTTAAAAATATTTCGTAATTTCATTTTTTCGTTTTTAACGTACTTAAAAAGCTTTATATCAAAGTCACGGTTCACAGATAGTTTTAATATTGGAGTATAAATCAACTAAAAATATCACGGAACAAAATATTATAAACTGTTTTCAATAAAAACCATCATATTATACTGATAACTTATTTGCAATTTAGTATTCAACGTCTGAGCAATTAAAAATTTATTAATGGAACAAGAGTAACTAAAACAGAACGGTTAAGTTTCAATTTAGGATATTATAAACTAAATCTAATACTATGATTTCCAATTTCACTTATAAACCATTTATGTTTGGTGGTTAAGAACTATTTTAATTTCGACTATCGAATAGAAATTAATTTAATAACTTCGTTATCATTATTATTATTAAAATAATTCTACTTTTTTTTATTTTAGATTGTGTGTGAAACGAATGATATATTGTTTTTTCAACGATATTTCTTCATTTTGTATTCATTCTCTTTTCTTGAGACACTTTTTGGTACATTTAGCTTTGTTCAAAAGTTTCATACAGCACTTCTATAGATCAGAGATCGTACGCAGATAGTATTTTAAGGGTTTATTTTTATTTTTCCCTCAATAGTTTTTCTAGGCGGGAGGAAAAACTGACGAAAAACCGACTAAAAACGGTAGAATTTGTCGTAAACGACACTTTCACCAAACTTATTTGAGTTAGTTATAGGCATAACTCAGAAAGTATGTTACTAGAATATTGAAATTTATATTATATGTTAATATTGCTGCATACTTTACAAAAATTAAAAAAAAAATTAATAACTTATGGGCTAAAAATAGAACTATTAAACACCTTGTTTTTAAATTTTATCCCTAATTACATTTTCGTACCAGACACAAAGTTCTTAAAATAGAATATGGTCATCCCAAATCTATTTACTATCGATATCGAAGAAAAATTCAATAATCATGATTCGGAATTTTTTACGAAAGTGATTAAGTCAATTATAGTTCTATTAGGTTTTTTTTTTTAACAATTTTCAACTTGAAAATGTATACAAAAAAATATTGGACAATCCAATCATAACGAACCTTTGGATACATTTAAAGTGACATGGTTTGAATTTTTCGGTAAAAAAACAACGTCTTGAAAATATCTTAATTGTACTTTTATGCTGAAGCTTTGCTCGGGATCGTTAAACTAAAGAAATCGTCTATCGTTTTTTTTTTTTTTTTTTTTTTTTTTTAAATACTCCAATCACCATTATCTTGTAAGAGGAACGAAAAATTATTCCGTGTACGTTTTTTTTTTTTTTTTTAAGAGTGAGAATTATACGGTTTTATTCTATTGAAATCACTGTCGGCCACGTTTAATCGTCACAGTCTTTGAATGTATATTATTTTTTATCAACGATTACACGTCGAGCGGTCACCGTGCTACCCGGCTCTTTCCGAGAGGTCGTCTGGTCGACAGATGAATAAATATGATATTGTTCTGCGGCCGGTGGTGATTTGCGTTTTTTGCACGTTATTGTTCACGTCGGCCTTTCGGTCGTTATCGGAAGCAAAGAAAAATCCTCCGTGACGACCGCGGCGATTATGAATATCGGAGTGTCGGAGGGTGCGCGGTCGTCGTTCGCATTGTTCGCCGTAGTCCACGAGGCCGTCGGTTTGCGGTCGTCGACGAGAAAAAAAATCATCCGAATTCGCCATCCTCTTTATCCTATCCTTCTTCTCGTCCTGTCGATCGTCGCGGCCTACGCGCTGCGCGCACTACGTGTTATTATTATCGTCGAGTCGAACCGACTGATTAATGAACTCTGCGGTGAGTGGGGGAAAACTCCGACAGATTTTCTCGGGACTTTTGTCCAGGACCCGACCCTGAGCTTATCTTTACGAGGATCGAATCTGTAAATGGCCATTAAGGATCCCGACGGGCCCCTGGACGTAGCTTAGGTGATGCCCCCGACGAGCTCCACCGTTTATTAGGACTTTTGACTTTCGTGTTCGTCGACGCACATTGTCGTAGTACATTATCACGACGACGTTTGAAAATCCAGGCTCGTACAAAGGGGGGTTGTAGGGGTTAACCCTGCCCCCTCTCAGAATTCCAAAAAACTTTTAAATGGGGAAAATATGAACAATTTGGTATGAAAATTATGGAAATGTGTAACCTGAATGTAACCTGAATTTCATTTAGATCGGTTACGTAGTTTCGGAGCCTATTCAATACAAGCAATCAAATCTTTCCTCTTTATAATATCAGTATAGACGACACCTCTGGCTCAGAGGATTTAGTTTTCCGGGTGTCCGAAAAACCAGAGTACGGTTCTAGAACTCTCTGCGAGTGAGCCCACCGGGAGAAAGACGGATCGCAGTTTGTGGTCGAGGGACCTGGGGTGATGGTAGGGGAAAGGGATCGACTCAGGCGGCAACTATTTCAACCCGACTTAAAAAAAAAAAAAAAAGAAAAAAAATTGATTTAATTTTCGTCCAAATAAATATCATTCGTCATTAATGATGTTTTAGTTACCTGCACGCGTCTGAACTTTTTTACCGATCATTTCCTTAAAAGCGTTAACTTTTATTTCGATGTATTACAGATGACGTCGATATAATTGAAGTACAGGTGATTTTTAAAACATTTGATACTAAATGTTTCAAACGTTATTGGTATTCAATGTATTTCAACGATACTATCAATAAATAGAATGGTTTATACATACTGTATTATTGCTACTACATTACGTAGTAGATTTATTATAATATAATAATTTTCATATGTTTATCGAATGTATTTATATGTGTATTATATTCAAATACATGTTAAGAATCAAAATTATATTTTAATAATTTCGATCCAAATGGTTTTTGCAACGGTCCTTAAAATAAAAAAAAATAATAATAATTATGACATGTTATACAGTACACATAACAGTGTTCAAAACTCACAACAGAAATTCGCAAAAGATTCTTATCGTTTGCAAAAAATATAATATTTATTCGTCAAAAAATCTACATGTACGCGTTAATCATAATAACGTACGTTTTTGGGCGGAAACACCCATGCCCCTACAGATTTTATGGGGATATTAGTATCGTCCATATATTCAGATATATAGTTTTTGGACTAAATCATGATTTTAAGTCCATATCACAATAGTTTTGTGAACGAACGGTGTAAAATACGAAAGGTTCTAGGGAAAGAACACTGGTATTTTAGATAATGAGCGAAACGAAAAATGAATTTGGAATTATATTATATTATATCAAATTTTGACGACATGCCTAAAACCAATGATCGCAAAATCTAACTCATCTACGCATGTTTAATTGTTCACTCGTCAAGTCGTCAATTGCTTTTAACGATTGGAAACTGTAGAGAATGTCAAAAAAATAATTTCGTATAAGTAACCGGTGGATAATATTACTGACTTTCAAAATGGCCAAATGAAACTTTAGGATCACTATGACTACATGAAAATGTAGTTACGTTCATGAAGAAAAAAAAATGAAACACACCCCTCGCGTTAAAATTAACACAATGTTCCACGCTCACGATCTAAATATATTAGCAACAAAATGTTTAGTAAAAATAAACTCATTCAGATTATTATTATGTCAAAAACAGCGTTGCCACAAAAAGTTTGGTTTCATTCGTTTTTATTATTAGGTATTATTATTATTTTTTTTTTTTAATTTTTTTTTTTTTTTAAATTGCACATTAAAAATAAATCGAAACACGCGTTGTGAAAAGTTGTTATGCATAGTGGGTCGAGAACAACGGGTAAAACATCTCACTGTATATTATTAATAATCGATTGCGATCGATTATCGCGCGTGATTTTTTTTCCGCGGAAAAATCGACCGGTTTTCGCGCAAAGTCGTTATTGTACGTTAACGGACCCTACCCGGTCGACCGGAGAGACTTTCGGCCGGTGTTTCTCGGCTCCGACCGGGTCAACTCATCAATCATAATTCTCTCGGTGGAGTGTCTACGAATTTTTTCTCTCGCCGCAACGTGTACAGTCAAACTATAAACGTGTATTCGGAGGCGGACGGAATAAAACGCGTAATCTCCTCCATAATACCTGCCGCGATGTATGCGGACGCAATAAATCGTGAACGGGACTCGGCGGCACGATACGGCGGTCCACGCGAAGTGAACCGAAAATTTAAGCAAAAAGTTTTGCCCCGAAAACGTGTGACCTTTAGTCGTAGTGACGCGTGGAAAATTTTGAAACGAAAACGTTGTGTAATATCAAAAATGCAAAATGATATTGAAAAACGAAATCATAACAAAAACTGTTCTAACCATATTTACAGAGTCTTCGCGTAACAATGACATATTGTGCTGAGAAAAAAAAAACGCTCGTAATTTGTATTCATTTTTGTACGCATTGTGGACTCGGAGGTAGAGTCAGTTCAGACGTAGCATTTTGAATAATATAAAAAATACGTTTGAAATTGAAAACGCTAGCTAATGTCCAATATATTATACTATAATATTATATATTATATTATATCCCATATATTATAACTTTTGCTATCAGTGTACACAACGCTGTATACTATAATGAAGTTATGCAATACGAGCGATGGTATGTGATATTATATCGTTGTAAATTTGTTATTCTCAGTGATCATGAAAAGTCTGCGTTCATTCCGATATTATTCGTTGATTTATTCTATGAATAATTTAATTGTATGTAGATTTAACATTTGTAATGATAATAAAATCTAAAGAAAAAAAACAAATAAAAAAATATATTGCAGAGAAAACTTTTTTTTTCTATTTATTTTTGTTTATTTTGAATTTTTACAATATTTAAAACCTTGATATATTTTTAAAATAAACACAAGCGAAGGCAATAACATCCGATTTAATATGATTATTCAGGATGATTTATTGAAGTGGCAGTATGAATTGAAGAAACCATATATTATATATTAGTGATGTGAATTTATGGCTAAGTTTTAATTTATTGTAGTCTTTTATACAGTCACGATACCATTTACGATTCAAACGTCTTCTGGGGTCACCTGGAATGTCGGAAACAGATAGATCAGAGATTAGAGGATTTCGGAGGTTGAATGATATTTGTAGTGGAAACGTTTATATAGAGGTTTAGTGATATTTTGTGTTGTGAGGATCGAGAAACCGTTGTGTACTGTGTGATATGAAACATAGAAAGGTGCTATGGTTATTTGACGGAGGCATTTTATTTAAATGTTTGGGTTTTGTCTGGATTCAACGGTTCGGATGATCCCCAGACGACGAAAAAACAAGTGTAAATAATATGCACTCATACACACTGCTTATCACACTGCTTGTGTGTACTAATAGCAATAAAAAACAAATATATACATATTTACTCAAACACACACACACACCCACACACAACACACACATACTTGCATGCATGCACAATATGCACGTACATATGCATTTTTTTGTTCGTCATAACAACTTACTAATTGTTAATGAGTTAAATTGTAATTTCCTACAACACTATATGTACATGCATTGTATTAATAAGGTAAATTTCCATAGCTACCAAACATTAAGTAACTTCATAGAATTGAGCGAAGAGTTGTAATTATGCTGATGCACCACATTTTGTACTTGATGGCAATTCACAGTATTTATACAATAAAATTAACATATTAGTCTCAATGTGTTCACTACAGTGCGATTAACTCCTGTCATGGTATCTATTTACACCACCTAAGTATTACATTTTATTCGCTAGATTACATAACGATTATTGTTTCTTAAACCGGGGAACATAAAGTTATCAGATGTTGAAATCATAATTTTAACAACATGACGTATTATTCCGTTTAAAGTGTTTAAACAGTTTTATTTATTTTTTCAAACAAAATTAATGTTTTTTTATTTTTATTTTTTTTATTTTAACGGTTGAGTATTTTCTTTAAAACAAAGTCTGACGCACAACGCATTTTTCACGAAGTCGTCATTGTTTGTCATTATTTTGTTCAGTACGACATAGGTTAGATAACAATTGAAAAAACTTAAAAAGTTGAAGCATCAATTTTATAAAATACCTGTTTCAAAAAAAAATCGACCATTTATGAAGGAAAAATGCAAATGGAAATAAAAATAAACTAACAATAACACGTTTTGTTAATGTATTTGTGGTGTCCATAAATTATAACATCGTGTCTTACTCATACTTGGTATACATGTGCTCGTTTTCTGTGTTTCCCAGTACTGTACAATTTCCACAAGTTCGTCGAGAAAATTATGTATCAGCCAGTGGAGCTGTATCTTAAGTGAAATTTCGTACTATAATGTGAAAGTAATTAATCAATTTAATTGTATCTTGTTTTTATAATTATTGTCATAATAATTATAATCAGAGGGATTCTTAATAAATTCTTTTTCGAAATCAATGCTTCTAAAAAGTGTCGAACCTTTATTTTCAACTTGTTGATTATATATATATATATATATATATATATATATATATATATATATATATATATATATATATATATATATATATAGATGTATAAGAAAATATAGTTCATAACAAAACTAAACAGCAATGACTGTCGTTCTATAATAATTAAAATTAATGACATTCATGACATAATATTACCATAATATTACCAATATTATCATTTTAATCTCAAGCTGGAAGGTTATTTCCAATCAAATCTACTGACATCCATAAATTAAGAGTTCCAATTAATTTAAATTAATGAGGTCTTAATAGAATATAAAAAGTTATCGAATAATTTAGAAACACAAACTGTTATTTTCTTGAGTGAAATATACACTTTAATTTCAAATGAATTCAATATTTCTGTTTTCTGTCGTATAAATTCTAACGAATACTTGTTTTTTTAACATTTCTAACTTGCCATGACATAATTTAGTTTATTTATTTAACCAATATACATTGTACATGAAAAAATGTTATGAATAATATTACTATAGCTTAATTTTTTTATTATGAGATCTGAAAACTTTTCTTCGAATTTCATTATATAAACGTTTGCTAATATTAATGTTTATGTGAAATTTTACAGAGTCTATTGTTTTAAGCTTTGAACATTTAAAGTTTTGATACATAAAAACAACAAAATAGATCATAAGGATGAATAATAAAATTGACTTGATTATTTTGTTATTTTCATATTGATACAGACAATAATTGAGGTTCACTTGGAATCATTTCTCGAATATTGTGATTTTTCATTTATTTAAAAACTAAAATTAAATGCAAATATATCAGTGCGTCAAACGAAAAAAATACAAAAACGATCTACACAACGTATTATATCTATACTTTAAACAACGCCCACCACCAATATATTTTCCTAAGATCGAAATGATGAACCACATTTTCACCTCTTGCAAAGGTATAGATTTTTTTGTTCATTTATCTTACGATTATTATTAGAATTTATTTTAAAAATGCCAAGTGTTTTTATTTTTTATTTTTTTTTATCGTGAATAATTATTATAACTCATTTAATACACTCGAGTGGAAAATGATAATAATAATAATAATAGATTTCAAACTAAAATTCCCAACGCATGTCAGTTGCACAGTATACCGAAATCACTGAATAAATATACCCAAAAGTATATTACCGCAGATATCCCGATAGCGTATGGTATCTGCAATGACCCGGCTTGGGTATTTCACACACAAAACCGTGTTTTAGTATACAGAATCTGACGGGGTAAAAGTACTCTATCAATCACACTGTCAAAAATGATATTCCAGTGGTATTTTACAAGTCCTTATCGTTCGAGCATCGTACAATCCGCTCGAGTCGTAATGTTGTGAATTAAAAACCCTGACTTTTTTTTCACCACGAAATTAAGACGTGTGTTGTGTGTGTGTGTGTGTGTGTGTGTGTGTGTGTGTGTGTGTGTGTGTGTGTGTGTGTGTGTGTGTGTGTGTGTGTTTGTGTAATCTAATCGATTTCGAAACTTAATGCTGAAAATAAATCAGAATCAAAACGTATTCATATTGCGACGACCGAATCGTGATTATTTAAAATCACAGACACTATGGGTGAATTAAACGTGGATATTTAGAATGTTAAGATGTTGAATATTTAAAATTTAAATAGTCGACTAGGGTTTATTTAAATAGGTAAGTATGCGAAATCTGGGGACTAAAGACATAGCGTACTTTGTTCCGTTTTAATAATTTTGTTCGGTAACATGATGGCAATAACGAATGAAAACACACCCACAGTAAACTCTGCACGACTATAGTTTAACGTTATGTTGGCTTTCGATACCTAAACTAACATATTTGAATTTCTTGTATTTGGTTTATCTGAATCAAGGTCAATTTCAACTATGATATTATGAAATTTATTAGATGAATCATACGTATCTGATTTTGATAAAATTAAAAAGAAAAATTACTTTAGTAACACTTAAGACTTATAAAGTCAGACATTTTTATTTTACTTTTAATCATTTAAAGTTATTTATTTATTTACTTCTGTTTGTTTGTTTGTTTTTATGATTTCAATAATATCGTTCAAAACTTTATGCAACAAAGTGTTATAATTCCAAAAAAAAAAAAAATATTAAATGACATCTTAGATATAATTTAGTGTCGATTTTTTTCATCACGTCAAAAATTAAATCAACTATTTTCACCGTCCGTTCTGAACTACAGAGAAACGAAACTTTCTTTCGTTTCCATCACGAAGCGTTTCGTACACAGTTTCGGATTCGTTTCGTTTCTTTTTCGGTTTCGCCGCAGTGGAAACACGAACTATTATTTTGTTCGGTCCCTAGCCAAAACCGAAACATTAAATAACACCCGGGAACGTTATTCCGGTAACATGATCAATGTCTGACGAAATTCCGTTCACGTGGTAAAAAAAAAAACCCCTGCTACCAATTCATCATTCTATTCACTCGTGCAATCAATATAAAATATTCTATGTATTAAAATATTATTGTACAATCGTTTTTTTTTCTCCTCCTAGTTTTTTTTTCGTATGTATACACAGTATATACATAACATAACTTTTTTATTTGCTTTGTAGTTTAAAAAAGTGTGATACTTTTTTTTTCACACCTTGTGCGTTATTGCCTGTTGACACGTAACGTGAAAACCAATCAATATTTCGCAAGTATCGATTTCGGCTCCGCGTCTGCACGACGTTAATTCTTAGTTATAAATTTGTAACATTGTGCATTTTAAACTTGACCTCAATGCTGCTCACTTCTGAACCCAATGAACGGTACTGCCGGCAAGTCTTGTTTGCGTTTCGATATATTTCATGTACAGCTCGAGTGTGTTACGAACACAATACTAACGACGCGTACCTACAAGTACTGGGTATATTGCAATTATTTCCATTTTAATTTATTATACTTTTATCATAATATGTTTCACACTCGCAAACGAGGGATAAGATCACTTTTATTGAACACTGAAGTCGGCTGAACTTATTTCGTTTAACAAAATAATACGTTTGAAAAATAACCGCGATAATTGCGTGTCAATGATAAGCGGTTAAAAATAATTTTTAGTTTTTTCAATATTTTTTCCTAATAAATTTCACGAACACGTATTTCAAGCATTTTATTAGCCTAAACCCTTTTCCTGTAAGCTCATGGAGTAATAAAAATAAAACAAATTCAATATTGAACTCAGAAGGTGTTCATTATTTTCGATTTAAAGTGGTTTTGTCTTGGGTTTGGTGTTTTTTTTTTTTTGTTACTTTTATATTCATTTTTAAGTTTTAAAAATAAATTATTTATTGCAATTGTAATAATTATTATGTGATATTGAAAGAAGAGGACATATGAGTTCAAAGTTAAAACATTGTCAGAGAAACGTCGAATATATTGATTTTACGACGATCTGGGTATGTTTTTGTTGGTTTCTATGTATTCACTAGGTTTTTCAGGAATAAGAAAGTTTTATACAGGTTACAAAGCTTCTAAAAAATCAAAAATATTATTTTATTTGGTTTTTTTTTTGATTCTCAATAGATATTTCTATCATAAGACAACTTCTGCTAGTTTCTCTAGCTATTCAAGTTTGACTCCAAAAGTCAAAATTCTGACCATTCGGAATTTCCTGAATTATGAATGAAATTTTTACAAAACTTGACAAAATTAAAAATCTATTCGCATATTACACGAATAAAAAAATAAAAATCATCTGAAGATATTACGGTATTGAGAAGTTTTTATATTCGCGCGTTCAAAATGTAATATTATAAACTTAATATAAGCCCAACGTTTTTTTTATCACCCAGAAATTCATCACTTATTTTCCTATCTATATAGAAAATTAATACTTACGGATAGGTATTTAAAGAATAATTTTTTAATGGTGTTGAAATTTTGAATCGAATTATTGTTAAACGGGTGTACTGATTTATCGCTACCTTCATTTTTTAATAAAACCGCTATTTTAGCCCAGATGGACTAATTAAAAAATAAGCCGATCCAAAAAGTTATATTTCCGCTACCGATTATGGTCCGGGGTGCAAAGCGACCAAGAACGAACTTTCACCGCCCTAATCTTACTTGTTTATTATTATTATTATTTTTTTTTTTTTTTGCAATTCAACATTTCTTAAAAACTAATAACTATAAGTGCTTAGTCGAAGTGCTATTGTGTTTGCCAATGCATATGATACAAATTGAATATTTCGAATGAAACCCAAATGTGATTCATACGATGATTAAATCAAACTCGGTTTCAGATAGGTACAATTGTCGATGCTAATAATTCTAGTGAATCCGTGAAAGAGCATGCAACGGGAATAGGACCCGACCCAAGGCCCTGTATTTTCGCGACATTTAAGAACACTTGAAAATTGATTGTTTTACAAAAAGACCGAAATGGATTTTTTGAAGGGTAAATAAAGTGAAAACAATTTTCTTTTTGTTTATATATATATGCGCCATATAATTCGATTCTATCCTTTTATAAAGATCATATACAATAAAGAAAATAGCTATTCATGCATTAGCGTTGTGGAGTGTAAATAACGCTCACTTTGTACACATCTGTTTAAATCGGATGAATAATCTTTGCGTATAGGCGTTGAGCCGTTTACATAAATTAAACTCGTATCGTTTCGATTGTCTTTTACGTATACGGCCGAATGATTTCGATCGAATCCGTTCACGGCAAAAAGAAAGAACGCGCATGGTCAATAAGAATAATAAGATATACACTGATCTATTCCTATTATTTTCAACAATTTGATTGTAAAAGCCTGTTCGAAAATGCCTTATATGATGCGATTGAGCACGACAATTTATTTTAATTTTTTTTTTTTTTTTTTGTAACATTACATCGTTATTGTTTTATTTATTTCTCATCATTAGGCCGTTTGTCGACTGTTGAGTGACCAATGGTTACGTACACAACATTTTATTACAGAAGTGCACGTTATAACGTCATGTCGAATAGTAATTTTTTCAAAAAAATATCAAATGTAAAAATTGCAAAATGAAAATAATCGATTTTGTTGATCACACAGTTTCACGTTTAGTGGCTGTAGTTTTAAAAATTACATTATTTCACCATCAAGAATCAAAGCGAATTACTGAAAACATCAACACTCTATGCGTTTTGACTATACTTGGTCTATGCAATACTTACAAATGCGTTTAATTCGCGTAACGTTGATATTCGTGTTCATATCGTATTGATTTTAGTTAACTTAAGAACGTACCTAGATGATGATAATTTACGTCAGTGGTTTTCTGTTGTTTTGGTTTTTGATTCATACGTTATGTGTTGTTCAATCATGCAATATTTCCACATTTCCCATCATTAATACGTATATTATTGTTGAAATCACGTTTCACATGAAAGGATCGAAAAATAAAAACATTTCAAAATGATTATGCTCGAGGCTTTTTGAATACTCCTTAATACAACAAATGTGTTAAAAACAAAACAAAATCAGCATATTATTATGTATATTATACAGCGGTTTTTCATTTGTTGATAAACATAAACTTTCCTCAACCAATGGATATATCAGTGCAAAAATGTTCGTTTATAAAATCAAAGAGTTTTTTTTTTCATTCCACAAAGTCTCTAGGGATACAATGAAGTTTTTAATTTTTTCACTGATCCATAAGTTTTGATATTATTGTGGAAGTGTAATGCAAAAATTCTAAGATTCGTTGAAATAAAAGCGCCTAACTAATATTTTCTTCCTCTCTGAGCTCAACGTATTAAATGCGTGTAATACAAGAGTGACTATGTAAACAAACTAATAAATAAATAAATAAATATATAATTATATATATGATTCAACGTGTCCTGACCGACTGACAGGACCAACAAAACACTTATTCATTTGACATTTAAAGCGAATGTGATTATTATTACTCGTATGCATAGGGACGCTAAGACAGGATTTTCCGAAATTCGTATTTTATAAGATCGAAACAGCATAGTATTTTATGATTTAACGAGTTAATGGGTATTTTATTTGTATTATTATTATCAATTCAGAGTCTGGCTGACCGTGAAATGGATATACATACATAGATGCTGTATGAATATGGATGTTTGCAATGTCTATGGTTTTATACACTGAAAGAAATATTTTGAGTAAAATTAACAAAGTGATTTTGTAAAAGACTTATCTTTGTTCAATTTGATAAAATAACAAATACGTTGTTGAAATAAAAATATCATTTAGTAAAGAACCCCAACCAATATGCGAGTCCTGCTACACCGCATTAACCATCAAACACATAATGGAGGAATGCCCACAATATTATCAAACTCGCACCGACCTCAACATGCCACCTACCATAACAGAAGCACTAGGCGAAAATCAAACACACAAAATATTAACATTTTTAAGCATCACAAATATCATTAAAAAATTGTAACTTGTAAAACATGTATATATTATGTAACAACTAATTTTAAGAATAATACCATGTAAAATCTTAATGTCAGGCTAATAACCCTAGTTGTTGAAGCCTTTTTCCTTTAAATAAAAAAAAAAAAATAAAAAAATAAAATTATCATGTTCAATTTAATGAATTTATTTTGTATTTAACAATTTCAGTGTTAAATCAACTATATCTGAATTGTTATTTTGATAGTGAAATGTATTTTCAACAATTCATATTTCGTTGTAGTGTTCAATAATAATTTGTTGAAATTACATGTTAAATTGTGTTCAAAAATATGATTTGATTAAACTAACAATAGTAAGTTGTTAATTCAATATACAAATACAATGTTGTAAAATTATCATTCATCTTGAACAATAACAATAAAGTATAGTTTTAACAAATTATATGTTAATTCTACGAAAATTGAAATAATTAATACCTAATAATATCGACATCTCGATCTATTTTTGGTATTTTTCCTGGTTTTAACCGGTACAACGACGCGTTGCGGCGCGGTGTAGATACGTATCTATGTATTTGTCAATTGCAAAGAATAAAGATAAGAAGTAAGAACGCGTTTGCCGACTATCGTTCTGTTGTAAATTATTTAAAAGTGCGGTTCATTTTCAATTTTCATACTGACCATACGTCCGTACGATAGTGTAGCTATTTTTTTTTTAATATTAATAATTTGTTGGTTGAGAACCACTTTGTTTAACCTCCAGAGTCCGAGTTCCAGTACTCCAGTGTATAAAATCTATAAGCTGAAAGGTATGTACCATTTATATTATTATTTTTATTGTTAGGTATTCGTTGTAATATTTAAAAAAAATATTTGGAGTAGGAACTCGATATACAAATTATTAGATATTATACTACCTACATATTTACTTATATAAAGCCCAATGTCAATGAAAAAAACTGAGGATGCAAAAGCATTACACAATGATTATGTGTACCTATAATATAAGAATTAATAAACTATGACCACACATTTAGTTTAAACTTTATTAATTATAATATTAATTTATTGATGGTTAAAAGAATAATTAAAATTTGGTTTTGTTTTATATTTACAGATTTATCTGATTAGTAGGTAACTGTTAATATTAGGTATACTACAGGTGTTGTGTTGGGTACTTATTTTTCAGTAAATTAATTTATATTTTATCTTTCAAAAATGATTTGTTATATATGTATAAATGAATTTGAGTATATACTGTCATTAATTGTCCATTTAAAAGTCTATCATTTTTTAGGACCAATTAATAGTCGAGTTAATAGTCCTTTACGATTGTTTTGAAGAATCTTGTTTTCAATCTTTTCAATGTTTAAGCTCTTTTAAAAGACACTTTAAAAGCAAACATCTTAATTTTCCTAAAACAAATACTCTGCCTAGTATTTTACCCTCGACTTTACCTATATAGCACCAAACCACAATGAATCAAAATGTAACAACTAATAACAGAACTAATGATACTTATTCTAATCATATTGCTTCTGATGATACACCAAATAAATTTAATTTTCAAGAAGCAGTATCAGCAATACATTTGTCAGCTGTAACATTTATTCTTAGCTTGCACATTAAAAATAGTACCTATTACTTTTCAAAATGTTTTGGATATTCAAGAACTTATGACAGATTTAGTTTCAAAACCTTTAGCTGATCTTTTAGATAATTTTGTTAAAAATATAGTTACTGACCCATAACTGTTATCTTCATTTAAAGAAGTTTCATCAGTAGTGTCTAATCCATTTAAACTCTGTAATACTGAATATCGATTAATGAAATGGCTCAGTAATGAAAAATATATAAATCCTTTGACTCAAATTATTATTAATAAAGAAGTAACTTCTGTTCATCATAATGGTGAAGTAGTCTATGATGAGCACATTACTAAGGGCCTTTTGATGCCCTTGAAATTTCAATTCAAATCCTTTTTTGAGCATGGAATTAATTTTCAATTATCACTTGAGCGATTGAATTATTTAAATTCATCCGAAACAATGACAAATTTTATTCAAGGTGACTTATGGAAAAATAAAATTAAAAATTATGTTGATAAGCTTGTATTTCCTTATGTTTTGTACATTGACGATTTGGAAATAAACAATCCACTTGGTTCACATGCAACATTTCAAGCTGTTAGTGCTATATATTATTCATTTCCTTTGTTTGAAAATAATTCAAAACTTTCTAACACATTTTTAGCAGCTCTTATTAAATCTGTTGATCTGAAAAAGTATGGTAATGAGCAATTTCTTAAAAATCTTATATATGAGTTGCAAATTTTAGAAGATGAAGGAATAGTCATCTCTACCTCTAATAATGTTAATGTGAATGTTCATTTTATGTTGGGTCTAGTACTTGGAGATAATTTAGGATTGAATTCTATTTTAGAATTTTCTAGGTCTTTTTCTGCAACTTATTTTTGTCGATTTTGTAAAGCAAATAAAGAACATACCAAACATTTGACCCAAGAAAATTCCTTATTGATGAGAAATATTGACAATTATAATCAGGATGTTGCTAAAATGGATGTAACTCAAACAGGAATTCATAAAAAATCTTTTTTAAATAGTATTACTTCATTTCATGTCACTCAAAATTACTGTGTTGATAATATACACGATCTGTTTGAAGGCATTTGCCACTATGACATGTGTCATATAATTAAATATTTCACAGAAGTTACTTAATATTTTTCATTAGATACATTAAATTTAAGGAAAAATAATTTTAATTATGGCCCAATATAAATTGGTAATGTTTCTCCTTCTATAAATGTTAATCATTTAAACAATCATCATCTTAAAATGTCAGCTAGAGAAATGATGACTTTTGTTCATTTCTTTTCGTTAATGATTGAAGACTTGGTACCAGAAAATTATGAAGTATGGTCATTTTTTTTAAATTTAACTCAAATTATTGATGCACTTTTATCATATAGTGTATGTGAAACAAATTTAATTGTTTTAAGAAATCTAATTAAAAATCATAATCAGCAATACATAAATTTATTTCATGACTCATTGAAGCCAAAACACCATTTATTGACTCATTACCCTACAATTATAAAACAATCAGGACCTGTAAGAAATTTTGGTGTTTTCATTTTGAAGCTAAACACAAAGAGCTCAAATTATATGCGCATGCTACAACATCTCGTTTGACTATAAAGGAACTCTTTATAAAACAGATTTTTATGTCACTAAGGTAACTGACGAATTACACCTTTTTAAAATATTACAGATAATTATTTTTGAATCTGAGGAATACATGCTTGCTGTTCAAGACATTAAATTAAATTACTTACACTCCCATTTTTATGCGTATGTGGTTGATGAAAATTGTACAGTGTTAAAAGATATTTGTGTTTATAAAATCGAAGATTTTAACGGGCCCCCTATAAACACTGGTAAATAGTAAACGGTCAAATAATGATTCGACTCAAAGAGTATTATTAAAAGAGTATTATAATTATTATGTATATAAATTTCCAATTATATTATCTATTGTTATAATATATTTAGTAGTTTAGGTTAAAATTTATATATAAAATAGTATATAAGTGATTTATATTATAGGTACTTATCATATTTGTTAGGTCATAAATGTATATATTCAAATAAAATATTAAATAATTGATATCTTAATTCAAATATTATAGTTGAAAGTTGAAATAAATGAGAACCCTTCATGAAAATGATGAATAGGAAATCGGAAATTCCAATCAATTGTAACAATTCAAATTTATTTGATATGAGCAACTATGATTTAAATCCTGTGAGTAATAATATCTGCAATATATCAAATCGTGATATTTGGGAATATTTAAAAATGGATGAAAATGAATCATCAAAATTAATGTCACAGTTGAACGAGTGGAATTTGAGCTTTTTATATCAAACTTGTGTTGGTAGGTATTAAAAAAATAAATAAACTGTTAACAAAAGTTTTAACTTCATTATTATTTTTAGATGCAGTGGTTGACACAGAAGCACTTAACTGCATTACACCTTCTCAATGTGATACGCTATTGGCAGATTTTCCTTTGGGTATTCCAATAAAGTTTATTGGAAAGTTGATGAAAACTCGGTCCACTGATGAGGATAGTCAAATAAATGTGTGTACTTGCATCAATAATAATAAAAATGGCCATTTAAAGTCTGTAGTTGATGGTACCACACTTACTATTGATAAGCCTGTATTAAGTTTATGTGAAGTCCTTGGGTCTTCATATCAAGGATGCTTGGTGCTTGACCATTTAAAAAAAAAATGGTTTTTTAATGATGCTAGTCGGACAATACTTGTTAACATAGTTATAAAAACAGCAATTAAAGAAAAAATTAACATGACAGTTAAAGTTGCCGAAGAAATGGCCGATCAGATTATTGCTGCATTTCCAAGTGAAGTGAAGGTATTGTATTCAATTACTGTTTGTTATTAGTTAAATTAATATAATTATAATTTTTTCATAGGATTTTTTTTTAAGCAAGATGGTCCAAAAGCACCAAAAGGTAAACTCTATGCCAAGTATCATAATGTTATTAGAAATCTCAAAAGTGGTGGACTTATTGAAAAGACTAAATATTCAGTAAAACCAATGAATGCTGGTTCCCTAACCAAACACTTCGGTAAATCTTCAAATATTACCAAGTTATTTTTTAATATTTTAAATTTATCCTTTTTTTCATTTCAGAGGTGAAACTGATATTGACCATTTTTTAAATAGTTTGAAACATGATAATTGTACGTTTAGTGAGATTGAAGTTAATGGGCGGCTACAGTTAATAACCGATTAAATAGTATAAGAAAAAGTCAAAGTACCTCTGAAGCATTACTATGTTGGGCTAGCTATAAGCTTCCAGCAGGTTATAGATTGGTAAGTGTTAAATAATGTATAAAAATATACAAAACAATTTTGAAAACAATTATTTTTTCATCTTAGGTTGATATTGTTTTTCTTACTGTTCAACCTAATGACAGTATATCCTAATTATATAACAAAATTGATCAAACTTTTCAAATTTGAAATTGAAGATTCACAAAGTACTAAACTAGTTGAAGATTTAAATGAAGAAAATTGTATGACAGAAAGTAAGTATTTTATGCCATTTTATGATGTTCTTCAATGAAAAAAAAATTATTTTTAGATAGTTGAGATTGTTATATATTTTATCTTCTTCATGCACTATTCGTACCAACATCCAAAAAAACAACCCGTGATGACAAAGGACGAAAATCGGTTATAAAATATTCTATAAGAGATTCACAACAATCTTTTATTATTTTTTCTGAATCATCTGCTGGAGTTGAAGAAATAATTGCCAGGAAAAAAGGGTTTTACTTCATTTTAATATAACAATTATTATGAAATATTTTTGAGCTTTTATTTAATAAATTTTAATTTATTTATAGATTTAGGAATTCCAATTCAACCTTTTATAATTGTAATTGGGCAGTTATCAAGTCAAAAAGATATTTTAGTATATTTTGATGATATCAAATACAAAATACTAACTATTCAGAGAGCTGTAGATGTTGTATTTAAAATATTCCATGTTTTCAATTTGTCATATCCTCCCGAGTCTTATATTGTATGGTTGTTTATTCAAAAGCTGTTTTATAATATCCACGATAAATTAGATCAACCACAACCATTAATAAGTTTAGTTCTAGCTGAACTCTGTATGTAAAATATTAAAGTTTGATTGATTTTGTTTATTTTTAAGTTGATACTTTATAACATTTCCATGTTTTGATATTGTTCAATAATATTAAATTTGTATAATATTACCATTACTTAATATGTTTATTCTGATTTTTTTATATTAATATTGCCATTTTTTTTTTATAATTTGTATAAATAATTATTAGTAATTATAATTTAATTAAAGTTAATATTTAATAATACAGAATTACCTTTATATTTGATTAAAGATTATTAGTTGATTTCTATAAAAGAAAAATATAGAAATGTGTTCTGTACCTACGTAATTCTTTTTATTAATTTACATTTAATGCGTATTAGTAACTTAATTAGGTTTAATTACATATCGACTAATTTAATCTAGTGCAGTAAATAAAAATTTTGGTGAAAGAGATGGATACTTTTTATTGATTTTGTATCAATAGATTGCATTGGTAAAAGGTATATTTAACAAAGTATACATATTGTATTGATAAAATTACATTTTTATTTTATCAAATAATTTTCTTATAAACAATATGCATCTTTATTCATTTCAACACTATACTTTTTAAACCAACAAAGATATTGCTAAAAAGTTTAACAAATAATAATTATAAATAACAATTTTCTGTGTTAAAGTAAAAACCAATTTTAAGCTGAAAACAACAAAATTATTGTTATATTTACACAGTTTTTGTTACTTATAATAAACTTATTTTTTACAATTATAACCATGTAGACATAACAAATGTTTTGTCGGCTCAGGAGTGACAAAGATATTGTTAAAACAATGTATATTTTTTTTGTTTTCATGTATGAATTTCTTTCAGTGTAGTTATCATTGCACCAGTATTCCATGGCCAAATTAATAAATATCACTTTTGTACATTTTTACAATAATTATATGCAAATTTTGTACTTGAATTACGACGTTACAAGAATTAAATCAATTATTATCGATAACAAAAATGTAAAATTGTTTAGTAATATTTATAATTTAAGTCATCTAAACATTAAATCATGGTAAAACGTGTTAAAAATGTAATATTTCATAATTATTATCATTGTCGATAAAACTAAAATTTTAAATGTAAAATTTGAAATACAACTAAATGAAAAATATTATTTTTTTTTTTATACTGGTTAAAATTAATACAACTACAGAATTCAGATTTTTTTCAATTTCATGTTTTTCAAAAAATTTACGGTGCATCAACACATTTAACCAGAGCCGGATTAAGGGTCAGAGTCGCCCTGGAGCAATATATATTTGATAGGAAATTTCTTATCAAGAAGTAGTTAAAAACTTAAAACACTATAATATGTATTTCATGTAATATTGTATGAATAAGTTGACCGTTTAAAAAAAATTAATTTGGTACTTAATATTATTTAAATCGATTAGACAAAACTACAGAAGTCGTTTATTTATAACAGAATTTTACAAAATTGTTTGTAAACTGTGATTAATACCACTGGTTATACCATGCTGCTGGTCCATCCTCATAATTTTGTAAATACATTATTCAGTGCTATAGCTTATCATTTTATATTTAAAAAATAAGAAAATATATTATCATAAAGAAAATATGTAATTTTTCAATAGCCAACCTTATATTACTCGATTTAATTATGTATAAATTTGAATAACTAAACAAATACACGATATTTAATATTTATATTACAAAAATTACATGCCACCCCCAAAAATTTGCCACCCTGGAGCAAAAGCTCCTTTTGCACCTATGTTAATCCGACTCTGCATTTAACATACGCTTATTTGACTATTAGATCAATTTAAACCACTTTAAAATATTTGAACTTATAAGGTAAAATATTGACTTGAAAATATTTCATTTTATTTACGTATAATTAATTTTCTTTATAATTAACCCTGTAGTGGATTTAAGGGCCTAAGCCCATCATGGCCCATCAGATAAGCTAAAAAAGGTAATTCTAATGTAAAACTTAACAATTTAAAAAAAAAATGGTGGTTTATGTTTTCGTTTTGGTAAGTACCTATTAAATAACTACTATATTACTTTGTATTTACGTTTAAGTCGGTGACGCCAAATTTTGAGATCACCATACCAGAATATATTTGATCAAATGATATTTTAATTTACATTTTCAATATAAACTGCACATATGCAACAATGTTCTTCGAGTATACGATATGGCATCTTGTGAAATCATACACACACACACACACTCATTCACACACAAAACTTTACATTCAGTCAAAACAATGAATTTGATGAAGACAATGGTCTCGTGTGTTACTTCCGATATTTCGACTCTCGAGAGTGAAAGAGAGGGATGGAGAAAACATGTGAAACATCACCACAACGACCAATTATTTATATTTTGTCTTCGATAAACCACAAAAACGACATGTATTTTCAACGTCATAGAGAGTTGTAATGTTTTACGCAAGCGCGTATTTTTCAATTTGATCTCGATTCGCATTTCTATCATCTGATCAGTATCGATTCGACAGTAGACAGACATTTTAGAAAATAGAACAATTTTAAAATAAATATTAAATATTAATGTCATAATTTAATTTTTGTTTAATACACGAGGTATATATATAATATATTTTTATTTATTTATAAAATACATCAGGCGCATAAAGTAAAACGTGTCTCTAAAACCCAGACGTCCACCGAGTTGACGTTTTTTTGTTCTCCCGAACACGCCTCAAATGATACTGTCGGCCGGAGGAAAATACGGTTGTGGTTTTTTTTTGTCTTATAAAAGCGTAAAGAAACGTTTGTCACGCCGTCCGCGCGCACAGGTCAGCGTACGTAATATATGGTTTCTCGAAAAATCAACACGATCCCCGAAGGCAGATCGGTCCACGACCCGCGTCCCGTCACCCGATAATATATGATGCACGTGGCCGTAAATGAGTCGTCGCGTTAGGTGAGTTTTGTGGTCAGCTAGTGCTGGTCGGGACCGTCCAAAAAAATTATTTATTGAAAAATCTGAACGTTCTAAGAGAAGAAAAGTTAAAAAATTGGCACCAAGAAGCACGACTCCAGAAATCGCATATTATGCAATTAGTAGGAGATTTCATATGTCCGTAAAAAGAACAGCTGCAACTATAATTAAAGGAGCTACTTCATCATCACCAAATACGGTATGCACAGTAAAAAAAGCTTGTAAAACTAGACAAAAAGTTGAAAGATACACAGCCGAAGAAAGTTCAGCTGATTTAATCGGCAACGAAACGAGTGTTTTTAAAATTACAATTAATATCGGAAATCAGAAATCATCCGACAATTTATTGATTTTAATTGATTTTATGAATGGAAAATGCAAAAAATGAATTTAAAATTGAAGTAAGTATCAAAAAAAGTTATATTTTATGAATAAATAATTCTGTGCTCCTAAAAATAAACTTTCTAGAACACTGTTGTGAGCGGATCGACTGCGTGCGATGATCTCCGGCGCGACTTGTGTTTTAATTCCCGTTCGGACGCTTCGTCCGCTTATAATGTCGAACGTGATACGATAATACATACTATACGTAGTAACGATTAATTATCATCCGTAAAATGAGTGATTAGTTCTGTTTGAACATCAGATGTTACTATTAATCGAAAATCTTGCGCGTTCCGATTGCGAGTGAGTGAGCTCGTGGATAAATTGTATATGTTTTCAACATTATTTCGATAATTAATAAACACTGCCAGGGACGGCCACGGATATGTCACTCAGGGGGAACAAAAAAAAATCGTGACTCGTGAAGTACAACTGTTAATTTTACGAGTAGGTACATAGTTAAATCTGTTATTTGAAGAAGCTATTTAAATGAAATATACTATTTAGAAAAAGTGAATATAAACATTAGTGTAAAACCAATAAAATATAGCTCATTCCGTTCAATCAGAACCTAAAAATCACAAATTTTAAAATAACAACAATTATAAATAAAGTAGTGTAAAAATGGTTACGATTAATGTAGGGTCACTAATGTGCCAATGTATGAATAAAATTTAATGTATAATATTAAAAAGGATTAGGAATAACATATTAGTTTGGAGGTAAAATTAAGTATACGACTGAATAAATATGAAACTTATAAATCACTAGCCTCATCTAGATAGAGTTTAATTTGAAATTAATGCATCTTAGAAAAACTTTTTTACCATGAATACATTTTCAAAAAAACACACTCACACAGAACGTGCTAAAAATATATATATATATTTTTTTTCAATAATATTTTAATTTTACTATTTGAAAAGTAACCATGCAATCATCTCATTATGTTTACAGGTGCCACCAGAATTTACTTATTATTCTGGTTAAAAGCTCATAGTCACGAACCATTATGTTAAAAAGATCCCGATTACTCCGTCATGCCAAAACGCTCGCTGTTTGGTACGAGTTCACGTCGGCTAACGAACATATTTTAGTAACAAAGATCGTGCGGATTAGTTCACTACAGTTTGTTCTAAAAGTGAAAATAATTACCTATGCTTTTTCCGTCTAAATGTTACTTTTGAGTTCGAAATCAATGCGCATAAAACAAAGTACAAATAGGCGTAAGTTTGTTCCCTTAAACCATATCACAAGACAACCACGTAAGAAACGTGCAGGGACCATGCTGTGTTTGAATGTCAAGTTATTTATTTGGAAAAATATACAAAATAAACATAGTTCGACATTGACACAGTGTGTTTCAGTTACACGCACTTTTCAATAATCAAAGAGCGAAGTTGTCAAAAGGCGTACATTGATATGTCAAACAACGTTTGTTATATTTTACAGTACGCGATCTATTACATAATACAAATCGTCGTATTCGACGTGATATTATAGCCATAAGTAAAAGCATATTGATCGACACGTATATATATTTTTAGAGTTTTATAAAATCGAAATGAAATGTTTTTTTTTTTTTTTTTTTCATAATCACCTGTAAAAATGTCTTCATCCGATTCCGTAAGATTAGATCAAATTATTCCATAACTTCACTTCTCATTGTTCTGAAAATCAATCGAATAATAATATTAAAATAAAACGACGACGTTGTGATAATATCAAAGTAATAATATTTACACATACGTATTGTGTTTGAATTTAAATAGGGCATGATTTACTCAGTACTAGGTCTGGTAAATGGTAATTGATTTTTTATTTTATTTTTATCATAATATACCTATGTCACATCGTTGTTGATAATCAGTTTATTGATATACCAGGTAACTCCAAATCTATTTTATTTGGTGTTGGTTAACAGTTACGCGGTGTTACATGGGTATAAATATGTATTGATTCCATAGATAATATATAATGTATTATGTATCATCTATGATTGATTCTATTTAATGGATTTGTATAAACTTTAGCCGAACAATTACCAAATCACGATAAGAATTATTGAACTTTAATTGAATGCTTTCATTTAATACAATGATTGATTCGTGATCGAAAAATCTAATATTAATTCATTCATATACTTAGGGCACCACGAACACGATGATCCTGTACAACATTCGCACCACATTGGTTTACAATCGTTTCAAGTTGGATTAGAATGGTAATTATTCTACACCACTCTAAAACTCTACTCGTCATCATATTACCGAAGACATTTTTTTTATCGTTTTTTTTTTTTTTTTTTAAGTCCAATACACCCATCCTCAATCTCTATTCCTGGGAGTGTAGCTATGAAGCTACGAAGGACGAGTTTCAAACTATGTTTTAACTTTTTTTTTTTTCATTTAATATAATGTTATGAAGGACGGACCATTATCTATACAACGTGGTATAAAATTGTTTTTGAATAGGTAGCGATATAAGTATATATAAAATAATGTATATATTTATATACATATGTATAATTATATTTTCTTTAGGACATATTTATGAGTTACGACTGAAAAAATAGTAGGTATTTCACGTGATATCAGCGCATCATAAGAGTCTGTTTGAATTTTAGTCACGTCGTGTTTTCCCATTTTCATCAACTAATATTACGAGAACCTTCAAAATATTCACGTGCCGACATCGAAAACAGCGTAAATATTAATTTTATGTAAGAAATTCAAAATATATTTTTTTCGTACGCAAAATCAAAATGGCAGTGAAATTTTTTAAATTTGAAAGGAGCGAGTGTGAACTGTGTACAGTGTAAAAACTGGGGATTTTTCTCCTTGCAACTAAAAGTTATTCTTATATTAAGAAGGAAAAAAAAATTTTATTAAGAAGGAAAAAAAAATTATTTGCAAAAAATGTTTTCGTGAAGAAGAAATGGTTCAAAGTTTTTATATAAATAAACGTTTTGAATGCATAATCAAACGTAAGAGAAAAACAGTAAAATATTTATTGCCTAAAAAATCAATGGACTCCTAATTATCATATACCTACTGTAATAAATGTTTTAAATAAAATGAAAATATATTTTTTTTTTTATAAAAATCTACTTTAATCTATACTTTTTGTTGTCATTTTAAACAGTGTTCCGAAGTAATATAACAATTTTAAATACCATCAAACTCAGAATATAAAAATTACAATTTTGAAAAACAGCGAAGTTGAATAATTTTGAGTAAAATTATGAGCTTTGAAAGATTGTTTTTTTTTCAACGTTTTTATTCCGTAAAATGTTCAATCAATAGTGTTTAAACGTACAAATCAATTTTGAGCTTACTTATGGTAGGTACTGTAATCTTAATTTCCTAAATTCATTTAATATTGCAATGTTTGTGAAATAAATTATTTATACGATTTAAAAAACCCCTTTTTTGTTAATATTGTTTTTATTAGCTTTTCAAATTTTATAAACCCTCTAGTGGTGCTCCACTTGAAATCGTGTTCCAAATTCAATAGTTTATTACTGTTTTCAAATAACCTTGATAAAATGCCGGATTCGTCTTCTTGTAGTCCACCCTGAAGCCACGCTTCACTCAAAGTATGAAGTGCACTCGTACGCCCGTACAATATAATGACTAGTCAGCTTTATTCACACACTTTTTTTTTTTAATCCAAAGTCAAACACAAAATCTGAGAGAAAAAGAGATAGTAATTATTCGTTCTCGAGAAAACCGAAAATCGAGTTTAAAGCAATTAAGTGCAAGATCAAATTGCATAAATCAGATCAAATAATATTATATTTATGTATAGCTTATAGTAAAATAATGGTTTTATCGGTAATCATAAATCAAAGCAATAACTGTGACAACTATACGTTATTGGATTGACGAGAAAAATATTAAATCATTTTTGCGTGAATCTCTGTAAATATCGCAGTAGCATTTTCACTACTCGGAATTCTAGAGAGACGAACGTATCACACCCGAAATATTCTATTTGCAGGGTTTTCGAGTTATCGCATACGTATTGAATGTGCGGTATATTTCGGTGGGAATTTTCCAGTGATAAAATCATTTTTTCGTTTTAACTTATTGGTTTCCGGATCGATGAAATCGATGGTGTACGACTGCGTGACGCGATATTGGTTGTTTCGCAGGCGATTTGCGGCTGCAAACGAGTTGTGTCCCAAATACTGAATTGTGTCCCTAGGTTTTTATTATCAAGAGTTTCATCAAACTATTATAAAATTAAAATTAAACATAACTAGACAACTAAATTTTATAATTTTGATTAGGGAAAATGTAAACTATACTATTTTTACAAGTTTAAATCATGAAATTTGTTTTTTATTAGGTTACACGAGTTTCATCAAACAAATATAAAATAAACACATTTTTATAATATATATTACACATTAGGCAAAAATTTAAATGATACCGTTTTTATAAATTCAAATCGAGAAATTTGTCCATTCTTGTATGCATTTAACTTGTGACTTAGAAATAAATGTTTATCACGCGTTATCTTTGATAATTGACCAGTACTTCTAATTTTAATGTAAACATCACATTGCACATTCTTTATCACTTCAATAAATTGAAATATATTGGGATGACTTGAATAAAACATAGAATTAAATTTCGAGTGAAATGCTTCACAACTATTAGTTGTGCGTAACATTGAATTGGAAGATTCTGCCCATAAATGAGGAGGAAATAAAGCATAATTCATGACATAATTATCCATTAAATAAGTTGCAAATTTTAGAACTTCAACATTATTCGAAACATCACAAGACATTAGATCAAACACAAATGCATTTTCTACTTCATCTGGGTTGAGAAATGGCAAACCAAAAATGTATTTTAAAAATTTGCTAATTTCGGAGGATTTATCCTTATATTCTGCGGATAAACCGAGTTCTTGGATTTTTCGCCACCAACTCTGACCAAGATGGAAGCGACAGCCTTTAATTTCTATTGTTGGCCACACAGCAATGATAGCAGAATGAATTGATATTTCAAAATCCACGAGAATACGTTGTACATTTAGTGTTATATTTAAGTCAATAAAATATTTTTTTATATGTTTGAAAGCTACGAAATACGATTCTTGTCTTTTATTTGGCAATAATATAAATAATAATGGTATATATTGTTCATTTTTAATAGTGTGGATTGTGAACATTTGATAAAAAAATTTTGGAGCACTCTTAAATGTGCCATCAATGAACCAAATTTCTGATTTAGCCAATAATTCTAAATTTGTTGAACAGGAAAATCCAATAATATTATGTTGACGATCGTTAACAAATATCATATTTTCCCCTCGGTTTGATATGATTTCTAGATTTTCAATTATTTCATGAACATTGAAAATGGATTTTGGTAGCTTTGGTAAAATATGAGCTCGAGCTTGGTACATATTATCACGAATACGAGAAACGTCGTAAGAAGTTAGTGTTTCCACGTCTTCCTTACCTAGCTCATTGTGAATTAATTTACATGGCCTCTCACACACATTGTCTATAGCTTTTCTTTTTAAAATATTACTCATTTTCTGTCTATTTAGAACAGGTGTTTCAAGTTTTTCGTGATTATGATTAATTTTGCGTTCGATTATTTCAGTAACATTATTAATTTTTATGAAAGACTTACATGACGTTCTAGTACATCTCCATCTCTGCAAATCGGACTTTAATAATTTGTGAAAACAGAATTTGTAACCATCAATTACCAAAAGCATTTTGTTTTTCTCACTCGTCATTTGCTCCATAGTGAACGTTCAACGTATTATGTTTGACTGACTAGTTCGTATAATATTGAATTACTATTTTATCGAATCTCACCGGAAATTAGTGATATTGGAATATCCTAATATAGTTACATAGGTATGTACTATGTACATAATATAATATAGTTCGCTATCTTGTGAAAAATGACAATCGTTGTAGCTCCAAGCACACCTTATCTCTACACGATAATAATAATAGACAGAATCGACTTTTATTCAGTAAAAGTCTTATACAATATACCTGGGTATTTATATAATAATATAATTTACAAATTTTACAACATATTACATATCAATTTTAGGGACACAACTCGTACACATCACTTTTATCATTGGGACACAAATCGTGTACCCGAAATTTCGTCGGGACACAACTCGTTAAGTACGGCGATTTGCACGTGTTTTTCGATTGAGCACAATACGATTTAAACAAATAAATAAATATCACACACGTTTTTGGCGTGATTGACCGGTAGACGATTTTTATTCGCTTGGAAAATTATGATTGATTAAACGTTTGGGTTTTTGAACGTATATCAGTTTTCGATCTTACGACAATTTATTACTTTATGCGCATAAATCATATTGCGTTTATACGTATCTAATGATATTGTTGAACGCCGTAAATCCGTTTTTATCCTCAGTGTTCGGGATATTTACACCTGTAGATGAAACGTGTTATAAACCGTAGAGTACATAGTGCACTTTGAGATGAGTTACTGCGTGTAAAAACGCCCGGAAAAAGTTCTGGACACGAATTCATACCATGTGTTACGTAATTAAATCATAACGATTTCCGATAACGTCGGTATTGATCGAGCTTCGTCGCCCGTGGCAAGACTAAAGAAAATTCGAAAGAAAATACGTCATTATTCTTAATAAAACACACGTTTGGACATAAAAGAAATAATAATATCTGATGAATATTTTATTATTTAATAATAAATTACCATAATTCACCATTAGAACAGGAACAGGCGTATGTTGATTTTCGTTGCAGGTATTTTTATTTTTTATTTATTTATTTATTTTTTTATTATTTTACTTCTGTCTATCAAAAACCCTAGAGCTACGAAGGAAAAAAATCCACTAGAAATAAAAACGTAAAGCAGCTGTCAAAAAGTAAATTGCAGTGATGTGTCGTAAAATGAAACTGAATATAGAAATGCAGTAGGTATCTCTTATATTTTAGGATGGTTTTAGTGTTTTTTTTTTTTTTTTTACGTGCCATTTAAATGTAATTGATTTGAAAAGCGTAAGTTAGATAAATTCTGTCTTTTACTGGATCATTCTGAATCTGATTGAGTTATCTCGCAAATCTATATAATCTACATAAATCTATTTGATATAATATTAAATAAAAATGTTTTGCCTTTTTATTTTCGGCAAATAATAATATACATGAATCATATAACGTTACACTTAGTCATCAATGAAATTTTTCGTTTTATTTGTTTCTAGACAACTTTCAAAAATGTTTCAAACACGTAAAATAATAATATATCCTTCAAGACCGTCATTACGGAGTACAAAAAGCGTTATTGTGCCAGATTATTCTCGTCAAATCAGATCTTATTCGATAAATACGTCAGAAGCATTGGTTTGCGATATAAATTGAAAATGTTTCTATAAACTCGGTTGTCATAGTCAGAGTAAAGTACTTACCACCGTCGAGAACAGTTTTCAAGCGAGTCGAAAGTTAGTCGACTCTATATAAGTATATAATATATATATGTATAGGTATATATTGGTATATATGTATATATGATGAATGTATATTATTATTATACATAACACGTATTATAGGTACGAGTCATGTCGTATTGTGCCGGCACTACGACGTCGGATGACGCGGCGACTGTTGCAGAAAGAGTTATTACGTCACACTCGTGCTATGCCATTTGTATAACAGTATTATGACGTGCTGAACAAAAGTTTAGTTTATTTATGTTTTTTTTCTGAAATGCGTTTTCGAAATCATCATCGTAGCAGGTGCGATAATACTGTTCATGGAAAGTTGACGACATGGATTTATACAAACGCATAATTTAAGTTCACTCGTCAGACCAACGGCAAGTCTAGTCAAAACACATCGCGTGTCGTACATTTTTGTTTTTTTTTTCGCGGGGTTATAACTCAGAGATTTATTGTTCTAGTAATCTATTAGATAATAGTTGAGTAATCAAAAAACGTATTTAATGATAAAGAACCTAACGCCGGCCGTAACTCGTTTGTGTACAAAAAACGTACGAAAAATTATTATGGAAAAAAAGAACGCTTTTGAGTATACACGAATACAAAGTTTTTGAAGTCACAACATGTTAAAAAAAAAAAAAAAAAACGAAAAATAGTAAGTTTAGTCTCCTACATATTTTATTTTCACGATTTTTAATCACTCGTCGTTATAAATTACACATAATATGTCGTGTTATAGTTTTTATCTTGCACAGATATCACTGCTATCGCTAATTGTTTTTTTCCTAGGAATTTGTAACGGTTTAGAATAAAATATACTCTGTTACGTTTTTATCAAAAATGTCACTGTGTACGTAAATAATGTGTTCGATAGAGTCTTTTTGAAGACGAACAGCGCGCGAATACGCCCGCCGAATGCGTATAAAGCATTTCGATTATGAGTGGTAACCGGCATGTCTTCGGGAATTTCACTATGTATACGTTATTAGTCCCGTCGGTTTTCGGGACAGAAGACTAACAACGTAATATTTTACAAAAGCAAACGGGTCCGGGGCACGACGTAACACGGCTTTTAAATGAAATGACTAGTACCCGCATCTCCTGTAAGACAATTTATACACATGGGTATTATATTGCAAGTAGCACTTTTCCTCAAATTTTTTCTCATTTCGTTCACGTAAGTAACAATTGCGCTCACTCGTATGTCGATGAGCGCGACTAAGGATCTCGTCGTGTGGTCCTGAATGTTTTAACGAGGGATTCAACGAAATCGACATGGCACGTCCTCATCATATCGCCCCACATTAATCGTTCTGCGATTGGAATTCACCGTGTGACATGAATGTACCTACGTGTGTGTTTCATTTGCGCGGCTAATGTGTTTTATTTCACAGTGACCAGGTCGAGACGTACCATTTTCGACGAATCGATGGACGGTGATTATTTTTCACGACAAACTCGTAGGTGTACTCATCAAACACAAAAAAAAAAAAAGAGCAAACGTTACAATAATAGTGTGTATACGCGAATCCTTCTTAAAGTGTGAAGAGATTTGTTGTAAAACGATAAAAATTATTCGAGAAAACTATGCGTTAAACATAAATTTGATAAATTAATTAAATTAATTTATAATAAATAAATTAATCACTGTGAAGAAAACATACTGTTTGATAACTGTGATGGTATGTATTGTGAATTAATAAATATTGGAATACCGTTATCGCAACACGATTTCGATCCACTTTGTAACTCGACGGCGATATCGACATGTCCAACTCCCAGGTAATTACTGAGAATCCGAGTTTAAACTCACATTTACTCAAACGATTTCCCCCCGACACATTCCTCCTAGTATTCAGAGTAAAATAATGTTTAACGAATGGAATATTTTAATGCCAATTCTTATCTGACGAAAGAACGAAAATACGCCGGGCCGTTTCTAGTTAATATCCTCAGAATTATTTTACGACCGCTGAATTTCGACATGGTTCGAATATTTTGGGCGATCGATTGTTTACCACTCTGTTGACTACATTGGTATTTGGAGAAGTAATATTTTACTGCCATTCGTATTCAGCGGTAATCATTTAAATTTATTCAATTAGCAGAATACACACATTTCACGGAATAGGTAATAAGAACAGCAACAATTATTATTGTCATCGTTTATATTAAACATTGAACCTATTTTAACGAAACTTGGACATGATTACAGAGAGAAATATGTGCCTAACATATTTGCAAAAAAAAAAAAAAATGTTTTTTTAATAATTTGAATTTAAAATTTGTTGATTAGGTTAAAACTAAATATTATCACATTCGTATATTAATTAATTCCGTCAAAGTTCAAACTTTAAACGCTCCCGAAAAAAAAGTAACGTTTATTAAGATTATCTTAGAGCTGACAGTGAAATATGAATATATTATGAGTATGCTTTTACTGGATTCACAGTCTGAATATTAAAAATAAATAAAAGATGACAGTATTCCAAAAAAGATATATTTCTGTAATTCTTTTTTGAAAAATTTATACTGAGTTTTTAAGTGACAAAGTTTATTTTTTTGATATTGTTATCAGACTAGTTTAACATTATCATTAGCAAATGATGAAAACGTCAAGTTTTTACCACCATTGTTGTCGAGTTTTGACGAAATGACTAAAATCGATTTCGTGAAAAACTAGTTAATGGCGTATTTTAATGTTTTCGCTCAAGTTTTTGGTAATTTGTCTTTACGCTTGTAAAAACTTTTGAGAGTCGAAAAAAACAGACTGTTAAAAGTATCAAGTAAATTTAATTTTTGAACTCTAAAGAGGTGGGGACCACTTTCAACCAAAAAATATGTTACATATGAATGTGTAAAAAAAAAAAAAAAAACATATCATCATTGTAGTACCAAAAAAAATTTCGGTCCTGTCAGAATCTGAAATATGAAATCGCATGTATTATTATTACATGTTCACCAGTCGACGAATTCGCTGACTTTTCAATGACATTTTATTTTATTTATATTTAAGGAGACTTCTACAAACATACCATTACTTCAAATGTTCGTCGTGCACTATATCGTATAAACTGTGACAGGTCACATGAATGATAAAAGAGAAAAAACTGTACTGCACTGATGAAACAATTAATATAAATTCAAGACATTTAATATAATTGAAAATTCAAGTCTTCATTGACATCTTAATTACGTATCAACCGAATTATTATTATTATTATTATTTTTTTTTTTTTGTTAAAACTGAATTTTGACGGTAAATTTTGATATATATATATATATATATATATATTTTAGTGGTTCATTGACAATAGCAATTTTTTATACACTGTAATATATGTATTATGCACAAGTCCATACGCGTTCTAGTACCCAACGTAATAAACTTGCTAATAATAATTTATGATAACGTACACTCGCTCATTTTTAAGTTAAAAAATACACGGAGTAAATCAGGTCCGTGTAATACAAATTTTCATTTCAATAAATATACAATTTTACTATTGCGACCAGTGTGATAGATCATAATATGATCTGTGCGGTGGCCGGAACCAATGGGAAGGAGGGATATCGGCATACGTAATTTTGATTACAACACAGGAATACGTCACGACGCTGCGAATTTAAATGATCTTTTGGACTGAAATATATTTATATTTTTTTTAATTAACATTTACAAAACATTTTACCAGTACAACTGTACTCGGCTATAACAATTCAACGAGTATAGATGACTGAAATTTAATTAAAAATGCATTATTTAATAATATTTAGTCTTTTTTTTTTCATGATGTTTGTTCTTTGTACTTTATTAAAGTCATATATTGAATAATAATAATAATAATAATAATAATACTAATGAATAAATAGTTATTAAATTCATTCGATTTTAAAATAACCAATCACATCGAACATTACGTTATTTTGTTCGTACAATAAAAATCTGAACGTCGCAAAAATGTTTTATTGAAATTTCTTACAAATATTTTGTTGTAATTTTATTTAACTTGGGTATTTTTTTTCTTTTTGTTCAAACAAAATTTTTACAAAACCACACGACATTATGAGGCTGACATATATCTTAGCCGAAGTAATCGGTGTTTGATAATAACGTTTCGTGCAATTTTGAAATTGTTTAATGGAAAAACGACGTGATTTGTATTGTTCAAAAGGTTCAGCAGTTTACTTTATCCTCGTTTGTGCTGAGGTCGGGATTGCATAACTTCGACCGGACTCAAAAGAAATACAAAATACCCAAACTTCGCAAGAATTATTTATTACTTTTGATACCTGCGTACATTTCAAAATTTACTGTAAATTAATTACATTTAATAGCCACCGACATAATCAACTTTACGGTATTACCGCGAACCATGCGGCAGAGACTCCGTTTCCCAACGCCCGAACAAATCGATTACAAGTTTTGGTAAAGTGTGGTATCTGACATCGCGATTTCGCAGTTTTTAGTGTCGATAGAAAAGCGCGTAAACGTTGTACACGTTCGTGATTTCAAATATTGTGAAGTCAGAAATTAACCTTTAATCGTAAAGCGTAGGTATTTGGACTTTTCCTAACGAATAGAGGTTGCCGGTGATTGGCGGAGGGCTTTGATATAATGATATCAAAAAATATCTCAAAAAAGACTGTGAAAATCCGACGAGATCTCGTTGACGGGAATCTATTTTCCGTCGCTTCGCTCGTTGAACAATACACTCGCGGTGGGCGTGCGGCACTTGGGGAGTTTACTACTCTTACGATTGGTTTTTCCTGACACACGATAGTGTGACGTTCGTACTCTCCGGTGATATTTTAAATTTGAAAGCAATCGTAAATCATTGCGTTCCAAATAACGATAATTCTAAACAGAGATCGGTGTTTTATCTTACGACTATTATAGTTTTCAGAGGCTACGAAATTGTTTGTGAGGTGAACGATTGTTGAGTTTTCAATTTTTATCAAAATTACTTCACGAGTCATATTACAGTAATTGAAGTCGATTTGTAAAAATGATCGATTTTACCATAAACGAATACTATTGTTTTCTTTTGTTTTTGAGTATTTTTTTTCAGCGCAAAATGTTTTCATATCAATTGCATGGATCGAGAATCTACTCAGAACAGAAATAATTATGATTTGTGATAGTCGTCAGGTAAAAATTTACTTATTTACGTAACAATAAGATGAATATTCAAAAATGTATGAATCAAAACATGGAAAAAAAATCGCATCAAACCAAAATAGTGTTTAAAATTAACTTAAAAGTACATAAATAGTTAGATCAAAATATATCAAAAGAAATATATTTTTAAAAAAAAGGATTTTTAAAATTATTTTTTCTACTACCTACTATTCCAGGTCAACTGTCTTCAACGAGTCAGGTGTTTCACCAAAAGCTATTCTGATAAATTAATTCACAAGCATAGGATTACTTTTTTAAACAAAACGGACGAAAAATGAAATTATGTATTAAATGTTTACTAATTTAAAAAACTGTTATGTTCAAATTCAAATTAAATTATTGTGATATAACAAATGCTCTTAGCGGAAAACGATAAATAACCATGATATGAGACTAAAAAGTTCAGTTTATTGTCATTCAATATTTTATTTCTTATTTAATATAACTATTTCTTTTTCGCTTATAATTGTAACAGGTATTAAATTATATATTTACTATGGAGTAGGTAAAATATTTTCAATTATAATTTATTTAAGATTTTCTTTAAGTTATTTTATTTAAATGTGTGTTTAAATTTCACGATAAGTACCTTCTTTCAAAAACTACTAACGTCAATTAAGAAAAAAATAATAATAAAAAGAAATCAGTTTGAATTTCTCCGCTTTAAATTAAATATTTGATACCATCGTTAAAGCTTTTTGAAAGATAAAATATGCATTTAAAAATATTAAAGTTGTTATCCAAATAATTCTGAGAAACGACATCAAGGAATTATTTTCTTGTTATAACGTTTTTAACTGAATAATTAAAACGTATCGTTTTAATTTGTTTCACCATGAAAATGAGTTTTTGTCCTCACCAGTGCGTAAGCTATGAAAATAGTAGAGATTCAAGATCGACGTAACCACGTAAGTATGTTTTTTTTTTTTTTTACACTTACATAATGTCATCTTATGTGATGATTTACAGTGTTCTAATCATGTAGTGGTGCAGAGTAACACGACTTGCAGGAATCGCAAGGTATAGTTATTTTTTCTCCTCAGTAATAGTGACCCGACCTAAACTTGTTTTATATTGGTTTTAAGAGATTGAAAAAGTACTTAAATAATTCAGTGTTAACCGGGTAAGTAGTTTATTTGAAAATGGAATTCTACCGCTGAATGATTGCATTTTGAGCAATTTTGTCTTTAACACATTAAGTTTGACAGAAAAACGACAATGTTTTTTTTAATCGACTTATTTTTAATGATAAGGAAAACCATATTTCAACTATAATTACATCCCACTAAACTTTCATAAGATATTTTCATTCCGTGAAGTTTTGATTAATCATAAAGATTTTAATAATTGATTCTGTCAACTTACTAGTACGTGTTTATTATTATTATTATTTTAGATTCTGAGTGAAGCGAAGGATCTTATGGTTTTACAATGATGTTTATTTTTTTTTTTTTTTTTTTTTATTTTTTTTTTCTTTTTTTTTTTTTCTGTAAAAACTTTTTCGTATAGAAATCCTTGTCCAAAAGTTTCGTCCAGCAACTTTTTAGATTCGAAATTGAACTGAGATGGTACTTTAGAGAGGTCATTTTTCCAAAATCTCCATAGTTTTTCCAGTAATCAAAAATAACGATCGAAAAACTGAGTAAAAACGGTAAAATCGGTAAAAATCCGCCGTAAACGAGATTTTCACTGTTCAGATTTTAGGTATTTAGTCATAAATCGAAAATTATTGAAGCTAGAAACTTGAAAATTTTATCCAATATCAAATACATACTTTTTTATATTGGACAACATTTTCAGAACAATTATAGTACATTTGACTTAAATATAGAACTTTTAATTTACCAAATTGTTTGAAAGTTTTTATGTAATATAATTTTAAATATTTGACGAAAAGTTCTGAAAATTTAATATGACCTTACTCATATACCTACCTAATTATCCTAACAAAAGTTCAAAAATCGTTAGTCAGGATTTTTTTTTATACACACTTTAATAAATTATTATAACTCACCAAAAATTATACAAATAACCGTAAAATACGTAAACAGTATTTAAATAATAATATATTGTATTACACTAAAGCTTTGCTCAGAATCGTTTTATACTAAAGAAATGAGTCATCATTTCTTTAAAACTTCATACATTCATCACCAATATCTTGTCCGAGGACCGAAGGGACGAAGGACAAACTTGTTTTTTTTTAATGCGATTATTAATGTATTTTAAATTTTTTATTCGTACGATTTAAAAAATAAAAATCTAATTTTCAATCATTAAAAGTTACCGATTTAATGTTCAACCTTTATTAAGTGGGATAGTGGAATCTCACTAAAAACGCATTTTTAGTAAAAAAAAAAAAAACATCAATATGAACTCATTATAGTATGTAATAGGTTTTAAGCTCACCTAATAATTATAAATGGAAAACATAGACAAAAATAAGTTACATCTATAACTATTCATTCCTGAGAATAGCGTATCTGCCTGGCTCAAATACATGAGTTTTATTTTAAGAGAAACGATATCAGGCTTGAACAATACGACTTATCAACTAAATACAGACATAGATCAAAATAAATGTTCACGGAATACTCAATTTCATACGCAGAATCTCAATGCGGTAATATTATTCAAATCAAAATATGACGATATCTTTCAAAACAACCGTAAAAACGTTTTCTTGATAAATTATTTATGAGATTATAAATTACTGAAAACCCCGTAAAATGTTTTTCATTATTATTATTATTAATGTTTTTTTAATGTATTATTGGAAATTAATAATAATTTATTAATTATATTGCAATTTATACTTATTTATTTTTTATGCAAGATGAAAATACGATAATACAACTTCCATTTAAAAGGCGTACAAATTAAAGGGTTAAATTTTGTTTTTCATAATTCGTCTTTATGTCTTTGAAATGTTTTCGTCCAAAGTTATTTAATGTCAGTCAAACTATAATTGTTTTAAACTATAAAGATACTTAGTTTCTTTGGTCTCCAATTACACGTTAAAGCTACATTTGAAGAATGTCTCGAGAAATTTAAATTTTTAAAAGATGGAAAAATGTATGTAGTCATTGGTACATAAAAAAATTGTCATTTCAGTCACGGTATTGAAAATGTAATAATCTCTCTAGGGGTTCGGTTTCTAAATTAATGTACGTAGTAGTGGACCTCTGCACGGTCCGTAAATTTAGGAGCCGGACCGGATCATATTTTTCGAGTTGAGACCATAGTCGGGCCGAACTCATGCAAACATTTTATTTTTTTCAACCGGACCGGACTGAAAGTGGTATTAAAAAACTTTATAAATCATACATGACATATAACTACGCAGCTGTCAAATATTGTTTTCCCAAAATATACAGTATAATATGATTTCTATAAATAATATTATATGCGGACCGCAATTATATAGGACATTCTTGTGGGGACTGAACTGATCCCCCCCCCCCGAAACCAGGTCGAATCAAAATAGTTAGGTATACGTTAGACCTAGACCGGACCAATTTTCCCACAAAAATGTTCAAGGTTGACTGAACTGATCATTCATATATTTTTATACATTAAGACTGGACCGGGCCGGAGTGATTTAGACCAGAACGTGCAAAGCACTAGTACATACGTATACCTAAAGCTACCGGAAATTTGCACTTGTATGAAATCAAATAAATATGATAATTATTTTTTCCAAAACTAAGCCAATTATATTATTAGTCTTTGATACCGCTGATAATAAACCCGTTGAACTTTGAAGCAGCCTGTTGGAACAGTTTCCGTCTGCGAGCGGTGAAAATCAAGGGAAGAAACGATGACACGACGTAAACTTTAAGTATTATAATATATATTTTGCAAGCAATGCAGTGATTTCATGAGACGGGACGCTAATAAAATTCCGATTTTCTTGCCACGGCTCCCTTAACGATAATACGATATTAAAAAAAAATCAAAACGACCAACGCACGAACGATACTAATACATTATACACAATAACAAAGGCGTTCGAACGGAGTTGGCGAATTAAGCGTGTTATGTTGATCCTAAATTTATTGTTTTTTGATCGAAATCGCCTATGGTTATTATTTTTTCTACGGGCTTTCGTACATTTTATTTCCGTAAAATGTTTATTGCAATTCGAATGGTTTTGATTTGTCGACCACTTAAAATATATTATCATATATATTATGCATTGTGATTGTGATAATATGTATTATTCTGGTATTTCGATATGACAAAAATTCATTCATGATTGAAAAATTGACAAATGCATAAAAAATATACTATAACAATAATTATTACAGAACCTATTAAACAAGTGTTATAATATGTTACATATTTCAGTTATGTTTGTATCAAGGTCATATATTGTTATATTCGAATTTTCACGGAAAATAATAATAATAATCTGAGAACGATTAATTTGTGATTGATTTTTTTTTTTTATTTTGATCTAAGATTCATTGTGAAACTGGTCACGTTGAATAAAGGCAAAAAATTAATCGTGAAAATGGCCCTTTTTTGGATGATATTCCTTCATTTCCGACGAATTTTTATCAACATTACCTCACCAGCCTCTGGGTATTTTTTATATTTTCGTATTTTAATCTTATCACATCAATAACGGTGACTGCGAGCAAAAATCTTCACTCCAGAATAATAGCTCCCGCATAAGTAAAACCGTATGTTCTCGCAATATTTCAGAAAAAAAAAGAAAATACATCACGTTTCACAAATAATACATTTAAACGGCGTAAAATATGTGAAAATATGAATATTTACGTATAAATGCTCGAAAATATGTGAGTAGGTTTATGTATTATTGAAAACGTCATACTCATAACAATCAATTAGGAATAATACATTTACTTTGGCCAAAAAATGTGTATCAAACGCAAAAATGCACGCTCTATTTTTTATAGTTGTGACACGTTGAAAAGTAAATTTAGAAATTCGTTATTATTCACGTTACCGATATCGATATTATTATTTTTATAAATCAAACAGTTGTTATGGAACTTGTTAATTAATAAAAGCAAACGATTCCGCCATCATATTATGAATAGAAACCGGTGTAAAACAAAAAATACTACTCCATTTGATTTTGTTCAAAAAAACAATTAGAAATTGCGATGGTTTTGATTACGATCTGCGGTAATAATATATTATGTGGAATCCACACATTGTGGATGCATACTGAATATTTTAAACTTGATTTCTCGTTCGAGTTCGCCGACGATGATCTAACGTTAAGAAAAAAATTAAATTAAAAAAAATATGTTCCAATTTAATCGATTAAACGGTACACACAAACGAGCGCACATACAAACGAAATGTGAACTAAAACCATTAACGACGGAGACAAAAAACAAATCGTAGTACATACATAACTTTCTTAAGAATTCCCAGTAGACGCATCCGCAAAATCACATATCGCACACTTGACCCTATCAATGATGACTATTCACACGATACTCTAGGGGCGAGAAATATTTATGACCTATGACAATTAAAGTTTACGAGCTAGGAAAGCGCGCAAGAGTCGTGAAACAATACCAACATACCGGGTGATAATTTTAAAATTTGCTCATTTGTTAGACGAAAACAGTAATCGTTTTCTTTTTCTCTCCTCGAATCATCGGATGGATGGAACAAAAGTTTTAAGCCAGTACCGACGGTGGATGTTTACACTGTGTCGCCAGACGCGACGTTATCCTTCAAATTCTACCGCGTTGAGTATTATTTTTATACAATTTTTATCGTTTCGACGCAGGGCTGCAATTTTGCAAACGAATATTTAAACTTGTTAATGACGGTTTTCTAACAATATTTTATATAAAAAAAAAAAAAAAAAAAAAAAAAAAACAATGGAGTTTAGTTTATTTTTAAGTAATATTTCGAGTTCAAGATATTTGATAAATGATTACATATCATAGCGTTGTTGCAAACATAAAATTTAGAGACTTTTTTTTAAATCAAGTTTATAAAAAAATATACCAATGAACTTTAAAATTATATATTTTATATTATATATAATTATATTTATTATATTTATTACAAATTAAAACGAACCCATTAAGATGAACGGAGTGAAGCACTATTATGATAAACAAATAACATACGATATTATATCATTGTATCATTGTAGATAAACAAATCATTTTGCATTTTAGATTCTGAACGGAGTGAAGAATGTATTGATTTTACAATGATGTGTGTTTTTTTTTTTTTTTTTTTTTTTTTTTTTTTTTTTTTTTTTTTTATTTTTTTTTATTTTTGTGTCTGTCGACACGATTTGGGGCAGTAAAAATGCTTCGATTGCCTTATATAGCAACTTTTCTGAAAGGAAATTGAATCTAGTTGGTACTTTGGGGGGTCAAAAGTTAAAAATTTTCAATATTTTTTTAACGCGCCGGGAAAAACCCTTAAAAAATGAGGGAAAAACGGTATATTTTACGCAAAACCAGTTTTCGACAAAATCAAATTTTTTATTTTACTATAACTCAAAAACTAATCGGTGTAAATACTTGAAATTTTCACCAAATGTTTAGATTAGCGTTCTCTATACACCGTTAAATTTTCAAAGTATTTTGACTTTTATTGAGCTAATTATAGACAATTGAAATTTTCAATTTTTTTAAGTATTTTTTTTTTAAAATAACGATAAAATTTTTTTTTTTTGCCAGAAAATCTTGAAAATTTAATACAAGGTTTCTTATAAGTTGTTCCATAACTGATAAAAAAAAATCCAAAATCGTAAGTCACAATTTTTTTTTATAAGTGCTCAAAGTTCCAATTTATACGAAATATGTAAAAATTGCGAAAATTTGAAGTTATTTTGCAGTTGAAAATTCATAAAATTTTAAGTATTCAAAACTAAGAATTGTAAATTCGGTACAAAGTTTGACATACGTTTTCCTTCAATTATCTGTAAAAAAATTTGCACTGGAATAAAATCAAAAATTTTTATGAGTGTTTGAAATTACAATTTTTTCACATAATCGCGTAAAATAACAATTTAGGCATCATTGATTTTTGATATTTGTTCTTATTCAAAAAGTATAGGTCGTAGAAACTTAAAACTTTTACAAAATGTTTAAATAGGCATTTTCTTTACATAGTTGTATTTTCAAAATATTTCGTTTATTTTTTAGCTATTTATAGGCATTTGAATAATTCGATTTTTCTTAGATTTTTTTTTATAAAAGTCGATAACAATTTTTTGGCCCTACCAAATCGCTTGAAAATTTAATAGAAGGTTTTGAATAAGTTGATCTAAGAGTGATTCAAAAATTATTCAAATACGTTTGCACAATTTTTTTTTATAAGCAGTTGAAGTTCAAAAATCGACAAAATTTGTCAAAATCACGAATATTTGCAAATTATTTTGTAGTTGAAAATGTATAAAAATTGTTGTATTCAAAGATAAGAAATGAAAATATTATGTAATATCACAGCTGATAAAGATAATTAAATAGATTAAGTTTATTATAATATAATCAGTAGCTGACAGCTGTTCTATACAAAATATTGGTAGATTGTAAACACAAGGTGTATAACGTACCTTTACATGGTTGAATAGAACGTTACTAACTTCCAATTTCCAGTTATTTTAATGTGTGTATCAGTTCCATAAACATGCGGATTTTATATATTATTATTAATTATTAATATTTAAATAGAGGTAGCCACGGAGCATTCAGCATATATGGACGGCGGGGTCGGGTGGTACCGTCACGATAGTGCATTTAGGCAAATAATATGGTATTTACCTACGCCCTATCTATGCACATCCTGGTTTGTCCAATGCTCACGAGCAGAAGTCACATGAATAGACAAATGTAAATTTAACCCAATCTAGGATATTAAAATAAAATATATATTACAATTTAAGGCTGACATCTTCATCTTCGTTCAGAATCGTTTTTTTTTTTTTTATAATATAAAATAATTCCAAAATCTATCCAATAATGCCTTATCTAGCAATGCATCTCGTGTATCCCACCCAACTACTGTATCCTGTACTTAACTTACAATGATTTATCATTGCATTCAAATGTAAAGTACCATACAACTAAACTATCGTAAACCAGGTGATCCCATGATAGAAAGTGCTATACACTCCTCACCATTATCTTGTCCGAGGAGCGAAGCGACGAAGGACGAACTTCCACCACCATTATCTTATCGGCTTTTTTAAATTTCAAATTTCATGCACTTGTATTATGTACTGTAGAGTTGTATGTGAAGTTTCAGTCTGCGTGAATTGGTAATTGAAAGTGTATTTGAAGGTTGGCTACAGGTATGTATAAATGTAATGTTGTAGTGTTGTTCATTATTCGATCGGGACTAGTTATGGAGACTAACTGATGATAATTATCGTCTAATTATTAGGTACTTGGCACACGATAGTAGCGTATCATACTTTAAAATTTGAAAACAATGACATTGAATTTGAGCAAACGATTATGAGAAGTGTTGAGTGAAGCAAACTAATTAGTAATTAGGTACCATAAATTGCTTTTAAATCGTGATGAATTGATCGAAAGAAAAAACAATGTACAAGTAAAGGTTTAAAAGACCTTTTCATCGCTTTAAAAACAAATTTATTACTAAGCACAATAAAAAAAAAAAATAAATAAATAAAAAGTGCGTATGTTTAAAAAATAAAAGATTTTTACATATTTTTCAAATTATTCACATGTGTTACGAGCAACATGTGGATAGATTTTTTTTTTTAAATCGTCGGGTCTAAAAGTTTTTTCCAGAAATTACACAGTAAAATTTAAAAAAATCTTTAAAATCAATATAATCTATGTATTGGACATTTTTAAGAGATCATTTAATTAAGGTAAATTATCAGGACCCTGGTGATGCCATCATATAAAAATAATTATCTTTTATTTGGGACTTTTCTCTCAACAAATGAGTTTAAAACATAATGGAGTTACGTCACACAAAGCTAGTAGATGTTTAGTTTCCTTCGATATTGTGAGAAGAATTTCCCGTGGTGATAGAATACCATATTGTCTGTGCGTGTTTAGAAATAACACAAGGTATGTATATAATGTATTTTTATTATTACTATTATCATAGTGTTTACAGACATTTTTCATCGATCGTTTTTTTTTTCATTATTTATTCATTGAAGGAGAGTGAAAATGCGTTATATTTTTTACCGAAAAGTATGTTTCTTTCGTTCACAAAATACGTATCGATAATGTTATGTGTTTACCAAGACATCAAATATGCTCACTAAGGCGCGAACATGAAAAATATTTTGGGAGGAGGGTTTATGGTAATCCGTTTTCATACTTTCACTGTAAGAAGTTTATAAGCTTTCAAACGTAGGATTATTTATATTTAATTAAAAACTTTAACATTTTAAAACATACAGTTTTTGGTTTTTCTACACTTTACGTTTCATAATTTTTTAGTAAATACAGTTTTAAAACAAACTTAAAAAATGAAAAAAAAAACCAATAAAAAAATTAAAACAATAGAACATTCATATTTTTATATTACAAAATCTAATTTTTTAAGTAATCTTGCTTAATTGATAATGACTTGGTCGATATCAATAAAATCATTTTTTACATAAAATGATTGCTCATCCAGTCAGTCGTCAAGTATAGTCTTGTCCAATATTATATTTAAGATACGTTTTAGGTCTCCACAATGTCGAAATAATGATCGTTAGACAATAACAGTCGTTATAGGCAAAGTAGCTACTATGATAAAAAGGCACTTGATATTTAGCTAAAAATCGATAGAAATTTTACTTAAAGTAGGTAGTTAATGAATATTTTTGGCGATCATCATCATGCATATTTTGTCCCTGTGTCTGCCAGATTTTAATCACAGTATCAAACGCAACGATTTTTGAGAGTTATAATTTTAAAAAAATGTCTTAAATTCCGAGGGAAGCCCCAACCCCCCTCTTTAATACTCTCACAATATAATACAATATGTTTTTGTGTTATATAATTACAGACAATGGCGTACATAAGATAAAACATTTCGAGGGAGGGGGTTAGAATCAGGATCAATTTAAACATTAATTATATTAAGCATTATTTTGCTTTTAGAATATTGCAGTTCATTTGCGAAAATAAATTTGAGGGGTAGCGATTGAATCCCTTAAATACGGAACCGATCACAGTAGTCACTTTTACGGTGCGTTATGTGTCCGTGTGTTACGCTATTTTTGTTTTGATTATTTATTCGAAGAGAGGTCCCCGAATATCGTGAATACACGTAAATTAGATCCTGGAATTGTAGAAAAATGTGCGCTTGGTCTCAGCATTCATACCTGCTTCAAAGGATCCGCCTGGCGTGATTGAAAAAAAATAAATAAAAATATGGCGGACTCTCAATGAATTATCAAAGTCCATGTCATCAATGTTCACACGCACAACTGCACAAGTCACAGCTGACGTTATCAATCAAAAGTTATGCCGGGGATTTTAAAGTTTTGTAAAGAATTTCAAACCGTTTTATGTTCTCCAATACCTCTTTTCGGATATCATTTTGATCCCTATCGATATATTCTTCAGCGTACCATCTTTGGTTATACTTCAACACGAAACTCGTCGAATCTTATGACCCTACATTGGGAAAAGTAATATTTAACAAATAATTAATAAACGAGTACGTGGTAATAATTCAATAAATTCATGAGTACTGTTATTGTTCTTAATTATTTGTGTAGTCTTGGTAAAATTAAAATTGAATTGAATGTACACACCTATATTTTAATAATTCTAAATACAAATATTGACTTAAAACGTACATTATGCAACGTATTTGCTCAAACAGTGCTACTTCACTCAAAAAATATAAGAAATATACTCTTATTTGGTAAAATAAAAACATTCACGATATTAATTACAATAATATTAAAAAAATCATGAAATATAATGCTCTAGCAAATATGATGGGTCTAAAATAAATGAAAACATCGAGTCCGATATAATGATATATACATTTTATTCTTTAACATTTTATTTCTTTAGAATCACAAAAGGTAATTAATTAGTTTTTCCAACGTCGTATTCCAAGAATTTTATACAGAACCAGTAATAGATACCTGTGACTATGCAGACATACAATCTACTTCTAAAATATAGATTATCGTGTTCATTATTACGAGTGTCATTATTTTAATTAATCCAGTAGCATGATGGGATCCAAAATGAAAAAAAAACAATTTTTATCAGATCTGGTCGTCGGAGTCCAACTTCTAAGGTCACTTTTTTCATACCACTTTTTACACTCAGAAAAATACATTTCTTAAAATCTACATTTTTTTATTCCATTGATTTCTTGATATTCGAGTTTTCTTCAATTAATTAAGAATTTCATTAAAACCACTAGTTTATACACGATTACATAAGAATTATTTCAAATTAATGAAAAAAGAAAAACATTGAATCAATTGAATTGCATCAAATTAATAAATAAATATTATTTAAGTAAGCAAATGAAAGTAGGTACTTGGATTTAGGATAAAATGTTTGTAAATTGATTTAAATTAATATCTAACTTCTTTGATATAATGAAATAATAAATACCTTAAAATTATGAAATAATAGTTTCATTTTAATGTGTAATGTTGGGGACTTGGGGTCATTAATACAACGGGAATTAGAATATATATAAATAGTTGGTTTATAATTTATTTAATAGAATCACGATATATACTTGAATTAAATATAAGTGACTGTTTAATTTATTAACTAAAACTATAATTATTTCAAGTTAAATGTCCTAAAAACAACAATCAAAATATAATCAGTTTAATGGAATTTGTGTGCTATTTTTAGTATGGATTTTATAAACCCTCAGATAAGAGGCCTGCCGCCGTGGTGCGACTGGTTTTTTTTGATATTACGGCGATATTTTTTCTTGCGACTTCGGTCTTCGACGTTGGACGCGCGGTGTTTCATATCTTCACTGTGCCTCATGCCCTCATATTTTATTTTATGGTTAAAATTTATATTATTAAACTTTAAAGTAACTAGTGATCAATTATAAACTATACTACTACTATACGTACTGCAGTGTTATGGAAAATATCACTAATTTATTAAACAGTGCTGCATTTGTTGGATTTGATGAAAATGATGCGACGACGGATTCAGAAATGAACGATTTGTTGCTGAATGACGATCTTATAAATTTATTAATTCAATTAAAAGGCGATTGTTTCTATCGAGAATTTACAGGTAAATTGAATATAAACTATACATTTTTAGGAAAATATAGAAAAGTTATTTAACAGTAGGTACTTGATAATTTTTAAGATTTTGGTATGACTGTTGAGAGCTTAAAATACACAAATTGTAAGCATTTGGATGAATTAAGTCCACAAAGTAAATATGGTCAGAGAATAATTTTTGAAAACAATTTAATAAATTGGCAGGCCAAGTATAATATTATTGTGAGTAATTAATTTACTAATGTAGTAAATATGTAAAATATTACAATTATAAATTAATATTGAATTTACACACATAATATATTATGTTATATACCACTGCATGAAACAAATACGTCTGTAACTTACTCATCAAACGATAGCTCGGACAATAGCCTTACAAGTTCTGAGGAATATTCTGGTTCACTAACTAATTTCAATAAGATCAATCTCCGGGATAATGAACATGTAATACCTATCTATTGACCATTGCCTGTTTACATATTTTAGTTATTAATATAAACAGATTTAGTTAAACTAGTTTTTCCTAATTTGTTTTGTTAAAAAAACTTGATAGATAAAAATGTTTTTCAGTCTATTATACTTTAGTTTAATATTGAAGACATTTAAAAAAAAATCAGGAAAAGGATTCATTATTTTAGAGTACTATAGGAAGAACAAAAAGTTGTCCAGCGAATGTAGGAAAAGCATAGCAAATATTGTAACTGAATATTTAATTCAGTATAAACTTCATGCCTCACCAAAATATATTGAACATATAGCAGAAAATATTGTTAATTTTTTTAAGAGTGAAGTAAAGGTGTGAACAATATATTAATACCAATATATTATCATTGACTATATTATGTATGATCACATAATGTATTATTGTTACTTTTTCATGAGATATTATAATATTATGTTCAAGTAAAAATATCTATTTGTCAATGCACAAATCAAATAATTACTTATTGTATGATTTTATATTTAGGAAACGTATTTTATTAGTATATCAAAACAAAAACCAAAAGGTATTTTATACCAAAAATACCACAACACCGTCTCCAAACTACGTAAACATAATCTTTGGGATCATTCTACCACATCGACAACATGGTTAACATCAACACATAATGATAAAACTGCTTTATTGTCTCTTGCACCACCAAAGGAAATTGGTAAGTACCTGCATAAATTACTGATACATATGTCTTTAGGTTGCTATGCAAATATCTCAATTTAAAATTTTTGAAATCTACAGGTCTCTACAATTCAATAAATTTAATAATATCTATTTAACTAAATTTTATATAATGTAACCATATCATTTACATCCAATGTTATACTATTTATAAAAGAATTCTTGAAAACAACTGTAAATACTATAACTCTACCTATTTAAATTGTAACTAATGATCATAGTTTCAGGGTTGTTTTTTTATAAAATCAATAAAAAAAAATCTCAATACTCCTAGTATTGTATATAAAATAAAAATAACAATATATAGGTATTTCATGCAAAAATATCAGTGGTCATATTATTAAACTTCAAATAATATTAATTAGAATAAAATATTATTGAGTTAAACCTTTTTTTCAGAGCCAACTTTGATAACAATAAAAATTTGGCTGCATTTCAATGTCGAACCCTTTAATGAAGTTTCTGAAAAATGGCAAGAAACCGTAGAATATCGTTAAACATTCCTAAGTTCAACTGAAATTACCATAACGGATATTTTAGAACAGTGGCCTTTATATAAACAGTCATTTGGGCATCAACTGGTAATATACTAATCACTTGCATTATTTTATTCCTATTATCTACCTAGTGCCATATCAATAAATTAGCATAACAAATTTCAGATTGATATTGATTTTGAATATTTGTATCCTGGAAAATGTAATATTCTTTTTGGTGAATGGACTAACTTTTTGGTTAAAATAGAACCTTTAATGAAGAACAATATTAAAGATAGTTACAGTAAACAATTACTACAGTTGTTATCTGAAAATGATGTTGACTTAGGTAAATAAATATATTATTTTTTAAAAAGTTTAAAATAATTATGAATTATTTGGTTTACTAATTATTAATTCATTTCTTATACCTACTTAAATAAAATTAAAATAGTTAAATAATACGTTTCAGATTCTAAAAATGTTCTAATATTAGTTTTTCTAAATGCTATTCTTGTTCCAACTTCAAAGTCTTATCAAATTGACAAGGTAACAGGAAGAAGACCTCTTGCCAAAACATCAATAGTGGATGCTCAAAAATCATTCTGGTTACATACACACACTGTTAATGACTTACATAATCAAATTCAAAAAGAAATTGATAACTTCTACAGTTTAAAGCAAACCTTGAAACCAATAGTTTGTATTGTAGGAACTGAGTATGTAAGCATTAAAGAGTTTTATGTATATTATTTAACACCTACTACAAATTTACTAATATTGTTATAGCTATAGATACTTGTTTTAAAATTATACATGTATTTAATTTAAAGTACCCATATAAGTGTGAGTTAGTGTGGACATTTATACAAAAATATATCTATAAAATTGACTTAAACACTGATATAAAAAATGCTTCTTTAATGTCTCTAATTTCAGATATGAGAGATTAATTAAAAAAACATAAATTTTAAATGTATAATAATATATTAATGTAGATAGGTAATAATATTAAAATAAATTATGAATTATTTTTGTTTTGTTTGCCAGTTTGCAGTATCTGAATTAGAACAATTATTTGTTCACTTAAAAGCTGTACATTCGCTTAAATCTAACAGTATTTATCAATGCTGTTTCCCTAATTGTAAACAACAATTTTCTGCTTTTCGGTCTTTTTCAAAACATATGAAGAATGAAAGTCAAAATATTCTTCCAGTTTATTCTGAATCATTTATAAATACAAGTGATAGTGATGTACCTATGAATTACAATTCATTTGATAAAATTAACGTTTCTGAAGATGATAAAAGTATGGATGAACAATCTGTAAATTTAAACTTGTTAAAAGATTCTGCGCTCAAATTCTCATTACGATATTACAGTAAAGTGAACTTTTCTAGAAAAGAAGCTACTGAGTTACAAAAAGATATAGTTCATTTCATAACTAATATTATTGCTGCTGAAATTAAAAATATTAGTTTAAAAAATTGCACTTTACCTCAAATAAAAGAATCACTTAACACAATTTCTGAATTTTGTAAGAATCCTTTTCATAATATTGATACAGAGTATAAATTTTTAAAACATTTGGAAACAAATGATTTCTATGAACAACCTAAAGCAATAACCTTAAACAATACTGTTGAAAATATTATTTTGAACTGTACAAATACTATTGATGAGAAAAAAATAAAATGCATAATACTACTACTAAAATTCCAATTTAGGAAATATTTTGAATTGCCTGGTGTATTAGATGCGTTTTTAAATAATCACAATCACATAACCACAGATTTTAAGAATTCTAATTTTATCAATTCTAATTTATGGCAACAAAAAAACATTGTATGGTAATAAGCTTGTCATACCATATTTTCTTTATTTTGACGACTTTGAGATCAACAATGCTTTGAGTTCTCATGCCTCTTCAGTTTTAGGGGTATATTATTCATTTCCTACAGCCTCCATTATTTGCGTTCAAATTTAAACAATATTTTTATTGCTGCTATTTTTAATTCTAAAGATGTAAAATTTATCGGAAACGAAAGAACATTTTATGAATTAATTAAAAATATTAACGAATTAAACAATAGTGGACTAGAATTAAATATAAATGGTAAAAAAAGAAATGTATATTTTTCATTAGGTTTGATTATAGGGAATAATTTGGGGCTTAACATCGTTTTAGGAACTGTTCAATGACACACTTAAACCCAAACACCATTTTTTGACTCACTATTGTACAGTAATTAAGAAATCAGGACCTTTAAAATATCTATGGACATACACTCTTGAATCTAAACATAGATAATTAAAATCGTACACTAAAAATATTAATTCAAGATTAAATGTTCCACTATCTCTTGCTACAAAATTTTCCATTCAATTTTCTGAATTAATGTGCAGTTTCGATATTAATTTTTATAATTCATATACTCCATTATTTGAAGGAACTATAGCTAATATATGTACATATTTTGATATATTTAGTAATTTATACTTAGGTGATGCAGTTTTATTGCATAACTCATTATGCTTTGATAAAATTTCATATTGTAATACTGTATATAAGATTAATTTCATATTAACCAATTATGATTCAAGTGATGAACTGATTGTTTATATATTACATAAAATTGTATGTTTAAATAAAAATACTATTTATTTTTTTTGTCAAAAAATGAATGTTATCCGTTATGAAAACCATTTGGCAAGCTATAAAATAAGTAAATCTATGACTGGTGATTATGTTTTCAAACCAATAAATTATTTTAATGATACCCCTATTCATTTGTATGAAATTCCTATGTTCCCTAATGATTCTGTAATAAGATTAAAACAAAAAAAATAACATCGGAGGTTAATTATTATTAAAATTGTAATTTTTGTTATGTATGTTATAATGTATTATTATATAGTGTTACATTTTTTGTCTAAAATTTGTTTTTGTATTTGTAATTTTTGCACTTGTATCATACTATTACTAAACATTGTTTAAAGTATACTTTTTTTAAATTGGAATTTCTTATTTTAAATGCTTGTAAATATCAATAAGACTGTTTTGAAAAAAATATAAGTTAAAATGTTTTATTATATTGTATTACATTTTTTTTTGTCCAAAATTTGTTTTTGTATTTGTAATTATTACACTAATTGATCATACTATTACTTAACATTGTTTAAACTACATATTTTTTAAAATGTAATTTCTTATTTTAAATGCTTGTAAATATCAATATGACTATTTTGAAAATAAATATACTTAGTTTTTTTTCTATAACAATAATTACGTGTATATAGATTTTTTATTTAATTTTCATTTTTCCTCTCCATTATTCTTGTTACCTATTGTACATAATTTAAATAATTGTATACAATTTAATAGTTTCTTAAAAATTTTAAAATAATTAAATTATGGCAATGATAACAAAAAAAAAAAAATTCCATTAAAATGATGCTAGTCCATCATACTATTGAGTATGCTTTATAAGATTAATTTTATTATTAATCATATGATTCCATTAATTATAAGAAAATTATTCCATTAAAATGATACTGTGTGTCATAGTATTGACTATATTGGTTAATTATTTTTAAGAGTAAATACAAATTTATACCTTATAATTAATACCATAATATTATAGAGTTTAAGACGAATATACTAGATTATAGTACTTGTTTGTAATAATTTTAAGGAAGCTGTATCATTCTATCAAAATAAAACCGTTTAAAAATGATGATAAACATAATATAATTGATTTATAGTCGATTTAATTAATTTAAAAGATTCTATATTCATAAATTAATGAGTGAGTTCCATAGGCTCCAAATTATACCCGTATTCCATTAAATTTAGTCGTTTTTCATTAATAATAAAACATTTTTTTCTGGGTGATTTATGAAAATTTCATATGAAAGTACACTAAATAATTTTAAACCGTAGCTTTTAAATAACATAATAGTACCATATGGTTAGGTAAAAAACAAATAAAAATTATTTTATAAATCAGAAGGAAATATTGAAATCAATTGAATTATTCTTGAAAACAATGTATTTTCCTGTGTATATTTTCTGGTAATAAATAATTTAACGTTAAAGACATTTTTCCCAAAAAGAAAGGACGTAGCGCAAATAAAGAGAATAAATACAAATAAACCGACATATTCTATTCTGTATTATCATAGTAGTTTTACGACTTGAAACTTGTAGATAATAGTGGTTGAGTCATATTATATTTGATCGATGCCAAAATGTAAGTTGAATTTAAACTTGGTACTTAGGTGTGCACAATACAAATTGAAATTATTTTACGATTAGGAAATTACCTAATTTAATGAAAAAACGCATTATAATTAAAATATATAACAGAATATAACAAATTTATAGTCGGAGAGTAAAAATACAGATTTGATTGTAATCATAGTTTATTTTATTTCGACAGAAAAACTTTTTTTAGTTAGTTTAAAACAAACATATGAACACATAGTTATGATAGTTATAAGAGCCATTTCTCGGTGTGAACTTTTGAAAGTTATTAAAATACCAGAACAGTGTTCAACCGAATAATAAGAACAAACCGTATTCACGTTTTAGATTGTTCTACGAATCGGACGAGATCCAATATGATTTTCCCTGAACACACTTGATAATTAAGTTCAAGTACTTTGTAAAATGTCATGTTTTTAGTACGTATTTCGAGAACAGCACGCGTAGTAGGTACTTTGATGACGTGTGAATTGAAATACTTTCGTGAAAATTATTCAATTTCAATATTTATCCAATGGCCGACTTCGCGTGTAACAAGAATTAAAATCCGAGCGAACGACACAGTCGAATGGTTCGAACGATGTATCAACGCCGTTGCGTGTAAATATAACGTACACCCAGGGCCTAAAATACGGTGTCCCTTGACACACTTAGTGTCCCCTGAAAATCAAAGTGCGTCCCCTGAATGACAAATGCGTGTCCCAAGTTTTATACCGTTTAGTATTTTGATTGTAGAAATAAGTAATAACAAATATAACTACTAATGATATATCCAATTAGAATTTTTCATTTTAAGTTGTTTCAAATTACTATAGTAAAATATTTTGGACTTTTTTTATTTTTTTATTTGTTACAAATGCCTCGGTTTCTAGGGCCAATAGCTACAAGAAATCACATAATATTTACATTGAACATAGGGTTGTTTCACTAAATAAACTTATACGTAATAACTAAGGTAGTACAAATTAATAAATAAGGGAGTAATATAGGTTTAAGTAATATAGAGTTGACAGTGATACATTATAGGAGAGTAAATTATACATTTGTATTCAACTTTTACTTGTAATTATTTTATGTATTTACAGTAACAGTATCATATACATAATATTGATGTGTAAGGTAAGAGGTATATAAAAGAGGGTGGATTTTGGGTGGTACAACCCCACATGTTTTTTTTTGCTATAGAAATCTGTTGAAACCCAAAAGTAGGTAACAGTTAAATTAATAAGTGTGTCCCCTGAAATCAGATGTATTTTAGGTCCTGCGTACACCGTTGTGATTTTCGTGCTGCGCCGTGCTCTCCGTCCGGATTATCGTCGCAACAGTGTCCGAGGTACAGCGAAAATTGAAAAAAAAAATAAATAAAAACATGTCCGACGCGTTCAGATATTTAATTGAAGCGTACTGATACGAACGAGGCGCGAACGTTGAATTATATCCAAATAGAACAACGCGTCCGGCAAATCGTACAGTGCGGGCGCAGCCGTAGCACACGTGTACGACGCCAACTACGGACAAATTTAACGGTAAGTTGCATTATTCATCGTATTGTTACGCTCTCGTTAGGTACGCCGACGCGGATGTGTCTCGTTTGCGACTATGTTCACAGTTAAAAACAATAAAAACCACTAGTACCGTTTTATATGGTATATTATGGAATATTCGCATTAACGAAAAAATCGCACAGGAATATTCCAGGATTAGAATTCTTTACCCCTCAGTCAACTACAAGTCTACCCTACAAATGAAACCATCTCTCCTTCTCTACACCGCGACAGTCAGACCTGTTGATATCTTATGCCTGTCCCGCTAGGGCCGCCCACCGCCTCGTCCACTAAAATAAATAAAATCCAAATTCTACAAAATAAATTTTTAAAGATATGCCTCAGAGCTCATTGGTTCGTGAGAAACCGTCAGATCCATAACGACACGGGAATACCCCCGGTAAACACTTGGATCAAATCCTTATTTAAAAATGTCCACAACAAACTAAAAAACTTGGATAGTGCTCGCCAATACAACTTAAGAAAAAAAAAACACACACAATAGACGTCTGCGGCCTCGGCTTCCACAGGACATCCTCTTAACAGATATTGAAGACGAATCATCAGAAAACGAAGATCATTATTAATACATTATTAATATATTAGACCTTATAATCCTACCAATATTACGTATATAATATTTACTTTATGAACTATTTTGTTATCCATACACGTTATCACACTACTATTAAAACCACTACTATGAATTTATAATTTTTAATCTATAATTAATTTATTGTAAAAAAAAAAACTAAATAGTTGTAATAGCACTATTATACATGTGCTGAAACATTTTAAATTATAATAAATGAAAAAAAAAATATGGTATTTAATGTTATATTTTAGTGCCGTTACTTAAAGCCTTTTTCACTCGTTTATTATCCGATCGGTTTTCAAGTGACGTCATCCGGTATATTGCTTAAAACGTTTCGTCGATTTTTATATTCAATTGTAATAATAACAGGACTGGATCTAGTGGGTACACAACGTTATCATTACTTCTTATATGCTCGTAGGCCGTTAATTATTCTATCCTAGACCTTAGTCCTAGACACTCGTTTATGTTATGAATCGACCATCGATGTTATTAGGATCAAAATGATTGAAAAATGGATGTTTCCTTAATGACTAAATAGTAAAATTTTAAACCTCAATAATACAAAATCCGACCAGAGACTGGAAGCGGGGTTCATCGTTCGATAATTTGGTCCTCCGACATACAATATCTGAGATAGGTTGAGAGTTGATCAATTTAGTTTTTTTTTTTTGAAATTTACAGACAAATCAGCGGTGACGTTTCAATAGTATTTAAAACGAAATAGTTTTGATACATAACAAAGCAGTCATAACGTATTTCAAATTTTCAAACATGATTAATTTCCTATATTGTTTAAATAGATATTTAAAAAGCTTATATAAATGAAAAAATGATTTCGGTTTAAATAAAATTGATGCAACGTATCTATTGGATATGTATGATTTGTAAGTTTTAAATTACAAATTAAAAATTTAATGAGGTGAGAACAACAAAATAAAACATGTCGTTTATCGAAATAATCGTTACTTGAGTCGTAATTCAAGCTTTAAACGTGAATCAAAATTAGAAATTAAATTCATGTTTTTATTTTTTTTTAAACATGAAAAAATTAAAAAATGCCATTATTTTTGTCACGAATAACAGAGCTTAAGATTTAATTAATACAGATTTATAAAAATTATTTAAAGATAAAATTTTTTTTTTTTTTTTTTTACAACCCGATGGTTGGTTTGCAACTTTCTTCTTAGGGTCAACAACCCGAGGGTTGGTTTGCACCTAGAAGAAGGTGTTACTAGGGAAGGGTTTGTACTGTGCAGTGGTTTCCCGTTGCCTTCTGCACAGGGGAGATGGCGGCCGCTCTCTCTAGACAGTCGCCTGCTCAGAGAGAGAGAGCCGCCCGTGACCGAGGTGTGAATCGGCGACAGTGTGCGTCAGCAGTGATGCCTGGTTCCACTCGGCCACTCCGTCTCCCAATGATAAAAATAAAAATAATTAATTTTCAGTTTTTTTGAAAAAAAAATTTGAATCAACTGTAAACATTTTAATAATTTAAGTTGAATGTTTGCAAGAAATATTTTTTATATTCTGTTACACACATTAACTGTATGTACGTACAACCATGACATAGATATTCACACCGAAAAAAATATCGCTGACGATTTCGAACAGAATTTATCTTAAAAATCATCCCAATCAATTCACCGTGTTAGTTTAAGTATACATTTGACAACTTTGATATTAGACCAGAGCGATGGCGAAAACTTTTGTTGGAGATATAATTGTTCTGAAATCATCAAATGCCCCAAGACGTCTTAACGCGTGATTTAAAAATAAATTATCGGTATTTCCACTAAAGGAAAAGGTATTCTCGATTTGTTTTGCATTCACACTGGCTGGACGATAAATCGAATGAAATCCTATCAAAGTAGATTTTGAAATATTTCATTTATATTCAAATTGGTACCCTCGATCTAGTACAGATAAATCATTAATTTTCAGTGAGACCGCATAGTGCGTATTGTATTTTCAATTTTACCACTAGACCGCATATACTGCATAATTGCTTCACATTCTTAGACAGATATCATAGAAATAATTTATTCCATCTGTATTTGTTAACATACTATTAGCCAAAACGAAAACAGATTAACGTCGTTCTAAACACGTATCAGTTGTAGCGATCGAGTTTCTCTTTGACATTCTGTAAAGCTGATAATAACAACATTTTAAGGGAATACAATTAAAAATAATAATTTATTTGCCTGACAAATTGATTTTGGTTACGATTTTGTTCATAAGTTTTGGGTTTATGAATTTTTATCAATTTACACGATACTAGTTTTTAAAACACGTTTAATTGGGTGACGTTTTATTTATTTATTTATTTATGTTTTTTTTTTTTGCAGAACGTTAATGTTTTTTTTTTTTTTTTTTTTTTTATTATCAGAAAATTTACAATCTGTATTTACAAGATACAATAAGTAAAATGGATAATTGATATAAAGCTATATACATAATAAAAATATACATGAAGCACATGATGAGGGAAATCATCCAGCGATGGTACCCTCTAGTAATTTATTTTTTTTTGTTCATTAATTTAATAGGTCACGGCACCAGTTTCTTTTAAGTCGGCGTGGTGGGTTGTCAGGAAGAGTACGTGATGCTAGGTGAGTGACTAAAGGATTGGGATGGTGTTGCAGTTTGGAGTGGAATCTGTTATAGTATAATTTAGCTAATTGTTCAACTGTTGGAATTCTTAAATCATTATGTAGGGTTTCGTTTGTTACGTACCATGGGGCCGAGGCTATTAGCCGGAGAGTTATGGACTGGGAAGCTTGGATAGTGCGTACTTGGGAAGGTTTGGCACATCCCCAGATTTGCATACCGTACGCCCAGATGGGTCTGAGCAGAGATTTGTACAATGTGGATTTTGTGTGTATTGATAGTTTGGATTTAAGAATCGGCCTGAGTAGATGAAGGCGGTGGTTAAGGATTTTACGTTTGGACTTTAGATGAGGACCCCATGTCAATCTTTTATCTAATAAAATTCCCAAGTATTTTACTTGATTCGATGAAGGAATCTCGACTCCTTGAAGTTGGAGCGCGGGTAGGTTGTGTTTACGCAGTGTAAATGGCACTTGGAAAGATTTATCGGGATTTATTAGAATTTTCCACTTGGTTGCCCAGGTGTTTATTAAATTGAGGTGATTTTGAAGATAGTTTGAAGATAAAATAGGGTCTGGATTGGAGGAAAGTATAGCTGTATCATCTGCATAAGTTGCTATGGTTGTGTTTGTTGTTTTTGGAATGTCTGATGTATATATATTAAATAAATCGGGTGATAAGTCACTTCCTTGTGGAACACCGGCAGAGATTGAAAAGTAGGAGGATATTGAGCCGCCCTGTCGAACTGCAAATGTGCGATCACAGAGGTAGGATTGGATTATTAGATAGTAGGGAGCTGGTAGGAATAATTTTAACTTGTATAGGAGGCCATCGTGCCAAACCCTGTCAAAGGCTTGGGCCACATCTAGAAAAACTCCTGGACAGTATTCTTTATTTTCGAATGAAGTTTGAATTTTATCAGTAATTCTGTGTATTTGATGTATTGTCGAGTGAGATGACCTGAAGCCAAATTGTGTGTGGGGTATTATATTGTTTGAATGAATGAGTGGTCTAATTCTTTTGATGATAATTTTCTCGAACAGTTTAGCTAAGACTGGTAGTAGACTTATAGGTCTATAGGATGACGGCAGATGTTTGGGTTTGCCAGGTTTATGTATAAGTATTACTATAGAAAATTTCCAGATTTGAGGGAAGTGAGAGAGTCTAAACATGGAATTATAAATAAATGTGAGAAGTAATAGAGTTTTATTGGGTAAGTGTTGTAATATTTTGTTTGTAATTAAGTCGTATCCAGGTGACTTCCTTGGCTTTAGCTTGCTAATTAAGTGTTTGATTTCATTTGGGGTTGTGTGTTTTGCTGGGAGAGACATTGGTAAAGGACTATCAAGAAATCTGGCAATATTGTCAAGGTGTGTAGATTCAGGATTAACATTAGAATGTGGCGTAAATATATTTGAGAGATGGGTTCCAAAAAGTTCAGCTTTATCTTTGTCAGAGATCGCTAACTCACCGTTTGGACCATTGAGCGGTGTAGCTTGTTCTTTGATTTTGAGAATATTTTTGGTGGTTCTCCATAGAGAACCGTCATTAGAATTTAGTGATTGAAATTTTTCTTGGAAAAAGTTATATTTGTGTTTTATAATGAGTTTTTTGATTAAATTTGATAGGTAATTTAATAGTCGTTTGTCTGAAGGCAGGTTGGATCTTTGCCACAACGAGCGAACCCTTCTTTTTTTTACTATTAATTTTTGGATTTGGGGAGGAAGGATATTATGTTTTGAGTTGTCTGGTATATTTGTGACATATGATGCTTTAAAAACGGCAGTTTGGATTGAGGTCGTTAGGTTTTGCGCTGCTTCATCGATTTGGTCGGTTGATTTGAGTGAAATTTTAAGGTTAGTGGCATTTTCTAGATTTTTTGAAAAGGAACTCCAATTGACTGGTCCTTTCGCTAAGGAGGGACGTGGAGGATTGTAGTAAATTTCACAATTCAAATTGAGAAGAACTGGACTGTGGTCACATGCTGGATCTGCTAGATTTTTTATAGAATGAGTAATGTGCCTTGGGATTGTGGTGAGAAAAAAATCTAAAATATCGGGGTGCCGGTTTTGGTGGGAAGGCCAGTAGGTAGGTCCCGGAGGAGATATGAATGTAATTCTTGTGTCCAGTATAATATTTTGAAGCAACCGACCTCTAGTGTTATCTGTCCGACAACCCCATTGCGAGTGTTTGGCATTGAAGTCACCGCCTATAAGAAATGAGCGGCCAAGTGAGTTCAGAAATTGGGAGAGATGTTCAGATGATATTGCTGGTCTTGGAGGACAATAAACTGCGGATATAGTTGTGGGAATATGATTCAGAGTAATTAAGATGTTTGTAGCTTGAATAGTGTTAGTTTTGTAATTAAGTAACGGTTGGCATTGTATTTTTTTTGAAATTATGATGGCCGAGCCCCCATGGGCAGAGCCATCAGGGTGGTCGGTTCGAAAAATGTTGTACCCGGGGAAAAAGTTTTTAGAATTTGAAGTGCAGTGAGTCTCAGAGATAAGTGCAATGTCTATATGTTTTTCTGTGAATAGGTTGAGCAGTTCAGGTTCGTGACTTTTAAGACCGTTTGCGTTCCAAAGAAAAATTCTAAGGGAGTTTACATTCGCTTGTCTATTTAACATCTTTTAGGACTAGTTTATTTATAACAGTAGTGAGAAGTTGAATTAAAGGATTTATCACTAATTTTAATTCTGATAAGAATGAGGAAAATTGAGAGGTTAGGTTGTTATCGGGTTGAGTATTAAACATATTTGAATTGAAATGATTTTTTTTGTAATAATTTGGTTTGTCTTTGCTATCTTGTGGGTGAGACACGTTTGTTGAAAGGCTTGGGAATTCCTTGGTATCATTTAAATTGAGATTAGGTTGACCAGAGAGTGTTCCATCGCTAGTGGTTTTACCCCCATTTACATTATAATTTATATTACCATTTTGTTTAGTTGTAGCTTTGGAATTATTGTGAAACTTCTGCAGGTCTTTGTGAACGGTACATCCACGATAATTTGCCGGATGACTTCCTCCACAGAGAGCGCACGTTGGAGGTTGATCTATGGATTTGGTACAAGATGAAGATGTGTGAAGTTCAGCGCAGCGGACGCAGCGAGGTGGGTGTGAGCAATAGCTTTTGGAGTGGCCATATTTCTGGCAGTTTTGGCATTGAATTACTTCCCGACGTTTGTATGGCTCTTCGATTCGAACTTTGGTGTGAAGAATGGATGTTACGTGGAATATATCTTTGTTAATCTCAGCTGGTTCAAGATCGACAAAGAAGAGAGGCAGATTATTTTTTGTTATTTTGTGACGGACATTAGCAACTTGACGTACTGTGAAGCCAATTTCTTGAATGGCGATTCCAATCTCATTTAATGGGGTGGAAGGATGAATATTACGTATAACAACACGAAAAGCTTTGTTTTCACGTTGTTGATATGTGTGATATTCGGCTTTATTTGCATTTAAATACTTTATCACAGCTCTATAAGAGTCGGAATTCTTAGTGAGGATTTTTAAATCATTAGTGGATGATTTGAATAAGAAATTTTCTGCACCAAGCAGTTTGATAAAATCGTTGCGAAGCGTAACAAAGTCGAGTACCCCTTGAACCATAATTGGTGGTGGGGCTGGTGGAGGTTTGACGGGTTCACTAATGTCGTCTGAAACTTCGTTTGGTAGATTCTGAGATGGGACCGCTGTCTCTGGGTTGTCATCAGCAGCGAGGCAGGAGTATCTATTTGTTGTTGAAAATATACTTTTTTGGGTCGTCTTAGCTATTTTGCTTGTGGAAGGTTCGTCAGAGGATGAAATATTCCTACCGGTTTTACTAGACTTATTTACGGTAACTTCTATGTTCATGTCAGAATTTTCGAACACATCACTTGATGCACTTTGTATACGACTGGACGACGCGGAATTAGTTTTATTTCTATTTGAGGTTTTATTTTTCCAATCAGTACTATTTACATTATGATTGCGGTTCATTGTGCGTATTGTCGTTATCGCGACTTGGGTTGGATTAGATAAATAGCTGCCGCCGGCAACGCCGGGGAGCGCGGACGACAATTAATTACGTAATACCGTATAGACGAACGAGTATAGCAATAGCAATTATAATTACCAGTTTTTGGATGATTTGGGCTTAAGAGGTTGAAAATCCGTGGCGATGACGGAAGTGGGATACACAGGCCGATATCCAGATTTTTTTGACACCATTCACAATTAATTTGGTTTGGTAAGACTTGAGAAACAAAAGAAACTGCGAACATGTATAACTGATACGTGTGTTGCGAACAACAGTCACGGAGCGAGTGACGTTAATGTTAAACAATGAAAAAAACCATAAATTCAACTTCTATTCTCATATGATTTTTAGTGACGTGTAGTGCTTAACTAGGGTTAAGTTAAGACTCCGAAACAGACATTTCCTTCACAAACAGTAAGTAAGACATGACATATATAAAAATAGTTTTAAGGCTCATTTTTATTTTTTCAAAATCTGAACAAATCGTATTTAGAGTAGCATTCAAGTTTGAATAATTGTTGGAAAAATGTATTAGTTATAAACACTGGTTTTAATTCAACACCGTTGATTTATTAATAATTAAAACCATACAAAGGTACGTAACTAAACAACTAAAAACGATATTTATTTTCTTAAAAAATATTTTTCAAGTCAACGTATGTATTTAATTTTTGAAACATCTCAAACAACGAACTGTAAATAATATAATAAACCGGCATATGACCATGGGTGATTTATTAATGTCTTTAATAATATACGTATTATTAATAGTTAAGTACGTGTAGAACCGTACGAATACTTAATACGTAATAACCTGTATAATCGCCTTTAAATTTAAAACTTTAACGGAATCAGGCTCAGTTTTTCACTCGTGCTACAAGCATAGTTACTTCAAAGAAGTAATTTGAATAGGGGTGAAAACTCAAAAAACATACCACGATGAAAATGCGAAGCACCTAAAAAATGTTTTTTTTTTTTATTAAGAGATGAACTAAAAGGGTTCGCACGTATTTACCTCGAATACGCAAATAAAAGCAAATGTTTTTCATAAACTCCAAGTTTGATACCTTTTAGGAAAATGTTAATATTCATTTTTTTCCTCTAGTTTTTCCTCTATAGTTTTTCACGAGACTTTAAAAATTTTTCCGACAAAGTATAACGAAAATCCGACCGGTGACTGATGGTGAAAGTTCGTTCGCCGTCTCTTCGTTTTTCGGAAAAGACATTGATTGGGTTAGTTTTACGCATAGATTTTATGGCAGATCACTAATACGATGTAAAGTTCGATACGCAAACGAATTATCTGAAACCGAAAGCTCGAATAAACTTGTATCCATTTTCAAGTCTCGGTTCGATACAACGACTCTCCAAAATTCAAGACATAAAATAAATTTGAAAATATTGAACGGTCTTGAATAATTACAAATTGGTATTGATAACGACTCTGTCAAATTGTTAAAACTCCTGAAACTATACGTAAAATCGATGGAGTATTTTCAACCTCTCTACTTGTTACGTTCTAAAGAAAAGTTTCCCATAGGGTGTGTCGCGGTACACCGGTTCGTCGTGATAGTGGGAATCAGGTGTACAGAGAAAAATTAAATTTTTCTACGTAAACGTTTTCGTTTTCTGAACTCAAAGTATTGGTTATTGATTAGTCTACGCTTATCGAAAGTGTGTCGCAACTTTTAAGTAATAACTCACAATTACGTGCCACGACGAAAAAAAAGTTTGTAAAACGATATTCCCAATAGTTACGTCGTAACATATAATATATTTTACTGTTGTTCCCTACATCGTATACTTACGATTAGCTACTATGAAAACAACATAGTAATATTCGGAATATCCATTTAATGATAACACTATGGCATCAAACACTGTAAACACTGTTATTTAAAAAACACATTTAACGGTTGGTTTTAAATATCAATATGATTATTCTTAGACTTCACTTTCATTCAAATAATAAATTGTTATATAAATTGATTTACATTGGATAGTAATACAATTAAATATAAATTAGAGTTTGAAAAGTTAACGAAAAATCATAATATTTACAATTATTTACAAATTAAAAATATAAACAACATATAAACAAAACGTTATAATAATTTAAAATTTAATTTATTTAAGTGCATCACTGTTTGGTACATTGACTATCGAGGTATCTACAAACAAAGTTATAATAATAATTACACGTCATAATAATAATAAAAAAAATACATAGTAAAATATAGTATAATATTGGAAAAAAAAACAAATAAAAATTTATGTGATTTTTGAGTTTGAATGGCATCAACAAGTTTATTGATAGCAGGTTTTATTTTCGATGGGAAAATTCTCAATACAGCGTTTAAGTGACCATCTGTTAATCGTGAAGCATATTTGGTTTTCTGATATTTCATTAGTGAAAAAGTTTGTTCACAAATATAAGTGCTCCCAAATATGGTCAACATTTTTTTAGCAAAATGTTTTATTTCCTAATTTTTATCAGTTAAGATTATGTGTTGTATAATATTTATAAACTTATTATAAATTATTGTCACAGGCCACAAAAAATCGCAACGCGGGCAGCGGGTTTCCGACCCCTGATCTAAAGTATGAACCCTAAAAAAAATGAGTTACTTAAAATGAATATCAATACTAAGAAAAATATTTTTCAACTAAATCATCTTTTATTTTTAAACTCACAACATTATAAGCCTTTAACGTGATATTTTCAATTCAGATAATATTTTTTATTCATTTAGTTATTTTTTATTTGTTCCCAAGAAACGAATAGATACTAAGTCCCTGAAATTACACATCTGGCAATTTTGAAAATGAACTCTTAATATGGCACAAGTCATTTTTTGTTATTTTTGCACTACTCGTGCATACTATTTCCATACATTTTCGTGTTCCGAGAATAAATTAATGCAAATTTTAAATTAATTTTGTAATCAATCTACCGTGTTGTCTGTGTATTTATTGTGTATAAGTGGCATTATCTTCGAGCGTACACACTTGTTGGCAAGACACACTAACCGATTAGGAGGGTATAAATTGTCTTTCAAAGCGTCAAAACAAAATTTACAAAAAATATGCATGATTGTGTAATATGATTTCAATAAATATCAAGATCTCGTGTATTATTAAGATATCAGTTGTACAACAGGTCGCAGAGAATATCATCACAAAGAGTATTATAACGAAATATAAAACGCGATTAAAAACGCGAGTAGCTGAAATCGGCCGTTAAGTATACAACTAATATCTTTGTAACACTCAATAGCTACAGATATCCATAATTTGTTGTTGTTTGTATTTATGTTTTAATTTTGATTTGTTTCTTACATGTATTATTGTACTTTTATACAGGATGTGTATAAATTAAGAATTAATGTTTGTATTTTACAGTAATTTGTAAATGTTTTTTTTTTAATATATTAGTTCTTGTTTAAACAAATGTTAAAGGCACCGAATAACTTTATCGTCGTTATGTATTGAATTAATCTAGTAAATAAATGAATACTTTTGTTTTTTTTTTACATAATTTTAATCAAAATCATTCCATAAATGGAATTTAAAATACGTATAAATACCATTTTTTTACAAGGTTACGAATAGAGATCGATATGAAAGGATAGTTAAAGCGGTAAAATATCTTATGGTCAGGTTTAAATAGCTGAGCTGAAAAAAAAAGAAAATAATTACAATAACTTATTCAATTTTAAAATCTGAATAAATAAGTGAATTCTATAACAGTACAAAAACTGTATAAAATAATTTTGTTATTCATATAAATTGTATATTTAAATTCACATTAGTTGTCGAATGTTAATATCAATGATTGTTGAGCTATTGTAGTTTGCAACTAGTAGCTAATTAAATGAAAAATATAATGATAATTATATGACGTTATAATAATAATAATTATTATTATTTAAATGTATGTTACATTGTCGATAGTTTATCCAAAAACAATTTACTCAACGGCTTTTTATTGACTTTGTCGTTGAATCATTACAATTTTATTGATTTAATTTTCATTTGAAAATATGTTAGCAGTTATAAAATACATTAATATTTAATAAAAAAAACAAATTATAATAATTGAATGCTATAAGATAAATTTGTATATAATCGTATACAACGTGTTTAGTGTTAGATCTACGATCGTGTTGAAAAAACTTTTTAAATTGTACGAGTGTTCTGTAATGATAATAAGCATTTATCTACAAAACAATCACAAAACACGAAGGGAATAACTTTACGTATAGTAAACACTGGTTGATGTAGATTTGTTACACACATTATTTACATAATGAACAAACGAATAATGAATACATTTATTTTGTTTGGCAAACAATTTATCGGAGTTATTTAATAAAGTAGTAAATCAAATGTTAATTTTAAAGGTGTATACGATAATAGTAATTAACGTTATTAAAAGTATTTATTTAGAGTGTATTTATTAAGTAATTGTAACATAATATGTTATATACGTACGAGTTGTTTCAACTATATGTAGTTTTTTTTTGTTTACTCTTATTGTTATAAATTAAATAACGTAAATATAAATGACTCAAATATCATCAATTTGGTTTGTTATTTTACAAGTGTGTACCTTTATTGTTGAAGCAGTACGCGAATAATCACGTACCCTTCGTGAATGAGTAACACGTGGATTATTGAGTATCAGGCTCTTTTTATTGATCTTAAATGCTATTTACAAATATGTAAATATGATTAACAAACAAGGGGGGGAACAGTTAATCCGGGCCGTACGGCGGACTCCAGTAAGCGAGCCGTACGGGCGGTACCGGGCTCCAACAAGCGCGGCAATAAATACACAGGTCAAGTAGGCCTATATAAATACAGGGGGAGACGCCGTGATACCCCGGAAGACTTCAGCAAGTGGCCGTAGGTATCGCGGGACTCGTAGCGTGGCCTCAGCAGGCGCGCCGGGGGGGCCAAGAGTGGCGGCCCTGAAAAGGGCCGTTTAATGTTGTCCGCAGTCCTGACGGTATCGGCGTCGTCTCTTCCCGGGTAATAGGGCTTCTGCTGGCTGCTAGCGGTATCCGTACGCCGAGACGCTCGTATCCTCTTATGAGAGTTACTGGTCTCGGTGACGAGAGTGACCGGCTTATTGACGATCGCTGGATTACCGCAGGCTGGCCAGGCCGTGAACGTTGTCTTGATCCCGGGTCGGCAGAGAGCCGATAGGCACTGGATCGTTGCGAGCTGGTTAGGCCGTGGATGTCGGGTCGATACCGATGACGGTAGAGAGCCGATAGGCGTTGGGCTGCTGCGGGCTGGCTAGGCCGCGGACGTCGGGTCGACACCGATGGCGGTAGAGAGCCGGTAGACGCTGGGCTGCTGCGGGTTGGCTAGGCCGTGGACGTCGGGTCGATACCGATGGCGGTAGATCATGGATTAATCAATCATATTTTGCCCTGTTCGCATAATTATGGATTCTAGACTTCAATTTTATTCGTTGAGTCGGCTATCTAGTTGTTTTATATATCTGTGGTTGCTCTACAGTTTACAGTATTTTTTTTCAATGTAATAAAAATGGACGTTATGAAAAGTGAAAGGAATAAAACGTTGAAAATAGTTGATGGTTTCAAATTTCGTTTTCATAAATTTCTGAATAATGATATTCAACGTTGGTGTTGCACAGTTAAAACGTGTAAGTATTTTTTGAAATTTGATGATAATAATATTTGTATAGATAGTTTTAAGTCTGTTATAGTAATAGTCCTAAGGCTGAAAAATGGGAAGGAAAATATTGGTTTTGTGAAAAAAAGGCTTAGACGTAATTTACATATTAATAAGAAATAGTTAGATAGGCATATGTAAAAAAAATATACCCGGGCCGCAATTTACGTATATATAAAATATACCCGGGCCGCAATTTACGTATGTATAAAATATACCCGGGCCGCAATTTACATAAAAAATTTGAAATAGGATGCAATTTACAGAGACCCATTATTTTATCTCTATCGTTCGAAAAAATCTATTGATAAATAATTATAACAAATTATTTAATATACTTTGGAGCCTATCCTATGTGTAAAATAAAACTAGTACTTATTATGAGTGTAACTTCTATCTGATTGATGATTATAATGTAGCATACTAGAAATGACTCGAATCAAATGTAGTTTTTATGCGCATTGAAATATTTTATATAATTTTTGATATTTAATTTAAACACTACAGATAAATAAAGCAATCACTACCATAATATGAGAAATCGTAATTTGATTTAAATTAAAAACCAAAGCTCTCAAACACATGTTTTATATATTTTATGATTGTATGAGCCCGTTTTTAATGATTCAGTTGGGATCGTAAACCATAAATGTTCAGATAAAAGCTAAAATCTAATATGTTGTAGTATTTTGACAACTGCCCACTATAAAAATATAAGTTATGGGAGTTATAAATCAAAAATAAATAAATAAATATATATAATAAAAATAAATAAAAATAGGCTAAATATATATTTATTATACATTTGTATAAAATAGTATGTACTCAAAATATGCAAGATATCAAATGATGGATTAAAGTTTAAGTACAAAAAATAATATAACACATTTAAGTTTCCAATCGCACTACCTACCTTAAATTTACGAATTATCATAAAACACGAATACCTTGACTTATTAGTTTTGATTCCAACTTAAACCAAAAACTCTACTAAATAATCAAAAAAGGTGGTGCATTAACGTTTCATTACTTTTACTTCAAGGTAAAAAAAAAAAAAAATTATACATTGAAACAATAGTAGTACTAATCATAAATAAACTAAAACAAAATCATTTGTTTCCATTAAATTGAATCAAAATAGGACGTGTTTCAGTTTTAATAATATTAATAATAATATTATTATATACCGTCTATTTGCGAATAGGTATACCATTCTTAAAGCTTAGACCTTATTCTAAAACGCTATACAGGCTTTTAAATTATTCATGATAATAATTAATCAAAACAACGTCAAACATTAATTATAATGCACCTGGTCCCTCACAATGGACTGTATAGTTATTTGATTAATACCGTTCAGTTATTAATCGGGAAAAAATACACAACGCAGAAGCTTCAACACTTGGGAATATGTTTTATTGTTCATAACAATAATAATAATAATAATAATAATTATTATTATTATTACGCATAGTCTATATGGGGAAATGTAATTTTTCACATTTCGATGAATGTCAATGTGCGCGATGCAGTTGCATAGAATTCGAATCGTATAATGAATAATTAATTGTGTTTTACTATTTCTACTATTTATATTATTATTATTATCGACATGCATGAAATGCGTTCGCAATTAGACCGACACAATTAGTTGTCGTCTCGCTAAATACGCTTTATATTTCCATTTAAGGTATTTCGAAAATCATAGAACGTAATAGTATATGAACGTCGTCACTAGTAAAACAGAAACGAGAATTTGATGCAAGAAGTCGACGGAGGGTCGCGTTATAATAATATTGATCGAGAAGAAAATCAGCCCGGTATTTTAACCGTACCCGAAGAAACTCGACGGTTCGTCATCAAACTTTGAAAATCTTAACCACAAATATCGCCGCGGTAACGTGTGTGGAAAACGGTTCGACAACGGTAATGGTTATCGTCAACACGGGGGGTCAACAACTAGGACTGCGTCTGGTATACTCAGTGTGTATCTGTAATCGTACCTACGGTGGAATAAGTCACCCGCAGTCTGTGGCGTTTGGCGGGGAGGGGGCGGGTTAAAGAGGTCGCACTTGTGACCTCTGACATAATGCTGGAGTGACAAAAGTATGAATTTCCGACGCTGAAATTTGCGTTTTTATGATTTTTCGTCGGTAGAAATATTTAACTGATTACGACGTAAAATGTTCGAGTACGACAAAATTGAAATTGTGTGTTATCAATACTCCAGTGACGAAAGTACAATCGATTGTAATACACTATCACAGATTAAACAAAAAACAAATATTTTCTTAGATCAAAACTTTTGTAAATATTGAACGTTACACAGATAAAATATAAAAATCCAAATACCATTTAGTCACTGATCGCTGTAACTCAAAAATTATGCAACGTACGAACTTGAAATTTGGAATATAAGTTAATATAATAATAAGTTCTTTTCATATTTTCACCGAGCAATAAGAAAGGATTTTCAAAAATGTTGCGTTTTAGTGGAGTAATTAACAGTTACAAATTATTCGCCGCCGATACGTATTGTGCGGCACGGTGGTCCGTGGTTTTCTAGCTATCTGCAATTACCTTTTATTCTTATCCTTTTTGTACGCCATGTAGATAAGAATTGTCCCTAGAAGTTTATCGATAAAAATAATTTCATGCATCTTGCGTTGTGCGTACACCAATATATACTTAATAATATTTATCAATATAATACATATAATTATAATATATTGCACTTAACAATATTACCCGTAATATTCTAAAACAGCTAGTGGTTTTCAACCGGTGTGCCGCGGCACATTGAGGTACGCGTCCATAGGTACGCATCGTACGTATCGGACGAATCGTATGAAACGGATCATTTTGTGGTAGTGCGTCCACTGTATCCGTAGCGATCGGATTGCCGATGCGACGGTCGGATTTTTTAAATTAACATTCGCATTTTCGTTGCGAGTGAACGATCAGTACATTACAGTACATTGCACAATCCAGTATTACTTATCGGCAATCCGTATGACGTCATCCGCACCAGTCGGAAAAGTTGCCCATTCGATCAATTTCGTCGGCATTACCGACGGACCGATACGTGCGATCCGTCCGCTGCCGGCCAGTGGACGCATATGTATAACTTACTATACTAATAATTCTAAAATCCGTTTCATACGATCCGTACGATACGTACGATGCGTACCTATGGACGCGTACCTTTAGTGTGCCGTGAGCGCCCTTTAAGTGTGCCGCGACAAATCTATTAATATTTTTATAATTTTATATTTACCAGCATTATTATCGATATTCGGTAAAAACCAAGGCTTTGCTTGGTTTTTTCGGGTTTTTGATTTCTGGTTTTTGAATTTTAAATTGGGTTTTCAAACGAGTGTATAAAGGTGTTGGATAATTAGGGTTTTAAATCCCCACAAATAAATTCGGGTTATAGAGGTATTGACCCATTTTTAGATTTAAAGTGGAGGGAAGAATTTGTTGATTTTACATTGTTAATTTTTTTTTTTGTATACCTACACTTAGTATAGTAGATTTGGTCCAAAAGATTTATACAGTATCTCTATAGATTAGAAATCACCTTGAGATGGTATTCTAGAGAGGTAATTTTTCTAATTTCTCATTAGTTTTTCCAACAATGAAGAAAAATTCGGGTTATTTTCAGGTTTCAGGTTTCGGCTTAATTCTGGTGCAAAGCCTTGGTAAAAACTAATAAAATATACCAAACATAAAGGCTGAATCATTAATCGTAGATACATAATTATTATAATAGTGTTTAATATTAGTATGCCCGTCACAGCCGTCTCTATCGTTTTACGTCGCGTCGCGGAATATTTGATTGTCATACAATATAGTGTATATGCTATTATATGGATTGGTGTGCCGCGAAAATTTTTTATGAGATAAAATGTGCCAAATTGTTAAAAAGGTTGAAAACCACTGTAATCTAAAATAATATTTTTAATATGAAAAATATAAAAATACACACTGGCGGAGTCGGGTAATTCAGCTAGTTATTTTATAAAATCATTATTTATTTTTATAATTTTAGAGGTTTGGGGGCAAAGACCCCGCGGGTTTGTCGGCATTCTGAATATGTTTTGCGACATCACGTGCAAATTACAAGACTGCCTGCAGCGGCCACTGCGTCGTGGCCACGCCGGGTAAAACATAACATTACATATCCCATGCCGGTGCAGACACACGTAATCGGGTTACCTACTACCCGAGGTTGTTTAGACACGGATATACTCGTATCGTATTATTCGTGGACCGATAGTTCAGAAGATATTTGCGTCCAAAGTTAAGCACTGCGTGTGGTGGTGGCAAATATTTGCGGCACACCATTGTTTTTCTACTCTCCGACACTCTAAACTTTAAATACCCAACTCTTAAACGATTAGTCCGTAAAATAAAACGATAATATTCTAACGATAATAATAACGACAGTAATTTCTTTCTGAGATTTTCAAAAAAAATATTTTCATTCGTAATGTTTTGTTATCCGTGGTTACCGTTTGAGAAAAACTCATGGACCAATCGCGTATATATAATATCACGATAAAAACGTAGCGTCAGCGGCGTTCAAAATTACTCATCGTGTACGAAAAAGTTGAAATCGATTCATTTTCCAGGATTTCGAACGCGTGTAAAAGTTCGTGACATTCTGTACACGGCGTAAGTGTGTAATATTATCACGTGCACGTTACTGTTGTGTTATTTATACTTGCATTACGTATTGAATTTATAAATCTATTTGTTACATAATACGTTTATAACATACGTGTCACACGACGATATTTATACGGGTCGTTAAAACGAAGACGCTTCGGGGCGATCGGCAAGTAACGAAAACACCACGAGCGAATCCGTCGCGACCGATCGCCGACAAACGTGTACGTCTGCCAGCTACTTCGTAAACGACGTCGTCGACCCACTTGCGAGTTTTCTTATGTCCGGAAAACGTCGGTTGCACCGCGCGTATTATAGGGGGGAGGAGTGTGTGGCGAAAAATCACTCCCGGCCGGAATATAAAAAAAACCAAGTCGGTTACCACGGAGATGCGTTTCACACTCGTTAATAAATAGACGACGATTGTGTCATCAATACTGATGTCGCGGTAGCCGTGCCACTCTCGCACAGCCACTCTTTGGCACTACTTCCTAGACGTGTTTTCGAGACGATTTTCGATGGCACAGACGAGAGTGATATAGGAGAAAAAAAACACACACATTACGCGATGAAACTTGAAATTGTGACTGTACAGCACCGGGCAACCAATTGACGATATTTCTGTAAGTCTAACCACGCCCAACACAATTGATAACTATCACGACGAATAAATTATTGTAAACTTTCGAATATGTAAAACCCGTAATTTGTTTGAATAAATGTGAAAAAAAATCCTTTTTTACGTGTTGCTATGACAATCAATATTACTATAACAACTTGTGAATTCGTAAAATCGTTTATCACACTGTAAAAAATGTACCTTATACGTATGTTGAAATAATTAAAAAGGAACGAATAAATAGAAAAATAACAATTACCAATGATTATACCAAAAGTGTATCAGGGACGAGCGAGATGACTCAATCGCACACAATCGACGAATCGTCACGTGTTATTTTTTCCGTATGAACCGCTTTGATCATAAACAACGTCGCATTTCGACAGGTATTCACATCACGAACGATAAACGTATCGATTTCATACATCGATATTCGCCTTAGCGACGTCACAACTATCTCCGTTCGGGGCTTTATTTTCTTCGAAACTATCCACCCGTAAAATATAATATATACCGTCGACGGTGTGAAGTGAAAATATTCCTTAAATCATATTCGGTCTCCCGAGCGGCGTTCCCGGATTCGTGTCGAATCGTAACTATAATTAATATGATACCTACCGTGCGTTGAGTTCGGGAACGTTGTAAAAGTAATTCCTCGGTTATTTCCGCATTGCCTAAGCCGCGTTGTCGTCACCGACTCTGATAATAATTACAGAGTACCGCCTCGGACAGAAACTAATCGTTCGCTCAACGTAAAACTTCTTTAATAAAAAGAAAAATAATCATCAGATACGGCGCGACACTTGGCTCTCATGCCGGAATATAAGTACATGTTTTATTTTTTAACGTGTCTACAGTTTTGGCTGATGATTTACCACCATATTATGTGACAACCGTGCATTCCGACACGAGTACCAATCAATAAAACTGTTGACGCCAATAATTCTATACGAAATTATTCAATAAAAGTCGAAACTCCTGCGTTTTATATTTTCTTGTCATTAACTAGTTTGCCATTATTTATCATTTCAGTATTGAAAATATTTTAATCGTCTTAATCCCGAGGAAAAAAAACATTTGGGCAGCGATATTAATGTTGAACGTTTACGTATCCTCGAGATAAAAAGTATTAATTGCCTACCTTTAAAATTAAACGGTCCGTCATTCATTTGTATCCTTTAATTTACAAAGCTTGAATGTCGAATTGAACGTGTTTTGTTTATAATATTAATAAAATACAAGTGTCAATTTAATTATTAGCCGTGACTAAAAACTTAGTAAGTTGTTTAACGTATTTAAACGTCCTAAAAATATCGACCTAATACCGATAAAATTCGAACCACTAGAAAAACACCATCAGACGTCAAAAATATTGTTTTTATTTCTTCAAATAATAATTTAAATGTTACACACGTGGAAAAGACAATTGTAATTCATAAAAGTATGTCAAGTTATAATTATCTTGCGTCCACAGAACATGCTACACGTATTAATTTAAAGTATTTGTCAAAAAAATAATATCATACAACTGAAGTGCTCGTCAGTTACAGTGATTATATTTCAGTCAGTTTTCGGTTCAATATTTCTTTATCGATGGGAGGGGGGAGGGAGTGGATTTTTTTAGTTCACAAAGTAAAGCTTTATTTTGAAACAAATAACCAGATGAGAAGACATTTCATATCAACTCACAACTGAAATAATTTTGATATCCTTGGTTAATATCAGTAATCTGATATAAATATAAGTTTTAGACATGTGAAAAATAACAAAATATTTAAGTAGCTATTCAACTAGCAATATATTGATTATACCCGTCATTCTTGATTAATCAGTATCTTTCAGAAACAAACATTATTATTTCTAAAACTCCAAACAAATGACAAAATCAGTGGCGTATTTACGAGTGGAGAATATGTTGGAAAGATCTTACCTCGGCTTTATTATATGATTGTTTCAATTTGTTCACTGATGAATATACCTGTTTTTTATTATGTTATTTGTGGTAATATTACATGAATACAGACTACAATTACTAATCTATTGTATGAATGTAATTACTGTTAATAGAATATATATTTTAAAATACGGTCAATTTACGTGGCTTATATTCTATTGCTAAGGCTAATATAATTGAAAACGTTTCGAATAGTAAAAATATTTCGCCAGAACTATTCGGCTGTATCCGTGCTACTGATAATAAGCGCGTGGTTGCCATTCAAGGGAAAATATCGTGACTCGTAGTAATTGATAAACATTATACTACGATATTGAGCGATCCTTGTAGTGGTTAGATATACTGGAATGTTACATTGCATCGTAAATTCAAACGTATTGAAGGCATGTATTGATATGTAATAACTCATAAGTTATATGGTAATATATATAGGTATATATATATATATAAATTACAATATAATCAATTACAATAATAATATCATATAATTTACAGCAATGATACGTCCGACGGTCCGAATTTCAATTATACGACAGATAATAATCATAAATACGATTTATTCGTTTGATTTATTTACTCAACTTGTCCGTGCTCCGGACCAATAATCCAATAATCCGTAGCAACAGTAAGTGGAATTGAACCAATAAGGGACTATTTTGGTATAATCGAATAAAGAAAGACGTTTAAAATGTAAGGCTTGAAGGAAATTACTTTCTATAATAAGAAATCGAAAAACCTGTCTACTTATCAAAACACTAAAAACTAACCAAAACACTAAAACGGGCGTGTACAACTCTCGGTGTATACAGCAGTATAATGCAATAAATGATTTCTCTGAGTTTTTTTCGTCAGTTATAAAAATATATATTGGATACAAAATATGAGTGGAACGGTTCGATAGATTCTGTATTAACGTATAATTAAGTACCTAGTTAAGTACTTAGAAGTACTTACTACTTAATTATAAGTTTTTTATTACTTATTATAATTAATTTTCAAGTGAATTCAATAGAAAACATGGACATTGATTTCTATGTATATTGCTATGGTGCCTATTTACAAATCCTCCTCTTGACGACAAAATCCTAAATACGCCACTGGATATAATAGGTGATTTTTTATGGTGTTGAGAGGGTTGAACCTTGGACTACTCCCAAAATATACCCCTGTATATCATCATTACCGTGATATGTGAGTATATATAGTGAGTATAGCTCTATACAATATTACGAGTGTGTAATTTATATATATAAGGATAGACTGACTGACTGAGGTATCAACGTACAGCCCAAACTGCTGGGTATAGAGACTTGAAATGTTTCACAGAGGTTATATACAACGTGTAAAGAAATGGATATTTCACGCGAAATACCGAGCAATAAGTTCAGTTTACCGAAACTTCGGTATTTTGAAAATCGCCATTTCAAAAAAAAAATTACATAAATTAATTGGTTGTAGTCGAATTTAAAGGGGGAATTCTAAATTTCGATCAACACATTAAAAACACAATAAAATAAAGTGTGTAAGACAATAACGCTGGATAAAGAAAGTTATACATGTATTATATAGTCTCTAAAAAATTAAAAAAAAATTATATCCACTTGATGTATTCTAAAAGTAATTGTTTAACATAGATAATTGAACCTGTCTACGAACACGAACAAATTCAGAAATTACGTAGATACTTTGAAGCATGGGAGCATACAACTTAAAGTCGTTTTCATCGAGCGGTCAGTCTCATCAAATACGTCAAATAAAAGCCATACACTGTGCAGATTATTTCAAACACAAGCACACAGACGAGAGTATAATAATTATTGATTTTGTTTTCAGACAAAAGTATTTTCGCTATACACGTAGCCACTTAGGCTTTGCGCGGAGTCGGACGAGCGTTGGATATTCGCGGCTTGATCATTAATTAGAACATCGGCATTTCACTTCTACGCCACACGAACTTTCCAGACGTTCGGTAGTTCTCGTTTCTCGATCCGCAACCGTTTTCCCGCGAGTTTTCGAGTACGCGCCCGGCGACCCTTGGAAAGTCGGTGGCGTGAAACGAGTACGAGACGGCGCGGCGGAGAGGGATTCGTGTGGACGACGTTCGGCTCGACTGCAGCGGCACAGGTGTCATCCGCAGATGCCCCTTTGCGAAAACCGTATAAATGCGTTGTCACGTTGGGCGTGCGCACCGCAAGTGCCTGTGGGCCGAATCGTTTTTTTTTTCCAAAGCATATAAATCTCAAAAAATACTGCAAAGTTAAAGCGACGGTCGTTTGGAAAAATCATTCAATCTCACGTGTGTACTCTTGACGGATCAAATAAAAATCACTTTCATCGCTAATGCTCGTGTTAGCGGTGAATTACGACGATATACGTATCGGTTCGAAACACGGTATCGCACTATTATTTTAGACTCGAAATATAAAACGGTTTCATAAAGTTGCGACTGAAATTTATAAATTCAAATTCAGGACAAAATAACATTTGTTTGAAGACAAACGTTGCTATAGAACCTAAATAGAAAATCAGTGTGTATACGGTTTTGATAGGCAACTGCAGGTGTATAGGTTCTCGAAGGAAAACACGGTGAGACGGAACATAAGCTTCTGTACTTAGGGATTTCGCACACTTATATGTAAATATTGCAACGTCAGCCTTTTTCGGTTTTATACGTAGAATTTCTTCCCACCCTACTAGAAAACGTTTTTGCAGGCGCAGAATATCTAAAATGGACGACCAACCAAAATGTCTCCATCTTTCTCATCAACGTTGTGCACGTATACGCGTATAATATCTGTGTGATAAAATGAATTCGACAACGACTATCGACCGAACAAACGATTTCATGATAATGCTATTACTCCACTACTGTCAATCGGCCAACACATAAATCATATTGTTGAACACAATGGTGTGTACCTTAATGTATTTTTTAATAAACATTAGCGAAATATTTTCGACACACACCAATGGGATGTAAGTATAAGTATAGTACCAATAGTATGTATTTTAAAAATTTCAAAACTTCTTTTCTTCACGCTTTTCGCTTTTGGAAATAACTTATGTCCATTTAAATCGCGAAACAAGAACACAAAACTCTAACGTAATCCTAACAGTCATTAATCATTTTCGTCGTAGTCGTCGTCACCGCCGCCGCCGCCGGTCTTACCTCAATCAAACTCAAAAATAAATCTACACGCGCCATTGTTATTGATGGTGTTCGAAGTATAAATAATATATTTTGTGTCTCGTCGAAAACAGCTGTGCGCAGACACGGTTCTGTGACTGCGAACGTTTTCACGATACACCGTACAGTGCCAGTGGATCCGGCGCGCCGAACTTAGCGTCCGGAAGAAAATTGTCTAATTCCGTACACACCGTTCGATAATAACTTATCCGCGGGCTCGTCCGGTATGAATTATTTATACTGACCTGAGGTAAAAATCCGAATTCTCGTCTTGCCCACGCTATTTATATCCATCCGCATGAAATGTTAAACGGACGAACAAACACGGAACATTTAATGTCTATAACGACGCATCAAAGTTAAATATGAATAAAATCACTTTGCACCGCCTCTCGTTTTCGTTGAACATCATGCGGACCAAACTTTGTGAAAGAAATAGCGAGGATCAATAAAACGCCCTGTGGGTTTAGAACTCTCGGGTACAAATAAAATCCCTACACAAATTATCGTTGGAATACCAATTACCATCAGACGCGTAGCTTTGCCTTTGGATTTAAGAGACGTCTTGGGGATCACAAATGTTTGCTCGACAGTTCAAATGTAGGGGAAAACAACCTCTCCCCCGTAATTTTACATGTATCGTAAACAAATACCATAACACGCGTCTTTTAATTATAAAATGGTCTTATTAATGGTTTATTAATCGAATTTTTGTTTGAAAAAATGTGTGCCGATACTATAAAAAAACTAAAACAATACTATAATAATATAATAATAATTTATAATTTATAATTTATATATTAATTATATACATAAATATAATTTTTTTTAGCTATTTTTTTTGTCTTGGCTCTTTTTGCGTCAAAGTAGATTGATATTTCCATTAGTCTTTTTAAAATTCTCTTGATCTAAGGCGTTATCTAGTCTCTCCTTTCTTTCTTTCTTTCTTTCTTTCTTTCTTTCTCTCTCTTGCTTTTTCTCAGTTTTTCCGATATCATATCACCATTACTCCTGACGGATAAATTCTATTAAAACATGTATTTACCTATATAATATTGAGGATTTTTTTTTTTTTTTTTTTTAAATGTTTCAAAGCATTATGAAATAATTTAATTTATATTGTTTGTACAAAATAAAATTCTGCTGAATTATATTTTATTGGCATATTAAGACATAAAAACATATTAGCTCAAAGTCACAACAAAAACGTTTGATGGACACATGACATATTTTCTTGGTTCACTATTTTCTCATAAAGATTTATGATGCATAGTTAAAATTAATCCCGAAAACACTATCAAAAAGTCTTTCACATTTCATAAAACGAAGCGCTACTTTTAGACTTTAACGGTTCAGTTATTATTATTGTTATTATCATTATTATGTTTTATAAAAATTCCATATGCCGCAAACAACATTAATGGGTTAAACTTTCAGTCAGCCTTCTACATTATTAGTGGTTTTTCGCATCAAAAATATGCTCACAATTTTATGACATTCCTAACGAGCCGCACGTTACGGTATAACGTAATCAACCCCAAAAATGCACGTGGTATTAAATAGTTATCGTGGAATATATGCACACACAATATTATTTGATACATAAAATGGCACATTTATTGTCATCTCACGTAATCGCTAAATTTAAGCATTAGATAAAAATATTTTATTAGTAATATAACACTTAATTGATCATCAAATATTCGTTCTACATATTCCGAAGAGGACTTAATTTTTACTTCTACAAAAAAAAAAAAAAAACAGTTTCAGTGAGTGCTAAATACTCGTATCTAAATTTTAAGTCTACTTTTTCTCGTTCGTTTTATGGCAAATCGCCGAAAAAGATTTTACTGTTTACTAAAAACATATCATACATACTGCTCAAAATAATCCCAGATGCGTTATGTTTTTATTGTAAAATGTGCTACAATCGGAAATGGCGAGAATCATGATTAGAGTAGGACAAAAAAAAAAAAAAGGACATACTTGGCACTTCGGGTATTCTTTACTTTTTAGACAATATTCTCGTGGTGGGTGTATTACATTTTGAAGAAACGATAAATCATTTCTTTAGTTCAACGATTCTGAGCAAAGCTTCAGTATAAAAAATATTGTTCAAATGTTTAAGCGTTTTTAGTTTAATTGTCTGGAGGTTTAAGTTTTTTATGAGAATCCGTTTAAACATTTTCCTCTGAATAAAGAAGAATTTTTTTTTCACCAAATGATTCAAAACATGTTATTCTTTCGGTATCCAGGGGTTTATAAGAGAGTTTGATAATTTTCATGCATATTGTGCATATGATAATTAACTAAAACGCGTAAAAAAAAAATGAAAATAAGTCGTGGTTTTTGAAAAATGTTCAGTACTGTTTGATAAGTATTTATGCGTACAGTCATAATGATTTTCAAAACTTTTTGTGAAATATTGTAAATGTAGTTAAAAATAAATTTTAAAAGTAAGATACTTACTTCAAAGCACTACTTTCAGCCTTAAATGTAATCAAATTAGTTTAAAACTCATTCTAAATATGTATTATTAATATATAGGCAGTGAAAATTTCAATTCTCTAGCAATGACACTTTTGAAGTTATGCGTGAATAATTAAAATTGATTTAGTGAAAGTGTCGTTCTTGTCAAATTTTACCGTTTTAACTTGGTTTTTTGGCAAATCTCACCCGGAAAAAATAATCAGAAGAGAGAAACACGGACCCTTAAAGTATCGTCTACGTGAAATTTCCAATAAACATAATTCCGGATAAAACGTCTGGACAAAGTTATGTGTGTAGCCAAAAATGTTAACAGAAAAAAAATTAAAAAAACATCGTAAAACCAATGAATCATTCGCTTCGACCACGATCTAAAATCCATGAAACTGTTATTTGAAGAGGATTGAGAAAATATAAACAAACTCTTACGACGTATTAGTTCGTACGGTCATTTCCACGTCCACGCGGGGCATAATGTCAATAAGTGTATATTTTGTCATTCGTTTCTGGGCGGACGACAAATGGAACGGTACGACGAAATGACCGCCGAACAAAGCGTTTTCGAGGCGTCGAACACCGTACTATTATCATGCACTTTACTCGTTACAGAACTCGGCGATATTATCGTTATGATACGATGCCGTCGTGTTTTCGAACGTATTTCGCACGTGAGAAATCACATCGCGTCGTGTGTCGTCTCCGATCACCACGGGGGATGCTGCTGCACACGGCTGCACGAAACGGTCGAGTCGACGACACGACGTGCGGGCGCGGTTCACACGCCTGTCAGTCGTCACGCGTCGTTAGTCGTCCAACACCCCCCCAGACACGCGTCTGAATAAAACGTGACTTTTTGATTTTCGAGTGCACGTTAAAAACGCAGAAGTACGCGTTATCGATTGCGTCGCCGGTCACTGAACAGTGAAAAAAAAAAAAACTAGTCGTTTTCAAAATTCCGATTGTACAGTATGTAGAGCTGGGGCATTAATAAATTGTGAAAATCATTTCGAGTTTCTGGCCACGTTACTTTTGAAGTTACGATCGGACGACTAAAATCATCGAAAACGCCGTTAACGGCAAATCTTACCGTTTTCATTCGGTTTTACGGTGGTTTCGCCGCGAGCCCGGAGAAACTAACGAGAAAAATAGTCCCTCGAAACGCCCCGTCCGCAAGCAATTTCCGTTATACAGGGTTTTCGCGCGAAACTTTTGGACGCAGTCGAGTGTACCGCCAAAAAGCGGTAAAATATTTTCGTCCGTGAGAAAACACCGTGTCCGCAGACGCCGCCGCGTCGCGTCGTTGTGTTTGTCGTGCCCGGCCACGCAGTCTCGTTCGGTCGACGACGAATTCGGCAGTGTGGCTTACACACGAGCGACGTTGTGGTTTTTTTTTTTTTTATATGACTGGACGAAACGGTCGAGTGGACGCCTCAACGTAGCTCACACGCCTGCCAGTCTTCGCGCGGCGTTTGTCGTTTGACGGTCGTCGATGTTTTATTCGAGTTACCCATTCCGCTCGCTGCTAGGTTACTATTTCCTTAGATACATGTTATCACTGAATTGATTTGATTTTCAATTTATTTTACCCAAACTTTAAGCGCGATTTATAATGTCGATACCTCTGGCCAAAATGTATACTTTAAAATATGACGACATAATACTGTGTAAAATTAAAACCATTAATAAGTCACAAAATTTAACCCGCTTTTAGCTGAAAAAAACTACGCTCTGCAGGTGCAATGCTCATCAGGCAATGAAGCAATTACTATCAACATTAGTCTAATATTCGGAAAAATCACAACATTTTTCTGAACATTTTTCAATACCATCAAAAATAGTTCCTACTTGTATAAATTCATTTAGACTTCGATAATATTCTAACTAAAATTTAAGATTATTTTTTTGTATATTGAAGTACAGTGAATCTTTCCATGGCGGACCTCCTGTAAGACAGAATCTTCGCTAAACCGGAAAAATATCAATAGTCCTGGTTCAAATACCTAGCAGTTTTTCATCTCCTTTATCACGGAAAACTCCCTGTAACGGAAAAATGTGTTGGTCCGTTTCAGAGAAATCTCACTGTACTCAAATTCAATTAACATGACTAATATCAATAAATCATTTTTTTCTGTGGTTAAATCTTTAAAAAAAAAAAATAGTATTAGTATCATTTAATTCACAAGTGCATTATTATTTTTATTTGTTTATCGTGATTTTATGTATTCAATAACATTTTAATTTACAAATTCATCATCACAGACTAAAAACCATGGCATTAAAACAAGTTTCCATGGATGTCGATTATAGACACGATTGAATAAAATTGATAACCAGTAAATATTATTCTAGTTTGACGAAAAACTTTACTATAGTCGAGTTTCAAAAGCATAGTTAGTCGTTAGTAATTAATATATGCTTTAGGTGGAAGTTAATTTTCACCACTCACTGTAAAAAGTTCTAATTTGCCTGAGTAATACAAAAAAATAAAATAAATAAATAAATAAATACAAAATCTAATGAATTTATTTTGTATTGTGTGTAAAAATAAAACGTCCAAGGTCCCTCCCCCGATCACTCTCATTGCCCTCCGCCACTTAAAATCCACCGCTGATTCCGCCAGCCATTGTTCGATTATATCGTGTATAAACTAACGTGTCACTTAGGGGTATCGAGAATCACTTTTACTATCCAAAACCTATGTTTAAGGTAACACGGCTGTTCTATTTCTACCCCAGAAAACACTGTACATTGAAACATCAAACTCACTAACACAACGATGCCATGTCGAACGACTCGTTTTTCAAAACGATTCTCGTACACGATTTGTTTGTTGATAGCATAAACTATTAAATGTCGTTAAGTGTCGGGCACGAATTTTTCAGCCATCACTGCGCACTGTACGCAGAGTTGGGCAAAATTGTATCTAGATAATTATTCGAATAAAAAACTATTCGAATAATTTTCAACTATGATTATTCGAATAAAAATGTATTCGAATAAAAATGTATTCGACTAATTTTCATTTATGATTATTCGAATAAATTTTAAAGACGGTTATACGAATAATTTTTGGTTATTTAATTTGATTAAACATAGTTCATAATAAAATAATTTTTTTAGATATTGCTATTATCGTATATAACATATCATACTATATACTGCAGAGTTGGGCTTTATTCGAATGAAATTTTATCTAGATGATTATTTAGATAACATTTTATTCGAAAATAAAATAAGGTCGATGTAGGCTTGTACTCTGTAGGTTGTAGTTATAAAAGTTATCTGTTTGATTATAATATATGATATCTAAACATAGAAAATGTGGTTTTGTCAAATGTACTTTCTACTACATACAGTTTGAAGATAATCTTATGATTATTTGTGTCGTAATAATAATTGTAAAAAAAAATATTCGAATGATTTTTTATTCGAATAATAATAGTTGAAAATTAATCGAATAAATTTTTATTCGAATAATTGTAAAAAAATCATTCGAATAATAATTTATTCTAATAAAATTTTATCTAAATAATCATCTAGATAAAATTTCATTCGAATAACGCCCAACTCAGACTGTACGTATACTACGTACAATTCAAAACAACTTCAGCCAACGCTTCAAGTGTTTTACGACGTTACCCGCTGAAAACTCGGAGAGAGCTACGGTCGATTCAGTTTCCCAGAATCAAGCGAATGTATGCAACTTGCAAAATATTACAGAAAACGTTTGGCTACCCCTGAATCATCAACTAATAGGCACCCGTACTGATCATGTTAATGAGTTCAATGTTCAGGAATACGTACTACGAAATCTTTAATATTTTACATCCGCGCGTAGACAAGAGCGGTAATGAGTCGTTATAGTTACCGATCCGACATTTTGTACATCATAACTCTGTTTGATACGCATACGCTATTTCTAGTGTACAAGACTGTCTCGTAACCGGTTCTTACCTGTAACAAAAACAAAAAAATGCTTATAGTCACGTGATGCCGGTAAAAATAATGTCGATTTGAAATGTGAGTTTTGCAGCTAATTCACACGCGCACGTATATATATGTATCGTGTATAATACGCTATACTGATAAAACAATAGACTGGACACTAGTACTCTGCATGGTTGGTTTTTTTTTTTTTTAGACCGGAGCGTACTGATGCATTTTAACCAGTTCCAGGACCGGACCGGACCGATAAAAAAAAAAAAGTCATACTTAACCGGACCGGACTGATAAAAAAAATCAAGCCAGACTGAACCGGACCGTTTCATTTTTATTGTACTGGAAATGACCAAAACTGTCCCGATTTAAAAAATATATATATGAGAATAATACCGAACTTTAATTCTACATATATTGTATAACAAGTTAAAATTAACCAGACTAGATCGGGATTCTGTCATCAAAACGGATGTCAAACTGAAATCGAAGACGGACCAGACCGTACCAAACCATTTTGAAATTATAATACACAAATACCGAAAGAGACCGGACCGTGATTAGGTCCTGCACACAAAGACCGAAAAACTGCACCGTGGTCCGGTCCGGTCCGGTCAACATCGTTCCAGACTGGACGGCGCAGAGCACTGTTAGACATGTAGACACCATACTAATATTGCCACACAACATAATCCACGATAGTTCGACAAAGTACCTCTTTTCCATAAATCATGCATATGTGTAGGTCTTTAATTTATATGATATTTTGGTAAATGTTTTTTTCCACCCATTATTTAACACTTTAGTGATACCCATGTGCACATCAGTGTATGCGTAAAACATGCAATCACAAAATGTAAATCTGATTTAAATGTATTCATTAATATTTGTTTACTACGGGACATAAAAATATCCGTGTCGTTAATATATTATCACGTGAAATATTAATCGCAAATTATCGCAACACATTCTGATTTATATCATTGTTTTAAAAGGCAAAAGGTCAACATTTACAGAGTAATGACTTATATTGTAATATTTGCATAAATATTTTAAATTCATCACGAAAGGATTGTTAAATAAAAAAAACTGTGAAATAATTTAAAAAAAACATCAAGTCATGAGTGAAACAAATTTTAAATTGTTTACATAAATTACTTTAAAAAGTATTTGAAAACTTGATGCACATAATATGTGAAAATATAATTATTTCCTCTATTTTATTCTGTAGATAAATCATTAATAATTTTTAATTTGTTGAAATTATTATTTTTACGATTTTTTAGAAAATATTTTCCACTAGGAAATAATTATACGAGTATAGCTATCGGTTTAAATTTATGTGTTAAACACGTGTATAAATTACAGTATATTATCAGAATCTGGCTGAAATAACAGATGATTTTTATTTACAGTAGTTGGTGGAAAGGATCCATTGTTTTTTATTTAATGATTTATTTATTTTTTTGTAACTGATTGAATCAAAAAGTCTTTTAGAAGATTTGACTGCAGAGACATACTAGGAATGAAGAATTAGTGTTGTGTGTCACGTCAAAAGATTAAACGAAAACGAGTCAAAGGTAAGAGTAAGGTTTAACTGACAAAAAGTTGAAAAACAGTAAAAGTTCATAAAATAATAATATTGAATCGGTCTCAAGTGATATTGTAATGGTTCATGTTAAAATCAAAATTAAATATTAATTTAAAAAATGCAATTTTTTTATTGGTTTTATTTTAATAATACTTCATACTTGAATTTCAGTTCATATTTTTCGGTAAAAATAAATTTGTCCATATTATAAATGTTTGGTTCAAGAATATTTGCATGTACTTGATAGAAAAAATACACTCTACGTTGACGAGAAAGTAAGAAAACAAAAATGCATTATTTACATATATACATTATACATATATGTATATATCATATACATTTTTTTTTCAAACAAAAAAACATGCGTGGTTAGACATACACTTATAATTTAATTTACTTTCCTATAATTTTCGTAATTGTCAATATTTTAAATCAATTATGCTCAACCTTGTTTTTCGGTGGATCCCTTTGGCAAATAATTATTTTCAAGTGTGCCGCAAAATATAAAAATACAAATAATTACTATCACCTTAATCGGATAATTGTATTGGACTTGTTTTTATTATGTTTATTTGACTTTAAAAACGATTGGATCGGGGTATACATTGATTGTTATGATAAATTTTAACTCAAACTGTTTTGAAATATTTAATAAATTTAAGACAAGTTACATAGGTAGCATACCTTCGTGAACCACATTTGGCCAACGTGCCGTGGATCGGTCATCATTGTATACATGTTGATATGCCATTGATAAAAGTGACATATTTAATTGAATACAATGCATTTCAATCATTGTTGAATTTTGATCGCTGGGAAAAGAACAAGTTATAATAATTAAACGGTTTATGATATCGTTCTTATTATTTAATTGGTAGTTCTTTTTCGGTAAATAATGCAATAATTATTCAAAATCACATGTAAATATGGCTGTGTATAAATTTATAAATTTCCTATTTTATTCAATTTATTCATGTTTTGAGCAATATATTATTTCAAAAAACGCCTTATCATACAGGAAATTATACTTTTATCAAAACGTATAATATATTTTTATAATTTGTTTTTTGATTAACAACTTTGATTAACACAAACATCCGACCTCACGCTTAAAATTATAATCTAAATTCAAATCGTGTGTGTACATATAATATATGAAATAAACAATTTTTAAACCTTTCAAATTTCAATTGTTATGTAGTAAAAATGTCTATTTAAGTTTTAATTCTCATTTTAATGGCACCATACTAGTATTTTACATATAAATTGTAATAACACAGCCAGTGAATCGTAAGTTTCTAAGGAAAATCTTGTTTAAAATATGTTTTGTTTTAAATTTTCATCGAAATAAATTTAAAAACAAATGTTCAAGTTTATAAACTCAGCCTATATAATATTGTATGAATTTGAATATCTACTTTACTTTAAATATACAACAAAATATAAAAGCTGTAACATACTCTTCTGTCGATCTATATGTAGATAAATCAAAATCATTTTTTGAATAGGTGTACAATAAGTAATACAGTAGAATTTTTTTTTTTTTATTTGAAAACAATCTTTTTTTTTTCTCGGTAAAACCATACATGAAGGTAAATTGTTCAAATAACCCTAAGTTGGTGTATTTAACGGTTGGAAAATTTGGACAAATCTAAACGGAGCCGCATTGATAAAACATAAAACAAGACATTTGTTGAATATAAAATATTGATTATAATTAAATGAACCTTATCTTAATAGAGCCTAATTACTATTCGATCATGTTATTTGACTAATTGATTAAGTTTATCACTTTTAGTTAAAACAATCTTAATCTAATATTACTATCCAGTATTGCAGTGAATTTCAAAAACTAAAATCCGACTGAGCCTTTTCCTTTTAATCCGTAATTGAGTTAGTATTAACTCTCACTCACATTTACTCCTACAGTGTTTATATTTTCTATCCATAATATTCAAGTTAACATTTAAAATATCATTACCATTGAACTCCAAAGAATAGATTGCTTTCACGTTGTTATTGATTTATTCATGGATTCATTGAACGATTGGATACATTGAATCAATATAAAAAAAAGCCGTAGAAAAATTATCATGTTTTCTCGTGTTAAAATAATTAAATCTTATTGCGCATACGTAATTATAAAAAAGAAGAATTTAAGAATAATGTCTAAAATCAAAATAAATTGATTATATTATTTAATTGATAATTTACGTATAATTATGTATTATCTATGTGTCTATATTAGTATTGGATAAGGTTTTCATATATATATATATATATATATATATTTATACATCTACTTTGTAATTTATACTCTTTATATAAGCCTAACGTACATAAATTAAGCAAATTTAATGCAAAACGTTTATACGGCAAGCAGGTGATGTGTAAAATCAGTTTAAGCCTAAAAATATAATAAATTATTTTCTTGACATTATATTTTATTTATTAGACAATCAATCATCCATATTTAACACCTTAATTTGATGAAATAGTCATTGTATGAAATATAATGTAACTTATTATATTCATTTAAAGTGTTTTCTTTTCATTTTTACTGTCAATACAACGAATAATAAAATATTCATTCACAAGCAAATAAGTAAGGCAAACACAACCTGTACAGAAATGTACGATATTACGAAGAAGAAAAGTTGAATAGAATTATCGATACAAAAGATTGCCCCGTGACAAAGCTTCATTGATGTTTTTATAACTAAATGCAGAATAAAACTCGACTTTAGAATATATAATTAGTTGGCTGTAATGTGGTTGGTTTTTGAAAATAATTTACTCGTTAAATTTATGCAAATATTATACATTTAAAATACATTTACATACATTTAAAATTTATTATTATTTAATAATTAGACGAAATATTTTATGTAGTTTCTAAAAATTTATGCCGGAGTGCGTTGAAAAATTATTCGGTCCGTATGAATGAAAAAAATAAAATAAAATAATAATCATAATAATAAAAAAAAAATAAACACAAAACAAAAACCTATCATTCGACAATCTCGGTAACGACCGAATACTCAAATGTCAACAGATTAATCGGAATAAGATACAGAAAATGGTTTATCGAAGCGCCTCCGAAATGCACGCGGATAATAACATCACCGGAACGAGAAAATAAAATACACACGGTTTGAAATACTCCTCTAATAAAGGTATTTGTTCTCGAGCTCCACAAGCCGATGACGAACAAATTGAATTTCGTCTCAATTATGGTACGCGTTAAAACGCTTAATGCGATTATATGATTTCACTATGGTAATAGACGTCACACGCGTTACGTCACGTCAACACTCCTCACGGCGTCTGGTTCCATCGTCCCGCACACGTGTAAATTAATTTTAGACCGAATTCCGCGCGACAACAAGTGTGTGGCCCGCGAACGGTGAACAGTTACACACACACACACACACACACACACACACACACACACACACACACACACACACACACACACACACACACACACACACACACACACACACACACACACACACACACACACACACACACACACACACACACACACACACACACACTCACACTCACACACACATACACACACACACTCTCACACACACTCTGTTGCCTCAGCAGCCGAATGATGTGAACTTTACCGTTTGGATGGGGTTCGAAAACGAGACTCCGCGTCGCCTTAACGATATTGTGTTACGAGTGCAGTTTCGCAGGGTTTATGTTTACGTTTATCTCGCGGGTCACCACGCAGGGTGGGTACCGTTTCGTGATCGAATACCGTCTGTTCGATGTTATTACACAGTATTTTTATTATTATTATTATTATTATTATTGTTATTACGGGGTCGTGCTACCCGTTGTGTTGGCCGTTCGCGGCGTGAAATATCAAAACGAAGACGGAAAAAGAAAACGTAAACGCTTCGCGCGCTATAATAACGACGATTATAATAATGAAACAAAACGTTAGTAGGTACCGCGTTACATGGTATACATATTTTCTAGCCATTGTGTTTTCGACAGAGAAAGTAAAATTGAAATTATTTAAAGACGCGCGTTATGATTCCGCAAAGTCAAACGATCGAGTTGATATGACTTTATTTCAGTTACGCGAATCTCATATGCCTAAGACTGGTGAATTCATGGCGTGCGAAAAATTAAATTATTTATATTATACTATATACGTGGCACGACTGTTTATAGTCTCGATTCTAAAATAAATCGTATTATAGACACACCATTTTGATATCTACAGATGAATCACACAAGATAACTCCGCTTCAAAGACAGTTTCGTTTGCTATATTGCACATTTTTCTTCCATCTATTCGTGCGGGCCACTCTTTTTCGAAAATTAATTTAAAAATATCTGATAAGCAATTATAAAGTAGTAACTATCGATATCATGTCATTACATACTAGGTATTTTTAAACTGCAACGTTTATATTAACTCATTTATAAATTAATATAGTTTTTTTTTTTTTTTTTTTACATCCTGTTTCAATCGTTTAATAGCACGTGACAGCTGTACTGTCATAAAGATTTGCCACCTCTTACCTAGGACGGTTTCAAATATATTTGACGAATGCAATACCTAGTTCTATTCGTTATTTTAATTTTTTTTTTAAATTTATATTGGTATATCGCACTTCAGTTATATATATAAAAAAAAGAATTCTCATGGACATTTATCTACGAGAATTTTCATGTTATTAAGTTTTCATAAATGGTAAGGAATATTTATAACATAATATCAAGAAAGAAAATAATTTATAGCGTGTTTATTCGAGACAAAGAAAAATTCAAAAAAATTATACGAGACAAAAGTTATCACACTCGTAAATTTATCTAATAAATCTGAAATACTCTACAGAGCAACAAGACTATATTTTTGAGATCACTGTTTAAATAAAAAGTAACTCCGACACTTTGAAATGTCTGTTACAATCAAACGCGATTTATTTCATGGGCATAAATAATTGTTGTATCCTTGCAGTGGGTCAATTGCAAAAAGCGTCTTCCAGTCGATAAACAACTAATCCAGACGAGATATACCTACACATAATATATATGGCGTCCGTTCGTCGCACCGCGTTTTATTCACTTATCGACGAATTAAACACTATGAGAACTAAAATCGATTTAAACGCAACATTGAAATAATAAAACTTGACAGTTGATTGTAGCTATCGTTAACGGTGAACGATTCATCGCAAAAATTAATATATTCACTTTACTTAACGCTTTGCCCGATCCATTGTACTTTTCGATTTATGTAAATAAAATCACAACTAGACTGGTTTCTGAAAAATCATATTCGTTTGTAACGATTTGAAAATGCATATTATTATTAGTAATAAAATAATAGCTTTTGACGAATGTTTGGGGTTTTTTTTTTTTTTTGGTCTTTTTCCTGGCCATTGCGGAGCGTTGAAAAAGTCTCATTCCATCTGGAATTTTAAAGCGTTTACTTTTACGATTTCTCAAACGGTTTTCCCGAACGTGATAAAAATTCGATTTACGAAAATCGTCGAAAACACCTGTAAACTTACTGAAAACTCACGTGTTTTTACGTTTTCGTGAATTCCTACCCCGGAATAACGTCACTCGACAATGCGCACAATCGCGGTCGTGGTCTTTCAACAGCCACGTGTTGTCACATGACGTGTCGTTTGTTTTAGAAGACAAAACGATACAAAGCGAATGCGTTCTAGGTCTATCTCTCGGACGCGTCGAAAAATCGCATCGTATACGTTATATCATACAAAGGTAATACGTGCGTTCATTTTTTTTTTCTCACACACGCACCGCACGTTTTGTTTCAAATTCGTTTCATACGGCCGCGGACGGATCAGTAGAGTCCTGCAGTACCGTCCCGCCCGTGACTGCAGCCACCGCCGGGCATAAACTCGCTGTTTCCGATCGCGAGTCGTATTGTATTTGTGTTTTCTTTGGCCTCTGTGCTATCCGCAGCACTTGATTGTTGCTTTTTTCCGCCGTTTAGACATGACAATATTTGTGTTCAATGGCACGAGTAAATATTATTTTTATTATTTTTTCAGATTCCGAGAGCAGAAAAGTTCCCCGTCGTACAGCCACTATTTTATGTACTTGATGTTCTTCTTCTTTTTTTAAAATCATGAGAAATAAAAAACGGAAATATATTTACGAAAATTATGATTGCATAAACATTAACTGTCGACCGATATTTTTTCTTTACATCACTTAAAAAAAAAAAAAAAAATGCATTCATTAACGTCCAAACTGTCCTTATATTGACAATGTTAATGTTTTTAAGCACCGAGTTCGGTCAAGTGAACAAGTGATAAAACCAAATTGTAGTTTACGTCAAAATCTATAGTTTTAGTCATTTTAATAAACGTACAAAGTGTACAGTTTTTTTTTTTTTTAACTGTTTGACCGTAAATGTCGTGTTATGAGTGACACATCGAGATTAATGTATTATTATGTTAAATTCGAACGAATTATTGAATTTTAAATAATTTTCCGAGTGAACTTATTCCGCTGCTATTTTAATCAGTTTTTGACGTTTCAGTAAGAGTAGGTTTTACAACAGCGTGTTCCGGTCATCGTTTTTAATAAAACCTTTGAAATCTCCGTAGTTTAGCTGAAATGAAATTTTGATATGAATTACTCGCGTGAGTACTTCCCAGACTTAAGTTTGATATTATGCTAATGTAAACGCAAAATGTTTAATCTATTGAACAAGCCTTTGGGATATTTGTACATTGCAGCATCAAGCATACCGTTAGACTCGTTTTTAGGGGTATGAATGAGAAACTAATGTAAAATCATTTTCCGCCTGGAACGAAAACCTCCACGTTCTTACTGACCAAATTTCCTCTAAAGTTGTTGAAACCAAAACTGTATAACACATTTTTATATTTATTAATATCAGCCGTATAATGGTGTGAGACAACTAAATTATTTAAACGTTAAAAGTTTTAAGTGGCAAAGAACGGCTATAAAATATGGGCATCACTTCACGAGGACTTCTTAAAGCTTTTAAAAAAGTGTGTTTAAATTAATATAATATGTAAATATAAAAGTATATTTAAAACGAGTCATTAATGAGATGTTTTATTAGAATGTTTATATATTACGCACTTAATTTGAAAGACTAAAAACACATCAGAATGATTAATATCTTTTTAGTTCATTAATATAATACTTTCCTCGCATTTTTAAATAATGTAATTCATTTTTTTTTTTTTTTTTTTTAATTTCTTTAAAACGTATTTTGCATAAAGCACGTTTACATGTATAATATATTATTGTTTACAGTCAACCTCCGTGCGTTCGGTACGTAAACTTAAAGTTTTGAGGCTTTTGGTGGGCTTTGGTGTGCTTATGAGCAATGTGAAATGGTTCGATGCACTGCGGCTAATCGCGATGTTTACGTTATGCCTTTGGGGATTTGTCAGAACTTCGTGGTTCAAACATGCATATCATATGATTTTTGTGATAAGATTAGTTGATCATCTTTGAACGAACCGGCGAGTGAGAGTACGGTGGTAGAAATTTGTTGCCAAAGTCACGCTACTTTAGAACGAGAATTACGCGACTAAAAATCGATTTTTTTCTTTTTTCGTCGATAACGACAGTCACTACAAATCAACTAATTACGGCAATCAGTGAAGTACATAAGATTTAATTTGGCAGAGGAGCGGGGGGTTTGCTAGAATCGGAATACGTTTGAATTAACTTTATTTCGATTTCGGAATTCTGTGAATGCATATAATACATTACCAAAAATAAATTTTCGGGGATAAACCCCTGAAATCCCCTTAAATTCACTTCTGACTGCAGTCTTTCGTATACCATAATCGTAATATATTTGCATTAAATCGTATGAGTTTTAAGTGGTCCATTCAATTAAATATTTGATATGTATATAAATATAAATGTATATAAATAATTGAAAAAACTTAAACTATAAATTAACCAATTAACTTTAAATGTGTTTCGACCAGGGCTTTGGGGGCAGTTTGTTAGAAGAAGGAGGGCTAAAAATTATATACCGATATCGTAGCCGATCTGAATGTTAATTTTTTGTCTTTTCTGTCCTTACAATCAAGAAGATAATATTACAAATATCGGAAAACCAATTTTCGTTTAAAACGATTCGCGGTTCGTGACGGCATCACCGTTGTCTTTCAGGGTCGCTCGGGAAATCAGATAAAATCCAGTAGTCAACCAGTGCCGTAGTTTGTGGTTGGAAGTTTATATCGATAACTGTTTTTGCGAGATCGCCGGAGGGGTAACTGTCTACGAGTTTGAACTTACATATAGCGTCACATTGGGCCCCAAAACCACCGTTAGTCGATCGTCTATATTGTTATGAACCGTTTAATATATTATGACGCATAGGAAGCAGAAAACTTAAGATTAGATTTGTTACTCGAGTATCGAGTGATTTCGACTATAATAAAGTTTATTAAACTCGTCATTTTTTTTCTGAATGGAATGAAAGAACACGTTATAAAGAACGCGGTTTTTGACACGCAAAACAGTGATATCTATTATTAATACTTTATAGACTATTAAGTGTGTTTAAATTTCGACAGATTTCGAGTTGAATGGAATGCCTTTCCACAAGACGTTTTCATATTCATTTACAGTTTGGTTTGGATTGTCGATGCAATTCATGACGGATAACCGTATGCCCACCCAACGTATTATTTCCTGTTTGCATGAGTCGTCGACGCAAACGACTCTGTTACTCGCAAAAGTGTACAAAATATCCATATATCCATTATCACATAATTATGAAAAAAATAATAATGTGTTTTGAAAAATATCGAATTTCAAAAATGTTTTCTGAGTTAACACGGCTTTAATGTAGGGGCTAAGAACTCGAAAAATCACGCGAGAGGCATTATATTGAAACGTAGACGAGAAGGGGGAAATGGTAAAAGTAATATACACACTGAAGTCCCTTTTTTCTATGATGGCCGTAATTTAATTCACTGTGTGCGTTGAAATTGAACTCGGAAATAGAAAAGTAGACCCTTTTTGTAGACTTTGACGTTCACGTTATAAATTTTCAAATGTGAAATCGGACTGGTCCTCGAACAATTAATAACGTTTGTTAAACTCCATGTAAATAAAACAAAAACGTTAGCAGCAGCAGATCTATGTTATGTGTGTGCTATGTACAAGTTGAATATTAGTAAATAGCAATATTGTATCGAATCGAAAACATCATTGAATTTTCTTAATACAATTTTATTATACCTAATATAAAATACAATTTTCAGACATAATAAACATAGTGCATAATTAATTATTCGCAGATAGCGATAATTATAAATATACATTTCTATGGAACATTATTTGATATAATTGTAATTAAGTGAAGCATAAAAACTTTATTTGAACTTCTTTAAAATATCTTTCAATGTCAGTGTAACTCAAATCGTTGCAAAAATTTTTAAAAAATTATTTATTTTATAAAAACAAATGTAAATCATCTTAAGATTTTTATTTTATATTATGCTTTGATTTAGTAGTCAATCATAAGATTGTAATTGTTGTATTATATATCCATTATAAAACGTCCAAATGATACATAACAATAATGTGTAAAATGTATTAAAAACATTTTTTTTCTTAAATCACTAATCGTGATTATTTTAATTTGTAACTATGTGGAGGTAAACATGCATTATTATATATTTCACAATACGAAAAATATCGGCGTCGGTAAATTGCGTCCCTATAAGTACGGTCATGGTCATATACTATGTGAATTACGGCCCGCGTACTTTTAAAACAAACGTTAATTGCGGCCCTGGAACTTACCAAAAAAAATGAACTTTGCTTCCTTTCAGTCTCCTATTGACACAACCAGACACAGAACAAGAAACCACCATGATGTTGAATTACTTGAATTGCACTTTATAGTTTATAGTTTATAAATTATAATCGAAAAATTGTGTTTCAGTTCGAATCCATGTAAAAAGATAACTGATATATAAAACAACATTTTTATATTATATCTTTGGTTTCAATCATAGAAAAATTATATTTCATGGATTAATTAATCATATTTTGCCCTGTTCGTATATGGATTCTAGACTTCAATTTTATTCTTTGAGTCGGCTATCTAGTTGTTTTATATATCTGTGGTTGCTCTACAGTTTACAGTATTTTTTTTCAATCTAATAAAAATGGACGTTATGAAAATTGAAAGGAATAAAACGTTGAAAATAGTTGATGGTTTCAAATTTCGTTTTCATAAATTTCTAAACAATGATATTCAACGTTGGTGTTGCACAGTTAAAACGTGTAAGTATTTTTGAAATTTGATGATAATAGTATTTGTATAGATAGTTTTAAGTCTGTTATAGTTGTAGTCCTACGTCTGAAAAATGGGAAGGAAAATATTGGTTTTGTGGAAAAAAGTCTTAGACGTAATTTACATATTAATAAGAAATAGTTAGATAGGCATATGTACAAAAATATACCCGGGCCGCAATTTACATAAAAAAATTTGAAATGGGACGCAATTGACAGAGACCCAAAAACTATTAACACATTTTAAAATAATTTAATTAAAATATTTTGTTTTAGTGTAAATTCAGTGAGCGTTAATTACTTATTAATTATAGTACATACAAATATAATATGATTGTTGATATAAATGAAAAGTCGTTTATTAAAAAATGTTTTTTTTTTTTTTTACTAAAAAAATAGCATAAATGTAGTATCCACACAGAATGCAAAAAGTACAATATTTAATTAAAAAGACAAATGGATCATAGAAAAAAGATATATTGCAAAGCACTGAAATTCTGTAAAACGTTTTGTAAAAACATCTATAATAATTGAACACAAAATGATAATGTAGAGTACGTTTTAAATTTTTTGAATAATATTAAATTAGTATATTGTTACTAAATAATTGTATAATCTATTTTCAAATCTAAAACAAATTTCCCAATTTATTGAATATTTTTTAGGAGAAACATAACTCTCTAGTTTAAATCATTTTGCAGACATCATAAAAAAGTTGAGTGATTTTATTATTATTTATTAATTTTTTACAATTTTTATTATTTATTTATTTATTTATTTATTTATTTATTTTTTTTTTTAGAGTACCCAATTAGCTTTGTTATTTTATGAATTTTCCTTAAATTTGTTGTGACGGTATTTCATGAATGAATTTAATCGAATTATTTATTACTCACTTTCGTAGTGCAATTAGTAATCATTACATTATTGATATATGAATAATTAATCTTCATGTTCGTTTAACAAATTATAATTTTGATGCATTCGCGTCAATTATGTGTTATAACTTAATTGCATTATTAATTATAACAGCAAGTGTAATATAGGATAAACTCCACGAGGATTCTATCATTATCTTAATAGATAGATATATATTTTTTTAAAATTTTTTTTTTAGTTTGATCACCTTTATTACATTACATACTCTACTAGTTTGTTATTTCAAATTCTGTTCGTTTAAATAAATAATCAATTATTGTCAATTATGAGAATGATCAATTGTTTTATATTTTTAAGTCTGAGCAAATTATAGACAATATCGGTTTCGTGATTACGTAGATTGTATATTATAATATACATATTTTTCTCCAATCGGTACTTTTAGTGGTCGTCAATGGAATAATTTTACATAAGTGTATTAAATTTATTATTTCTAGTAAAATATATTGGGAAACATTTATCAATGGATATCTTTAAATGGATTTAAACCCATCGATTGAGAAAAATGCCTTCAAATAATGGCTTACGATTTTCCAATAGATATATCACCGAATACAATTTAAAATCATCAAAAAATCGCATTTTCTTCGTGATACCGAACAAGTAGATGAGGCTCACTAACAATTGGTATAAGTTGATTACTATGGTGGAAATCAATGCTGTTCATTTATCAAAAATATACCTAACGAACACTATCGATTCGACTCTAATAAATAAATTAATAAATCAATAAATATATACGAGTATATGTACAAAAAATGTAAGTACAGTTTATAATTTAACATGCACTTAAACACTAAACTTGACATGGACATAACAACCGGACATCTCTATTTTATGGTTATCATTTTTCATTCACTACATACCTACTTATTAAATTTATTTTACGAATTTTTTTGTTGGGTAACTAGAATTATCAAAGATATTTTCAACTTCTAGAACAAATTGTGCTCAAGCGTTGACCTACTTACATGCTAATTACTGAATTTTAAAATCATTTGTATTCACACGGAAAATTCTTAACCAAAAATAAATATATTTATATCTTAATCATTATCAAATGTATAGCTTTTTCAAAATCGTGTGATAGAAAAAAAAATAACCTCTTCATGCACAACGGTATCATGGGCGCCGACTATTGGGGTGCTGCGATGCTCAAGCACCCCATGAATCATTCTATGGGGTGCTCTGCACCCCGAGAAATAAAAAGATTGAGCAATACGTAATTTAATACGTTTATAATTTTTTTCGTTGTATAATATTTATGACAACAATATATTTTGGATGTTTTATAACTCGTTCTAACATACGCATATGAAATGAAAATAATTTTATGTATAACTAGCAGACCCGGCGAACTCCGTTTCGCCACCAGATTCGTTTTATGTAACATTTCGTTTGGTGATTAAAAGATAAAGAAAAAAAATTTTTTTTGTTATATATTTGAAAAGGAAAATATTTATTTCATTTCACAACAGTAATAAATTCATTTCAATTACCTACTAAAATGAAGTGTTATTTAATTGTTTCATTGTAGTGCTCTTTGGTAAACCACATTTTTTGTTTTTTGGTCTGACGTTAACACAAACAAAGCGGATGGTTTCCCAACTCGTGAACACGCAACGTATAACTGTCCATGTGAAAAACAATGATTTTCCAAATTTATCCCGCAAACACTAAGCGATTGGCCTTGCGACTTATTAATTTTCATTGCGAACGCAAGGCGAACTGGGAATTGCAATCGTTTGAAGGCAAACGGAAGATCAGTCGGAATCATTGGTATTCGAGGAATACATACATTTTCACCTGCGTACTTTCCGTTAATAATGGTTGCCTCAATTAAATTCGGCATAAGTCTCTTTACCGAAAGTCGAGTACCGTTGCAAAGTCGCGGTGGATTCAAATTACGCAGTATCAAAATAACTGTACCAACTTTCAGTTGCAAGTTATGTGGTGGAAATCCTGGTATCTCCAGAGAGTTCAAAAACTCCGTTGGATAATTTACTACATCATCGGGATTTGTTATTGAATCAACGGATTTGTATGTCACCAAATCGCCAGCAATTTTTGATTGAATGGTGAAATTCAGTGCGTGGACATCATTATTCTTTGCTGCAAGAATTGCTCGTTGACTTAACCAAGCATAATTCTTATAATTCTCACTAATGTTTGGGAAAACATTTTCAATAAGAACTAATTGAGTGTCTACAAATCGGCAAAAGTCGTTGGTAAGAGTAATTAATCCAGATGTCGCATCAACTGGGACTTTTCCATTTCCAAGATCTAACAATTGTTTGGAAAATTGTGCAGCACTTTGATCATTTTGAAGTTGAACTCTCATATTAGTGGTTAGCGATAATGTTTTTACGTTATATTGGAATGCCAAGCGATTGTATGATGCCAATGATCTTCGTGTGCTCACGCGATGTCTCAATCGGTCATTTTCTCTTATTATATTTTGTCTTTCTTCTCTTAAGTTCCTTGAATAGACTTGTTGCTGGCTTGCATGTCTTGTGCGGCGGCCGATGTTCGCACGTCGTTCTCTAGGCATTTTGGACTATGGACAGAGTGTTGAATTTAACTTCAAATGCACGATCCACATAATTTAAACTGAGCTTAAATGAAATTAACTGAGCAGAGAATAATGAAACACTTCAACAAACACTTTATCACGCACCGTTGCTATTGGTTTGAAGTACATGCTATGTATAATAGATGGCGCTGTATGTGAAAAACGATTTCCCCACTTTTCTGTTGAATTTTTCCTGAATTTTCCAGAATTTTCTTTGCTATAAACCTCACGGAGCCCAAGACCTTTCCAACGAATGCAAAACCGTGGAAATCGGTTCGTGCGTTCTGGAGTTATAGCGTCAGGGAGGAAAACCGGACTTATTTTTATATAATAGATAATTAATATGTATTTAAAAGTTTTAATATATGAAAAAGGTCGTATTAAATAAGGTAACAATTTATGTTGAAAAAAAATTATTATTTATTTAAATTGACATTTATTAATATCTAAGGATTTCAGGCACCCCGTGAAATTTGGGAAACCCGACGCCCATGAACGGTATCATATAATATCACCATAGACCTTATACTACTAGTATAAGATCTATGAATATCACTAAATAAAAATAATTAAAAGCATAGCTGCAGTGTTATTCATGTTTTCATCTGAAGTGCTCAACGTTACGAAACGTTTCAAATAGTCGTGTTATCATTAATGTTATCGTACTACGAATAGTAATCATATCAATCGTCCGTTTTTTCGTGTCAGTGATGGTATGTGGAAGGGAAATTCCCACGGCGCAGGGAAATTTGGCGTCAAATTTATCGAAAGGGAATGAAGGGAAATTTACGATAGAATCAAATAAAAAAGGGAAATCTTATATTGATGACCGTAATTCGGTTTTGACTTATTTCATATTTTTGTTATATTACCACAGAATAGATAAAATTCTTAAATTTTTTTAATTTAATCTATTCTGTGATACTATTCTATGGACTATGATTGATATCTATTGCTGATTGATTATAATATTATTCTATGCTCTTTACCAAAGACCTTATAGACGCTGGTTATAAAATTATTAAATGATAACGATATTATCTGTCAATTATCAACATTATCGTAGTAAATATTATCAAATATCAAACATACAACAACAACACAAGAGTCAATAACGAATACCGGAATACGTGATTGACGTAAACTGTCAACGCTAAACATTTTAACAATAATTGTTCCTAGTATGTATTATTAATAAATAATATTTATATTCACATAATATACAATAATTCCTTTTTGACGTATTATTCATTGCTCTATATCTTTCAAATATAGGTGCTACATGAAATGGATATCGGTTCTGATGAGATGAATCCTAAGCAATCAACACCAAAAAAAAAAAGGGCGATAAGGAATGAGCTCACTAAAAATGAAAAAAAAAGAGTACAAACAAAATTATTCTGTCAAGAATGGCTTCAAGAGGAGGAGTATAAGCATTGGTTGAGAAATGTTCCCAGTGACCCAACCAAATTTAAATGTATTGCTTTTTTTTAATAAATTCCTTTTTTTTATAGTGTGTTTAGACGCTCCTGTATAGTATAGATATCTGTGATTATAATATAAGTAGTATCACAGAACAATAATAGTATGATAAAATTTTTTATAAAGGGAAATTTTGACTGAAAAAGGGAAATTTAGAGCCATGTCAAGGGAATTCAGTGTTATCACACATACCATCACTGTTTCGTGTTCAAAATTTATAATTTTCTTTTTTTTAGAACTTCGAAAAAACTATTAAATTAGGTAAGTACCATTATTATAAAATAATTTTATGATGTGAAATTACATTTATAATTCATTTATGATAAGATCAAAGCTAAGTAATTATATAGTATTTATATATGATAAATTGCCTAACAACTATGTGGTATCATATGATACCACATGCATAATACGAAATTAAAATTAGTGAATTTTTTTAATTAAAAAAGTATAATCGTATAGTATATTATTTTACTAATATTCTCGTTTATTTTGTTTTCCTAGGGAAATATGAATCGAAATATTTACGTTTAACGTGTGGGTAGATGTCTTTTAAATTTTAATTAGAAAACTGATATATTACAGTCTCACTGTAATTATATTTAAACCAAAAAAACATTATATAAGTTATATCTCAGTTTTCTATTTCTTTAGTACAAGCGTTGAGAACCATGTTTGATTGTGTTTTTTGCACTAATTATGTACGGAAGTACGATGATTTATGGAAAATATAGTAGTCATATTGTAACTATTTATATCTAATGAAAACGTTTAAAATTAATGATTTGTCTATTTTAAAACTAGTGAAAAATTATGTTTAGCATATTCTTACAATTTTTTTATCAATAAATTTACCATAATCAAACTTTCAAATCGCAATTCAGACGTATTCATTGTCTTTTAGGAGTGAATAATCAACCATCAAAGGAAAAAATAAACGATTTTCTTTTCACCATTACACTTTTCAATTAAAATTACAACCATAATCAATTTATGTCTTACGTTTATAAATAGTACAAAGGTTTTTTTTGTATTTATATATTTTAACTGAGTTACAAGTAAATTGGAACAAAATACTCACAAAACATAATTTATATTAATGAAATTATAAGTAAAACAAGGTATGTCAATTTACACGAGACGTAAAGTAATTAAAAATTTAAACGAATCGTTTCTTCCAAGATCCGATAATTTATTTCTTCGAAATAATTACATATACAATTTTAAAAACCTATCTTAAATTGTTTATTGTGTGATTCAATTCTTACAGTAAAATGTACAACGTTTATTATTATAACACTGGAGATGTACTAAAACTTTCGAAGGGTAGATCGACGATAGTAAACAACAACGATCTTACTTTTAAAATTAATTCCATTTGAAAAACTATCATTTTAAATTTAAATAATATACACTGAACTAGAAAATAAAAATTCAATTTTCAAAATTGCATCATATGTTTTGAAAATGTTTTCAAACTTTTTTATTATTTCATACAAAAATATAATAGATGATAGAAAAATATACGCATATCAAATAATCTACCAAGATATTAACAATATAGAAATAACAATTAATCAAATAAACGAAAATATTTTTCATTATTATTCTAACAAAAATTATTTGTTTCACTTTACAATACGTCATATTGATATGAAAATTGGATTCTTGCTCGTTAGAAACTTACAGATTCCGAACGTATCGTTACATAATTTAAAGAGTATGTGTCGTACCAACCCAAGTTCAACGTTATTATATTTTGATACTTGATCTGGTTTACACATTTTCAACCCTTTTTTTTCAAGTGATACAAACAAAATTTCTCTGATATATTATTCTGGCTGAAGTGCACAGTACAGTACAGAAGTGAAAATTGGTTTCGGATTTCATCGTTATGACGCACAATTTTCAGGAAAAAAAACAAACATCACGTGAACCATTAAATTAATATAGTAAACAATTAATAATTTACAAGTCACAAATATCATTTTTAATCAAATAACTTGGTCAGACTACCATTAAAATATCTACGAGTTTGATGACGTAATTAATTTAATTGTAAATTAGTTTTTAACTCGGAGTTATTTTATTGTTCGCACATTTTTTCGCTCATCATTTTGACTTAAAACTTGAACTATTGTTTCAAACAGTTTATATTACATGGGCCGCATTATGGGGCCTATAATGCCGCATTTTTAATTTTATAATTATTATCCCTAGGTGTGGTTTATAACTGTGTCAATTTCGGTATTTTCATTTCAATTTAAATACGTTTGTTAGTATGTTATTATGAACAAAATGTAATAAAACTATTAGATTGGTTGACGCGACATTTAAGAATAAGTAAATATCCCTGATAATTAATATTGATAAGCAAAAAAATGTTAAGATAATAATATGTAGCCAATAAATTTTTTTTTTTTTCTGAGGGTTATATACGTTTATCAAAACTCGGTCACTCACAACTTAACAACACGTCGACTCCACAACAACTCGACAACAATGCTAACACTAGTTTCATTTTCGACACTTTACATAAATACAGTGTAAATTAATGAATGTCACTTAATGTCACGTTATTATTATGATTATTTGCACTTGGTGTCAAACGTCTGTTTTGATTTTATGTGTAGAAATTTAAGTATTAGGCCGAAAACTGCTTCAAATTCCCATAAGGAGGGTAACACACGCGTGTATTCTAATGGCGTACTTGATACCGTTTAAGGTGGCATGTTAGTTACAAAGTCATTAGAAACGAGAAACGATAGAATTTCATATAACGCGAACATGCGATATAGACTGCTTTAATTGGTACGTATTATCCAAGAGCCGGGATTAACGAACCGGGAAAAGCGTCAAAATAGATATTTTATAGACTATAGTATATGCACGCAGTTATCAAATTAAGCATTATGTGTAATGTATCTACTTCAGTGGAGGTTTCAGTTTTTCGTATTGTTTTTTTTTAGTTTACATTATATTATACTCATATAAAGGAGCAGACAGAAAAAACGGAAAATTACAGTTTGATTTACTGTTGGTTGATTTATTTATGGTACAAATTATTATTCCATCTTCATCTTGTAAGCGATCAATACAAATGAACATACGTTTTTGTTTATGTTGATATTATAAATTAATATAATTAACAATCAATAACAAATTGTTTTTATATAAATATAAAAACCAAATACGATTTTTTATTAAAACAGCCAGCCCATATTACCTATCTGCTGTGATGAATTATAAAAAAAGTAAAGACATTTAATTTATATAAACATAGGGTTTCTTCTTACGTCGATAGAAACAGGGTAAAAATTTTAAATTAAAAATACAACAATCCTACTTTGACGGTACACTCGAACTACATTATATTAAATACAAAAGTGGTAGAATTTTTAATAAAAACAAGATTGTTTGACGTATTATACCCTCGCTATCTTTTTTAAATAAAACTGCATAGGAGATAGAAGAAATCATCTTGTTTTATATGTATAAAACTATTGATCCATTCACTTAGATTTTTTATTCCGTGTTAAAGAAAAACTTTTCTAAACATCAATGATTGTTTTAAATTTAAAATGAGGGATAATAATAACAGTTTGTTGAATCTCGGGCATCTGTATAAGATCCATAAATCATTTTGTTTTTGAGGCTCATGATTTTACCAACGCACTGACATTAATATCTCCTTGTTTATTACTAAAATCGATTTGAGGTTGTCACTTATCAATGTGTATACATTTATATATTATACATAATTCATGTGATCACAAACAAATACATTCAACCGTGTTAGTGAAATATAATTATGCATTTAAAGAAAACAGTAATAAATTGTAACTGATAGACACTCTATTTTGAAAATCAAAAATATTATCAAAGCTAAAATAAACATTCATTATACCGGTGACCACGGAGACGAAATTATCATATGGTTTGAATATTAATCAACAGAAAAATAAAACAAAGGTTTCAGAAGTATAATAGAGTTGTTTGTATCCAATTATTATTTTTACATATTTCGATGTATACACATGTTTTTATTTATTCGAGTATAGCTAGAGTTCATAATTGTTGTGTAATACTTATTGAGTATCGCCATTTTTTAAAACTTTGTGGATGTCAAATATTCGATTTAAATACTTTTCTAAAAATGTGACCGGTAAACTGTGAAACCTGTTGGTCAACAGTCGATGTGGGTATATGAAATAATTCCATTAAAAACTATAGTAATACTATGTTATTATTTATAGTTACGTAAACTTCTTAATGGATTTACTAAAACTGATTTGAATTATTTCGACGTTTGATTGCCTATCATAACTATTATGATTATAACATTAAACTCGAGTTTTTTGTTTGTACGCACTATTTCCAAGTAAATATATTTCATGATATTATAGCCGTTTTTATTCATTCTTCATGTCGACTCTGTGAGTATGATTTTCATTTTGTTCGTAGGTACTTAAAGTATAATTGGGAATTAATTGACCTAGGAAATTTAGTATTTGAAGTTGATGCATTTTTTATAAATTTGAATAAAGTGTTTTTCTTGTACTTTGAAATATTACGAAATGAAAAAAAAATGTATTTGATGTTAGTACTATTTATGTTGTTTGTGGCTACCGTGACGATTGAACGAGGCGTTCGCGTAACGTTGCCTCGGCGATGAATATTTAAAATATCACAGTAAAAGCTGTTTTAACGAATTCCCCGACGTAAAAGAATTTATTGAAAAACCACTGAAATTGTTCTTTCATAAGCCCTGTCGGTGATAGCTGTTGTTCTCTAAACTCAAAACACATATTTAAAAAAAAAAAAAAATTATATTTAAAATCGTACTCAGACACTTTTTCACTAATCATCATACTATTTTTTTGCCACCGTGACCTCGACACACACAAACGTGGCAATATCTAGGGTAACATGGCTTCAAACGAATTGCCCGAGAAACGTTTGTCTACTAATCCCGATTTTTAGCGAAATCAAAGTATTCAGTGTATTCCATTTCAAACGCGTGAATTGTACAAAATATTACGCTAACCGTAGGTTTCATTACCTACGACTAGGGTAATGTTTTGTAATATGACGGAAAGCGAGCAAATTTAGCCGCAACGTATCAAGGCTGCTGCATTAGGACTAAAATATTTTTTTCGCACTAGCTTCGCGGACGATTTTTTCGTGACGCCTCTAACACCTGAGTAATCGCAAATACCGCGACAACGGTGATATGATTATAGTTACGTGACCGCCATAACACTACCCATTATTGAATCTGAATAAAGACAATTTTTATTCACAACTGTTTTTTTTTTTTCAATTTTTTATTTTTGTTATAGGTAAATGTTCGTTTTTGTGAAAGCCAATAAAATAACGTCCGAACGCGAAAACGTTGAAATTGTAAAATGCGGAGCCACGTCGTGTATACGAGTTATCGACCAAAAGCCTATAGCTTGACGTGACAGAGTTTGTGTGCTGTTAAAACCACGATACAGATTGTCCACGGACCGTAATTGCTGATGTTGGCCTTTAGATATCATACCGAATCGTCGAGAATAGGACTAGAGAAACCTACCTACTATGTAGTATTACCGCGGCAAAAAAAGTACAACAGAAACTCACCGACTAGTATATTTGATACCTCAGATAAAACGTATATAACGCACGTGTATATTATCGGTTCCCTTTGGGGCAGTTTTTTTTTTTGCCGTGCGGGGTGTGCTGAAATGTAATCTATTTTGCCCGTGGACCGAAAATTAGTCTTTTCCGATCGCTGAACGCAAAAAGTTAAACTTTTTAAGTAAATCGAAATTGAAACTTTCACTGCTCGCGTAGCAACAAAACGTGTTTCATGCTCGCGTTTCAAAACACTCGAAGACATTTTAATACCGCATAAAGACGAGTCTTTGAATGCGCACCGACTTGTTACACACCCTTCGATAGCCTATTAATCTACGCATACATCTTGTCTATCCATACTAATGAGTTGAGTTATCGCAACAGCAGGCACTATTTTACCGTGAAAAAATCGTGTGTTGAAATTCGATGCAATAAAATTATATCTATGCCATTATTATCTACCCGTCTACTCGGGTCGTCGTTAGCTTTCATTTTCAATGTCGTCCATTGGGGTTTTCGTGGTTTTCGTGGTTACATGACGTAAATTATTACGTGTGAACACGTTCCCGATAATATTCCGAATAAAACGAAAAACGTATTGATTTTACAAAATATAAAAAAAATATGTTTATTTAAACGTGTTTATTTTTTGCCCTATTCATTCGTTTTGTATGTCCGTTTCTCCGGATTCGGGATGTAATTTATTTCCAAAATTCACGTTTCGTCCCCTTCAAAAGATCAAAAGTTGCTTCTTCTGAGCACCATGAACAGGTAACTTTTTCCTATATTATCCAAGAGTCCTTTTAATGTTTGAGAAACACTTCCCAGAATTCGAATAAAAACAGCTGTAAACGAAATAGTATCAACAACGGCGACGGTAACTTTCCTTTTTTTACTGAATTATAAGAAACACTCGTGTACATACTGGACTAACATTTTTTTTTAAATTGACTATTTTTTGGCTTAACTTGAAACATTGCAAATTTCGTGTTTTTTTTTTCTCAAGATATATTTGTCACAATTTCAAGTTATAAATTTGAAAACCTACGAATATTACAGTACCTTCCTCATTTATATTTGTAATTGTTTAACATAAATATTTTTATTCAGAATTTTTCATTGCCTGTTCAACTGGTGACATTTTGACGGAGAAATTCATACTTTCGCCGTTATTAAGTGCTTTTATAATCAAAACATTTTTTTTTTTTTTTTTTTCATCATCAGAGCTACTGCTGAAGAATTTGCTCGAGTGAATGGAGGTTATAAATTTTCGAGAAATTTTTATACACCGTTGGATTGGTCAATTGTTTGGACGGCGGTCGATAGTGTGTGACATTAGCATACGAAAGTATTTGAGTGAAAGAGCCGAGACTTCGGAGCTGAGCACAGCGGGCAGATCTCGGAACGCAGGGAGGAGGTATTGTCTTTAGTCGATAAATCTCGGAAAAATCCTTTGTATGAAGTGGTTTGGGCCCCAACGCACGGAGTGCATTGCGCTGGAAATTTGCGGTCTTTGGTGCGACCCTTGGACTAATGATTTACCCGGAACTCTATACGGCGACGTAGGGGGGAGAAATCCACCTTTGTGTATTTCCATATGATTGACAGTCACGGTACCGAGGTGGACCCCGATTCGTTTTATGTGGGTTTTCTATCGAAACCACCGTGTGTAGAGTTGGATAAAAAATAGAGTTGGAAAAATATCTTTATTGTAACAATTTTTTTTTCAAGTTTCACTAAAAAAAACGGTAGTGGTGTTAATATTATTATTTTTTATATTTTCTAAAAGTCAAACAGAATAGACTTAATTCGTCTTATGCGTTACAGATATCAGTGACGATCACTTGAATGATGGAAATTTCTTATAAAGATCCCAAATTGGTGACTGTATGTATGGAACTCGATGTGACTATTTAGAGGTTTATTTAATTATAATAAGTGTCCTCGGCATTTTGACAAACGATTAAATACCACGATGTGGCCTTACAATAAAACCCCGTGAGATTTAACAGTTGTTTTTAAAATAAATAAAAGTTAGTTCGGTGCGTTTCCGATGCAAAGAATAGTTGCTTGTTTTGAATCAATTGCGTGAATAAGACTTGAATAAGTTCCTTGACCTGTGGACAATAATATGATTGCTATTGATTGGGCAATTTAATGCATTATCGCCCGAGTCTTCTTTCTCTGATAAATCAGCGTCGTGATTTGAACTGAGAATTTTAGACTTTTTGTCATTCTGCTTGAGTGATAATATAGTCAATGATGACAATTGCCGTTTATTGTTTTGCTTGTCAATACGTGGTAAGAGGTCGTGTGGAAATTATATTTTTCCGCTATACAAATATATTCATTGAATCAAATATTATGTTTTGAGTTGGCCAAATATTAAAATAAATTTAAATAGTTAATAGTTGCTAGGCAACATAGTGTTGATCAGGTCTCATGCAAAAAACGTTATGGAAAATCGGCTACGCGAAATCGGTCACAAAAAAAATGTGTATTCAACCCTAAAACCCATACATATTTTAAAAGTGATGATCAAAACATTATTTTATAAAACGAATAATCAGTTGAGTTTAGTAGTTGAAATTTCAAATGCAATGATTTATCATTGACTTAAGATTTAAACTATACTATACGTAAATATAACTATAAATAAACTAATAAAATTGTAGAAGTGGTATTTCAATTATGCTTTACGTGCTTAACAGCCACCACCGAAGTTTTACTTACTTTTTCTTATCTACTTTTACTATACGGAGAATTATGCGTTTGAAAGTTTTTATCTGTATTTTAATTTGTATATACATACAGAGAGAACAACTTTTATTCAAAAAAAAAATACAAAGTGGACTGCCTGTCACACAGGTTGTCTATAGTGATACAGTATACTTATCACACGTTACATTATATCATAAATTAATAAATCTTTTTACACTAAAGTTAACATAACCAAAAAGCTACACATCAAAAATATATGCACTATATTTTACACATTCCACGAGACGGCTTAGTTTTAGATTCTGAGTGTTCAAAGGTTATATAAGTCTTACAATGTTGTTTAAATCATATTAAAACATTTTCAGAATTTTTTTTTGTAAGCCTTTAACTAAGTTATTTTTAACATTTTCTTCGGAGTTGATTGTTTTTACATTTGTTTTCAACTTTGAATATTTATTAAAAATAATTGTTCCATACGATAATTATAAAACTTGGAATGTTGATTGAAAATCGTGGTTCGAATTGTTCGGTAAAAAAAATCCTTTGTTTTCAGAAAATTGTTTGTTTGTTTTTTTATTTTTTTTAAGGTTTTGAAACAAAAAAACTAACTTACGATTAAAATATAAAAGGTTAAATATGTAAACGGTACATGAATCATAGTTAAACTTTACTAAGAATCGTTTAACTAAAGAAATGATTACAATTGTTTTTTTTAATTCAAAACACCCATCCATATTATCTTGTCTGAGGATCTAAGAATGATTTTTCACAAATCAAATGCTAGTTTATAAACCAAAACTGTTAGTTTTTAATTGTATATTTTAAAATTATTAATTAACATTTATTAAAATGTTTGTATTCCGTATATAATCTATTTTATTATATTCTTTACACAATATTCATAATGTTGTAAAATATAAATTGGATTTTTCAGACATCTCTTTAAATTTTAAGTTGATTTCCTTTTTTCATGCCCACTTTGCTACTTCCCGAAATTAAATTATAAATTTTTATTGACAAGAACCTATACAAATAACGTTTTAGTTGTTTGAATGGAGCGATCCTACGTGCTACACATTTATGCTGCTAAATTGCCTATATTAGTTGCCGTGTGTAGTTATTATTAAGATGTAGGTATCGATATTTTTATGTGAATGCATATTAAATAATCAATTAAAATAATTGAAGGGAACAAGTATCAACTAATGAGTAACTATACAACATAATTGTTAATTATATGTTACTATTATATTCATTTGATATTTCTTAAAGATATAATATTTAAATATGTGTGATATGAAAGTATCCAACATGATATATTATGCCATATAAAATTATAAGTGCAATTTACTTAAACTGATATCGGCGTATTTCATATCTAGAAATTTTGGTTTTTTTTTTTTTTTTTTTTTTAAGAACTACAATTTTACCAAATAGACTTTCACCACCATTATTTTACAAACTTTTTAATACTGGAATAAAAATTATAGGAAATCTTTATTAAGTCTATAAGTGTTCAAAAATATCATAAGAATGAGTACAAAAGATAACTTATACCGGATATTTTTTGCGCAATTTTATTAAACCGACTATTCTTACAGAAATACGAATGGTTATCATTTAAAAGAAGTTTGCATACTTATAAACTATCTAGCTCGAGTCCCAGACCAAACAGGAAAAATTAATTTTCACAAATTGAAATAATCTTACGTAATATTTTTAACATAGTTCTCCAACCATTACTGATTTATCTCTTAACAAGATATTTTTTTCTTCTGTGTTTCACCTATAACTGGGTCAAAATCGCCGCCCAAGTGGTGAGGTTCAGGAAGCCATTATAAGTTATCTATATGGCAATGATGAATTTCCCCTAAGTATTAAAGTTTTACATGAATCAGTTATCTATTTTATTTTTTCATTATTTCGCAATACCCGTATGTCACACGTCAGGTGTCTCACTTACAGCCAGCACTAGTGTAAAACAGAACTTTTCTCATTATCTAGAATATTTTATACCCACCCAGAGTGAAATAAGGGACTTCAAAACATGTCCGGCTTTTGAAAATGTCATTTTTTTTTTTGAATGCAGACACATTCATAATTGTTTACTTAAAAAAGTTAAGATTAATCGAAACCACAATTCGGTGTTCTCAAGAAAACGAAAGATGATTTAGTTTAAAAAAATATACTGTGATTGCTAAACGATTTTTTTACTGGCCGCGTTCATATTAATTTTTCTATGTCCCACTAAAAAATATATATATATATATATATATTAATCGCCACCCTGTTCCCGGAGTCCCGGAGTCACCGTGTTGGTGTGAGGTGCACACACACACACACACACACACACACACACACACACACACACACACACACACACACACACACACACACACACACACACACACACAGGTGGAATCGTCCACGCCACCGCACGCGGCCACGTGGCGCTTGATCGACCGACTGTCCGCCCGACGAATTCAATTTCGTTTACATCTAATTGTTTATACGTTCGTCGTGTACACTCGCAACGAGTTTTCGGCGCTACCAGCGCATCCAAAAACCCCGGCGTGTCTACGAGCTTCACGCTCAGAGCCAATTTGTTCCGGTTCGCCGACGTCGTGTTCTTTGAATTCAATCGATTGTTGCATAGTTAATTAATTCCTAAATCCGTCCGATTGTATTCGCGGCCGTAGGGCGCCCAACTCACTTGACTAAACATTCGTGTAAGTTTAACACCAGAGATTGGTGATTACCGTCCAATTCACAAATATAATGACTAGGTCAAGACTAAATACCTCATTGAAACGTGTACAGTGCCCTACGCCTTCTAAGCCCATTACCACACTATAATAATGGTATGTATACATAATTCATCGTTGTAAAGATAAAGGGACACCACCGGCAGAAGCGCACGTTCTAATAAGGTCGGGATTTTTTCGTTTCTGGGTTAGCAGCACTTTTCCAATGATTTTCTTGTCTAATAATAATAATAATAATATCTTAAATTAGTTATTGCAAAGCAGTTTTTGGCATTCGTCGTCGCGGAGACGATCACAGTTGAATAACGCGTAGCCATAGTGAAAACGCACTACTGCAAGTGCGGAGAATGTGTCGCGGAAACGTTGCGAAAGCTCCGGCGACGAACTTAGGAAGGCGGTTTTCGCGAGCGACCGTAACTCGTTTTTCGGATGAATTTGAGAAAACTGGCACATTTTTGGACAATAAAGCCACCCATCAGAGTGACATTCGATTGCCATCATACATAGCCATAGTGCAAAACAGTGTTCAAGCGAGCCTGCATAAATCAGTTCACCGTCGTTCACCGCAACTTTGTTTGTCACGAAGTTCTGTTCATCGCATTTTGAAAAATGAGCTTCATTTACGTCAAAACATGATCCAGCTGACATAATAATTGAAGCCAACTGATCGTGGCGAAGAGAAGATCGGCAAAGAGATTTGCGTGAAAGTAATCACCAATTTTAACGATCGGACTATTGCATGTAGGGATCGCGAAAGTAGACATCCACTCGACATAATTTTTCATCATTAAATTGATGATATTTATGGCTACAATATTTTTTTCTTGGAATTTCAATGGTTTTTTCTGAGTTGATGCGTTTTTAGAATGTGCGCTTCCACTGGGACACCCTATATCACGCTATTACAATGTAAACAGATCTTTTTCTTTTTAATTGATACATTTGGTTTTATCAACACGTGTTCTCTTTGAACTTATCATAATCAATAAGACCGAGTGTCGGATTATATATGTATCTTCGCTAATAGCATTATTACATTGACGGGTCCACTCGAATTTCTAGAATCTCGATCATCGGTGAAACCGGGCAACAGGACTACGAGGTTGAGAGGCTACACCCAATCGATTTGACTGTCCTCTTTGTTTCGTCAAAGTTGTTTCTCGCTTATACGGTGTTCAGTGTTCACAAATTACTTTTGTAAAACTCATTATGGCCTATAACGAGTAAATAATATTTGATGTTACTCTGTTCTTAATGATATTGGAGATACAAAAACTTATCTAAAAGTAAATGTCCAACAATTTATCGACCAATCTATACAGTAGAAAAAAAGTCTTTTTTCATCTGAATAAAAAAAAAAACAAAAATGAACTATAGCTAATTAACTTATATAAAACTATGAACACAATGTTTTAAGACGACGTCAATAAAAGAAAAAAAAAGAAAGAAAATGTGCATTAAAATTTAAATATCTGTATGGTTTGTGATTCGTAAATTAATTTTAGTTTAATACGTTCACTTATATATTTATATTTGTTTTAAATATTATATTAACTATGATAAGTATTTTTCACAAAAATCTTATCATGTATAAGAGTCAAAAGCGATTGATATTGACAGATAATTTTTATAAAAATGTAATTTTTAATGAAATTATCTATGTATAATATATTATTCATTCGATATTATAATAATAGTTTAGTCTATAAAAAGGTAAACATAATTTTTGTCAATGCATACTACTTGAAAAAGTGGTTTTAGAAATAATAAAGTACGTCACTGTAAAATCAATGGATTTTTCGATTCTCTTGAAATCTAAAATCCTACCTAGGATGTGTGTAATACACAATAAATGTATTGTATAATATTCCCACTATAGCAAAAACGTACTACAAATATACTATTGGATGAGCATAGAAAAAAAATAGAGTGAGAGTTTCAGTGAGAGAGAGAGCGATTTGGTGTCGTCACCTTTCTAACAATAATATTGTTATATAGTGAAATAATCACATACCGAAACTTTCTTACGTATTTCAGAGAAATTCTCTAAGATATTATTTATTTATAATAATTATATATATATATATTAATGTATCATTCTAACGAACTTTTCTCATTAAGAATGTTTTCTTTTCATGGTAACTTTTAGGAATGTGGCAATTTCTTTTTTTTTTTTTTTTTTTTTTTTTTGCTATTAGGTACCGATCCACGATACACATATTATATAATAATAATATTTATTAATTCTCCAACAAACAATACATACAGATTAAATTACAAGTTGAAAATTTTTTTGTTGGATCACCTCCAAAGCCAAGGCTGTGCTGGAGGTGAGAGTTCATGCAATTATAATATTAAATAATACATCAAGAACATAACATAAATAAATAATATAGATAAATAAGAAATAATAAAGCAATAGTGAAATACAAGATAGTTATTCAAAATTAAATTAATATAAACTATAAACAATTCAGCTCAATCTAAGGTATTTAAACCTAAAGACATAAGTTTTTTTTTAAGTTGTATAAAATTATTAAATTCATGAATGCAAATTTTATATTTATGACAAAAATTAATAAACACAAAATATGGCCCTGATTGACAAAACGTAGTTTTTAATTTAGGCAGGGATAAATTAATATCTTTAACAAATCGTGTGTTATATTTATGTGTGGGAGTCCTGATTGTGTTAATATATTTGAAAACAACCGCAAAAACATGCATAATATGGAGAGACTTTATATTTAAGATTTTACATTCATTATACAATAAGGTTGTAGGAAATAGTCTTGGCTTATTGAAGATATATTTTACAAGAAAATTTAATGTTGTATTTAATTTTTTAATATGAGTTTGATAGGCATTACCCCAAAATGCTATACCATAAGACACTATTGATTGCACTAGAGATTTATAAACCATTATTTTAACGTTAACAGTTAAAATGTTTTTCAAACATTTAAATACGTAAAAGAATTTTCGAACTGACTTTATTAACTTATCGATATGGACATTCCATTTTAAGTGTTCATCAAAATGTATACCTAGATATTTTACAGAGGATGTTTTATTTATTATAGGACATACGCAAGTATTTACTTCTCTTTTACAAACTGCAGTGTGTAAAATTAATTTATCAAAGTTTAAGTTATTATTAATATTTTTTATTCTGAAATGAACGAAGTTAGATTTGGAAAAATTAAGTTGTAATGAATTATTATCAAGCCAATTCTTAATTAAATTAATACCTATATTGGCTTCATGTTTTAAATTATTTAGACAAGAGTTATTAACAAGGAAAACCGTGTCATCAGCAAAACACAAAACCTTACCTCCTAAATTTAGGTTAAGCAAACCGTTAATGTATATTATAAAAAGTAGTGGCCCAAGAACAGTTCCTTGGGGTACAGAATAATTAATTAATAAGTCATCACTATAGACGTCATTAATTTTAACCTTTTGGTATCTATTACTAATAAATGATTCCAATAGTTTTAATGGAACTCCTCTTATTCCACAATATTCAAGTTTTTTTATCAATAAATTATGATCTACAGAATCAAAAGCTTTTTTCAAGTCTAAAAATATACCAACAACATGCTTTTTTAGATCAAGATTTTCATATATAAATTTAGTAGCACAATATAGAGCATCATTTGTAGATAAATTATTCCTGAAACCAAATTGATTATTATTAAAAAATTTATGTTCATTTAGGAAGTTAACAAGTCTGGTTTTAATACATTTTTCTAGAAGCTTAGCGATAGTCAAAGTAAGAGTGATTGGTCTATAATTATTACAACTTCTTATATCTTCTGATTTATACAGCGGAATAACTATTGATTTTTTAAAGCTAGATGGAAATTCACCTGTTGAGAAGCATTTATTGAAGATAATAGATAAAGGTAATGATATATTAATTGATGTCTTTTTCAAAATAATATTAGATAACAAACCTTCATCATAAGATGAGAAATCTTTACATTTCATAATCATACTACTTATTTCCATAGGGTCAATAGGGCTTAGAAAAATGGATTTTTCAATATGGCAGTTATGGTTAAGTAACTCAAATGTTTTGTATTCAAAACCATCCTCTCTAATTTTTGAAGCTATATTGCTTCCAACATTAACAAAAAATGAATTAAAAATATTAGCAATATCTTTTGAGTTATTGATAATCTTACCAGACTCATGGTTGATTTCTTTAATGATAATTTGTTTATTAACTTTAGTATAAGATGCTGTTTTTATAAGATCCCACACTTTTTTAATATTATTCCCAGATAATTCTATTTGTGTTTTATAGTATGAATTTCTAGCAATTTTTATTAAGTTATTTAGCATGTTTCTATAAATGATATAACATTTTTTATAATGAGTATTAAAAGGTTGACGCCTCAATTTATTATACATTTTTTCTCTTACTCTAATAGATGTAATAAGACCTAGTGAAATCCATGGTTTTAATTTTTTATTTTTATTATTATTACTTCTTTTAGTATGTTTATAAGAATTTGTAGATGCTAAGATTAAATCATTGATTTTATTATTAAAAATATCAATAGAAACATCAACATTTTTATTATTTAGTAGGATATTCCAATCTTCAATCCTAATCAACATATTCAGATGTTTAAAATCAATTGTTTTAAATTCAGTAATTAAATTATTGTTAGGCATAGTTTTTTGAATATTCAAATCGTTAATATTAATATTTAATATTAAACTAAAATGGTCAGTAATGCTACTACGTAACACATAAGATGATACTTCTTTAATATTAACATTTTTTAAAAATAAGTGATCAATACATGTATTAGAATGACTACTGATTCTGGTAGGCTTATTACAGGCAGAATAAAAATTATTGCTGTATAAGATATTCAAATAATTAACAGTATCAATATTATTTGATAATATATCAATATTAATATCACCACACAAGATTTGATTAACATTTGGACTGAATTGTGATAAATAATCATTCAGGGAAAACAAAAAATCGTCCAATATATAACTAGGTGATCTATATAGACCGGTCAGATAAAATAATGAATTGCCTTTATCGATAATTATTTCAATAGAATTACAGTTACATATAAGATGTTTTCGGACATTTTTAATTTTACATATGTTATTTACAAATATTTCACTGTAAACATCAAAATTATTGGAAAAATTATAGCAGCAAATCTCTCTCTCTTTCTCTCTCTCTCTCTCTCTCTCTCTCTCTCTCTCTCTCTCTCTCTCTCTCACTCTCTCTCTCTCTCTCTCTCTCTCTTTCTTTCTCTCCCTTTATCTCTTTGTTTACATGCATTTTTCACGCCGACCACTCCTTTAATATAACTATGATATTTTCATGAAATAAACTATTACTTTTTGTCATTTAATCGTATATTTTAAATTAATGGAGTTAGACACTTGATATTTTCCATAATTATCAAGAATAATCTAATGATGACTTTCATAATTAAGACTTGAATATAAAATATAACCTTACATAATCATATACATTACTATAGGTAATAGAAAAAAACTCAAAAATCATTAATGAAATTAGTTTTGTTGTACAAGTGAATACAATTAGAATTTGAACTTCTGTACGTATATTGAACTTAGTCTTTACTCAAAATTTTTTTACCCAAAATAAATGATTTATCATTTCTTTCTAACCTAACCAATTCACACACTATCAATATCTCGTCCGAAGGGCCGAGAATACCATGGTGCAAAGTATATCTGGCATATTTTTCACCCGTTCCTATATAGAATCTTTTTAAGTTACATGCAACTTCATATTGATTAAAACTAATGGAAGATTTGATATTACAAGTAGATTAATTTCAAAATGTACGGTGGTATTGACTACTGGCTATAACGCAAATGGTCGATTGATGAACATTTATTAAGGTCACAATAGTGATTAATGTTGAATAATTTATCAGTACAAAATAGACGAACATGATGTAAATATTATGCCTACATTCCTCTAAGCATCGATTATCTGATATGTTGATAATGATTATTGAGCTTAATTTTATGGCATAAGATAGAAAGTGAAAAATTAGATAATAATTGATTATTTGTTTCGATGACGTTAAAAAAATTTGGTTTAATCAAATTAAAACTTGACATTTAAAAAAAAAAGTACGTCAAATCAAAATTACATATTTGTTATAATCACATTTCTTCATAAAATTACTAGTTTTAATTCTTTACTCTAAATCTTATTATTTTCGTTATAACATTTGAAAATAATCCTCAAAAGGCTGTAACACGATTCCATTAAACTGAGAAACAATCAGATTCATTTTTTAAACGACATGCTTTATCATTGCTTTCATATTTGTTAGAATAATACAATTCTTACCCGCACCGAGGTAGATGGAATGATATAAAGCGATTTCGCTTTCAATCTACTCGTATTGTCTCTCTTCTTCGTTGTCTTTTAATTTTTGTGGCATTATATTATCCTAAAGTGTTTTTTTTTTTTTTTTTTTTTTTTTTGTTCTTGTTGTTCAATGTATAGATTGCGGTTGAATTCCAAAATTCGGATGAAACCCAAAATCCACTGTTTTATGTAAATATAACTGATATTATTAAAAAATCAATTTTTTTTTATAATTCATAGTACCAAAGTAACTATATTTCCTGATATTTTAATAATACATTTTTTTTTATGTGAAAAAGTCAAATTTAAAAATTAAAAGCTTCAAACTTCAATACAACAAAATAATTCGCATTGTATTATATTTCAAACCTTTCCTAAAAACACTTTTCATGATATCACAAAGTTTATATCAATAGCTGTCAATGGACACTAACCGTGACTTAAAAAAAAAAAAAATATATATATATATACAGCTTTAAATTTCTCTGTACCAACTGTACAACAAATGCACGTTTAATATACGGATATTAAAACATTTAATTAATACTTCATAATTGATAATTGATTATGATACAATTTTTAGTTTTAATAAACATCATAACATCGCATCAACTATTTATATCAATCATATAATAATTAAACAGAGTCCACGCACGCTAATCGGTAACATTTAATTCAGATATAAATGACCGGTGTTGATAGAATTCCATAGAAACCAAGCAACTCACTACTATACATTGTACCATATATACTATATTATACTGCTAATTTCAATCTGAATTGATGTTATATTTTTAATTTATTTAATTTTTTATTTGTGATACAAAAATAAATGTATAATTAAAATAACAATAAAATTTTAGTTAGTTAAATATTCTTATTGAGAATGTGTGTATGATAAAAAATAGCTGAGAAAACTACACATCGATTTTCACTCCCCTACCGGAGAAAAATTTCCAAATACTCCTGTGTTCTACGATGGGAGAAGCCGTATTTATAATATACATTCTATGTAAATAAAGGCCAATATTTGTATAAGTTTTTGAATAGACGTTTTCAAAACTTTGAAAAGTTCAACTAATATATTCAAAATAGTAATTTTTCCACCCCCGTATAAATTAATAAGCTAAAATAAATAAATAAATAAATAAATAAATAAATAAATATATATATATATATACGTACAGAAATCCTTTACAAAATGATTCAATATGATACACTCAACGATTGGTGATACCGAACGATGGCAAAAACTTCTTTAAAAATGAATTTATATACATAAAATCATCCAGTTTATTAAATTTAACAGACTGTATGCTCGCAAAGTGCCAGTGGTGTATGAATGGTTCTATGTAATATAGTTTTCTATACCAGACAAGGAAGACGTCGACAACGGAAAAATAATGAAATTCAAAAAATCAAATTTTACTTAATGATTGATCCACTCATTTCATCTATGCCAATATGGTTTTTAGAAAACAATAAAAAAAAATACATGGTGATTCTTTTTAATTTACATTAAAAAAAAATATTTTTTTTTTTGTATTCTAAAGTTCAAAACATCTGATTTACTCGTTCTGCATGTCCGTCACTCATTAGTTATCAATTACCTGAGACGATTGTCAATATCAAAATATAAATATATATTATTTTAATATAATTTCAACAAACAATGCAGTTTAATATATGATCCTTTAAAAATTGTCACAAGCATATAACATTTACCAAACTATTTTTTTTTTTAATTTTACATATAACTATAGTTTATTGCACTGTATGTAAAATACGTTTGGAAATCAAGAATTTAAAATTCTCTCAAAGTGAGTTTTTATAGTTTATTGTTTTTTGTCAAAGTATTTTAAACTGGTGAGAAGATCGTAAGAGTAAATCCATTAAAATCTAGTATGGATTTTTTTAAACACTTAACATATCATAATATAATATCGTCAAAATTTACAACGCTTGGGAATTTCAAATGTAACCTTTATGCTTCTTTCCTCCCAAACACTAATATTGTTTACAAATATAAAAAGTCGAATTTTAAGATTATTTTTTGGTTTAAGACTTGAAATTGATAAAACGCAACAGAATAAAAATCCTCGATCGGCTCAATTGCTGCGGACAATGTCACAATTCTTTGCTCTGCGTATATCGCTCCAATGTTGACCTTTTGAAAAACTAATCTTCTTTTTTCACCGTTCCACGTGATCCGAAACACCCGCGAGGTGTGTCACACGCAATCGCGGTCAAAACATGATTATTTTAGACGTTTTTGCAATCTACTCTCACCCCTTGCCGCCACCCGCTTAGACGAGAATCCGAAATAAAGTGATTGGAAACGTAATGACGCGAACGTGAGGTCGATAAAAAATAAAATAAATAAATAAATAAATGCAATAATAGAATCGTAAAAAGGGCCCTTTGTTTTTTTCTTTCTCCCCCACTCGGACAATAATAATACCCGTGTCGTGCGCGTCGTCCCGTACGCGGACCGTCGTCCGTTTACCTGTACCGTCGCGAAACGATTCATCGTCGCCCGTCGTTTCGGCGGACCGTGCGGACCGCGTGAAAACTATTACTAATTCGTCGGTTCGGACCGGGTCGCAAAAACAACGCGCCGTTATATCGGTCGCTATGAATCAAACGGACCGATTCCGCCGTACGAATGACATTTGGGAATAATGGAAATCGGAACTGAAATAGGACAGAGATTGACAGTGTACGCGACACGGAGACGGCCGGCGGCGGCGGTGCGTATTGTTGTGGTTTCATCAATCATCCGACGGGAAAACATATTCCCGCGGAGCGTCGGTCTGTGCGAGCGGCTTAATTTTTATTGATTACTCTCTGTGCGCGCACCTACGTCTGTGTATTACACGCCGGTGGATATTTTATTTTATTTTTTTGTTTTTTTTTGTTTTTTTTGTTTTTGTTTTTTTTTTTTACCAGCTCCAAACGTTTATGTCACGCGTAAGTATAAATTATTGAAAAAACCCAATATTACGAAATCGTTAAAATATGCCTTTCGATTTTTATCGGTCCACTGCTATCTCGTTTATCCATCACTACGAATTATTACTTGTTATAACTGATTCGAATGCCCGTCTAGTCTTCACCCGACCCGCGTTTGTATCGTTGATTATTTGTAACGCCAACAACGATATTCACGTATTATGTAAATCGGTTCGAAAACATATCTTGACGTATTCGATATTTATGAAATAATAATACCACACGTCGATGAAATATGAAAATGATAAGTGGAGTTTCAAAAAGACAATTTTTTTCTACGATGACAAAACTTTATTTTACAATTAATTAAAAAAAAAAAACTAAGAGTATCTACACTACATACAGATACATCGGTACATGTAGGTATATGTCTTGTTTCTACTGAATATAGTTAGATACGAGAAGACGAGGATTAAACTGTAGGTAACTTTTTTAACGCGTGTAAATAATAAACAAGTTTCAAAGACAGGAATTATTTATTTATTTTTCAAAGACAAGTTTCAACTGGTCCCCACCGGTCGACACACACACACACACACACACACACACACACACACACACACACGTGAACGCACCAATGACGTCATGGTAACATTCTCGATGTCGGACAAATTAACAGAATGACCCCCAGCCATAAGAAATATACATGTCAAAAAAAAACATTTATTTCAGAATCTTAAAACATATTACTCGAGTTCCAAACTCAAGAACATTTTAAAAATATAACAAATAATACAATTAAAAAAAAAAAAAACTCGTATAAATCAATAGGCCACTATATCATAAACTTAATTATATCTGAGTGTGCGTAATTTAATGATATCAACGATATTGGTTTTCATATTTCCAATATTGTTAATTCCATACCAATATTAAAATAAACACAGTTATTGAAGTTATTGTCTAATAATTTTAAAATAATATTTAGGTATAAATACGAGATTTTTTATATAAATAATTATTTTTTTTTTTTTATTCGAGTAAGTCACGATTATGTGAACATTTTAAATTCTATATGTAATTCAACAAAATTATTGAATCACCTTGGTCTACGATTCGACAAAAATAAACAAAATTACTTAAACATTTAAAATGATCATTGAACTACTTGCGAGTAAAACTTTGTTCTGCAAACTAAGTGAACAATCTATTAAATTAGTACTCTATTCGGGGACCTTGGATTCGCGACTAAAATGGGAATTGCGAAAGTTATTATTTCTATGTAACGCATGAAGACATAGACAAGACGAGAAATATTTCGCTACACCGACCTATAATTAAGCTTCAGAACTTGACTCTCTGTAAAAAAAAAAAAACAAAAAAAACAATTAAAACAGATGTTTTGATTTCGCAGAAGTCAACGGAAAATAATAAGTCGCAAACGGCGTCCCCGACTTGTATTCAAGTATATGTACACACGGACATAATGTCAAATTACTGTTCAAGTCTCGGGTATCCGTGTAGTCTACCTAGAAGTCGCGTCGTAGAATGTTCAATCTTCAGAGATTCTACGAGTTCTTATTCAATTTTTAATCATTTTTCGAACCCCGTAATGATCTTAATTCTCCGATCTCTGATCACATGTAGAAAGCACTACGAAAAAGTTAATTGATCTCTGCAATGACAACGGTCTATTTTATTTTCACCGGAATATAATATCTACGTTTTTCCGAAACTAAAACATAAAACGTCTGTAACAGGCGTACGCACGTGCAGAGCAAATGACGCGTCGTCGTTAACGCCATTACGTGAAACGGGAATACATCGCGATATTTATAATATTATAGCGTTCGCAATAACGACAGGGATTTATGTTAACGCGTTGTCGGAAACGAATTTTATCGGCGACGCAGGCGTTCGGTGAAAACAACCGATACACACACGTTCGCGTGCGATCGATACACATTAAATAATTATAATACACTACATTCCTTCCCGTCCTCCGATTGATAATTGATTTTTATTTCGTTCGCGCGAGACAAATGCCGGTTCAATATACGACTCCGTCCGCAACGGTGGCCGCACGAACGCCCGACGCGTACGCTTTTTTTTTTTAATTAAAACAATCGTTTAATCTAACGATATTCACATGGGTACGTATCGGGATAAAGTGTAAAAATAAAATCATAGTCCGTTGGCTCCGCCCAGCGGCTAGGTGTGCAGGTGTGCGCACACCACATAGATTATTAAAGATAAAAATATCTTGAATGTATTTTAATTTTATTACAATATCTATTAAACTATATTTATTCCATAATACAAAATTGTTAGTTTTATAAACGTGAAACGCTTGAGTTCGAAAACATCACTCCTAAAATTTAGATGAGTTATGTAATAAATACGCACCAACTGGTGTGCAGCTCGGGCTGCACACCGAGAGTCCGTGTAAAATACGAATAAATGGAACCGTGGTGTGCACCTACTGCTGCACACTCGATCACAAATTTAATTTGTATGCGCTATTTCAATAATAAAGTTATAGACCTGTTTGCCAATACTAAAGAACGAAGACTTGACTTCATGTATAAAAAATATGTAATTTTTTTATTTATTTTTAAAAATTGTTTTTAGTCGCGACACTGTTGCTTGTTCTGACAGTAGATAAAATTTACACCTGGTTATATGATATTATATGACGTATTTAAGTAAACCTATTATTTTCTAAAATTACGTTTAATTTTCATTTTATTACAGTAAATATTTTAATATTGACTTGGATGTGACTAATTTTATTTTATTTTATTAATATACATTTTCAATAATTGCACACCACCAATTTTGAACATCACGAGCCGCCACTGGCTCCGCCGTTATTGTAAATTCGCCGGCGGACACGGAAACACGCGACTAGCAAATGTGCCTATCCCGGTGTTGGATTAGTCTCCGTCGTCGCGGGCGGCAGTAGTCGAGGCTAAACGCACTCGTTCGTCTGCGCTATTAAAAGAGTATTATCGTCATTTTGCCGCTTAAACGCGCGCTCGCATCGGTTGAAATTTCACTGTGCGCCACGCGCGCAACGGACGTAACTGAGTTTTAATTAAAATCATACCGCACGTCCTGCGCCGAACGTTTGAAACTAAATTTCGAATGCTTCTGCGTGTATAAAAAAAAAAAAAAAATCGTCGATAAAAACTTAATTAAACGTCATTTTTTTTTACGAAAAGAACCTATGCCTGGTGGCTATTCGTTCACTCGCAACAATGGTGTTCACGTGGAATAGTGAAACAATCAGAACTATATTATAGATATCGCGTGATTTTCGTTTTTATTTAAATCTTTTTTGTTCGCGGTTTTTTTTTTTTTTTAATTTTATTTCTCATTATTTTTGTAATTAGACTACACAATCACACGTAAAAACAAACATGACGTGGCATACCGTTATTACATACATGACAACAAATTGTAACTATTAAAAGAAAAAAAAACACCTATTGTCATTAGAGCGTTACAAAAGATGTTAGATAAATTAAATTATAGTTATGATTTGGAAAAATATCGATTCCTTTTTTTTTTTCGTATAATTTGCACGTTAATTGAATCGTCTCATTTATAGAGTGCACGTATAGACGAGACGAATATTAGTTTACACTATTCAGACACGACAATATAACGACAATTAATCATAACTTGGAAGCATATCATTTATAAACGTCTTTGATATAATTCGTATTATTTTCAAGTCTGAAGAAGTACAAATGATCCATCACTAAAACCGTGACTGGAGAAGAAAAAAAACAATCGTGTTTCCGGTAACTATTAACGAAAATGAAAAAAAAAATAAATGATCGACTCGTCGCAAGAGTAGCCAATAATAATTCAAAAACTATTTCATTTCGCCAAACCGAAAATGTAATAGTCGAATATTATAATGTGCGGCTGCTGTCACGTGCTCGTGTCGAATCGACACAAGAGCATCGGATATAAAAAAAAAAAAAAAAACAAAAACAAAAATGTCGAAAAACAGCGTAAAACTTACATGGTTTCGCTCACTCCAGTCAGGACGTGTGTGTGCCCGGAATGTCTTCGGAACGGAAAAAAAAACAAAAAAAAAAATAATAATAATAACGAAAAATAATAACAAAAACGAATGCTGATAGGTAAAACGATGGATATTACTGTCGACGCGCGCGGAAAACTACAGGTATAATATCACGAGTCCCCAACGCGGTACGAACGCGGCGTTACAGTGTTCAGCCGACTCGGACCCGTACTCCGTCTCCCACGGATGGTCGCCCGAAACGTTTAGCGGTAGACTATCGTTCACGCCGGCGGGTCCGGAGACTTTAAACGTCCTCTAACTCCGCCTCCGACGCATGTACTCGGCGCCCGATAAAAACCGTATCGCCGCGACGCATAAATACCGTGCACGGGGTGGTCGTATCGCGAGACATGGCGCTGCGGGGCCTCGTTCTTTTATTCGCCTTTTGTTTTTTTTCCGTTTCTTTGTATTTAAAAAAAAAAAATGTTTTGTTTTTTTGTTTTTGTTTTTTTTTTTTTTTAATCGCTTCACATAGAGTCGTTGTTATGAATTTATGATCAATGTTTCATGATATTCACGACGTCGGATGCATTCAAATGCACACCGACTTACCTGATATGATGTACAAAGGTGTAAACACACACACACACACATACACACACACACACGCGTATTGTTTACTCCTTAGAATTAACCCTTTAGCAGGCGCGTGCCTATTTTTAACGTTCATAGTCGCGTGGGGGTCTATCAGACCCCATTTCTAAAAATGTATAAAATATGTATAAAAAAGTTCATTTTTTTAAATTCAAAGACTTTATTTGTTACCATATGATATATAAATATGGATAAAAATTCATTAATAAAAATAAAAGTTTAAATAAATATAAAATTATGTGCATAACTAAAAATTATATTACGAAAAAAAAACAAAAATTAAATTTCAAAATTTCATAAAAAAAAAAATTTGGTCTGTAAAAAAATTATTTTAACTGCAAAATCTTATTTTTAAGACGGTAAACAAAAGCTTTTACTATCACAACATGTATTTTAATTAATTTTTCTTGTATTTCTTAGAGCTCAAACACGGCATATATTTATTAATTATATGTGTATTTACATTAAATTTATATAATCATTTTTCTGAATTAAATTTTTTTTATTATTATTACAATACATTTAATTATTATGATACGTGTATATACAATTATTCTGAATCTGTTGAACATTGATTTTTCTCCCAACAATCTTTGCACACTGTTTTCGTATGTTTTAGGCACATAAACTTTTGACATGTTTGACATGAATTTGTAGTTTTTATGTCCTTATTTCTTGGACAAATAGCACATCTTTCTCGTCTTCCTAAAACTGTAGAACATTCAGGAGGTTGTTCTTCACCAGCAAATTTTACCGCCTTTTGTCTGAGAGCCTTTTGTAATTATTACATGATTTGTTCTTATCTGTTCCGTATACGGTGTACCTACACGCCATCGAGTAATGGAGTGGAAATTCAAAGTGGAATATTTATTTTTAAAACTTAATTGCACAGTCGGTGGCTGATCCATATAATTCTAATTCCACAATATTATATCGATTATAACATTGCATTTACGATAAAACGAACTTTTGAAAAAAATTCAAGTCCAAAAAAAAAATTATAACGTTACAAGTCGCGTGGGGGTAAATATGACCCATTTCAATTTTGATGAATATTTTAAGTCATAGATTATTTTTTTCGAAAGTACTTATTTATGAAAATCGATTCAATATTATTATAAAAACCATCTTCTAAATTTAAATCTATGTTCACCTTTTACGCAATATAATACATCTGTTTTTATTTATGTGGGGGTATGCTAGACCCCCACGTGACTCTTTAAGGGTTAAGGACATTGTGTACATACAATGGGGGAAAAAAAGTTTGTCAAAGAGATAATTCCGTTTGTCGTTGTAGTCTTTATGTAATATTAAACAAACACTCTTTAACTCAATCCTTCAACTACTTGGTTAACATTTCACAGTCGTGCTTTCTATGCGAAATGCATTGATATGAATATTGTAGGTGCAGCGATTTGAAAACTCGACGGAAACGTTCGAAACCCATAAACACGATGTGTTTTATTCAAATACCCCGAAATCCTCCTAAATTTTTATTAATCTCAATTTCTCCACGTACATAATTATGAAAATCACCGATTCATTGTTCAAGTTTCCAATACTGGAAGAAAAAAAGCTAAAAAATAATTTCTCACTTCCGTAAACTTTTGTAGCGTCGCCTATAGCGACAAACAATTTTCACTTGAAAACTTTCTCGGATTCAATATCTTATTATTGTTCCGAAGATTTTCTACCTTTCGATATTTTTCATAGCATAACTACAAACTAACGACGTGCCGATGTCGATCGTTATTAATTTTGCAATAAGAACACGTACAGTGTTGTTGTTCCGGTTAAAGTCAAAAACTCGAATCGATTGTATGAATAAAAATATATTTTACATCATTGAGTCGCGTGAAACGCTGAAAACAATTTACCAAAAATAAATGAATAAATTCTCGGGGTTATTGAAAACAATCAGCTTTTCAAACTCGGACGTCGTGTTTTATTTTGTATTATTGTAATTTTTTTTTTATTATTATTATTATCTTAACCCGTCGTCGTATTTGCTCGACGTTTGTTTTTGGATATTATATTTTATTCGTTCGTCGGCAGCGGCACGGTGGTGGCGAGAAAATCGATGGGAGAACGATATCCTACAAACGTAAATCGTAACGTACGACTCAAATTAATTCTCAGTATTCGAGGTCGTGGTGACCCCGTTTAGTTTTTGCTCACCTCGAAATAACGTAATATCGCAGACAATAAAAAGGTCACCCCCCGAATATAGCCGGCGTAATGCGACGATTATAATGTATAACATATATATATATATATATATATATATATATATATATATATACACTAGGGTGGTCCTTATATATATAGGTGATATATTTTATTAAATATATTTTAGTCCGTATACACTAAATTTGTTAAGTCACATGAGAAAGTAATTTGGGTAAAATTTGGAAGGTATTACTCAACCCTTTCAGGTGCCGATTTAGGGTTGAAAAATGGCATATTAGGGTAGTTTAATTGTTTTTCAAATTTATTATAAAACTATAGCACTTAGCATAAAAATGTATAGTACCTTAATTATAAAGCGTAACTATGTCTATAAAAAATAAATAAATGAAATTTTTCGTGAATTCATTATTTTCCAAGAAAAATACTAATAAACAAAAAAAAATGTTTTTTTGACAAAATCGACTTTTTAAACTATTTTGTAATCATACCGTCATAAAGACATTTATTATAATTTTTTATAAATAGATTACTGTTCATAGGCCGGTATTTCAATAAAATATAATCTACAATCGTTGATATTATTTATATTTCAATTATTATCGTAAATACCAATTTATTATCAGATAATAATTTACTGATTATTTGTAGATAGACGTTTAATACTTACGTATTTAATCATTACGCCATTACGTTTCGACTGTCTCATGGCTCACGAGCATAGTGTTTCATTTTCATAATGTCACGAAATAAAATTTTTCTGGTCGGTATCATGAATAACCAAATTACAGGTAGTAAATTACCTTCAAAACGTAACTGTTTAAGTGTTTTATACTATAATATGAGAAATGTATATTTAAATTTGAATTCGAGTGCCTTGTTAACTATTGACGAATGTTTAATATACTGGAAGAAGGCACGGATTCCAAATCAAGATCGTGATAATTGTGCAAAAAAGTTGAAAAAGTTGTATAAAGACTTACGGAATTTAGAAAAAAATAAAACTAAAATTGGAAATTTATATCGGATGAGGGAAAAACAATTTGAAGAAACATTGGATGATTTATTTGACATCGCACATTCAAATGCAATGAACATAATCAAAATTGACGAAGACAAGGAATTTTTATTATTACAACGACAAAAAGGACGTGTTGGATGTATGCTTGGTAGAGATGTAAAATTAGCTGAAAAGGAACAACGAAAAGTAACACGGAAAGACGCAGAGTGTAAAAGAAAAGATCTACAACAAAATTCTGGATATTTAAAAACTGGTAATCAATATTTTTATAAAATCATAATTACTCACATTTTAGAATATAATATATTATTTATAAATATAAATTATTTTTATTTTAGTAAATATTTCGAATGAATTTGATTCTGACACATCAGAGTTTGAAGAAACAATAATTGAAGAATCTGAAATTGAATTAATTAATATTCCGTCTTCAAGTACTTCTGTTAGAAAACGAGCAAGAAAAGAAATTTTGACCCCTCGCCTTTCAGCATGTCTTGACAAGTGTAAAATTAGCGATAGAGACGCTGTTCATTTAATAACAGCATGCATTGAAGCAGTAGCATTAGATACAAATGATTTTTCAGTTAATCGAACGTCTATAAGAAATGCAAGACAAATATTTCGGGAAAACAATACAAGTAACATAAAATCTAAGTTTATTGATCTAAATTTAAATTATGGCATTGTACATTGGGACTCTAAGATTCTGCCTACTTTGGTTGGAAAAGAAAAGTGTGATAGACTTCCCGTTGTTGTAACAGCCCTAAAAACTGAACAGCTTTTGGGGGTTCCTCACCTTTCAAGTGGGACAGGCAGTGAAATATGTTCGGCAGTATATGATGAATTAGAAAACTGGGGATTATTAGAAAAAATACAAGGATTTGTGTTTGATACTACAGCTCCTAATTCTGGTAGATTAAATGGTGCTTGCGTTCTGTTAGAGCAAAAATTGGGGAGAAATATGTTATTTCTAGCTTGTCGGCATCATATTTTCGAAATAATATTACAAGCAGTATTTATTGAAGCTAAATTTGCACCATCATCTGGCCCAGATATACCACTTTTTAAGAGATTCGTTAATAGTTGGAAAAATATTAATAAAAACGAATACTCGGTATGGACTGATGATTCTATGACTTTCGATATATTAAATGACGTTCGCGATGAAATATTAGATTTTGCAGAAAAAAGACTTAAAGATTGTTTCCCACGTGATGACTACAAAGAGTTTTTGCAGCTCATTGTAATATTCCTTGGAGGAAAACTTAAGGGAAATGTTAATTTTCGGCAACCTGGAGCTTATCATTTGGCACGATGGATGGCCAAGGGTATTTATTCATTAAAAATTTTATTATTTAAAAAACAATTTAAGTTAACTTCTACAGAAGAAATGTCACTTAAAAAAATTTGTTGTTTCATTATTAAATGTTATGCTGAAGTGTGGTTCACTGCTCCAAATGCAATAAAGGCTCCCATTAATGATATACTTTTTATAAAAAAATTATACAATTATAAAAACGACGACAAAAAAATAGCTGAAACTGCATTAAAGAAATTTATAAACCATTTATGGTACCTTAGTGATGAATGTGTGATATTTTCTATTTTCGACAATCGTGTTACCATTGAACAAAAAAGAAAAATGGCAAGTAAAATGTTAATGAATGAGCTTGAAGAGTATGAAGAAGTAGGAGAAGTTAAAAAAAAGCATTCATTGAAAATTGAAGACATACCTAATTTCATACACCAAGATTTACCAGTTGATTTAATTACATATAAATCAATAAATATGTTTGATAGATTTAATATTCAGACTAATTTTTTATCACTGGATCCAATATACTGGGAAGAAAATGAAGAGTATAAAAAAGGAAAAGAGATAGTTGAATCATTAAAAGTCGTTAACGATACCGCCGAACGTCATGTTAAGCTGATGGAAGAATTTAATTCTAAAATTACCAAAAATGAAGAACAAAAGCAGTTTTTGTTACAAGTAAATTCATTTTTTCAATAACTATTTAAGCTAATACAAACTTTTCTAAATTTTTTCCAGACAGTTCAAGATTATCGTAGAAAATATCCTAATCACAACCGTGAAACTATGTGTAAACCATATCAATTATAAGTATAAATATTATTATTATAATTAACTTTTTTTTTTTGTTTTTTAATATTTTTCTTGGAAAATAATGAATTTACGAAAATTGTTGTTTCATTACTTTTTATAGATATAATTACGCTTTATAATTAAGATTCTATACATTTTTATGCTAAGTACTAAAGTTTTTTTAATAAATTTGAAAAACAAGTAAACTACCCTCTTCTGTCATTTTTCAACCCTAAATCGGCACCAGAAGGGGTTGAGTAATGTGTTCCAAATTTCACCCAAATTACTTTCTAATGTGACTTAACAAATCCAGCAGGTACGGACCAAATATATTTAAGTTTAAAAAATAAGGACCACCCTAATATACACATGGGGTAGGTAGGTTATTACAGGTACTTACTCGTTCGTACACGGCTTACGCGTGTGGAACCGTGCAACTCGACCGGTCCGATTAAATCCGGTGTTGTGACCGGCGTGAAAACGAATTCGATTAACGCCGTGACCATCATAACGCGGCGAATGAGTAAAAAGTATTACGGAGATAACAATCCGATGGCAAACACGTGATCTCAAGTCGAGCCGCCGGCTGTGTAACGTCGTTAAACTTTCCGGACGGGTTTTCCGTCGACTCGAGGCGGCTTGGAGTTTCGTGACGAATTATTTCACTGTCACCTGTGCGTTGAGTTTCGACGCTCGACTTTTAACGTTATCCGGCGATATCCTTCTTGGGTAAAAAAAAAAAAAAACAAAAACAAAAAACCATAACAGTAATAAAAGTTATTGTCATGGTAATAGGTGACGTTAACTGTAATAATAATAATAATAATAATAATCAGGGCTCGTAAGTTCATGCACTAAAAACATGCCTAAATAAGCATGCATTTATGCACTTAAAATTGGCAAAATATGCTTTGAAATATGCCTTAAAAAGTTAAAAAATATGCATTTTTATGCACTTAAAAATGCTTACTTAAAATTTTTTTATTTATATTTAATAATTATTTATTTTTGAAATAACATGAATTATCCATTCATTTATTTTATAGCTATATTTTGTTATTTTTATGTTACAATTAAAAAAAAAATAGATTTTAAATACTATTTAATACTATTCCTGAGCCTTCATGAACTGTGTATAATGTACGTCTTTGTCAGTTATTCATTTTAAATCTGAAACTTTTAAAACAAATTTATTCATTAATACTGAAATAACATTAATAACTTAATTACAAAATTTATATTTACCTTAGAAATTACATTGTACTATCAACGATTATTTGATGTTGTCAAGCGTTAATGAACGACGGTTATCTGTGACTAAATTTTTGTATTTTGAAAATGACCTTTCAACGTCAGTAGAGGTGATTGGTGCATATTTATAATACGAAAAATCATCAAGGGTCATGTCTTCGGGTAGTCCTAGATTTGTCATACTTTCCTCTTCGCCGGATAATATTTTGGAAATTTTGCAAATCATTTTGTAGCCGGTATTACTGTTTAGAACTAAATCTAATTTAGTTTCAATACTGTCACTATGTTGCCCTTGAAGTTTCTTAACTATGTCACTTATTGTTTCGGTTATTTTAATTGAATCAAACAATGATAATTTTTGCTCTTGAAGTTGTTTTATGGCCGTTGGTAAACATTCAAAGTTCGATTTGATATAAATCAAATTTGATTGCAGCGTTTGAGATTTCAATGCATCTTGAGCTTTTTAATTGCTACGCTATCATTCGAATCAAATGATAAATAATAATCAAACAACATGGTTAATTGACTCGAAATGTTTACAATAATATATAGCTGCCGAAATCCATGTTCCCCAGCGAGTTAGAATTGGTTCCGGTGGTAATGCTAAATCAGGTTCAAGTGTTTTATTAATAATAATAATAATGATGATAAAAATAACGTTATTAATGGTCGTGCGCAAGTCTTTGCACGTAAAGATTCGAATACAACCGCGCTGAACACAAACGGGCGAATAAAATGTCGACGACACCGAAATCAGATTTTTTTTTATCCCTTCCTAAACACAAAAGCCCGATAAAACTTACCCTGGTTGTTTAGAGCGGTGCGGTATTGGTATAAAAGCGATGTGATACACGTTCTCCAGGCGAGTATTAATACGTGTAAAGGCATTGTGGAAATGTGATTAAATTACGGTCACGGCATACGTAAATTGACTTAACAATGCGATTTCACTACGAACAACGTGTGTGTGTATACGTGATACGCGTGCGTGTGTGTTCTATGTAAACCGACATTGATTGAACCTGAAATAATTGAAAACCGAGCTATCCAATAACCAATTCACTAAATCGTCGAAATATGCTTACTAATCGTTATTGAATTTGAATTATGTATGGGTTCAAATGTTAGATATTAAATATCTAAATAACTACGCGCGAATAGTGTTTGTAATAGGATTACGTTTTATAATTGTTTTTTAACAGTTTTTTTTTGTTGTTGTTTACTTGGTTACCATTTTGTTAACAATAAACACCGACTATAGTAGACGCGAAAATATTGAATAGTGTTCTTTCTTATTAGTTCGTAAAATTGTTTTATACGTATTTCACTCGCTTCGTACATGTAATGGATAATTTATAATGCAAGAGAAATATTATATCGCCACATTGAGTATAGCAAAATACAAAGCAAATTACAATAGTCAATAAGTAATTATCTTTATCGACAAATAATTGAAACATAGTTGACAATAAAATTATGTGCCCACAAATAATTCGTTTTTCAGTCTCGAGTATGTAAAAAAATGCAATTAACAGCAACGTAATATACATTTTAAAATAATACATCAATACGTAAATATAGTAAATAAGTCACAAATCATTTTAATATGCAAATATGAATTGTTCTAAACATGTATGTATTATTAGCATTAGTATTTATTTTAAATCCAATACTTTATATAACTTCGAGTGTAATTTATTTATAATCTGATGTATGTACTTGAACTTTACGAGCAGGTGATTAAAGAAATTTGGTAAATTTTATGACAGTGTTTTAGTCTGTAAAACGAAAACTTAAAATGTAGAAAATGCAAGGGCTGTATAATACGGTAACGTTAATTATAACTTACTAAGAATTATAACTTAGCCACAGTTAGATGATAGTTAGTGTGATACCAAAAGACAAAAAAATATTACTTGAATTAAATCGAAATTAAAATTAAACTCTAATCTGCAACAAAAGTTTTTTTTTTTTTTATTAAGTTATTAAGTCACTAATAAATAATGATTCAAACTTACACCTTTTTTAATATATAGAATATTTATTAGTTGTTTAAATTCTATTTTTCCTACAAAAAAATAAATAAAAGCACAATAAGTAGATACTTAAAAATTGTAGGCATACTATTATGTTCGCACAACTCACAATATTATTATGTAACACAACATAATAATTTATCGTACCGAACTACCAAAGTATTATTTTGTAAACACAATATAATACGCCCACAGAGAATATTGTTGCAAACACGAAATATCAGAAGAACATTATTGTTTTCCCGACACTATGAAAAATATCAAAAATAATCCACCTAAATTGGTTCTTTTTGCCGAACAATGTGTCTTATGTATATTCGGGAACGTTGCATTGTATTACGTCTGATTTGAAAATGTTATTCCCTCGAGTGATTTTAATATCCACTAGGGTCCCGTTTAACTTTTAGCATTGAAAGTATTGTTAAAAAAATGAAATTCGGATAAAAGTTATTGTCGAGATCCAAAATGATTAATACCTCGAAAGTTTTCGGGTTCGGTGAAGTTGTTCCGGGCGAGCTAAAAAGGGGGACAAAAGACCGACAGACAATAAAACGTCGGTGACAATTTATTTATGTACGATTAGAAAATCGCCTTTTAAACTGAACACGTATCTTTTGTTGTGGTAAGCGTAGTTTAAAATAAATAAATATGAACGACGCGATAATATGTGTAAATCGTCAGGTACTTATGTCGTGTCATACGCTTATACTTAGGTAATGTAACGATTGCAATGACTAACTCATCATTAATATCGCGCTCAGATAAATATGCTTAGGTAAACAGAACACAGGGACGTGTAGAGTACGAATACTGAACGTAATATATGAGTGACCAGTCGAGTTTTAACATCAACGTAAACGAGTCAAGTTTTAATCATTAACGTAAAAGAGTAGCGTTTTTATCATCAACGTAGAGACAAGTAATATTTGTCTCTACATAAATTAATTAATCGTTTCACACTTAATTTCTACAGGTGAAATAACCCACCTTAGATAAGTGTTTTTATAAATATATTTTTATAAAGTTGCTCGTTTCACTCGTACTCCGCTACACCTGTGGTCTACATACACTACCCTCAAGAACAGGGTTACTCAGGTAATAGTGTTAATTGTATCTTTACCTTTTATACTTATTTTATAAAGTTTATAATATATTCGTTGCACCTTTAATACACTAGGTACGTGTTAGTTTTTTTGAACGCAGGTCATAAGTTTCTTGGTCCTGTAAAATATAACTAGGAAAACTTTATTTATATATTATTTCAACGACCCGGTTCTCAAGACCGGTTAGTGTAGTAGGAATTAGCCAACCGACTGCTCCTTAAGTGGATAGAATAATATATAGATATCGACAGCCCCTTCATTCGAATTCAATCGAATAGAGCGAGGGAGGTGTGTTGCAGTAATTACAAACGAAAGTTTTAATGCATACATAATCATCGGAATAGGTAGTGTACCGACACTGTCACGGCTGGCGCCCACCTTAAAACATCACGATGATATTATATTCTTTTGATTTTTATCGCCCGAGTCGTACGTAATCCGAAGCGAAAACACGCATTGTTGAAACTACACAATAGCGTGGTCAATGGGTGTACTCGTGTCGCACACTAAATAAATAATGTGTCGAATTTGTCGGAGAACGGTATGCGAAGACAGTAAAACACGCCGAAATCCGTTTTGACAATATTTGCATACAAATGAAAAATATGCTAGGAAAAAAAACTCACAAATTACACAGCCGAAATGTATGATTTGTCTATTTTTTATCGATAGACGTAGGTATTCGATTCGTATCGCAATTGTACAATATGCGCTTCATTCAAAAGTGACTCCTTACGATTTCTTGTCCGTAAACATGTTTCTATAGATCCAATACCACGAACGTCGTTGCAGTTCGAAAGGGATTGAATTGTACAGTAAATTTGGTTGTGGGAAATTTTCGACCGACCCGTTTTGGGGTCGTATGTGGTCGAAACATGTCGAACTTCCTTTGTATGAAATTTCGGTTTTACCATGCGATCAAGATCGTACGCTACTGTTTACTACCACCGCTACTGTTTGGTTTTTCGCGTTGTAGGTACAGATGACGTTTGCACGCGTTACACACGTTTGGTTTTCCTATGCTGACCGACTCTATTTGGTCCGGTCTCGGTTGACAGCCGGTTAAAGCCGAACGGCGTCTTATTACTGAAATAAAAACCTATGGTTAATTTTACAGTTTACTCAAAGTGTTTTAGTAGGTATAGAATTCGTTACGTTGAGCTGGTAGTAGCGTGATGTGGCACTGTGAATAAATCAATCGCGGGTTATGTTATAAGTCAAATAAATTATTATAATTACAAAACTCAATTTTAAACGAATAAATCTTTCAAAGTGGTGGAAACGACCAAGGGTGATTTGCCTTAGTTTTAGAGGTAAAGGGTAATATATAATTAAGTAATATATAATAAGGGAATATGTTCGGGTAACACATTTGCGTGTTGATCTTATCTGTGTTGATAACTTGTGAAAATATATTATTTCACTGTATAATATCATTTATTGTTTAGTTTATAGCCTATACTCGACCGCAAATGATACTAAAAAGGTGTAGACCGCAAATGTCTCGATCAAATCTGTGCCAACAGATTATTTCGACAGAAATGTTGTACTAATTAATTTCAAAGTAATTTCACGTGATTACAAGGTAGAATTTTAACTAATTAATATGAACAAAGCCTGTTATTTTTCAGCTCGATTTAATTGGAATTCTTAAGAATGTAAAAAGAATTTGATTAGCCTTAATTAAATCGTTTTCTTTATAGCATTAGCTTCGAAATAAATAATTTCAAAAAATACACATTTGCCTTAAATTTAATGGAAAGTGTTTTCTATATTGTAATATTTATAGAACATCATTTTAACTAAACCTATTAAGCTTGAATTAATGATCTATTTTTTTCCAAATAATTGAATCAATGTTTGTTTTCTAAATCAAAATGGCAGATATGACTAATTCTGTTACATGGATTTAAAATATATGTTTCGAATAAAGTATTTAATAAATTTTTCTAATAAAAATATTTAAAAACATTCAAAATAAAATGTATAAATACAAAGTAAATAATTCATTTTTGTTTATTTGCTTTATATTTACAAATTATAGCAAGAAAAAACAATGCATTTATAAAAGAATTTTTTCTAAGAACGGATAAGAAGAGTTAAAATTTTAAATTAATGTTATATATATATATATATATGTAATTATCTATTATATAGGTATATTATGTGACGAACGAAGATACCATGGATCTGTCCGGCCGTATTACAACACAGGCTTTTTCAGCCGGTACATGTAGTTTGTATTACAATATCTATGAGTCCGACCAGGTTAAATAAAACTTAGTTCAATGTCACTCATAGCGATGCTTTTTAAACTTTTATCATGCGTTATTTTATCACAAATTCAAAGTCTTCTAAATAATTTTACGTCAAAAAATATAGTCTTCCTGGTATGAATAAATGCTACGCAAGCAAAACTTTCACGGCCACCGAACCAAATGTTGTTTTTTGGAAGCACAAACTTGAAAAGACTCTCATCTGGTTTTGTGATTTGTTTATCACAACAAAATATAATTTTAAGATGGATCAATTTTGCCGGATAAATATCGTGGGCTCCCAGTTGTTATTTTTTGAATAAAATGTATTATTAAAAAAAAAAAAATAAATAAATAAACAATTATTTTCTAGGTATTGAACTTTTGGTATTCTTACATTGACATTTCGATTGTTTAATTATTTATAATTTTGTATTAATATATATAAGGTAGTTATTTATTATTGACAAAATAAAAAATAAACTCCGTGATAAAACATAAAGTTTTCACTGTCTCACAAAGGCCAAATAAAACATAATACAATTCTTTCACTTCTTATGATTGCAAACATGTATTTAAACTATTTTTGGGATCTCTCGAATAGATAATAAAGTTCACTAAAATTCAAGATTTACTATATTGGATCCATTAAACACTGGCGTGCAGGAAACTGTCTACCGTTTTAGAGCAACACGAACTCACATTTCAGTCGTCAATGAACCACTTGGATAAGTATTTAAAATTATCTTGACGATGAACCATGGCCTTATTGGCATGCATACATTTTAATCGTCACTCGAGTGTATGACCATTTATATGGAAATTACGGGTATCTTCTAGGTATTAATTAAAGATTTATATCAATTATTTATCTATTTTACTTCTCAATTATCTCATACCACTTGTACCTCACCGCCAAGAGTTTTGCACTTTATTGGAATTATTTAACTGAGAACGTTATTAGTAGGGCTCGGATGTTGTAGGATTTAAACATATTTCTATATGCTCTCAATTTATAGCAGACCAAGCTATAAATTTGAGCTAAACAATGGTGAGTTCAAAACGAAAAAAAAAAATGCATATTTTGCATATTTCGTCAATTTTAGGAAAATAGTGCATATTTCAATGATTTCATGCGCATATTGTGCATATTTAATATTTTTCAAAAAAAATTGATTTTTTTCTTCCTCAACTAAATGTATTTTAAGTAATATTCTGAAGGGCGAATCAATGGATGGAGTCACTCACTTAATTTTTTCACTTATCACCATGAATGATAAACATTATTTCCAAAGAATTATGATAAAAAATTAAGTTTAGGAATAAAATATTTTTTTTTGTAATATAAAAAGTAAAGTCAAAATGTTTTTCTTTCTTTTTTCAAGTTTTGGATTCATTCGATAAAATATATTGATATAAGTACCGCAACAGTAACTATTTAAATATTGTTTAAAAATTAAACAGATTGATAACACTCGACAGATTAATAAACAAATATACTGAAAAACAATGATAAAAAAATGAAATAAATATTTATTTTGTTTCAACACAGATTAATATTTCCATAAATAATAGGAAATTGATTAATGGATATAGTAAAAAAGTGACAAGATGGTTTTCAAATCGATCTCATACAAATATTTTTCCGTTTAAAATATGATAATATAGTCATTCCGACAAAAATAATTGAAATCAGTGTTTTATAAATGATTGAATTTTAGATCGTGTGGTGAAATCCACATAACAGTAAATAAAAATGAATGAATGGTAATATTTAATCATATGACAAATAATATTTACATAACCGTAACACATTTTGATAGTTCAAGTGAAACATAACCATTAATCATAGTTTTACGTGAAAAATCAGAGAACGTTTGGGTACATACTGACCAGTGTCCACGTGGTAAGTGTTATTTGAATTAAATTTTTATGGTAAATCGGCCAATCAATTTCGAGAACTACTGTAAAAATTATTCTACGTACAAACATCTTTTCGTGGCATTCCATACGAGCCAACGTTCACCTTTATTCGCAAGCACTTGTATGAGAATTATTCAGTCGAAAATATTCATTAGTTTGTCGTGAATAACCACGTCGGTTAGGTTAATAACCACATATCAAAATAAAAGTAAAAATCCTCTCTTTGGCGGTCGACTCGTGGAAACCCGTAATAGGCTCTAAAAAGAAAAAAAGGGGGAAAAATAATAATTAAAAGTTGTTTGAAAACTTTTTGCCCGAGTACGGTATTTTTCAAAATACCTATGTTAATAAACAAACTAAACGCTATTAACTGTGTTGGAATTCTAAATATATTTATTGCCAACCGCATGTTTTATCACAACTGTATATAAAAACAAAAATATTTTGCTTTTTAATAATACATTTTGTACCTTTGTGGGTCGTATAGTTATATAATTGTTATATTTATGTGCTTATGCAGTATGTACGCTATGCCACACATAATTGAACGTCTATATGAAGTGCACACAGAATTAACCTATTCATGATCATGCTCAAACGTTGATGCTTCTGCGAGTAGAAATAAAAAAATAACCGTATGTCAATATATATATTTAATTCATAATATTATTGTATTTTAGGTTATGAAATGCAATAATAATAAAAATAATATAATTCTATTTATTTATTTTTTCTAAAGAAAAAAAAACTTTTATTCAAACTATACTATACCTCAGCTGTTTACATAATTATAAATGAAAATATATTGTAAACCCTAAAAATAATTTTTACAGTAAAATAAAATATACCATACACATAAATAAATATGCTTTCGTTTTTTAAGTAATAAAATTATAAATATGTGCATAGTAATGTTTTTAATATGCAATTGTTTATACAGTGTATATAAAAGTGCCTAAAGTATGGATTTAGGTAGTAAATTATAGTAATAATTTTTCTACGTACTTCTTTTTATCACAACATTTCTAAAAACGTTTTAAATGGATGGCAAATAAAAAAATAAAAAAATTATGTACGCTCGTTTTTAAAGAATGCATTGTTGATGTTAAGTAAGCGAAAAATATGGTAATTTTTTCTTTCGGAATATCGTCAACGACAAGCCGTAATACATTCTTCTAGAAATATTGTCGAATCATTGTTAAGTACATCAGAATACATACCATACATATTATGGATTACTACAGAAAACTAGTATGCGTTAATAATATGTACTTAGTAAAAAGTACTCACTGCAATAATATATTATTCGCTTTAAATCTTATAGCCACTAATAACTTTAGCATGTATCTTGTTTATAAAACGGATTAACAAGAATAATTTTGTATCATTTTAGAATTATTTATTTTCACTCGATCTTCCGCCGTACAAAACATAAATGTATATAAAAAGAAAAAAACAAGATTAAATTTTATCGATCTCTAAAATTTTACTTAAAATTTAAACATGCTCTAAACAAACAAAGACAACTGTAGTTAGACAACGATCGTTTGATTATAGTGATGATAAGAAGGCTACACCAAAAGCGAAGATTTATTTATTCAATGCACGCTTCTCAGTGTGAACCTGTTAAAGGAATCTTTATCTGTAGTTAAAAAAATTAATAAATATTAATAAAAACGTTTCACGCTAAATATTTTCATAAAATTATAAACTTTTACTCGTTTTTACAAGAGTGGCTAAACACTACTTCATTGGAAATTCTCGTCACGCCATAAAGAAAAATATTAAAAGAGAAAAAAAATTATAATCTTATACTTATATCGTTTCATTTAATCGATACAATTTTTCGAGAGAAACAATTACGATGTTTTATAACGCTTAGAGTTAAATGCAAGTTTCTCAAAACGAACATAAATTACTACATGCACGTAAAAGTACATCGATTAAAATTTAAAATTGTATTCACACCCCGAACGACGCGGCACGACGTTTGATCACATATGTAGGCGTGCAATCGTGGTATGAATAAATTTGTACTAAACGGTAATTGTGTAATCAAAATGGAATTTAAGGGATTACGTCCCGTGCGTTTGTGCTCAAATTGTTGAACTCGCTCGTCTTCTTGCGAGAGGAATATACATAATTATTTTGGACGTCGTCGTATCATTGTGTGCGATCACGCCAAGAAGTTTTATTATTATTATTATTATTATTATTATTTTATTTTTTTTACTTTTCAACGCTTACTCGAGTAAGTAAATTTCCGGCCACAGGTTTCAAAGTTTAGGAATAATTCAAGTGTAAATATTCCAAAGAGACCGATGAATAAAAAACATCTCAAGTTGTTGATGTATCGTAAAACTATTCGAAAATCCCGACTTGTTTTGTATCGATTTTCAATTCACGTGCATTTTCAAGTAATCATGTAGAAGAGCGTCTAACGCACCATGACGAATACTGATGACCACTAAACGGCAAATAAACCCGTTTAAATGACAGTTTTTGTTTTAGCCAATGCGGTCCGTCCGCAAACACCGTTTTGACAACGATGAAAATATTTGAAAATGTGGTCATTTTTAAATTTGATTGACCTAATCATTTATGCGCGACGGAATTCAATGTACAGCCGCCGCTGAAGACGATTAATCCGTCCAGCGGATTAAAACGTATTTGAACCCAAAAACGGTTTACACAACCTATTAGCTCCGAGTGAAATATGTCGGTGAGCACATGCAGCGTTTTGAAACGAAAAGGATCCCGTGAAATCACCAGACAGCAGTAACTGCTTCTCTCCCCGAAAGTGAACGACACAAACGGAACGACGACGACGACGACGCCGCCGCCGTCGCTGTCCATACGAACCTACACACAGTACACGTCGTGATAATATTGTGATCTGTCAATAACGATAGTTTTCTCTTTTGTTTAAACTTCAAAACCGTCGAGTTTGTCCTTATTCTTCTCCTCGTGTCCGGTTATGATTGCCAATAATTCACATTTTAGGGTTATTTAGATAATAAAGTAAAATAAAATTAAATCAAAATAACAGGTAACCATTAGATACATTATGTGTACATAGTAGTCATAAATTATTATTAAAGTAATAGTTAACGTTGTTAACTTGGTCAGATGTTGTATTGTAGCCAATGTGTGGCTAAGTCTATTGCGTTTTGGTTCACTTGAAGTAAATCATCCTTGGTGCATATTATTGGGTTTTTGGTACAGATGAGCAGGCGTTCATCTGTCTGGCGTTCACTACAATCACCCTAGTCATCTTCATTTTTTAGCCTCCATTTCACCATGTTTGATTTTGTTCTAGCTACCCCTGCTCTCATTCTATTAATGGTTTCCCATAGGTTCCACTGTAGATCTTTGAGAGGTGTTGGGTATTGAGTAGGTTGGATAGGATCGTCTAGTTTTGTTTCGTCTTTCCATCTTTGTAGTCTAGCTTGGTGTGGAGGGTACTTTAGTTCTGTCGCTGAACGGATAAAACTATGTCGGGATTTGAGTCTTGTTCTTTGGGTTTCGTACTTAAACACGAGTTTGTCATGTGGAGATAGTATTGTATTATCCGTTTATTCGGATGAAATTTTTTCTGGTATCGCATGTGAAATTGTTTTTTAGCCCGCGTCGGCACATTTTTGGTTCGTGTACCAGACGGGCGTTATAAGTTTAGACGAACATTATGGTTACACCTGTTGTAAAATAGCCATGTGTTTCGGAACTGTCTTTATGATCTGTTTAGACGAATAATATAAACAATAATAATATTATAGCAATATTATATAATATCCAAAGCGTTTGAGCGAAATGAAATTTGAATTCGTGAGCGAAAATCTCTTAATTCGATAACGTTAGATAGAAACTTGCGCGATGATTAGCCGTATAAGACGATACGAGGGACTGAAGAAATGATCACCAAGCTAATAAACGGACGTAGGATTGAATTTCCTAAACGTAGGAAACAATCTCTTCGTTACCTCGTTTGTTTTTTAGTTGAAATGCCGACAATTTAAATTATTTATATTAAGTAGATAAATATTAAGCAGGGATAATTAAAAATAAACGAATGTTACGATAGGTTACTTTTATACCATTAGTTACTATATCAACACACATAGTAGATAAGTAAATTGTCATGAAATCATGTTACTTCATGTACATTTGTACGATTCAGTTAGTGTACGGTCTACATAATATGCAAAGGTCACTGTTTACAATTATATGGTGAGCAGAAAAAAAAAACACAAATACAAAGTATACACCATAACGAATCCATTAGAAAAATACTCAAATGTTAAACGAATCTCTGCAATCACCGATTCAATTAAAACCATTGACCAGTGGATAATATTACAACATAATACGGAACCTTCACTCTTCGATCCGAATTTCTTTCACGCGTATTTTTCAAAGTAGTTTTATCGCTGGTTTACCTAGATGAAATTGCTCGCGGAATGTATGAAATAGTAATTGTCAAATAGTAAAATAATCGTTCTATGAGAAACGTTGTCCCGGTGCGACAAAAATATTGAGAGGTTCCGTCCGTCGACTGTGTACGAAAGGGGAGAACCGTGTTTGCGCCAATACGGAAAAACCTCGTTTGCGCCCGATAAAATTAAATAACGTAAAAATACTTGTTTGCGCTCAGTAACACGACAAATCGATAAATTCGGCAACAACTCGGGGTAATTCAATTTCTATATTTGTCGTGAGAAATACACACTACATGTCTACGTACATACCTTTTTATAACCACATCTAACTCAGCTACATATCATTTTTATTATCTCGACACGATAATAACACTCTCAAATAATTGATTTTTTCAATTGGTAGTTAGTCGTCTTAATTCACTTGATTACACATTTGTTTTTTTTTTTTTTTTTTTACAGAAAATAATATTAAGTGATCATTCAAAAAGCGCAAACTACAATCCTTGAGATTTAATTACTATCGATTGACATCATTTTAGAAAAGTTTATGAAACTAAATCATTTATGTATCAACGATATGTGATTGGGACAGTTTATACCAAATCGATTCACACCGTTTTTGCTTGAATATTTAGAAACTCACAGAATTATATCAGTGTCTTCACGTGTGATAAAATTCTCTGAGACGAATAACTCAATACCTGATAATGAACAAAAAATTAAATGATTCATGTTTATATTTGTTCGACAAAGCATTAATCGTATCAATAATATTTTAATTCCAAGTTTTATACGATAAGAGAAAAAACATAATGAAAAAATAAATTCACAACACTTATGACAAAATATAAAAATTCATCCAAACAAATTTATACATCACATCGTAGTTATTTCACTTGTCATAAGGAAAATTTTAAAAGGAAAAATTCGTCAAGGCAATCTTTATGCACTTTCGAATATAGAAAAATTACAAGGCGGGTATTTTTGATAAAAAAAAAATCTGAATCTGAAATATTAAATATGGAACGAGCGTCGTATCGAATTGCGCTATTAAAGTCGTTGACGGCACATTTTAAGTTTTACGAATAGTTGTTCGTGGTGGCATTAAATGCCGATAAAGTCTTTTCAGGAAAGCTCTGAACTACAATCATAAATGTTTTTATAGCAGAAAACTATAGATGTTTCAAGGATCGTGCAGGGTTCGTACACATATTCTTACGAATTCCTGTAGCGTAAAGTTATTATTATATTTTCATAGAATAATGTGTAATTCTGATATTTTTTTTTCAACATAAGTTTTGAATTAGACGTAATGATAGAAAATATACACCGTGCCCACGTTTACTAATGAAATTGTTGACACAGATATGCGTCAATAAATAGTATTAAAAAGTACGTATTTTTCTAAATGAGGGTAACGTGAACTGAGCACAGACATTTTTTTTTTGAAAACAGTGCATGTCGTCAAAATAATGAATAGTATAATGCTGTTATGTAAATAAATTATTTTGCATTTTTAGAACCACACGATTTTGCTTATATATTTACTAAACGAGTGAAATACGATGGAAATCATAACGAAAAATCAACGATTAATCAGGTGAAAACTAATTCATGAAAGTTTAACACGGTTTTGTACTCTATACAAAGCGCCGTTTATAAAATTTAAGGCAAATAAGGAAACTCTAAAGTAAGAACGTTTTTAAGTTTAATAACTGTATTTTTAAACCAGGAAGTACTAAAACGTTATGTTACACATAAGTTACCGTTTTTATTTTAGAACGAATAACCATGTCAAAAGTCTTTACTGTAATAAAATGCATACGATAAAAACGGTACTATGGAAATTGCATACTACTAAAACTTTACTTTTTTATTTTAATAAAATTGCAATCTCGACTAGCTGATTTTTTTTTTGCCACACCATTGAGACAAAATTCTTTTGGTTCTCTAATATCATCTATCAATAATATACATTCAATGATTTGTATTGTTTAATTTGAAAATGTATAAACATATTTATTGTTATTTTAGTGTGTTAACTTTTATAATTAAAATCCAAATTATGAAGTATTGCGTTGCAGCAGAAAAATATTCCGCACAAAAATAATTCCTACTATATTCAAAAAGAGTTTTTCAATTACAATATTTCGTGATTCCTTATTTTTCATGCAATAGAAACGAGTACCATTCTAATTTTTATAAATATCGCATGTTTTATACATTTTCAAAATCCTTTTTTCTCATGGCGTTTTATCCTATGTAGTAATTCTTTTAATCTTTGTGCATTATTTAGTTATCTGTAACTGTCCTCAAAATTATAAAGTCGAACCAATGCAAAATGTAATTAAAAAGTAATTTTAAACTTTCAACCACCCCAAACAAATACCTTTTATAAAGTTTGATTTGACTGTAAATTATTATAAAGTTTTGACCACTTGCGAGTCATTCAAAGATCTCGTGTCAAATCCAAAATGAAGTTAGGTCAAACTGTATAAACTGCGTCCACAATACCATTGTTATTAAATTATGTCGATTGAAAATATCAATGAATAATTCATTTGGAATATTTCTGTTGTAAAAATATTTATTCATTACAATTTGCTTTCCTTGTTTTTAACTCGTTTGATGTTTAAGGATAACAATATGTAGTATCTCGGAATAACTTAATGTTTTGTGTTTTTTTTTTTCGAAAAATAGGTTATACGGGACCGATTATTTAAACAACATTTGAATCCACAATGTAAACAATGTATTTATTTGTTCTCACCGCTCGCACGAGTATCATTCGAAAAACATAAAATAAATCATAATATTGACCTAGAACAGCATGCGATTCGATATCATCTTCCAACTAGCTTTTTAATAACGTATAAACTTTTATTTGCTAAATATGGCGTGGCAATAAATAATATGGTGTTTTTTTTTATTATTTGTATATTTTAAGTGTACATTTTTTTTATTATTCAGCAATAGTATTATTTCTTGAAACTTTGAATACAAAATCTGAGTCAATTAATAAAACAATAATAATAATTGTTATCTTAAATTATATATATATATATATATCTTCAAAATATATGAAATAATTTACATAAACGTAAAATGAGGAATCATGTAACAAATAAATGTTGTATTGAATTATATTTTCATACAGTACATAAATGATGTTTGTTTAAATATTTATTGTCAATATAGCATTTATATGTTTTATTAAAATAGTTATGCGAATTAATATCTCTTTTGAATCAGCCATAGTACAAATATTTACGACACAAATTTGTTAACTGCCATTTTTTTTTCATAATCACGATTTTTTAAAGATAAAACATATTCATTATTCTATAGCCTATTTATTTAGGTTGGTTCACTTATTGAGTTTAATAATTTTACGGTATGTACGAATTTTTCATAATCGAGGAGAAACAATTAAAACAAATTTTTTATTTATTATCATGGTTCGATAAAAAAAAAGTCGTTGTCAACGACCAATGCAAATAAAACATAATCCGCAAAAAATAATGTTTAAAAAAGACTACCATGGGAATTGATAGTAATTATTCCATGTATAATTTGCGCTGAATTTTAATATTTCATAAATTTATAAATAAAAAAAAAACAAATTACTGTGTAAAAAAATTATTTTTTTAGTTTTATTTTAACTTTTTTGTGAAAATATGAAATAGTCAATGTCTATATCGATATTCTTAACATATTTTAAAAATCAATCTCTAAACTTCTGTTGAGTATTCTCAAAAATAAATGAATGTTAATGTTATTTATATAATTATGATAGATCACGAGTTAAAAGACAACATTTTTTTTTTCAATTCAAAGAAGTAAAAACAATTTAAAAGTATGTAGATCTTCAGTAAAATATCATTATTCAAAAATGAAGTATTCGTACCATGGGGAATTTTCGCTCTTCGAACTAGATAATGTTGATTGGTGTGTTGAACTCCGAAGAAATGATAGATCATGATGATCTTTCCACATGAAAAATTATTTTTAACCAAAATATTCAAAAATGTTATTGTATCTGTATCCAAAGTGGCATAATGATTGGATTGACCGATATTTTTTAATAAACATTGTAAGTTGGAAATTAACATAAAAACAGTCAATTCCATAAAAAATGTACTATTATGACTTAACGCTTATGAAAAAAAAAACCTTAGACACAATTTTTTAGTTGATTCAGTGTCATTACTTAAGGTTATGTGTATAATCACATTAAATTTTTAGAACTTTGTCAAATATTAAAAATATTATAAGAGATAAATCAAATAAACAATTTTAATGAAACGAGGTACTTTCATAGTTTTTTTTTTTTTTTTTGTCCAAAAATATCAAATTTCTTTGAAATTTTCATAAAATATGCCATTCATGTATGGTGTAAATGTCTAGGAACATTAATATCCAAGTTATGACTAAAAAACTGAAATCGATTTTGTAAAAGTGTCGCTTACGGCAATTTTTGCCATTTTTACTCGGTTTTTCTTTGGCAGTTTTTCCTTGCGTCTGGAAAAATTCTTAAAAAAGAGACAAATCATCTCTTTAAAGTATAGTCAACACGCAATATCCAGTTAGAAGAGTGACTGAATGATACTTTTAGAACATTCTAACTGACCGAAAAAGTGACAACAGAAATAAAAAATAAAACAAAATAAATATCATTGTAAAACCAACAGATTCTTCGCTTCACTCAGAATCGAAAATCAGATTTCAAATTATAATGATATTAAAAAAAAAAAAAATTATTGCCATAGACAACCACGGCGATGAAAATCTGCGTACTATTTGGTTCCTTGTTAGCCGTCGACAACACAACGTCATATTAGGTATCATATTTAATCGAATGTTCTGATTGATTATCTTTTAGAACAGCCTATAAAACCCTGTAAACTGACATCGTAACAGGCCCATAAAAATTGACGCACACATAAGCCAAGAATCATTTTGTTTTCGGTAGTACATAAGTTAAGACTACAGAGAAAATGTGTGTATTCATGGGTGCCGGGTTTCCCAAATTTCATGGGGTGCCTAAAATCCTTAGATATTAATAAATGTCAATTTAAATAAATAATAATTTTTTTTCAACATAAATTGTTACCTTATTTAATACGACCTTTTTCATATATTAAAACTTTTAAATACATATTAATTATTACACATAAAATTATTTTCATTTCAAATACGTATGTTAGGAACGAGTTATCAAAACATCCAAAATATATTGTTTCCATAAATATTATACGACAAAAAAATTATAAACGTATTAAATTACGTATTGCTCTATATTTTTATTTCATGGGGTGCAGAGCAACCCATAGAATGATTCGTGGGGTGCTTGAGCACCGCAGCACCCCAATAGTCGGCGCCCATGTGTGTATTCTTATGTCAGACATAATCATTAACAAAATATATATATTATAAATGTTTGTGTGCATGTGATTAATATTTTCAGACATCAAGTGCAATACGTAATTACCAATTTTAATAAACCCGTGTTTATAAAAATGTTGTCTCAACATTTTGTTATGAACACCGATACTAACGTCTGTCGTGCACTACTGCATAATTTGATATTAGAACATATAAAAATATTTGTATCATTTTCCCTCGTTCCCTGATGTGTAAAGAATCAAAGAGATATTACTTCACCAGTGTACACGTATTATTAAGTCCAACACCGGAACGAGAAAAACTGTGTTTTTATTATCTTTTTTAACGAGGTATAATGATTGAGTTCCTGGTATAACGAAAAATATTTTAGTGGATTTCACGCTTAAGATGAGTCAAACGATTCCGAACTCAAAATAATACCACATGTAAAGGAATAGAAAAAAAAATGAAAATGTCATGAAGAAAACAAAAATATCAACATTTGTATACCATATCCAAAGTGTATCTTTTAAGTTTTTTCCATTAAAAACTTTATTGATTCTTATAACATTGAAATAATTGAATATCAAAAACGAACAGTGATACCAAATTAACGCACCAGATTTTACCTATTAAACATTTAAATTTATAAGCTGACATTTAAAAACGATCAGGAAATCACATTTTTAACCATGGTCTGTTAAAACTGCCAAATCAAAATAAACACCGACCGGAGTCTGTAAATATGAGAAGGGAAATGTTTTTTCCCTCAAAAGTGGTTCGGTATAATAATTTAAATCTTCCAGGATGAAGTACGTAAGTATTTATCTCTAACGACCCGGGACTCGATTTGAAAGCGGACGTGAAAATACCCAGATATCGACGTACGATCCGAATATAACTTGGCCAAAAAATAATTTTGGTGAATAAGTTTACAAAATATTATAATGTAGGTACGTTACATAACCTAAATATATAAAAATGGAGACAAAAAATTCGAAATTGCATCAGTTGAGAACGGCTGGGCCGATTTTGCTCAAATTTGTTTTAAGATGTTCGTAATTGCCAGGAGAAGGTTTTTACGAAAGACATTTTTTTAAAAGTCAACCGAATAATTAGTAAAACTGCAAAAACTATTTATCGATGTCTGGGATTTGAACTCGATACCGTTGTCTATATTTACTCTATGGTAGACGTAGACATCTCTATGGCAATTAATACTGATGTATTATTTATTATTATTTATCTCGTCGATGTACAATCAATATAATCTATGGTTTCTATAGTTATTTGATAGATTTGTTTTCATTATTTTTATTATATGATAATAATAATGATTAACTGTTGCGAATGACTGTTCGACTTATACGACCGTCTTACCGAGACGAGAGTTACGTGTGACAATACGAACGTTTTCATAACATCGGCGAGTGGATTTTTGAATCGTAAACAACAGTTAAAATGACGCAAGGCCGTTATTATAATCCAACTGAACTTTTTTTTATATTTTTTTCAGTTTGATTTTATTTTTATTTTTTCACGAAGCGTAATCCGTTATAAATAGTAAACACATCGAAAAACGATTAACTACCAAAGGTTTATTCATGTCGTCGCGGCGCTGACGACGACGGTATTAATGACGATGATGAAAATGATGATGATGATAAGGACAACGATGACGACCACGGCGCTGACGACGACGACAATGATGACGACGATGAAAATGTTGATGACGATAAAGACAACGATGACGACGATGAAAATGATGATGATGATAAAGACAACGATGACGACCACGGCGCTGACGACGACGACAATGATGACGACGATGAAAATGTTGATGACGATAAAGACAACGATTCCATCTACTGAAAACTTTGTAATTCGATCGGACGGCAGAAGACGGAAAACTCGATGTTTTTGAAAGCGACGAAAAATAACTACACCGTCAGTCGTTTTTAGGATTTTTAATTTAAATTTGATTCTGTTCATAATAAACGGTAAATTTCGTCCGTTCTACTGTTTATATTCTTTTAAAATAATTACAAAGAACAGTGAAATCACGTATTATAGTACTTGAACTGACAACATTAAATTGGATAATTAAAAAACTTTGAAATTCTATTTGAAAAGCGTAGTTCATGCGAAATTTAAACTCATAGTGTAGGTGCTTAAATTTAGATCGAAAATTAATTACATTTGTACGCAATTACCGTAAGTATAAAATGTTTAGTTTATTTATTAGATACTTTTCTATTTTTATTGACCGTCAGTATTTTATTTATCGTAAGTATAATTTGTTCGAGAAAAAAACTCAAACACAAAAGAGACTCGAAAGCGTGTTTTTATTATTAAATACAATAAAATATATATATATATATATATTTTAACATTTAATAAATTATTCGTAAAACGTTTTTTTTTTTTTTTTTGTTAGTTTTAAATATAAAACGTTTATAAATATTTCGCCAAAGTTCTCGTGATAAATTACGCGAACGATTGTTTCGTATTACGCGCGAGTTTTGTACGTTTTGAAAACGGCATTGGGTCATTCTCGAAAAGACTCAAACGTTTTCAAAGGTCGTTTTTTTTCGGCTCGTCCACACGGCGCGGGTTCCGCCGACCCGAATACGGGTGACAATGATAAGATAAATCGCGGTGGCTTAGCGATTATACGCGGTGTAATCCGACGTTTGAAGCCGTGCGTCGAATCCCGTGCACCGCTTTGTCTATGCGTACGTTAGAGATACCTATACTTATCGATCCACCGCGTGAGATACGTGACCGGTATTGATGGTCCGTACAGCCACTCATCAGCGTTTAACTGCGTCGTTTAAATTAAAACGGCTCGGACGATTTCGAGTCGGGTACGAGATTCCAAAAAAAAAAAAAAAATGCCATGAATTGGGTCTCGTGTTTTATCGAGTACACGTGATGTGGGTCTGGGCGTATTTTTTTTTTTTTTTTTATCGGGTACGCGTGTTGGGTTCCGTCATGTTTATAATGATAAAACTCGAGTATAATATATAAATATATACCTAACTAAATTATTACAACGTAAAACATTTTTTTTTCGAGATTAGCATTTATGCCCGTAGTGCTTCAAATATTGCTCGTTTTTTGTGTGCTCTTTGGTAATTTTTAATTTTTTTTTTTTGATACTATTTCCTATTGATTTAAAATCATTTTTATATTGATCGTAGGCGAATCTCAACATTTCTTAATGAGCTTCAAAATGCAAGTGGAAATATCTTCAAGGGCTATGTTACTTTGACCGAATTAGATAACTTTTGAGTATCAAAACTTTTTTATATAAAATTTTTCACAACTGCACTCGTTTTTCACTTCTATATCGAGTGCGAATCCAAGACTCCATGTTGGAAAGGGATAGTGAATTGATAAAACCGGTCAAATACACATACAATTTTTGCACGTCTTTTTCCTTTTTATCATTAAATTGCAAACGTATTACACAACTCGTTTATTTTGTTTTTATGTTACATTTTTATGTTCGTAAGTATTTTTTAGAAATAATTTTAAAATCCAAGGAGGGCACAATTGCTCTCGTGTACCATCTCGTGAATCCGTCCCCGATCTATATTGTGTCTTAAGTGGGTGAATGACACTGCCGGTATACACCATCATCGGTAACTGAATGCAACTCGCACTATGATGAATATATAGACAGGCAACAATATAGTTTTGATCGATTTATATTTGATTATTTCAAATATATAAATTAGTTTTTCTATCTATATTTTAATGTTTATGATACATATTATATTGATTCTTCATTTTTGTTTTTTCATTCTAGACTTTGACTACTTTGCATACTATATGACAGGGGTGGCCAAACTTTTTTTGGTCACGATTTACTAAAAATACACTTCACCTTTGAGGATTGACTTTCATAGAAAATTTTGTAGTTGAAATTATACAGATAAAACTTATCGAAAATTTGTTCACTACAACCTCGATTAATTTTCGTGCGCGTGTCCCTAAAAATGAATTCCAACATGATCGACTTTAAAACTGTCCGCGATCGATCGGTCGATCACGATCGACCGTTTGGCCGCCCCTGCTATATGAATTATGATCAATAATATCCATTTCACTATTATCCATAAATATGGCGCGCGTTCAAGTCACTTACGCGATGAGATTACCGTGAAGCAAAATAATAAATTATATTTAAATAGGGAAAAAATTGTTTTGTTTGACAGACATTCCCACAAAATATTTATTATTATTGACATAAAACAGTTATTACTTGTGCGGATAAGTATCAAACTATGAATAATACGTAATTAATGGTGACACGATGTGTTTATTTTATGTTTATAAATGTAATGTAGTTTTTTTTTTACATTTTACAGCAAATGAATAAAATGATGACTTTAGTTCGTTGATCTTACTTTAGTTCGATTGATTTTCCTTAAATAAGTATATTTAAGTGTAAACATATATTTTTATTATTTATTTAGTTTTTTTTTTCTTTATAATAACAAAATTCATATAAAAATCTCCTGTCTTACACATATTTAAACGTCTTTGTGTTTATTTTTTATTTTAAAAAACTATTTTGTACGCAAGAAGATACTGATATAATTCTTTTCATTTTTATACAAATATTTATATAAAATTAACTGACCCCGCGAACTTCGTCTCACCTTAATTTAACACCTTCAGGTAAACTCCAAAATGATTATAAAATATATTTAGTTCAATGCGATTCATTTGAATGGAACCGAAATCAGTTGAGAGTGACGTGATAAACAAGGTTTTTTGATAAAAAATGATTATTACGAACATTCTGACTATTGCACGACGTGTACGTCGTCCAAGGTATTATCGCGTAATAGGAGGCACTATTCAAGCAAATAACTTAAAAAAATAAATTTATATATTTAGGTATATAAACGTAAACACGTATGGTTCTATTGAATTATTAATTTATTTATTGTATTATTTTATTAATCATCTTCGAAAAAGTGTCTTTCACTCTATGGCATCGCCAAGGAATCGTTGAAATGTTTTCCATAGATATATAATCAATTATTATCACACTTATACCTAGAACATACGCCATAGATTCTACGTTGTTGCAGAATGTAGAAGGTATATGGTTATTACAGTTAATACATATTATATAGTCGATACATAGATGATAGGAACTATGGTGACATAATACCATAGAATATAGGTGTGTATAGTAACCACTTATAGACATTTGTTTGCGAAAATAAAGTTATAAATTAATAATTACCCAATTTGTATTTTAATTTCTTCCATAAGAGCCAAATCAGCCCAGAAGTTCTCAACCGATGAATAACCATACATTTTGCACGCCATTTTCGTACACTAAAATTCATTATTATTTATAAAATACATTTCAATATAAATTAATATATATTATTTATAAAAATGTATATAAATTCTTGAAGTGCACTATATTTATTATACAAACATACGGAAAAAACAAACTTTTAGTGCATCTTGATACTCAAAAAATATATGGTAAAATTAAGGGAATCATCTTGGCGGGAAATCGTGATATTATTTAAAGTTTTTGCAGAATTTGATTCCCAGAAAATTTCCTGTTTTAGAGTTTCATGTTTGATTTTACACAAATATTTTCAAAAGTTTCAATAGAACGGAAATTTGATAGGTTTCGCTCTTCATTTGAGCAACATTAGATCTGACAAAAAAACATGGAGAATAAAGTATGTACGCGAAAAAGCTTAAATACGCACTCACGAGCATAAACGTTAAATAAATCGTTTGTACGATTTTTTTTTTTTACGATTTTATCTAAATTTGTATACATTATTAAAAAAACGTCTGTCTTTATATGGAATTATTTATAATGTTTATAAAAAATAGTTGGAGTATTCAATCGTTATGATACTTGTATGTCTTCTAGTCAAAAAAAAAAAAAAAAAAAAATGTACAACGGCTTTGAATGACATTTTTACGGAAGGTTTTAATAAATTAACTTATTTAGTTGATAATATATGACAATTAGATAACAAACGGTAAAACATGTGAATTTATATTACTTTGATGCTTTTTCCATAATTGTTTTATTAAAGAAATGATGTATCGTTTCTTTAAAACTCAATAGAGCTGTAAGTTAATATCTTGTTCGAGGATTAATGGTACGAAATATGAACATTCACCATTATTATGTTAGTTTAAAGTACATTTTAACAGTATAATATTTTCAAATGATTAATTTACATTAATAAAAATTTAAATATGCTGTCGGTATATGATTATTATATTTATTATAGAATCAGTATGATGATTTAATTTGCAAGTTGATTTTTTTCAAAAATAACTATACTTTTGAAGGTAATTTTACGTTTATCCATTTACCATTTCACCATTTACCGGGTTTTTTGTTTTTGTTTTTGTTTTTTTTTTAATCACACAAACCAGTACAAAATACAAATAACTTAATTCTTTTGAAAAATAAACGATTATAACATAATATGTACCAACACATATATGCTGCTAAATTGCCTATATAATTCGCCGTGTCCACTGTTTTATAATAATCTAAGAGTATCGGGCAAGACCCCTTTTATCCAGAAATATCCATTCTCTATTTATCCAAAACTATTATTAAAGTTTTTGTTTTCACATAAAAACTAAGTAACTTTTTTTCCAAGTTTTCATGTGCAATACTTTGAGGAACACTATTTTCGTATTATTTATTTGAATAAATATGTTTGTACAACCATTTAACATTACTTTGAGTTCAGAGAGTACCACGAGAGGGTGGCTATCATAACTCTCCATAAAAGTTTTTTTTGTTTGGGCTCATAAGAAAAATATTCACTAAAACAATTCAAATTATTATAAAGATTATTTTCTTTGTGAAATTATTGATCAGTTTATAAATATATATAGAAATAAACGTCATTGATTTAATAAAATCATTCTAATTAATTTTTCCCATAGAAAATTCTTGAATTTTTCGCACCAAGAGTATCAAGATATGTGTAATATAAGTGATACAAGAATTCTCGAATGAAAAAACGACAAAAAAAAAACATAATATTCTTGGACAAAAAGGAAAAACAACTTTAAAATATTTGGGCAAAAAGAGACCCGGGAAATATATAAAGGTCTTTTTTAAGTCTAAAAATTTACATCTTAAGTTCTATAATATTATTATGCTAATGAATATTAAAAATCAAATTAAAATAATTAAAAAGACTTAAATATATATTATTTTATGGCTATACGAAACATTTATGAGATAGTTCATAAATATAAAACATTTAAATTTTATAAAACAATATGTGGGTGTGTAACATACAATTATTCATGAAAAATCATTTCTGCAGTTCAATTTATCAGTAAGTACTAACTTATTTCATGTAGCCTATACATTTATTTCAAAGCGGTATTTTGAAATATTATGATAAAATGATTTTTATTAACTGCTATTCACTTGTAAACATTGCGTGGGGAATAAACTTATAAACCGCTTTGAACAACATTTAAAAATTAAATGAGAATAAGAAAAAATGTATATAATTTTTAACATTCAGTTTGAAAAGTAAATGAATAGGTTTAATTAAAATTTCTAGGTCTCACACTTGATAAACGGGACAATAAGTAAATTTTCTTTTGTAGTTATGTTATTTTATAAATAATAAGAAATAAATTAAAGTCTATGTAATTTTTCTTGAAAATAATTATTTTTTCGTATTTGAGCATTTTAAGTGCTGATAAAAATCAAATTAAAAAACGATTATATATATAAATAATAAATTCCAGACATTTTAATATAAAAGACTAAGTACACAATTTTCGAGTCACATAACTAAATTGGGTTTCGAGGAAATGAGTTAGACAGAACTTTTCACTGTTTTTACTTAAGTTTAAGTATTTTTTAGCATTAGAAAAACTATTATGAAAAACTAAACGGGTTGATAATTGTGAACATCGAATAACAAAATAACACGATCAGTTCTAGATCCATAGAAATATACGACTTCTTAACGATTCTCATACGATTTCTTGATAAAATAGTCATTAAAATGGAAAAAACTCAAATTGTTTGATTCATTCATAATGTATCATAATGATCTTACACTTGGTGTCTGCCCGAAATAATTTTTGCGACGTCTTTGAAAATAACCCATCACAAAACAAAGAACTTAGTGTACAAATAAACATTGGCTCGGTGAAAACTTTCATTTTTTGTGATTGAGGTTCTTCGATTTCAGTAATACATTGCATTCGTTATAAATCCTCAAGTGAAAACGTATTCGCGCGCAAAAAATATGTGACGCTTCGAACATATTCTTGGTACACATGCCGTTCGAACGAGTCAAACATTTAATCCGAATGGCACACTTAACATTTGCTCATTTTTTTTCTCGGGAGTTTTCCGTTTAAATCAAAGTGTTGAACTCAACGCGTTCAACCATCGATCCAATTGTACTAATTATCATGGGTGATATTATACTAACATTGGTATTTTTAAATTTTTTTTTTCACTTATGAATTAAACAAGTTTCAAAATGTAATCTGAAACGGATTTACGTAAAAAAGAACACAGGACAATTGTGTACAAACAACAGTCATTCGTTCATTTGAAAATAGAATCCATTAAAATGTAAATTGAACATGAGTAGTGGTCTAATATGCATCTCGTTAATTAAATTTAAACCATCCTTATTTTTCAAGTATTAATTTCGAATACGAACAGCTGTAAATGTCATATTTCAGACCGTTTTATGGGATATTTGTATTTTTATTCGTCACACTTTCGAGTGTTTTTTTTTCTATTTCTTTATTTATTTATTTATTTATTTTTTTTTTTTTTTTGTCAATGACGAGGTGTGACATAGATTAGGATCATAGATTGAGGTACAACATTTCAATGAATATTATTCAAAATTTAAATAAATCACTGAAATCAAAATATTTTATTTATTGTTTAATGTATTGCACAATTGTTTTGTATAGCCCTTCACGTCTCTACTCGTGGGTGTATACATACCAGTGTCATCGAAAATATTACATGCGGTGTATCTATGTTGATTTTTTTTTTTTTTAACGTAAATCTCTGAAATATTCTTGATAGTAAGTCCATCGAGAACGACGTTTTTATATTGATTTCTGGTTCTTAGTGCGTTAAAGAGTACTTGTGTAAATATTTGAATACAATAAAATTAAAAAGATGGGTTTTCCACACACTACAAATTTCGCTAAAATGTGAAAACTCATAAACTTGCGACAATATAAATAATACGTATTGCATTGCAGACAAAAAATACAAGTAAAAAAAAAGTTTATTTTTTTATTTTACTTCTAAAAAACTATTAAAAACAAAAAAAAAACAAAACAAAAAAAAGTGATATTATGATATTGGAAGTTTTTATCTTTTATTTCTCAGACAATATTTCTATCGAGCATAACACTTTGGACACGGGGCTTTTATGATTTGCACATTCAATGTGCGATAGTGCACACTTCAGTTTCCAAAATCAAATAAAATGTTTTAGAAAAATTAGGTTATAATAATTCATCTTCCTAAATGTGGTTTGACGAACCTAGTTAAATTCAGTAATTCGCTAGTTCTGTCGGGCCTACTTTTTGAAAACGATTCCGAGTGGAGTTCAGTGGATAATGTTGTTATTAGTTTTACTGGTTGCAAACCCTTAAGGTCAATTATTGAAATATTGTTTGAGTCTAAGGCAATATTAGTTATAATAACAGTTCTTTTCGATAAAACTATTCATAAAACTTATTAATATCGTATGTTGACATTTAAAACGCTTCAAAATAGAAATTAAGTCTGTAAATTTTATAAAAAGGTAAATGTGAATAGTCACTATAGAATAAGTAACTTTGTTCAATATTGAAACTATGAAACAAATAATTGTAATTGGTCATATGGAATAATCATTAAAATAAGCGTTCATCATTAACGTATTTCAATTAAAGAATATGCTAATAACTATAAATATAATACACTTCAGTAAAGGCTCGAGGAGTTTGAATGAAAAACAAAAGTACTATAACAACTACGTGAATTATGTTTATTTTGAGTTGCTATTGACAATCAATCAATATAATATCGAATGTAAGACATCATCGCACTTTCACCGAAAAATACAAATACGGGATTTAAATCAAATAATCTTCGGTTAATCGACGTACATCTTTCAGAGGTCAAACTGTAAACGATTTGACTTGGTAAGTACTGTACCTCGGTTAAATGCACAGCTTAAATCTTACCAGGCAAATACGTGAATCATTATTATGATTATAGCCGGACGTCAGTAAATCTCGTTTAATATCACCCGGTTATGATGCCATGTGTAACGGTAATTAAATTCATGTTTACGAATTTATGTAGTATCGAAATTAATAAACTAAATCATTATTAAATTTGTAATTAATTACTATGAAAAAGACTTTATTCTTTAGCTAGCGATCATAGGTTTACGTAAAATTTAATGAATAATAATTAGCGACGTAGTTCATTAGTCTCGAATTATTATTCATGAAAACAAAATATATTATTACATTTTTTTTTTTATTTATTTGCTATATACAATCTGATATTATAACATCGAAAAAAATTAATTAAAAGTTCGACCCGACACTCACGACTCTTGGCAATACTCGATTCAAATTACAACTAATTATTAATATCGGTTATCACAGACCGCGGGTATTTCTCCGTACCGCCCGATTTTGCGTGATATACACATACCCGTCGACGCAATAACTCGGTACAAGAGTAACTAATATTAATTATAGAAGTATGTACCGTACGTAATACTTAAACTTGGTACGTTGCGGAGACTTCGCTACGCTACTGTCATCTTTTCGTCGGTAATTCAATAACAATTATAAAAATTGAAATGTGTACTATTTCTCGTTACGTATTAACGTACGCTTATCAATGTTTTATTTTCGGAGAATTTTGAATGTAAGCACTAGAAAGAAAAACCCAACGAACGCCGCAAAAAGGTTTGCATATACTCGTATGTATATAGTTTGCACGTTTTGATAAAAAAATTTCGTCCACAGCTTTCTTATCGTCTACACTATTTCACCGATAAATCATTATTCAATGAAGCAACCATTTACCATTTGTACTCACATGAACGTCTATGTGAATGCAACGATTTATTATTACAATACATGTTTGTGCGTGCATTCAGGTGTGTGTGTGTGTGTGTGTGTGTGTGTGTGTGTGTGTGTGTGTGTGTGTGTGTGTGTGTGTGTGTGTGTGTGTGTGTGTATGAGTATGCAACATACAATATTTTAAATGCGTGGATGTGAAATTTCTGTGAAATATGTATCCTCGAAAATTCGTCAATTTCGTTTGTTATAATAAATTATCAGTTACCTGTGTGATATTATACATTTTATGATATGCATGTCATTATAGAAAATTAACTTATATTATAGTATCTATTAATTTTATATAAGTCCAACAAAAAAGTAAATTAAAATGTATGCCTTCTAAAATTTTTTAGTCCGAAAATTTTCCTCAAAAACATTCTTTACAGGTAAAACTCTTGTGTCCCGTATATCTGATTCAAATCATTTTTTTTTTTTTTGCTTTTAAGAAGAAGGCTTTTTACACGACACTTTGGATTTAAATTTTAAATCATTAAATTAATACTTTTTTTTTAAGTGCTATATTAAGAATTAAAATATGATCAATATTCACTTTTTTTCAATTAGTTTTGGGTTTTTTCGGTTATAAATAAAATATCTAAGTACAAATAGCAATTTATGGAGTATTATTCTACGAAAAAATAAATATTGAAATCTGACCACTGTATAGAGAGTTTTCCCCGTATATTATGTTTTAACAAAAATCAACTAATAGTAATTTACGCCCAATTAAAATACTAAAGACAAATTTAAAAATGCCTGATTTTTCATCTTTATTTAAATAGGCACAAGTAGGCCCTTTCCTCAACAACTTTAGTTATATTTATGCATAAATATATATAAATAATATAACATAAACATTTACAATAATAAATTGTTCGATTTACATGAAAATTTTTAATTTTTATGGAAAATTATCTAAGAATGTATATTATAATCATGATCAAGTTTGAAAATCTATTACATCACATAAGCAACGTTAAGCTACACCTCAGTAGTCTTCCGCCACCCCTCACGAGTGTATGCCGTCACACGCAAATAAATCTGTACCTGAAGCAGTATTTTTATTTTAATCATTTTGAAACGCGTAGTGATTGAATCAAAGCTTACGTTGAGCTATATGCCGAAAACTAATTAAAAACATGTAATGAATGTTCTTGCTTCTGCGAATAACAAAATTCACTTGAATCACATCAACAACGGGAACATACTAGAACTCGTCCTCGTTACGTTTTAAATACCAATTCTAAAAATCCGCCTGGATGACTCGTCGGTGCGTTTGAGTTGAAAGTTGAAGTTCCAATTATTTCGCAGCGAAATTTCAACCCGTCTAAACTTTGTAACGGAACACTTTTGCGAGTAAACAAATATTGTACAATTATGTTATCGAGGAACTCTCTCGGTGGGATATACGGCGGGCCTATGCGAGTTCTGAAGTTTATCTGTAACCGTGCCTATTCCTGAAATATGAAACCGCACGCCTCTCCGCGCCCCTCCCACTCAATGTCTAGACGTTATCGGAGTAGACGGCGTAAAACGTATTTAATTATTTTCGATTTTTTTTTTTTTTAGAACAATCGCACTTAAATGATTATCATCGGCGATCAAATAGTCCGTTGTGCGTAACGCGGAATAATCTTTACGCGTTACGGGCGAAACAGCGTGAGTAATTTTGGCCGATCGGTTCCGTTGCGATCACCGACCCCGATACCGAACCATACGACAATCGGATTTATCTGTTTATTCCAATTGTTTTGTGACGCCTGCGACCGGAATCGCGTACAACACAGTTTATAACAGATTAAAATTTGTACACAGGTAGTGATCTTTGTATTATGTGCATACACATCAAACAATACTCGCTCGAATGCGCCTAATCGCATTAATAATTTACTGTCCGGCGGTTCCGAAATTTTTTTTTACCGTCGGTGACCTTCTTCGGACCGAATTCAGCCGCGAGACCCTTTTGTCCATAATAGTTCAATATCGACACAATAGTTCTTATCAATACTCGATTTGAATATTGCTATTGTGGCGAACGAGGATCCCGGAAAATCGGACGCGCAATGTCACCTGAATTTAAACGGTCGAAATCGCGGAACGCACGATACGAATCATCATTGTTTTTCGAGGTTCGAATCGGAATCGACAAAATTTAAATAAAAACAAACCGTAAATGTTTTTGAAGAGTTTCGGTTCCCCTGGAAAGTGCTCCCAGTGCCCTTGGGAACCGTTTATTTATACGTGTTACGTCCTATAGTATGGCCTACGACATATTTCACGTCCTTTTTTTCTCTACGGTGGCGGTGGTGGAGCTTTCTTCCCGTATACCACGTGATGCCTCCTCATTGAAAGATGAATTAACGCTTTTTTTTCGTCCAAACATTTTTGGCCATTTAATACAAAACATCAAAACCTGATAAAACGGAATCGGTAGAATTCACCGAAGACAACGAGAATTCAACATGAGACGTGTCACGGTAAAAAAAAAATCTAAAACCTTTTTTAATTTTAAAATTATTTGAACGGAAGGTACTACAATAAATCATACGTATAATATTCTCAGATACTCTCCGACGTCTATTCAGAGCGGAATCGGTAAACACAAATTTTTGGCAAAACGTATCTTCTCGACAAACAAAATCAATGATTTAACTAAAACTAAAATTATCATGTGATTCCGGATGCAATTTTGAAATTTTCAACTAATCACCTTCGAGAATATACGTATATAGTAAAAATACACCAGTAATAATAGTATGTATTATCTGGTACTGCGCGATACGGGTAGTTACGTGCGATTAGTAAGTATAGCGGATGTACTGAATGTTGGATTCCATAAAAGTGTGTATTTTTTTTTGTATTTTAAAAACGGGAATACGACGAAAATTTTGAAATCGCAAAAATAATAATAACGAAATCCGTACAACTGGAATGTGATGACGCGCCGTTTCGTCCGAACTGCTTTATGATTCATGACTTTAATGTGATTTCGGTTTTTTCGAATTTTTATTTTTCGTGTTCGATTCAAAACACGCGTATTTCGTTCCGTTTGCGGCCATTGAGTAATCGTACGAGCGATCCGAGTGTACTTTGATCTACCCGTGTAGTACTGCTGCCGAACAAAGCACCCTGTATACTTGTCTTATCGATGAGTGTGCGCGCGCGTACCGGCTGTGTTTAGTGCGATCGACGGCGGCGCGCGGGATTTAATGTACGGTGAGCGAACTCGATGCGTTTCGTGTAGGTATATGTGTGTGTGTGTGTGTGTGTGTGTGTGTGTGTGTGTGTGTGTGTGTGTGTGTGTGTGTGTGTGTGTGTGTGTGTTTGTGTGTGTTACGCGGGTCCGGCGGGTGTCGGTGAATCGGCTGCAGCCCGCGCGCGCGGATTGATGTCGTGCGGCGGCGACGACGTGCGCAGACGCGATCTTCTCTCTCTTTCTTCTTATTTCTCTCTCTCTCTCTCTTTCTCTCTCTCTCTCTCTCTCTCTCTCTCTCTCTCTTTCTCTCTCTGTCTTTCTCTTTCTCTCTCTTGACTCTCTTGCGATGAAATGCCTGTCTCGTTCGTATGAGATATTATTATTATTATTATCGTCTCGGATGCAGTTGATACACAGGCGGACTCAGGGGCGTCTCTGTAGTAGGATAGACTTTAAAATAAATAAGAAATTATATGTTATCATATGACGATATTTTTTGACAGTCTATTTTTAATATCACAAAAATAAAAGCTTGATAAAAAAAAAAAAAAATTTATTTCCAATATCCCAACTTTTGCGTATCCAAACTAGGTGTGGTCCCAATTAGTTCGGATAATCGAGGTTCTACTGTATATATATATATTATAACTCACAACTCACAGGTTGTATATTGTATCCAGAACTTAATTTACATATCGTGATTTGTGTGTGATATTAAACCGTTTAAATACCATTTAAATTGTTTTGTCGATGTCTAAAATTGATATGAGGTTTTTATTCTAGAATAAAGTAGCAATAAGAAATTTGTTCGTATAGAATATAGATGAAGACAGTTATTATACATGTAGATGTAAGGGCATCGATACCCCTGATAATAACTAGAAAATATAACTTCGATTATATTCACTTGCACATCGTGAAAGTGACAAAAAAAATAGTTAATTGAATGTATTACAAAATTGTTTAGTCAGTCATTTTTATAATGTATTAAATTAATAAATGAAAATCATAGTTTAAATTTTAAATATTAAAACTGTAAATAAAAAAAAAAAAAAAAAAAAAAAAAAACGTAAATAATCTACGAAAGTAATTTTTATCCATCGAGACATCGCAGCCAAATCACCAGTTACGCAATCCAGTTCACGAATACCTATCTAACAGAACTTTTGCTAACTTAACCTGAACGTCCTATGGTTTTCTCTTGCGTTAGGAAAAACATTAAAGAATATCGAAAAAAAACAGTTTAACGAACAAATTAGACGTAATATTTGAACTGAAATGATTCCGGACGAAAATTTCGAATTTAATCTACCCAAACACATGACACAACGAGTATGGGTCATTACACATTTGTCGTTGTTCGGAGTCTAAAAAGGCACTGGGAGACGAGTACCCCTCATCGCCTTGTAATGATTACACTGCAACTGACTATACAGACGTATGCTACGCCTAACTAATTTTCTATCCCATAAAACAATTCGAAACGACGCCCCAGTTCGTGTTCGCGGGGTAGGAGGACGAGAAAAAGCTCTCGGTTCGACAGGGTGAGCGAGATAGGGGAGGCTTTAACTCAACGACAACTACGACGACGACAACGAACAACGCGACTTCGACGCGCATACGGGTCTTAGCCCTTGTCGTCCAGACCGCCGCCACCCTCGACCGTCCGTCCTCACCCGACCGCCATCCTCGTCCACCCCTGTGTTGTAGTGAAAACCCCGAGAAAAACGATTTACGCTCTCTTGCACCGAGAAAATGCAACGGCCGTCGTGAATTTAATATTATCCGATCGCGTTTTTTTCGCACGGCTCGCGCACAGCTCCGGTGGTTAACGAGAACAGTCGCCGCCGTATTCGCAGATTTATACCGCACAGAACTATTACTGTTTTTACTACTACTCGGTATCGTAATATCGTTTGTTGTTACGGTCGGGATTTTTACACGCTTATAACCATCGTCCCGCGTGCACTAAAATTCGCACACGCGTGCATTACAACGACGCTTTAGCCGTTTAAATAATATTGCGCGTTTTTTTTTCTCGACCGTCGAACATAAAAAATGTACTTTAAAGTGAGCCATATATAATATAGTATTCACGGATTCAATACAATATTTATATTGTATGATTACAGAAAATAAAAGCCGGACGCGATTCGCACTGTGAGTTTTTTTTCCTCCTTGGATAAAAATAAAAACAATACATCGTTTCCTTAGTGTAACGAGTTATAAGCAAAGCTTCAGTATAAAAATATACCGGCTATACTTTTTACCTTTTTTAGTCTAATCATCATTAAGTTTTTTTTCAAATTCGTTTTAAGTCTTCTTATTAAACAAAGAAGACATTTTTTTTTAACCTAAATATACGAAATATGCTATTCTATCTATATTCAATTAATATCTCTATATAAATTTTCATTGTAATTTAATGGGCCAATTTTTTTAAGAAACATCAAAGCCGAAAATTGATGAAAAACAGTCGCTCCGTAAAAATTGTACAATCACTTACTTAAATGCTCACAAAAAATAATCGCGACTTTCGAAATTTATCGTAAAATAAATGCATTAAGTTATATTAAGTTTTCAGAATTGTTCGTCAAATATTAAAATCATTCTTAGAAATTTACTTAAACGAAATCGGTTAATTGCATAAAAATCGTTAAAAGAATTGAATTAAACACTTTTAAAAGAAAATCCCGTTTCACTGTTTTTGAAATTTGTTCAATATTGTTAGTTAAGTATGTGATTATCGTCGTGTTAAATTTTCAAAACTCTTTGTCAACTATCAAAAATGTTATTAAACATAAACTGTGATAAAATGATAAAATTAATAGTTGTCAATTTTTTTTTCTTGTAACTTTCGTAAAACATGTAACAATATGTCATCAATATATTAAGGTGAAAATTTCAAGTTTCTATCAATATTACTCTCTGAGACATAACTAAATAATTAAAATCGATTTAGTGGAAGTGTCGTTTAATGAAAATTTTACCATTTCTACAGGGTTTTCCGTTAGTTTTACTTCACGACTGAAAAACTTACTGAGAGCAGAGAAAAATAGACCTCATTTTTCTAATATATAATTATTATATTATAATATATAATAAATCATATGCATGCGATTTCCGATTTATAAGGTTGCTGGATGAAACTTTCTGCCAAAACTAAGTGTATCAATAAAAAGTGTCCCTAAAAAAAAAAACACATTATTTCAATGCAACAAATCCTTCGCTTTACTCAGAATCTAAAAAAATAATTTTCATTTATATAAATATAAATTATTACCGTACAATGAATTCAATTAATGAGAAATTAAGTTATAAAACAATGAATTTCGACCTCCATTTCACACCACTGCCGCAGTTATTTTCAACACGACAATCGCCCTATGATCCGTGCGTGAGTACCTACTGTGATGAATGGTAATCTCTCACTCCTCAACTTGGCCGATACGGTTTCACTAATAACTCACGGGATCCGGGTTCGCTCGGTATATCTCGTCGGCCAAAACTGGTATTATGCCGATTGAGCCGTACGTTAAATTATGCGTTGCGATAATTACAACTACATTTTTTTTTTTTTTTTAAGCGCATAATTCGATGCTCTTGATTTTTCAATGTAAAGTTGGGTCACGTTTATCCGAACAAAGGCAACCCCAAATACGTGGTAATCCGAACCGGATCGAAAGAACGTAGCCGTATAACTATTAGATACCTCTGAAATCATATACCATTAGTTCTAGTAGACAAAGGCGTGAGAATTTATGTATATATTTACATCACGATAAAATAAAACACAACACCTTTTGATCAAATATATCATGTTAAATTAATTAAAATAGTAAGTGAAGAAGAATTGAAAATACTTGTTAAACTTAAAGATAAAAAGCTCCTCACTACTCTTTGAGCTTTTAAAAACGTTAGTGACACCTGAAATTATTTTACTCGACTGATGCCACTGAACATAGGTAACATTTTATTATTAAGGTACATAGGAACAATATAGCTACACCGGACAAAACATAAAGTTCCGTTCTATGTGATTTTAGAATGACAACATATTTGAAAACGAATAAAGCACAACTATCAGAAAAGTTTTCTGAAAGACGGCAGCACTTATCTGTTTCGGCATTGACATTATCTTTGAGTTAATTAGTGTTTTAAAAATGGTTTAAAATATATCGATTTATACATAAAGAGTGTTTATTATTTTTCTGAAATTGGATTAAATAATAAAAAAAACAACTGTTAAAAAGTCGTCAAAACTTTAATTACGCTCCTTGCATAAACTTTTGTGAATTAAGCTGTTTTGGTTCTAGGCATCTCAATTATTCGTTTCATCTGAGGCGGCATAAGTGATTCTGTTATTGATATACACAAAATATGATTCAAAATTTATACTACAGCAATTTCATCGTACAGATGTTCAAATTAAAGAAACAAATAAACGATATGAAAGTATTTTGATTTAGAGAAATATAAAATGATCTCATAATTTTATAAACATTTTTACGATCCATGTAAGGTGGTTTTTAGGGATAACTCTTGAAAATCAAAGGGAGCTTATAATTATATTGCAAGCATGACGTGAAGATATATATATATATATATATATATATATTTTTTTTTTTTTTGATACACTTTAATGGTTTAAAAGTTAATGCAAAACTCGTATGTTTTAGAGAGATTCCGAAAGATTTTAGAAATTCCATTACCCCCGCACGCGCGTCGTGTGATGTTCCGGTAGTTGCTTTGCGTGCGGTCATAATGCAATCGCTATATATACCAAATCACTTTTAAGTGCAGAGTGTTTCATATTTAATTATTAATGTTTTTCAATGCATCGCATAATCGAATAAATGAGTCATTCGGTTACTTAACTATAATCATATTGTTGTCTCCGTGCTGTATTTATACGATGTACTAACAGATAAAATTTTAAAAAAAAATTCTCTTCACAGACATTTTAATCTTTACGATTTTTGAACTGTTACATTCGTATTTTGCGAGTAACACAACCCGTATTCTAGCTCCGACTGGCCGAAATGAATTATCACCGATAGTTTCCACGCGTCATTCGTGTACGAACACGAGTTGTGGTGTATCCGACAATGTTGCGTTCGCGCTTTTCGTGCGCAGACGGCTGTTTTGAGAATGTTCCGTGTGCGTACAAGTTGTGTGAAAACAAATCGTTTTTTGAAAAATGCCACTGTCGACCGTCGAATTTTCACAAGAGCGGCGGTGGCGTCTTATGGAGCTCATTGCGATGAAATGGGTAAGTCCGGTTTCCTCCGAAAACGAGATACCGTTTTCCTCCACTGTCCATTTTCCTAAAAAAAAAAAAAAAAGATTGGTTTCCATTTTCCTCCACACAGGTTTTAACTAAAACGATGTCGATTCTGTTCCGATATTTCAGCCAGAATAGTAGTATCGACAGCGTTGTGTACCGTATTTTAAAGATATAGTGAGATTAGGATCACATTATACTCTAGTCGGTTGCTAATTCCATTCTGGTCGCGTTCTTATCGGTAATCGAAAATCGCTGGTCCGACAGCACTCACAGTTTATGACAGTCGATGACGCGTCGTAATGTTGTACCTTTGATTATGCCGCACGAACGTGTACGATTCACTGCTACTGCAAGCAAGGGCGGATCCATTCTGCAAGTCGACTAGTGTCTTTACCAGCGTTTCTTAAACTTTTTTTTTATCCATGGAGCCCTTTTTGATGTCCACTTTTATTGTGGAACCCCAACTTTTTTTTAGATTTTTAGCTTTTTTTATGATTATTTGTAAATAAATTATAATAATATAATAATATTAAGTTAAAGGTATTTAATTAAAAAAAAAAAAACAATATGTTAAAATAAAAATAAAAATAATCATACTTGTATGCATATGTAATAATACTTCAATAATAATTACATTAATTAGACTAAGTATACATTTTAATGAGACGAATGAAATTGCCTTTTATTTTTACAAATATTTTTAAAATTAGGCTCAATTGTTGAAAGTTGTATGATTATATAAGGTTCAGCATCAAGTATGTTGCGGTATTTTGTTTTTGTTGATATATTGGAGGAGAACCCCGTTTCACACATAATATAAGTGTGTAGTTACAAAAGGCCTTGTTGGCGCCTTTTGTGACATTTGAGGATATTCATCTTTGAATCTACACCAAAATTCTACTAGTGGTATCGATTTAAATTTTTCTTGCAACGATGAATCTAATGTCATTTCATTAAAATTTTCATATACATTTACTGACATGGCTGGAGGTCACGTATTGACAATAAATGGATTTTTAATTCACAATTCATTTTTATATTTCATCGATTGGTTATTTGGAAAATACTGGAATTTTGAAATAAATCACTAAAGCTTCGCGGAACCCTGAAGTGATCTTCTTGGAACTCCAGGTTTCCGCGGAACACAGTTTAAGAAACGCTGGTCTATACAGTGTCGGACGTATTTAGTTTATAGTTATTGTGTTTCTATCGAAGTTTATTTTTTAAAGCGACTGAAAAAGCGAAATTTATCGAAAATTTCCGCGGAAATCCTCTGTTTGTGAATAGTACAAACAAGTTTTTTACCGTTTAAATTAGAATCTGATTTATCACGTCGACGATATTGCTTCGTTTCTATTGAACGCGATACGATAAAATATTCTCAGTTCCTTAAACGAGGAAAAATGAAAAAAAAAATGGACGAAAAGGTTATTACGAGAATCGTATATTATTGTTTTTTCGGGGGAAAACCAACAGCGGAGGAAAAAGGGCATACGGTTTTCGGAGAAAAACGGCTGCGGCCGGCCAAAACGGCCCTCGGCGAGTCCAGAGAAACCGCTCGTTCGCGTACGTTTATTATTCACGATTCCGCGCCGAGATTATATCGCCGACCGCCGTACAGTATAAATCGCGATTCGCCGCCGCCGGGTTCGCGCCGTAATAGGTCGTAAAACATGACGTAACGCTGGCTGCACCACGTGCGAAACTGCACGCCTCCCCCCTTCGAGTTGCTAATGTAGCCTCGCACGCGTTCGGCAATAACACAATAATAATATAGCACTGTTAATAGCTCGCACGAGATCTAACGGCGGATTTGTTCGCGATCCAAATGCCTCGGCTATTATTATTACAATTACTATTATTATTATTATTATTATTACTATCATTTTTATCGTTATTATTATTATTACTATTATTATTATCATTATTATTATTTTTACTATCACACCGTTCGGTTTATAATAAAAGTTCGGTTTTTATACGGCTCTCCGCGATAAAAACGACCTCGTTAAATTCTTAACACGAAGGTCGAAACCCGCGCATTGCCGGCCGTACGTTACGTGTGTGGGCTGCCCCGGATCTGCCACCTGAAGGGGGTGGTATTGGTTTACTCGACGACTTCTCATCTGTGATATTTGAGAGACCATATCTAGTTCTAAGGCTTTGGGTCGATGACGCAATTTCAACTGTATCAAACTATTCGTGTACATTTATTTACATTTTCGTGAATATTTATTTCAAACAATCACATGGATTCGAATGCGAATTACAGGTGAAAATCCTTAATATTCAGCATCTTCGTTAATTATTCGACATCAAATCTGAAATTTAGGAACAACATGGTAAACGTACAAGCTGCTTAGTTTAGCATATTAAATTTTAAATAATATTATTCCTTTACTTTTCTTAGAATATTTATAAAAAAAAAAAATACAACTTTAAACTTTTTCTGTATTCTGTTTACAATATTACAAATGCATTTTTTCTCGAATAAAATAAAATCAATAATCAAATTGGCTACAAACCAGATTTCCGAAAATTTGGTACTAGTTTCATACCATTTATGAATTATATTTTCATACCATAAGAACAAACCTTATCCAAGTTTTTATTCACCGACGATAGCTCATCTGAGAAGAGTTCGACGCAAGACATACTCTCTCGACCATTACCTTAATAATATTTGTATTTGAATATTATTAGAAAAACGTTATTGTATACAATATGCTAAAATATATATAATTAAAATAATGGCAAAACTCTCATGTGGTGTTCAAATAATAATAATACACCTCGAAAGAGTGTGTGTGTGTGTGTCCTCGGAACTGAAAACTATAAACTACACATCATTTCACATACGCACGTACTTTTTTATACGTTTTAATAACGATTTATGCTTTGCGTAAGTGATACACTTATATCAAACATAGGTACTTTAATACATTAAAAATAAATATACGCAGGTGTTCACTACGATATATAGAAATGTTATTACAACTTTATTCCGGAACAAACATCAATAGACATATTAAATATTTACATTTTTCATGTAACAATACCCAATTTAATTTTTTATCGGTTTGTTCGTTAAGATTTAGTTTTAGAAGCAAAATCATCAGTAATTCACCTACTTCTATTTCCATTTATCAATGGCGGACGCGTGAGAGTAAAGCCCCGCCTACCGAAAAGTATAAGGTCAGTTATACATGTAGAATAAATGCACCCTAAAAAAATCCTTAAAATAAAACATTTTTTTTTTCAAACCCTCTACTCAGAAAATGTTCTAGCGTCCACCCTTACTGTTTATAGAAACAGTATCTAAGTAAATTCTAAGCGTCAGATATAGCTATAAGTTAAAATTGTCCACGGGACGAGTTCAAATGTATTTGTAGCTTAAAATGATTTTACCGAAAAATTTATTGTATTTGAATGATTACGCTAAACATATTAAAGAATCAATGTTATGGTTAAAAGATAAGTTTTATCAATTTTTTAAAAACTGCAATTTTGTTTTTGTTTTTATTTTAAAATAAGTATAATATGATAACAAATATATATTCAAGTATAAATTATACACATTTTTCTGCATTGGCAACTCATTGGGGAGAATTTGATGTACGATTAATACAGGCGCTTGCATTGTATAGGGTTTCCGGCAAATATTTTAATTGTTTATTTTTATTTTTTTTTTTTATATATAAAAGTTTCTAAGTAGATTAAATGAACGATATATATCCATACCTAGCACCATTCACCACACTACAAGTAGACCATTGTATAGCAGTGATCATTTTTTTTCAACTTTTGAATATTCTGAAATTCATAGTAATCTTTTTTGTTTTCAGTTATGAAAATAAAACAAGCATTGAATTTAATGGAATGCAGTATTTTAATTATTTATGACTATGGAAAAATTCCTGTTGTGCCAAAATCGTTTAAATTGGGATTAAAAAAAAAAAATTCCAAAACGTACATAGTGTGAAACTTATAATTTTTCTGTCATTCAATATTAGTCACATTATATTTCTAGATTCGTTCTTAAATCCAAGGGTAATGCCATGTGTTCATACCATGATACACGTTGTCACCCACCGTGTTATGACTTTAAATCAAAACGTCCAAATAAATTTAATTTAATACTGAATCGAATTATATCGAGTTACCTTTATGCGTGGCCGCCGTATACGTTCCGTACGCAACACACAGTTTTTCGGTAGCATCCACGAAATAAATAATATCGTCGGCGGCATAAACGTGTCGAAACGTTGCGATAAAAATCGTGGCAGGTTTGCGCGGGATTTTAATGGAAAAGAGAATTCTGGCCTTTGTCCCTCGTATTTCAATATAAACGACACGAACGTTATTTTATAAACACCGACACAATGTATATTATGAAAATAGATACACGGCCGTAATTAATTAATGTACAGCGGGATTCACGTCCGAATACTCTCATCGTTGGCTTAAATCATATAAAGCTATGGGCGAGCAAGTGGGTTCGGGGGAGGAATCATAAACGGTCGCATAAGATCGCACACCCGTAGACGCACGTTATAGGATTTCGATTTAATTTTATCGCACCCCGCGATAATAAACACTTGATTTTAATTATAATAATAATACTTCAAGCTACGGTTGCACGCAAATATGCATTCCTCGTGCGGGGGGTGGATATTATAATCTTTACGGTATACTTGATATGTATTGGTATTTTATTGGCATTTTTGTCGGAACGCAATGGGAAATAACATCGACGCCATACAATTGACACGTCCGAGAGAACATGGTATAATAATATGCGTATAACGTTTTTTTTCTTTTTCTTTTTTGCTTCGATTTTGTGGGGTGGAGGGCAACGAGCAATGAGAGTTCAATAAATGGTTTAGAATTTTTCAATGGTATTCCGTTGTTTTTTTTTCTCATTAATATTAAATAAGTTGTTTTAATTCGTTTCAATGCACTCTATTAAGTTGTAGTCTTGAACGCATTTAAAACGTGTTAATTGTTTGAGTTGGAAATATTGGTACAAACTATGATCTGCACTATAAATTACCTAATAGTTTCAGTGGATATTCAAGAATCAAGAAAAACTGAATCAATCGTATTATATTCAATGTAATAAATGTAAAAAAAAAAAAAAATTGAACGGGTCAAAATAATTTTAATGTATTCCACAGTCACGTGATAATGAAGTTTAAAAAAAAAAAAAAAAACTCACTTGAATTCGTAGGATATTCATTTAAAATTAGACTTTTAATTAATGTCTGTTCGAAATGAGTGCGTGTATTGTTTTGAATACACTAAGTTATGGTACATCCATGATATTATCCACATTTTAGATGAAAAAGTATTAAGGTTCAATTCCTTTGTAGCCTGTTCAATTATAAAAATAATTGAGAAACGGGAAACTATAAAAACGTTAGACTACATCGCTTCATCACCGACAACTTACACCTAAAATGTTGAACTATATTTCCGAATTTAACATTAACTCATACATTGGACAGAAAACTTATTATGAATTATAACAACTGTGTTTATCGTCAGTATGAATACAACTGGGTCACCATGGTGTATGATTCAGAATTTCAGACGTTAAAAACCGTAGGAGTTGAGAGACAAAAATTTTTACTCTCAATAATTCAAGCAGCTAATAATATAGATAACTGATTAAAAAAATGTTCCTTTCATGTTTTCTTTTCATAAAATTTCTTTGTTTGATCATTTTTTCAACAACTAGAAGTTACTATACACTTAAGTTCCAATAAGAATGCCCTCTAACTGAACATCTCCAAGACTCCTAAGTATGCAATACTCCAATGACAATGGTTTTTTTTTCGCAATTTCACGCGTTTCAAGTGAGCTAGTGGTAACGGAATAAAAATAATAACCCAGAAAATTAAGTTTGCTAAATATTTACCCTAAATGCCCTACTAGTATAAATTGATAAAAACTAAGACTGTGGTTTTAATGTAATTCAAAAGCTAAAATATTGCGCATGAAAACAAAATATTTACTTACGAATGTTGTAGTAAAATATTGCCGATTTATTTATTTGATTAAGTTCTATAAAAACATTTAATTAAAATTGCCGTAGTATAGACAACTTTTTTTGTGATTACATTAATGTTTTTAAATTAATATGTGGTCACATACGTCATGAGAAAATTATTTTCAACAGCACATTAGAAATATACTAATTAAGTACATTAAGTACTAAACATACAACTAAGTGAAGCAAAGGATCTATTGATTTTAAAATTTTATTTTTCTCTAACTTCATTTTCTGGAGACACATTTTGGTACACCTAACTTTGTCCAAAAACCTAAAGGTGTCATCAAACCACTCTGAAATCGCATACAGAAATCGCATGTTATAAATGGTACTTCGAAGGTTTATTTTTCTCTTCACTCAATAGTTTTTCCATATGTGAAGAAAAACAGTCAAATAGCCGAGTGAAAACGATAAAATTTGCCGTAAACGACACTTTCGCTAAAGCGATTTTAGTTTAGTGAGAACTCCAAAAGTAATGTTACTTGGAACTTGAAATTTTCAAAATATATCAAAGATGTATTTGTTACATACTTTACGAAAGTTTAAAAAAAAAAATTCGAAACTTTTGGGCAGAAAATAGAATTTTGAAAATACTCCATTTTTTCAACAGTTTATTTCTAATAACATTTTTAATACATGACAAAAGTCCCAAAAATGTAATATGATCGTATTTATATACATAACTAACGACACATACTGAAAAAATTTTGAAATTCGTGAATCAGGATTTTTTTTTTTTTTAAACGTTTAGTGAACTGTTATGCGATTTTAACAGAATTCTGTTAGGTATAATTATTTAACATTAAAATAATGTAATTTTTGTGGCCAAATAGTTTTAAGAAAACGTTATATTAACATAAACAAATTTTTTGGTAGCTTTGTGCTAACATTACAGTAACAAAAATGTTAATTATTTAACATTTTTTAATTTTTGTATAAATATTTGTTTTGCTGTGTGGAATAGACTATTTGTATGTCAATTTTGAACCTAATTGTCCATAAAAAAAAAAAATTATTGGACTTTCGAATTATTATTAATCTATAGATATAGATAGGATAACATGTTTTACATGTTTTGAAGATTTTGGTAGACAAAAATGTTTTTTTTTTTTGTTCAGTATAAAATGGTTTAAACGGTCTCGATAAAAAAACCTACTAACAATTAACCTAAAAAAGGTTAAATATATAAACAGTATATTTTACTCTGAAGCTTTGCTTGGAATCACATCACCAAAGAAACGATGTATTTATTTTTTTATTTTTTTTATTCTATTTAACCATCAAATCAATTTAAATCTATTTTACCTAACCATCTTTTCCAAAGCGTGAAAAATACCCCATGGTTTGAAGTACATCCAGTTTTTTAAATATTTGTATTTTAGTAATAAATTCATATTTATTAGTTCTCTAAGACCCCTTATATTCTCCCCAGAAAATTTTATCTGAGATATTGAAATTAACATAGACACGTGAAAAAATATTTTGCAATTAAGTTTTAAAAATTCGTGAAAAATATTTATTTCCGACGAAATATATGAAATTTAATCATTTTATCGTAAATGTTACCAAATAAATCTATCATTAGTTGACTGAAGCAATATTTAACGCGCGTGATATAAATACGAGAACTTACCAATTTACATAACAACCTTTACTTCAACAATCGCTATAATTGTTTATTAAAACCAATTAGGGAATAGCATTGTTATCGATCACTTTGTAGTAGTAAATGCAAAATTAAATTGCATGTACTTGTAAAATAATTGGTAGGTGCTATATTTATACAGTAGAGGGTAATTAATTTAACATTCGCATTGCTCACCGGTCGTCGACGGTTTTTCGTTCTAGCTCTAAATCAGCTTAGTCGGCAAAGTTACTGTTTCTAATAAAGCTACATTTAAGTGAAAAAAAAAAATGTTTTTCAATTTTAAACAATGTGAGTTTTTGTTTCTTAATCATATTAAAACGCAATCACTATGTTTTATGATCTGCGTTGTACAGGGTCAAAAATGCATACCTAGGGTATGTTTAAAAAACGTTATAAATATTTCATACTAAATAAACATTACACTAAATGGCTATAATACGTTTCATATTATAATCCAAATTGATTAATAACCAGAGTCCATATTATTATACCGAGTATAAAAATTGAGAATTAATAACATTCATTAAATGTGATCGCTTTTTTTTTTACTCTTTCTGATAATATTTCTTAGATAAGAGAGTATGAGGTAAAATAATTTGTATACAAAATACAAATATATATTTTGATATCAATAAAAGTATTCTTTTCTTAAAAAGAAAATGCTTTGTTATTGGATGATGTAGATTCTGAGTGAAGCGAAGGATCTTATGGTTTTACAATGATGTTAATTTATTTTTTTTTTTTTCTGTAAACACTTTTTCGTATAGAAATCCTTGTCCAAAAGTTTCGTCCAGCAACTTTTTAGATTCGAAATTGAACTGAGATGGTACTTTAAAGAGGTCATTTTTCCAAAATCTCCATAGTTTTTCCTGTAATCAAGAATAACGATCGAAAAACTGAGTAAAAACTTGTACCACCATCATCTCACTTACAAGCTTTTTATTTTTATTTCATAAAATTCGAAATTTTTAGTTTTATGATCTGTGTTGGGGCAGAACCTACTTTATGAAGTGGACTGTAATTAATTATTTATTATCACTGACCTTAATGATCCGCAGGTGAATTTCGAAAATTCGACTGACTGACGGTGATACCGATTGCAATTGCCAGACTGCGTGATTGAATAACTCCCGATTCCGTGATGGTTGATTGACTAGTGAACCATACTTGCACGACCGCCACGAAGAGAAAGACTGAATTGTTGAAAGACTGACTGATATTTTAAGACTGTCCGCTCTGGCGAGCCGCACTCCTATTTATAACCTTGTTTCGTCTATATCGTTGTCCAGAGTCGTTGCTGGTTGGTTTAGAAATTTGAGTTCGCGCTTAACGCTGTCTCTGATCGGTGCTGCCCCCTGCGTGCTTTTGTGTGCGCACTACATTACCTCTTCGTTTGCTATCTCTCTAATGCGTGAAGCCACGCCTACCACCATCTCTAATTGGTATCTTCACTCTGCGTGCCACTTACCCTCCTCCACTAAGCGAACCCCGTTAAGCCTCGATTACACTGAGCGATTTTATACGCTAGTCGCCGGCGAATTAACACGCAGCGATTAAAGGTTAATGTAATCGGTCTAGTCCAACGGTCGGCAACTGGCTGACCGCGGTCCAAATCTGGACCGCGGAAGGCACTGATCTGGACCGTCGACATACGTAGGCTGTCCGATAAATAAGGTACAAAAATATACTGAATAATGAAAAATAAATTTATTACTTTAAAATTTTTACACAATAAATTAGACATATTTTTCTATTTTTCTACATAGTCACCATTTAAATTGATGCATTTTTCCCAACGATGGAGTAATTTGAAAATGCCATCTCGGAAATACGCAGCACATTTTCCATCGAAGTACTCGGTAACTGCGTTCATGACCTACTCCTCATTTTGAAAATGAGTTCCTCCTAAGTGTTTCTTTAACGGACCAAACAAAAAAAAATCCGAAGGTGCCAGATCAGGACTATATGGTGGATGTTCCAATACTTCCCACTTGTATTTTTCCAGCCAAGCTTTGGTTTTTCCGGCTGAATGTGGGGTTGCATTGTCATGCAGCAGTTTCACATGTCCTGAGCGTAATTGTCCTCTTCTCTTGAAACGAATTTTTTCTTTCAATTTTTTTAACGTTTCAATGTATCGGTCAGCATTTATTGTTTGAGGAACTCATTTTCAAAATGAGGAGGAGGTCATGAACGCAGTTACCGAGTACTTCGATGGAAAATGTGCTGCGTATTTCCAAGATGGCATTTTCAAATTACTCCATCGTTGGGAAAAATGCATCAATTTAAATGGTGACTATGTAGAAAAATAGAAAAATATGTCTAATTTATTTTGTAAAAATTTTAAAGTAATAAATTGATTTTTCATTATTCAGTATATTTTTGTACCTTATTTATCGGACAGCCTACGTATCTTTCTTTGATAGTTTGATAAGTACGTTATTTCAATTTCCATCGTGACTAAAAAAACGTCGTTTCGTAAATGCGATTTCTCATATTACATTACGAGGCACTTTTACTCATCAAATAATTTTAACATTTTAGTAATAACTATGGAATACAGTTAAAAAAATTAATTTTTTTTCTACTTACGTATTATTATAGTTTTCCGGACTCCGGTAGAAATCACTTGCCGACCCCTGGTCTAGTCGCTCACTCGCCGCGTGTTGAATACTCGCTGCTCGTTCGCAATTTAAGTTGACGGCCGGGCTACTTTAGTTGCTAGTCGCTAGCGTTTTTACACTCTATAGAGTAAAATAGCTCAATGTAATCGCCCTAGCTGCCAAAATCGCAAGTGTGCTAGCGAGTACCGAGTAGTGACTGGACAAAATGCCGGAAGCTTACAGCCTCACGCGAGAGTTGTGATTTCTCATTTATTACGACAGGAGTTGGAGAATAGAAATGATAAAATGAAAAGATTAGGTCTGCATGCAACTCTACAAACATTTCATCTTTTAATTTTATGTTAAAATAATCCTTGTGTTTAATGTTTCAAAGTAATGGATACTGTTCGTAAATTTTTTTAAAGTCAATAATGTTATTACAATTCCACTTCACCATACATTTTAAAATTTTAAATATAAAAGAAACCGAATGAATCATCTATGACTACTTCGTGTTACAAGCATACCAAACGATTCAAATGAATGTACTGTGCGCGACTAGCGAACGAGCGAATTTAATCGCTCAATGTAATCGGACAAGTCGGTACACTCTCACACGCACGTGACTTAAATCGCCGACACTCAGCGTGTAAAATCGCTCAGTGTAATCGAGGCTTAGGTTAATAACTCGTTAATACAATATGCACTCTGTTTTATTTAAATTGTTTAGCTAAAAGATATTTTAATTGTCGAGCCAAATGTTTTTTTATAAAGGCTAATAATAAAAAAAAAAAAAATCCAGCTTTTATGTTGTACAACAAACACTACAATGTAATAATTAGTCACCAAACTATGCGGACAATCACCAAACCCAAGCGCCCGTTTATTTCCGGTTCGTACATGTTGTGGCCGGTCACAACCGGTTAGTGCTACCGGCCCACCAATAACAAATAATCAATATTGCCACACAATCGCACACAGTCAAATTAATAATTATATCGTTGACACAAAATCATTACACAACACTCTGTCGGGTGACATGCCGTTTCATGGCGATGACAATCCGAAATTTTTAAACGAGATTCTCTATAGGTGGCTTTACCTACATTTACGTTTTAGATTCTGAGTGAAGCGAAGGATCTTATGGTTTTACAATAATGTTTATATTTTTTTTTTTTCTGTAAACACTTTTTCGTATAGAAATCCTTGCCCAAAAGTTTCGTCCAGCAACTTTTTAGATTCGAAATTGAACTGAGATGGTACTTTAGAGAGGTCATTTTTCCAAAATCTCCATAGTTTTTCCAGTAATCAAGAATAACGATCGAAAAACTGAGTAAAAACGGTAAAATCGGTAAAAATCCGCCGTAAACGAGATTTTCACTGTTCAGATTTTAGGTATTTAGTCATAAATCGAAAAGTATTAAAGCTAGAAACTTGAAAATTTTATCCAATATCAAATACATACTTTTTTATATTGGACAACATTTTCAGAACAATTATAGCACTTTTGACTTAAATATAGAACTTTTAATTTACCAAATTGTTTGAAAGTTTTTATGTAATATAATTTTAAATATTTGACAAAAAGTTCTGAAATTTAATATGACCTTACTCATATACCTACCTAATTATCCTAACAAAAATTCAAAAATCGTGAGTCAGGATTTTTTTTTATACACGCTTTAATAAATTATTATACGATTTTGTTCGATATTGTCTGATTTCTTTTAAGTTTATTTTTAATGAGTTATAACTGTTATAACAATTGAAGTTTAAATGAGTTATATCTAATTGAATATTTTATGAGGGTTTAATTACAAAAAAAACTCACCAAAAATTATACAAATAACCGTAAAATACGTAAACAGTATTTAAATAATAATATATTATATTACACTGAAGCTTTGCTCAAAATCGTTTTATACTAAAGAAATGAGTCATCATTTCTTTAAAACTTAATACATTCATCACCAATATCTTGTCCGAGGACCGAAGGGACGAAGGACGAACTTGTACCACCATCATCTCACTTACCAGCTTTTTTATATTGGACAACATTTTCAGAACAATTACCGCACTTTTGACTTAAATATAGAACTTTTAATTTACCAAATTGTTTGAAAGTTTTTATGTAATACACACATAGAAATCTGGTGTTGATTTAACATCAAAACGTGTTATTATCAAACACATTTGAGTGTTGATTTCCAGCTGGAGTAAGCTTGGTGTTAAAATACTGTTAGCAAAAATTTAAACATCATTTACTAAATTTAACACTTATAGAGAGTCAAATTAACATCACTCAGATTAATTTAACTTACAATTTTATTTGAGATAACAAATCAAATCATGTCAAACCAATAACATATGTATGTTATCATAAATACAAATCACTTTTAAATACACCCAAATTTGATGTTGGCTGAGCACCAGTTGTTGTTTGTGTGACACTATGAATACTTATTTTTAACTTATAATAATAGTTATTATAACTATTAATGTTAAATAAATGACAATAATTGAAGTTGATTTGACACCAGTGTATGTTATTTAAATATTCTTATTGATGTCAACATTTAAGAAATTAATGTTGATATAACTACAAATGTAGTTGATTTTGTAAACCAAATACATATACATAAATAAATAAAAATAAATAAATAAATAAATATATATATATATATATATATAAGCGTGTATGTGTGTGTGTGTGTGTGTGTGTGTGTGTGTGTGTGTGTGTGTGTGTGTGTGTGTGTGTGTGTGTGTGTGTGTGTGTGTGTGTGTGTGTGTGTGTGTGTGTGTCAAAATAGCACTTACTAATATTAACCAATAGATATTTAGGTGTTGAAATAATATACACAATTGTTCATTACATTAAAATCTTTTTATTTAAATAAATACAAAACATTAGTAATACACATATTTTTAATAATGACAAGATAGGTATAGGTACATTTTATACACATTAATGTTATTCAAAATTTTTAGAACTATAACATAGACCTTAATGTTACATACAGTTTACCATTACTTAAAATTCTAGATACAGATGGTGTTGTATCTGGCAATTCGGTGATATAATATTCGATATTTTTAGAATTTAAATTTGTACTTTTTACTTCAAAAGCAAAAAAATGAGGATCAAATCCAACAGTTGATAACGGTCTGACAATAAAGTATGGGATTCTTTTATTATTTAAAAACATATGAAGTATTTCTCCAAATAAACATTCTCCAGAAATTACTTCTAAAACTAGTAGCATACTTTTTTTGTATTTTATACCTCTATATTCCAACCAAGATAAAGAAAATGTATCAAATTCAAATTCTGATGGTAAATCAAATGATTCATTCGAAGAGACTTTATTGAAAGAACTTGAGGTAAATTTTAAATCTGGTTCCAAACCAGTTCTAGATAATAAACGGTTAACCATTTGTAACTGAATTTTGTGGGATAATGTATGGCCTAAGTTAATTCTGCATGGAATTGCATTGGCTATTGCTTTTATAGTTTTGTGTTTTGCCTCAAATCGTATAGTAGACGTTAATATAATACGTCCATTTTTAATAAGTAGTAGGCCATAGTGTAATAAAAAATGATACTTAGATTTAAGAGTGAATTTTGATATTGACATGAATAATTCATTATGTTCAGAAACCAATTTATTTAATTGAAGGTGACACTCTGGTTGCAAATATCTAGAAAAGCATATATCTATTATTGTACGCAGTAAAATATACAAATGCCAAACTTCATTTTTCCTATGTACCAAATCACCCATAATGAGACCAAAATACCTAACTAAACACAACATTCCAGAAGATGACATAATAATACATCCATTTACTAAATTAATTGAACTTATTTTTGGATGAGTATTTTTACTCTCAGTGACTCCATAACCAAAAAGTTCTTATCTATTATTTAAAATGTCAAGTGAAAAAAATGTCAAGTCCATAAGATTCTTGATTATAAGAGCCATATCATATCTGGCAACCCCCTCAGTTAAATCATGCATAAAATCACACACCGAATTTCTAGTAACATGATACCTTGGGACATCATTAAAAATACAACTCTGTTTTAATCCTGTCAATGAATAATTATCAGTATTAATATCAGTAGCATAATTTATTTCATTTCTCAGTGTTTCGGAACATTCACTAATCATTTTCTGAAGTTCTACTTTTGGAGACCAACAAATACGACAATAGAAATTTGATGATAAGCTTTCAACAAATCCCAAAATTGAATTAAGTGTTAAATTGTCACCAAGAACTAAACCTAAAGCAAAATAAATATGATGGATTTCAGAATTTACACATATTGAAATGCCGTTTGTCTCTAATTCAATTAATTCGTCAATAAGAGCTCTATACATTTTATGGTTATTTATTTTATAAGTTCCTCTATCGTCTGAGTGGAATAAAAATGCAACAAAAATATTTTCCAAAGATGTTAGTAGAAATTCAGTCAGAAACGTATATCAAATGTAGAAGCGATGTTATAAAATCGAAGAAAATATGTGAAAAAAAGAAGCATTTATAAACCAACAGATGACAAAGCTAACACAAAAAAATAGAGCAGTTTGATTTCGTTAAATCATTAAGTTTTAACTTTTTGCCTAACCAATAATCTAAGAAAATTCATTTTACCATAAATTTTGCCATTTTGACATAAACAATAGTAAAAAATAAAAAAAAACAAATTTTTGGGAGGCGACTCAGCCAACCTCCTCATGGCGTCTTTTGGGTAACGCTGGTAGGCTGATATGAAGTGATAAATAAAATGTGGCCGCAACTCGTATGTCTGTTTTATAAACACGGGCCGCAACTCGTACGTTATTTAGGGATCGGGCCGCAACTCTCCAACACTGATAAACATACATATGTAACTTATTACCAATAAACCGTATCGACATTTCCTAGTGCGTTTTAATGTATTTCGTGCATACGCATAAATCAACCCAATAATCGACAAATTATTGTCCGTGATCATATTTTAACTTTCATGTATTCCATTCGATTCCGCACCCCACCGGCGAGGTTGTTTAATACGGAGTGACGCTTATTTTCCCGTAACGTATGTACTTTAATCGCAGAGTTTCAAAAAACCTAAAATCAGTGTCTTCAACGCGTCGTAACAAACTGTTTATTTCATCGGCGTCAGAACGATTCGATACAATCAGGGCCTGATTGACCAATAGGCTGAGCATGCTGAAGTCATAAGGCACCAATCTGCTATGTTATATGGAGGGCGCTACAAAATAATATTTTTCCATTTGATTTTATTCAAAAGCTTGTAGCTGTATATCGAAGGTCTGATGTGCCTGTACGTTTCGTTTGAATAATTGACAAACGGTATACGGTAAAAAAAGACGTAATAATTATTGTTCTAATTTTTACGTGTGTACTATAAGTCCATAATTTAATTTCTACACTGTTTTATTTATCTCGCATGGAGTGAAAAGGAAAAATCAATCGAAATAAGTAAATAGTTTGATAAAATACAATTTGTGTCTAAATAATCTTCATCGGGATCGATCAATCCGCAACAACTCATTGCAAATAATGTTTTATTACACCTGCGTACACTTTTTTTTTTGTAGCAGTCGCATTAATAATACCAAACCGTGATCATTGTGGTAGCTACGCAGTATGTTAAAGTTTGCTCATTTTCGTCGAATGTTGTCGGTTTCATAGTTGGCCTACATCGATAATCATTTCAATCGAACCTTTGAAAATTTTTAATTTCTCGAGGAAAAAACGTTCGACCGAGTATAAAATAAACCGTGTTCTAAACACGACAAAAGTTCGGTGTTCACGTGTTTTTCATGGACTCTCCTCGGACGCCTCTAGGACCCCAAATCGATCCAAGTCGGCCTGCAGCAAATTCCTAATAATCAGGCCTTGGACGCAACCGAACGTTTTTGAAACCATAAACGGCATAAACAATGGTCGTCATAAAAAATTATTGCCGGAACATTCGTAATATTCCGCGGGGCCAACAATCGTCTGAAATGAGTCAATTCGGCTTGGCGATAAAAACAACCGTTCGCGTTCGTGCGGAGTAATACGCGATCGCGTAGTCGCGTTACGTTCGTATATTATTATTATTATTATTATTATTATTATTATTATTATTATTTTTGTTATTACTATTATTATTATTATTATTATTATTTACGTGACGCCTTCGTCTCGTGTGCATCGCGTGTGCCCTGGCAATACGATTACTGTTATTATTTCTTATGGGTATACGCGCGTCACCGATGACGTGCACGCCATTAAACCTCAACGACGTATTAGTGGCGGGACGGCGTCGATGACAGGTGTCGTGAGTTCTGGGCGGCGGCGGTGACGGCGGCAGTGAAATTATAGGAGACAGAGAGTGTGAGCTTTAGATATTGGTTTTATTATTTGTGTTATTATTATTGTTTTTAGAAATATTCTCGAAACGTATAATACACTAATATGATTAGTAACGGAACGAACGTAAAATATGTATGTTAGGTGCGCCGCCGTCGACGCTCCGACGGTATAGATGAAATAATAACGTGTATATTATGGTAAATATTAAATACGTACTACCTTTCGTTGCCCGGCATTGTCCGGGGTTTATTTTACCAGGACTGCGCAATATAATGAAATAGGAAATGAGATAAAAAAAAAAAAAATTACAGAACGCCAAGGTGAAAGTAGTTCTACGTCATCAGTCAGCATACACTATAAACTGTATATAAACTGTATAATATATAAACTGTAATGTGTGTTTTTATTTTCCGTTTAAAAAACGTACACCCCTATAATCGCGCTTATAAGCGGAATAGCAAATCGAGTATTGAATTCGTAGTTGATCATCGCTGATTTTTCATTAAATAAATATTTCACGATATTATGCATAATATGTCGTTTTATACATAAACTGGTATATTTATGTAGAAAAGGCTTTCGTCATCCAGCGTGGTCGAACATGTATTTCAATTGATCTGTGGTGTGTTGATTTAAACTTTGAATTTCCGTTTAAATCTCGCTGTAATGGATTTCAATTCGCAACGAGTTTTCGCTAAAAACGGACATTTTTTCTCGGTCCCTTGAAATTCGTTATATCGCGAGAGTAAGCGCATTAATAAGTGAGTGCCTTCGGCAGGGCATAAGGCGGCACCTCTGTGCGACATTCCAAGTCTCTAGACCCGACGGTTTGGACTGTGCCTCGATCGATTTATTAAGCGTTAAACCCCTTTTTTAGCCTTTTATGAGTTGAGTTTCTAAATATATTTTCTTAGTGCTCACTAACGCCACACAAGAAATCTCTACCTAAAACTTCAAGTTTTTAAACCCAACGGTCTAGGTCGTACGTTGATACATCGGAGCATTAGGCAGTCAGTTTATCGTTTTATATATTATATAGATGTGTGATCACTTTTTTTCTCGGTGATCATGGAATATTTTCGGTCATTTCGGATGACTTCAAAATAGAGCTTCCTCGAGGCAGTCACACACGAACGCGATCGATTCATAAAACTGCAGTTAACCTCGATTCTCGAAACACCACTGCGATTACAAACGATGCACTTCTGACGTGATCGTGTCTACTGTTCGTTACGACCCTATAGTCGACGGCTTTAACAATGACCTGGAGTTGACCGGTTCCATTGGACAAATGTTTTTGACATTGAAACGATATTTACCGTTTTCCAACGACGTATAAAGATTTTAAAAGCCTATGGACCAGAGGGGAATTTCACCATTGATAATTTTAGACGCGTTGAACAGCAAAAAACGATAAACAATGACAGGTAATGTATTTAGATCGAAAATTACATCTAGAATATTCATCGTGATTAGCGTGGAAATGTTGTGATATCTGTTTGCCATTGTCAGAGTGAAAACAAAATATAAATTGATCATTTTATTTATTTTTATTATTTAGTACTATAGACATTATTTAGTGTTCATTGATTATTTGTATTTTTAAATTCTGTGTGAAATAAAATATAACGTATACGCTTTATAATAATATTTGTTTTTTTTTAACCTAACTATTTTGGATAGAAATAGTAGAGAAATAATTACGTCTATCATCTCTATAGATCAGACATTTTATCTAGTTGTTACTGTAAACAAGTTATTTTTTACTTTTCTCAATAATTTTCCCAAGTGTAAGGAAAAATACCTAAAAATTGAGTAAAACGTGAAGATTTGCTGTTAACAAGATTTCATTTCAAAAAAATAAATTTTTTATATTTAGCCATAAATCAAAAAGTAGTGACCATAGGCTTTGAAAACCACCACCAAATATTAACAATACTAAACTTCAGACTTGAAAGCAGTTAAAAAATTTACCACTCCCTGGGTAAAAAAAAAAAAAAAAAAAAAAAATCAGGAACATGTAAATGATTGGAAGTATTTCGTTTTTTTAAGTTCTCATTTAATACAATTTTTAATCCTTGACATAATAACTTGAATATTTATTATTTTTGAGTTTCTGAACAAACACGTGAGCGATTTCAACATTTTCGTTTCTACGAATATGAACATAATAATTTAAAACTTAAATATAAACTCGAAATTGAATTGTTTAACTACTTTTATTAGTTTTGAACCTCTGGCCTACTACTTTCGAGATAATTGTTTTATCTCTGGAGGCTATATGCCATAATTCTGGATAATCTCAAAACTCAAATTTGAACACACATATATTTTTACCATTCACTGTTTAGTTGTATAAAATTAATATAGAACACCAGAAAACATTAAGCGAAAGTGTAGTATGTGTACCGTTGAAAGTTCTAGGCAAGTTCCGACAAAAACAAGGTGGTTAGCAAATATTTGCTTGCGGACACCTACTTTTACGTTTTTCTTTTCAATTCTCATCAATAGGACGTCATTTCGTACGTTTAGATACGATGCAACATTTTATTTATACGATGTTCGATAAAAAAATCAACATCAAACTGAACAAAACTTTTATTCGTATTTATTTCATTTATCGGCAATTTAATATAATTTAGAATGTTATGCAATAATGTTTACAAATCATGCAATATAAACATCTTTTTTAATATTCACAAGAGTGTACTGGGTTAGTTAGATCTATTTGACAAACACGACACATGTTTTATTTTATTCATTACTTTTAACATTTTTTTTTTTAATGAATATTATAGTATTGTGCTACAATAAAATTGTTTTTAAATATTTTTTTTTTTTTTGGAACTTAAATATTAAAATTAAAATTTTTTTAACATTTAAAAAAAAACAAAACAGCTCTTTTTCAAACCGGATTTAGATGAATTATGGTATTAAAATATTTTATTAAAGTTTCGACCATTAATTTATTATGATTTTTTTTAATTTTTTGAAAATGCTGATTTAATAATTAAAATCATTGTACGTTCAATAAAGATCAAGTCGGTGATTTCGATTAATCATTCCATTAAATCATGTACGTTATTTAAAAATATTATTCTGCGCATATTAAGATATCAATGTGATAACATTCTATCATTAAATCACTATGCATTTAATGTTGTGTGTGAGAAAAAAATTGGGAATAAATTTAAACGGTACAATAAAATTTAAAATTTTAGTTTCAATCATAAAAAGAAAATTCTTTAACGCAATTTTGTTGAAGCAATGTTGCACATGGCTCAAGCGTGTTTATTTGAAAAGAAAAAAGTTATTGCATTTGTCAAATAAATCTGTCTCGCCCTGTATTCAAATAACTTACATTTAATAAACTCCCTAAGGGTAGTATTACACAAGTGTTTTCTACTCTTTCTAACAACTTTTCCTCCTTTTTTAATTTTTCAAGAAAATGATTACAATTTTTTTCCTTTATAGACGTCGAGGAATTTCTCATTACGCATTTTCTACGCCATCCACACCCATAGCTCTGTTTCTGACGCCTCAGAGTAAAAATTAGATAAAACTCATAAATATTTTCTCCTTTTTCCAGGAAATGTCTGACTTCTCCCAGGTCGAGAAACTCTACATTACGTCGTGCCGTCTCGTTTCGTCTAAATACGACGATGACGCAACATCGATCAACTGCAATTAGAATAAGTTCAAATCAACGCGACAATGTGTAGAGTCAATCAAACATTTAACACATTGTTTGTCCGGTGAGTCAACTCAAGCAGAAGAGGCGACCAATATCGATCGTCTGCATCTTCGTTAAAGTACCGGTAATTGGGATGAAATATGACGGGAACAGCAGAAAGACCCGGTTTGAGACATTTTGTGCCCGTTGGCACTTTACACGGGGAATAAGTGTATTACATAGACGTATAGTATAGAGGTGGTGGAAGAGCTAAAACCACCGTAAGCTTCTAGAATTTTTTTTATTAACATGAAATGGTTTTAATATAGTTTGACGTTAATTAAATTTAATCGCTGATACAAAAAGTAGACTACAGAGGTAGTTTAGTTAAAAAAAAAAATTTGTAGGCAGTTTTTGAGCTTTTTTAAGAATTTTATTCTCACACCATTTTTTTTTTTTTGAGCCAAAGATTTTTATTTTTTTTCAACGCACACCTCTAAATCGACGGTTTGATTGGTTTCAAATTTGTCGAATAACGCATAGGTAACAACTTAGAGCTTTTTTTTTCTAAGTGCTTAAAAAATACGCTTCTATTAAATATTGTGCCCATGGGTAGATATCCTTTGTTAGCCCCTTTTAATCTGGCCCTAATAAAAGCTTTAAACCCATGTGTATTGATAACTACACAGAGACAACTACTGTTGTACACCACCAATACTAATAAAGGAGATTGACGTGTAATAACAACCATGGTGTGTTTTAACTTTTAAAAACACACTACTCACTAGTATCATCGTATCATTTATTGTACTAATTCGTGTTCAATACATAACGATTCGCTGTTTATAGTTATTCGACCGCCTTACGTAATCTACTGGATTTTCGTCATCATTTGGATGACATTTAGTTAAGGCTGTAACATCAAAGGCGTATTGCCGGGGAAAATTTACGTAGGTACGAGTTTTATTTACTCTAGCACGTCGTTTAAATTTATTAATTGTAAATGACCTTTACCTATAAACCACCTTGACCCTCGACACAGCTCGACAGCGTATACGTCATTATTACACTTATATTTATGCGTATACCCTCTTGTATAACGGTGTAAACATTAAAATTTAGACCTATTAAAACATAAAGGGTGTTCCAGTGCACAACACATGTATTAACTATAAAATGTACATATTATGCAATTGGCGAGACCCTGACGCAGGCCCGGCTCAAGGGGTAGGCGATATAGGCCCACGCCTAGGACGGCATTTTTCAGGGGCGGAATTTAATATTTTTGTATATTAGATAATTTTTTAAATATTCCTTACTTTCATATATATAAAAATATAAAATTTGGTCAGTATATGATCGGACAAGTTACAAAATCGTTTAATGGGCCTTGCAATGATTTCAATTGAAAAAAAAATTAGCCTTATAATATGGACATGGAAGAAGTTGTATCTGATTTCGCAAACGAAAAAGCAAGAAAAGTCAAGTTCTAATACGATGTTAACATTTATATTATGTTTTAATTAAATTTTATATTATTATTCAACTATTTTTAAATTGTTGTTTTTTTTTTTTTTTTTTTAATAAAATTAGTAGGGATTTACTTGTCTATAAATATATCAATCTAATCAATTATTGACTTTATACAAATAAATATAATGAACTCATAATTAACTGTATTTTAGTAATGTTTATGTGAAAAAAATAAAAAATATTTGATATAGTATTTACATGTATAAACTATAAGGGGCGGTAAAACTTAAGTTTGTCTAGGTGTGTAAAATAGTTTGAGCTGGGCCAGCGTAGACGCCTAATGTTTTGTTGATATCAGATGTATTAGTTAAGCCTGAACGAGGAAAAATACTATTAGGTATAGAAACGTACGGGCACTAAACACGCAGTCAGTGAAAAATAATAATACTGAAATTGAAGATGATAATTATTTATACTATTTATAACAATAATGAAAACAATATTGATAATGATAATATAATATGAAAGTATTATACATTCAAGTTTTATTTAAGTTAGAGCATCGTTTGAATGTATTAAATCTACCTATACGGCATTTAACTTACAACTTCTCCGACCCTCGACAAAGATCCACAGCGTTTTGCCTTTTCAATATATACCTAATATATGTTATAGGCGAGCATTGAAAATATCTTAACACAACAATACGTTTCAGTCAATAAAGAAATGAATAAAGCTGTGATCTCTGTAAAGCGATTCTCAACACTCTACGATATAATCTATGTCCGTCCTTAAACTAGACATGTTTACAGTGGTAACCAGTAGTGTGGTGCTGGTGCAGGCCATTATTATTTTATCGTAAATGAGTAAGTACTTCAAATGGGTCATATCACAATAGATTTGTTCGTCGATATTATTTAATGGTACCGCCGGCAATGATTATTATTTATTGCATATTTTGGCATATTTTGTCATTATTGTATATAAATGCATATTTGGGTATATTTAAAACATCAAGATCATATTTGGTAATTTACAATATAATTTCTTAAATTAGCTTAGACAAAACAGAACTAATTGGTAAATTTTCTGTTTAAAAAAAAATATTTTTATTATCGTTTAGATCATTTACTATCTATTTGATGAAATCGAAACATAGGAAGTGAACTTCAGTTGTCCGTCATTTTTCAAGAATTTATTATAATTGACTTATCGAAATAATACTTATTACAATTTTTTTTCATATTAATATTGTAATTAGATGAATTAATAAAATAAAATAATTTTTAAAGCATATTTTAAGTGTATATTTCTTGTTTTTTTTAATAAGTGCATGCATATTTTGAGATTTTTAAGTACTAGAAGTCTTCAGACCTAATTATCATAATTCATATTTTATGTTCAAGATAGAACTGTGGAAGATATAACTATTATAAATTATTAATTTATCAAAATAAATTAAACAGACGTCACCACGATCAAGTTTTTTTGCTGTCAGGCCTATACAAAATGTACAATAAACTTGAATATTTGCTATGTAAGTAGGTGCCTATAAACTTATCGAATGAGCGATTGTATTTATATTTTCAGATATAAAATGATGTAAGAATAAAATTACGTTTAAAAATAACCATTAGAATGAATTTTAAATTTTGTTTACACAATAATATTTATAATCATCTAGGTATTGGAAAAGAATACCACATACTTATCTATGTATGCATATGCGATGGTAATTTAAAACTTGACTGTTTTTCAATACCATTTTTTTGTTTCTTATTAAATTCACTCTAAGAAAAACAATAAACACTCTTTAGTACGGATGAATCCATACTTTTTAAACCATTCATAAAACATTAATCATATTAAAGGCCAATGTGGCAATGAAAATAATCATTTAAGTATCAATACAAAAACAATTTAAGTGCTGCCATCTACAGGACATTTTTTATTTCGTGAGTTGATCATTATTAATTTTGAAACACAGCATCATTTTAAAACGTTTCATATCTCATGAAACGGAACATAAATGTTCGTGGTTCGGACTATTTGATTCATTGCGCCTCAATATCATGTTTAAAATAATTTGAATATTTAAATAAATTACAAAGTCAGAAAATCTTTTTTCTTGTAAATTTCTAATCCTGCACTTACTTATAATAATGCAATATTTACCAACGCTCACAAATACATGACTTATACTACATACATAATAAGTACTTAGTAAGTAAGAAAATATATGTTTACCTATTTAATTTTCATTATTTTAAATTCGGTTTCACACAAATAATATAATTACAACATACTAAAGAAAATATAATTTTTTTATCGGGAAATTAAAAAACTTGTTCCAGAAACATATAATATAAATTACAATTACCAATATAATAACCAAACAATACGGTGGCTTTTGTTTATGAGTGTTTATTTCTTTAATAATTTATTGCGGATAAATTGTATTCACTGTTCATTATAATACCAATGTCTATGTAATGACCAATACTTATATCTCTACATTATAAAGGAAACTCGATTAATTAAAAAGAAGTTAAGTTAAATTAAAAATTAAATTTGTTGTTTTATTTTATTTGAAATTCTAAAATTTATTGAAAAAAAATTGTTTAATTATAAATAAAGTAAATTATCTTCATAAAATAGACTAATGTAAAACGACGTGAGTTTACCGTAAACGACACTTTTAAAAATCAATTTTAATTATTTGGTCATAAATTAGAAAGTTATGTTGCTGGAAATTTTAAATTTATAATAAGAAAGTATACAAAACGATTGGACAAACTATTTATTTTATATATCGTGTATAATTACGATATACTGATTTAAAGCTTATAAATTATAGTAAGTTATTTAGTAAAAGGAATACTGGTACTTGCAGTCGGTTATCGCGACTACCGAAATAATTATAAAAAGACGATTATAAAAACACAATTGATCCTACGCCATGATATGGGATAAATGAAAACAATTCAATTTCTTGAATATTAACACACATTACCGTCTAAATAAAAGGTCTAAGGGTACGATACAAATAACATATTAAGCGTCATCGTCACCAAACTACCCTCGGGCTTCGCGCTCGGAATTCATTCCGATACATCTTTCGATTTGCAGTGTAAAACCACGTTGGTAGACAATAGATTCTTGACATAATGGCCGTCAGGTTAAATTAAACACGTGAAAACACGCAAAAAAAGAAACAAATCAATATAAAACACAAGTCATCGATACGCATTTTCGGCATTATCTCAAAATGTATTAATCCCACAGTTCCACTAATGTTGTCTACTAATTATGCAAAAAATACAAATACCTCAACACTCGTGGAATAGTGCACAAGCAATAAATTAATAACAACAATGTCGACACGAGCTTGCGAAGAAAATTTTTATAATAGTTTTTGTTTATAATTAATGCGGTGGTCGCGATAACCGACAAGTACCGAAACACTTAATATATAAATCAAGACCAAATGTAATGGGGGAATGAAATAATTGAATTTATCGGTGTTCATGTTTTATGATTTTTTTAAATAAAATTTTCTTGATTTACTTTCAGAAAATTTAATTTTGTTTGTGTATTATATTGTATATTATATTTTATTGGTTATGCTTGAAACGTTCAATTCTTCAGCAATACATTGATTGATATTTGATAATTGTAAAGCATTTAAAGTTTGTAGCTAACAATGGTAAACCATAAACAGCTTTAACCAACTTTGTAACTTTCTCTAGAAGAATTGATAAAAGCCACTATCAGTGAATTTCTTAACTTGTTACAACCTATAACATTTATAATAAGTAAATATCTCTTGAGTACGTACGAAATGTGATTTAAGACATAATTCATTTCATTATCTTTGAAAAAAAAGTAATTTTCTGAAAATTACGTTGCCTAGCAACTAATTAATAACAACATAAATGCGTTGCCTAGCAACTAATTAATAACAACATAAATGCGTTGCCTAGCAACTAATTAATAACAACATTAATGCGTTGCCTAGCAAAACTTTATATAGAACATTTTTTTTATTCATTTTTTTAGCAAAATTGTTTTGTATTTATTTATTTAGTAATAAATAGATCAAGACCATAACAGTAACTTGAAATTAACCTTTTTGTAATAATTAATACAAATAGTTCATTTACATCTATATAAGGTTTTTTTATAGTTAAATAACAATATACATATTATAAAAAAAATATTAACTTTCTAAACTAATTAAAATAAAACAATACATTAACAAATTAAAATTTTAAAGTACAAAATGATCTTAAATATCTATTTGACTACCTTGTCAGCCTTTTCGTTTTATTAAAAATACATAAAAGAAATAAAAAATATTCATAATATATAAATAGACTTATGATTGATAACATAAGTCACACATAAAGTCTGATACTCCTTCATAATATGTGCAAGTTTCATGCCACCAAATTTTACAAACGCTACACATAATCCAGTCCTCGGTTGGTGGGTCACAATATGTTTCTTCACATGCTGGACATACTATTTCCGTAGACGTTGTAGAATTTGCTGATGTAGAGGAATCAATCATTGATTGTACAACAGGTATAGAAGAATTATTGGATACCAACTGTTTATTTTTGCTTTTCTTAGTATTCTGAGCTTTAGTTTCTCTCCTTTTTGCTAATGTTTCTAACTTTGCCTTTTCTTTTTCTTTTTTTTCGTTTTCTAGTGCTTCCATTTGTGCTTTATATGGTGATGAGGACAATATTTCAGACTTCTTTCCTTTTAAACGACGGTTTCTTTGAATAGTTACTTTAGGAATAGGTATTATATCTGATGGTAGTATTGCAGTATCTCTTTCATTTAATATCATTGTTTGACTCGAGTGTTCTGAAGGAACCACAACAACAAGTGATGTTAGCTCAGCAGTACATTCGGTTTCATCAGTATGCCCAAATTCAACAGGCATGTCCATAATATTTAAAATATCTCTATTATTTTCCATTATAGCCTGATTATTTAACACTAGTGTATTTGTCATAATATTTTCTTGATTATACAAATGACTTTGGTCTGTAACTGTGGATGGTAGAAAATCTAAATCGTTAAAAATATTGGGATTTAAAGGCCAAATTCCACACATTTTAAACGCATTTAGAGCCTTTTCCATTGTTGCTGTTTGAGCATATGCCTGTCCAAAAATCTCTGCTATTTGGTATAATGTCACTGTTCGTCCCGGATGAGAAGTTGTCCATAAATCGTAATGAAATGCATAACGATCTTTTAGTGGTTTGAAAAAACATCTGTCAAGAGGCTGTGTCCGATGGCTTGAATGTGGAGGAATACTTACAAGATGAATGTAATTTTCTCGACAAAATGTAATAGTGGTTAGATTTATATGTGAACTATGATTGTCAAGTATGAGTAAAACCGGTGAGAATTGTGATGGTTTTGTATGATTTTTAAAATGTTCAATCCATTTAATAAAAAGTTCAGAGTTTATATAACCACTATCAGACAAAGATGCTATTGTTTCGGGTGGAGCACCATTTAAGTATTCAGCTTTCATTCTTTTTCGAGGAAAAATTAAATTTGGTGGCACATAAAGACCACTTGCACTAAAGCAGCAAACCGCGGTTACAAGTTCACCACGTTCAGCAGCGACTGACTTGCCCACTATTTTTTTCCCTTTTGGTGAAATCACTTTTGGTATTTTATTAGGAACAGTCAATATACCAGTCTCGTCCATATTGTATATTCGACTTGGAGGGAAATTAAAATTAGTGTAAACTAGTTTTAAGTTTTCATAAAAAATGTTAATTTGATAAAGATTAAAACCCATTATTCTAGCAACGCTGGTCTTTTGAGGCGTCCTTAGAGAAAGACTATGTCTTTTTATAAATGAAATAGTCCAATCATATCCTGCCAATTGTTTTTCTTTATTAAATTTATTTGTTATGCCATTTTTTTCTGCAAATTGGAAACTTAGTTGTTGTAATTTTTTGAATGAAAGCCCATAAAACCTAGAATCTAAATCTTTACAATGATTAGCTAGTTCTTTCTCTTTTTCGTCATTAAATGTCCTTTTGAAACGCCCCAATGATACGACTCCGGTCCCTATTTTTAATCGTTTCCTTAGAGCAGATTCTCCTATACCTAATGTTTCAGCAGCTTTACGTTTAGACGTACCATTATTAATTAAAACTTTAGCAGCTTGCAATAGTTCATTAGTTATAGGAATGCGATTACTTTTTCTCTCATGTACCCTACAATTTAAACCAATAACGCATGAAATTAATCTTAAATATTTATAGTCTTATGGATTATAGGCTCTTTTACAAAAAAATTTATTTATAACATTATACATAGTATAATAACTATTTCTATAATTTCATTTAATTAAAAAATGTTTTTTGTATTGATATGGGGCAAGAGTTCGCAGTGCGTACTTATACCCCAATAAGACTGCGCACTCTTACCCCAAATGAAAAATTATTATCTATTAAATGTTCATAAAAATAGTTTTGATGATAACATGATGTTAGTAATCATTATAAATAAATAACAATGTTACGAATTCAACAAAAAAATAATATTTGTTAACTATAAATGTTTCAAACGGTTAATACTACATTCTAATCTAGCATAGTATTACATTCATATCGTATAAAAACTTACATACCTCATGTTTAATTAAATTGTTGTCCGTTACGCGAAAGAGTGACTGAAATACGTGCGGAAATGATAACAGATTTAATTTATATTAACAGTTTGACCATATGTATAGAAATTAATTATTTATTTCACAATTTGACTCTTACCCCATACGGACTCTTACCCCAGGTTACTCTATGATTTATATTGTGGCCTTAACTGTTTTGATTTGTATACCAACCACACGAAATAAATAAATAAATTATCACTACTATTTAGAAACGTTGATGAAAAATACTCGATAAATAACAAGTTATGGAAACCACGACGACAGATATAAAATATTGTAATTTTTCACCTATAGGATATACCATCTCTAAAAAATTCAAGGGAGTGGTGATTCACCGGCCGTCACCTCTCCCCCCTTATATACGCCAATGCCTACATCATAGAGTATACCTAATACAGTTTTATTTTATGTTATTTCACTTTTTTTTTTTTTATGTGAAAAGCGACCGTGGAGAAAAACAAAACATAAATGTTCCCGGCGGAGAACGGAGTCGCCTCGCGCCCAGCCCGACTACCCAAGACGCGATATCGTATTCTATATTACTGCGCAAACAATAGAATACGAGGTGTGGCTATTAAATAACGAGACTTTTACTTTAAAAACGTATTATTAATAAATTTCAACAATTTAACATTTTTCCCCTTCTATACACTCCCCTTTGTGTTTGAAACATCGCTCCATTCATATTTTCCATTGATTGAAATAGTGCTGGAAATCATTTTCTTGTAATGTCTTTAATACGTCTGTCGATTTTTTTTTTTTACATTTTCAACTGAATCAAAATGTGTCCCTTTTAACGCAATTTTTAATTTTGGGAAGAGCCAAAAGTCACACGGAGCGAGGTCTGGTGAATATGGGGCGTGTTGTAGCATTGGAGTTCGATTTTTAGCCAGAAATCGTTTCACAGATAAAGCATCATGAGCCGACACGTTGTCTTAGTGCAAGATCCATGATTCGTTTTCCCATAACTCTGGCCGTTTTTTTCTTACTCTTTCTCTGAGTGTCGTCAAGACTTGTAAACGATATTGATGGTTGAAAATTTTTCCCTGGGTTACCCATTCAATCATTATAACACCCTTAATATCGAAAAATACGATCAACATGGACGACCCACGCGTTGTTCTTCTTCAACATCAACTCGACCCTCAAGAAACCGTCTGTGCCGCTCAAAAACTCTTTCTCGTAACATAGTAGCATCTCCACAAACATCTGTCAACAAACGTAAACTTTCCGCGGCAGATTTTCCAAGTTTCACTAGAAACTTTGAATTAATACGCTGTTCAATTTTTTCGTCCGGCATAATTTCGACGAACAGTACGAGCGAAGTCACTTTAAACAATGTTCACACGGCAAATATAGCACGGACACCAACTCAACTAGTTTTGTTCGATGCAGTGATATTTGTAGACTACAACTGTTTGGGCCGGGTGCGTACAATAATAATACGCGTGCCCGGACACCTTTGCGCGTTCACACCACCTAAACGACCTGATGTCGAATCCGTCGACCACACCGTGTGTAAGTGTGTATTTATGTATGTAGCTCAATCAGAGTGGTTGGGTTCGCCGCGCAAATCCGACGAGCTACGTGGTGATGGTGGAGTGTGTATGGTGTGTATATTAAATATACACACCATACACACAAATTTTGTGGTGTGTACTTAAAAACTAAAGAAAAAGGGTAACTATAACTAATAAAAAATGTAAAAAAAATTGAGGTAACTGGTGTTGCTGTATAATAATTAATAAATCAATAAAGTACAATTATAAATAAGGTGAAAAACTCACAGCAACACACAAATAAATAAATAAAATAATAATCAAAACCGGCGATTCGCGCACGGGTAAAGTGTGTTTCGTACACGGCGGACGGAGACAGAAGAGAAAAGGCAGCTGGGAACGACGACGGTGGCGTACGTGTCGGCGTCGGTCGTCAGCCTTTGATTATATAATAATAAATTTCACAACACATATAACAATTAAGACAAATATTAAAATTAACTTAAAGCTACGTGTGTTATGTAATGTGCGTGTGTGTGTGAATGTGCGTGTGGCCGACTGGACATTGACCGTGAAATATAATTATTTTAATTTATTTTATTTTATTTGATAATTATACGCCCCGAAGAGCATTTGGTTAACAAAAATAAGCGAAGTAGATAAATTACATAAGTAGAAAATAAATTGACAATTATATATAGATAACAGATAAAAAGTAAAGTGGTAGGACTAAAGTTGGTTCAATAGGTGTAACATTCTGTGGAGAGGCTGGTTGTGACCATACGAGGTGAGATGGGTAGGGATAGAGAAAAGAGAATGGTGTCTAGTGGAGTAGGAGGGAATGCGAAATGAAACAGTGGCTAGTAGGTCGGGGGAGTCGATGTTACCGTTGAGTAGAGACGAGATGAACGTGAGATCTGCGTGTTTACGTCGAAATGTCAGAGTTGGGATATTGAGAGTGGAGCGTATAACGTTATAATCAGGAGCTGTGTGCTCAATATTTAATAAAAAGGCAGCAAAAGACAGGAAACGATTTTGTACTCGTTCCAGACGCAATTGATCACAGGCCAGATAAGGAAACCAGACTACCGATCCATACTCGAGGATGGAACGGACAATGCTGAAGTAGAGGGTACGGAGACAGGTGGCGGAGGTAAAGAGGGTTGTGTTTCGTTTGATGAATCCGAGGATCTTCAAGCTCTTTCCAACAGTGACATTTAAGTGACTTAATTATTTTAATAATTATTTTAATTTAGGCGGCCGTTGGTGACCTATGCGATCGACCCGTTATCGGCGCCAACAACAACTATATCGATTTTATTCCCTTATTTGGCTCTTGCTCAACCGCTAGTTTGATAGTCTCGTTATTTAATACGTACACGAGCCACGGCCCGTTTTCGAATACAAATTTTTCGAAGCAACGCCACCGGTTGAATTCATAACTAAACAATAGTCGAGAGTGCAGCCTATTTTACATAACTAACTAACAAAGGCCGCGTTCGGGTGATTGACCGACGTGCGTTATAATGTAATACGCCGTTGGTTACCTGTCTACTAGCGGGGGCGTGTAGGGCGCCGCGTTTTCCACGTCGCGCCGCCTTAGTTTATGCCGAGGCTGTGCACGATGATGATAATAATTGATCTAGCGACGAAACACACGGGTGGCGGCGGCGCAATACTTACGTTTTCGTCGAACGAACGAGCCGTGCGCTTTAAATTTTTCGTCAAACGACGACGGCGTTTTTCATCGGCGACCGAAACACGTCACACACTGTACACTGGTCTGCACGCGTTGCTGAAAACACGTGAAACTTAATGTTATTATTAGCATCGCGTTTACACGTGATCGCGTGAGAAACGTCCACGGCATCGTCGCCAACGGGTTCCAACGAAAAAACTATCGATGAAATAATATACGATGTGAAAAACGGTCTTAGACTTGTTTAAAAAATACATGTATAAAACATCTGTCTAGGTATATTAAGGATAAACGAATATTTGCGTGTTCGCGACGCGATCGTGTATATTTGTACAACTTACGAACCACTAATAAACATAACTACATTACCATGAAAAATTAATGTTTTACAATTTGACCTGTGAAATAATTTTTAAAAAATTAAATAAATTCGTTTTTCAAATCGTATGTGCCTTTTAGAAAATATTTTCATTCAAAATTATTGTTGTTTCGAGAACATTTTGATTTTTAAATTTTTATTATTCGACAAATTATTTGAGAGGTGTAAGCATATTATATTATTATGTAAAGTATATTATTGAAGTTTAGAGCTACGAAGTAGTGACAATACATTTTTGCAGGGTATCTCGTCTGCTTATCTTCTCTGTTACTCCAAACACAAAGTGTCAAAATCTCTTAAGCTATTAGTAAAATAACAAAAGTTTAAAAACCATGATTTCCAAAAAAGTAATATTATGTTAAAAGTAATGATTATTATTTGAGAAAACTAAAAAATTTTAAAAAAACATGAGGTTAAAAATAGTATTTTTACTTTAGAGTGTTGATATTAAAAAAAAATAAATTAATTAACAACATTAAAAAAAAAACAACAAAATTTATATTTTATAGATCTGTTTCATAGAATTTTCATGGAGTAACCTGTATATTTACCCTTATATTCTAAACATATGAATCGATCGATAAAAGCTGTCTTAGTTAGGTTCATACATCGATTGAAAAATCTAATTGAAATAACTGTTAGGACTCAATTTTCGTTGTCTAATATAATATTGTCCCTTTCGTGAAACACATGATGAAAATATATAACCGTTTATTTCCACCATAGTGACATATTATACATCAAGGGTGTTATGAGGATTATACGATCCCATTGTTCGTATCGTACATAATTCTTCAAAACAAATTATTTTTGAGAATTAATTTCATATGTAGTGTGTTTTTTTTTTAAATTTTTTTTTTTAAGTACTGGTATTTATTTTAAAAATATTTAAATCAATTACCAACTTCAAATGAATGGTGTGCTCACCAATTCAGTTCATTATGAAGTTCATACACAATAATTAATTTTTTCGTAGATCCCAAAAGAATAATTCCACAACTGTTTATGCACGTACCCACACACAAATTATTATAAGATCTCCGTGTTTATTAATGACTGCAACCCTCTCCCTTATAAAAAAAAAACCCCCGTGTACTACTATAGCTGTTTCGCGGGTCGTAAAATTCGCCAAATGCCCGGCATATTTCTTCAATCACTCGGAAAACGTTTATCGTGATATCGCCCGTTTAACCTCGTATCCGACCTGGGTGCCGTGTTTGTATGAATCGTGCACGGCGACGGTGCATGTCAACTAACCTCAGGACCGTATTAACCATTAGGCACTGTAGGCACAGTGCGTGCCTAAGGCCTACGACATACGGAAGGCCTATGAAAGATGGCTAAATCTATAAAAATTAACATTAATAAAACTTGATCTTTTGCGTCATTCAAAATCGAAAAACAGTCTAAAATGTGTAATCGAATTGTTTACATTAGCGCTATATATTTAGACGACGAGCTTTGCAATGGTCATGCAGTAAGGAAATTATTATTAGATCATATTACATTATTACAGTATATTACACCTGAGTTTGAAACAAATATACGTGATAAAGTTAAAATACAAATATTTTTTGTTATGATGGATTCCTTTATTGTGGAAATTAAAAGAAAATGAAAAGAAGCATACACAACATTAAATGAAAGGCTTAGTTTTTTAACTGATGACAAATTAACCAAAAGTGAAATCGAAATAAAAGCGACTAATTTAGTTCAAGTATATCCATTATATCTGAAAAATGATTTTGTAGCAGAATCTCTAATTTTTGTAAATTTTCGTGAACTAGGAATGACTGTAAGTGACATGCTTCAAAAACAAATTGAAAAAAAATGAATAACAAGTTTTTTAAACGTCAATATTGCTTTTAGAATTTAGTGATATTTGGATTTTCTTGCGAAGGTGAACGGTCATTTTCTAAGTTAGAAAGAATTAAAAATTGGCCAAGGTCTACTATCAGTCAAGGAAAATTATCATCTTTTGCACTGTCGTCAATAGATTCAGAACCATTGAGTGAAATTAGAAAATATCAAATCATTGATGAATTCACCAACGCAAAATACCGAAAAATAAATTTAATCTAGATACTATGTGAGTGATCATTAATTTTATTTATTTAATTAAATTAAATATTTGATATTTCGATTGTAAACTTAAGACACTGTATTCATTTAAAATAATATAAAATAATAATATTCGAAATCGGCTGTTATGAAATTCAATTTTTTTCAATGCCTAGGGCCTTAATCCAGCCCTGACTAACCTGGTTCGCCGTAAGAATGAACAAAGTTGTGTACGCATAAAACCAATGTGCCGTAGTATGATTTTAATTAAGTAAGAGGAGCGTCTTTTTTCCGCCGTCGGCACTGCGTACTATTACTCACCATTACGATAGTATATATAATAAAAGCTAAAAAGCGAGCGACGAAAACGTTTTAAGAGTAAAAAGCGTACTCGGTTTAAACAACGTGTACACGAGACTCGTGATCCGGGCACCTATCAATAAAATTATCATAAAGATTTACGCGAATCGATGTAATTAAGCGAAATCCGTGTTTGTCGATCTCTAAAAAAAAAAAACGAACAAAATCGAGAAATACTAACAAAATCACGACGAAACGAACGCCCCCGATGAACGGTCACTATCGTCGGGACATAATATATTAAACTGTTTACTCATTATGTAGACAATATTTTTTGGAACACGTGAACACAGAACGAAAATAAAACGGAAAAAAAAATAGTTTACGACTTATTATTCCATCGCGGTGTTTCCGGCGTATAAAGACATGCAGTGAGCCACGCTTCACGTTTACTCGTACGAGTCTTATTTACCGAGTGCACGAGGGGGGAACGGACGGCTGCGTGGCGAACGAAGTGAAAAAACTTTTACCACGGAATAGAGATTTTCCGCATTCCCACTACTCTACAAGAATACGACTACGTTACCAGTCACGTCATTAACAATTCTTTTTTTTGTTTTATTAAATTTATTATTTTTTTTTTTTAGATTTTGAGTGAATTGTAGAATGTAGAATACTGGTTTTACAATGATGTGCGCTCTTTTCTTATCTTATTCTTTACGTCCGTCATCATCATGCACTCGAATAGTGCAAAAATGGTCAAAAAGACCTTTAGTAGACTAAAATTCTCATCAACTCGATAAACTTCACGAAAGCTTCACGAAAAAAATAAACTTCACGAAAGCTTCACGAAGGCAAATTTATTGAAATTCTAAGTAATTTTTTCAAACGTCTAAGGAAAAATCGATGAAATACCGAGTAAAAAGTACAGTAAACTAGATTTTCTTAAAATTAATTATATATTTACAAGTTTAACTTTAAAAATATGATGCTGGAAACTTCATAAAATAACAATAATTGTCTTTCACATACTTGATACCAAAAAAAATGTATTTCCTTCAAGCTAAACATAGAACTTTGAAAATATTAGGAATGTCTCTTTTTTTTTTTTTATTTTGAACTTTCTCTAGTAATATTTTTAAAATTGGAAATCTAATAAATAATTGTTTTTAGCAAAACACTCACAACATATTTTTTCATACGAATTGTCACAATATAATTTTTTCAAGAAGATTTGTAACATTTTTTTTAAAGTTGAATGATTTTTGCAATTAAAAACAAAATAATATTTTTTGTTTTAATTTACAACCCCATAAATTTCAAAGCTTTTGTTCCAAGAAAATCTGAAAATTGTATACAAATTCCTCAGTTTATGTTATCATGTATAGTTAACGAAAAGTGGCTCTGAATGTTTTTATGGGAACTGTGATATTTCATATCACATCATATAACTAAGATGTTTTATATCATTTTAAAACAAAAACCGTTTAAATCTAAAATCATTCATTTTTTTCAAATATCAATCGGAGCTTGATATTTATTATATATTATTATTTTTTATTTTTTTATGGCATTGAAACATATTTTATTGCACATAATATTTGGCACTTTTATTAGACACATAAACATTCATACCTGGGTGATGAACAAAATCAATTTAATATGATATATTCATAAAATATTTCTTTCTATTGTAATTTTCAATAATTACAACACGAACTTTCATAATATTATCGAATGTCATGACTTTTTCATTTGAATCGACCAACGTGGTGTAGATTGATTGAAATTGTAATGTTTTCATTTATAAAACTAATACGCAAAACAAAATGCGATGCGAAACTAAATAAATGCGTAACAATAAAATAAACAATAAACAACTAAACGAAAATATCAATAGCATGAAACGCCTAGTGTAAACAAAATTTTTTTAAAAGTCGTGAACCACAGAATGTTAATACGAAAATTCCGTTGTCGTCTATCGATCAGACTGCGGAGAAGTCGCTTAGGCTTTTCGTGTCACGTGAACGAAACGGGGGTACGGCGTTAAGGGTATCAATTATACAGACCAGTATGTATGCGGCATTCGGGGGAGCGTAATGCTCTGAGGAGAGTCAATTAATTATTTATTAAACACCGCTTAAAAACAATAGTAATATTAATAATAATAATAATAATAATAAAACCCTCCACTCAAGACCCCAACAAAGTGTAGACATCGTCGAAAAAACTTGTTTGCTTTGTATAAGCCTGCACAGCCAGTGAAATAAATATTTTAATACGTTGTTTTTCTCTAACGTGTAGGAGGTATTTAAGCGGAAAATTAAACCAAGACAATCTGGCAGCAAACGCAATAACCGTCCCGAATTTCACATCGTGAACTACAGCCGTTCGATAAACCGGCCGACTCTCGCTCTAGCAAAAAAAAAAAAAAACTCCAAAAATATAAAACAATCAATTTCAATCGTTTGTAACATCACTCACGTCAAATAACAGAAGAAAAATCCTATTTTGAAATCATCTTTCAGACATTTTTCAACCTCGCCCGGACGTAACCTTAAATAAAAACCACGTTGATAATGGTCAGACATTTTTAAGTGGCCCGTCATCCGTGTGTCATTTACCAGCCCCGAGCCTATTACTTCTCGTGAAATCAAATCACACGTAATAACGGTGTACGACAGTAAATCGCCAAGTCACGATTTCACGAGCAATAAATTTTTGAGAAAGAAAAAAGAAAAATTAACAAACATATCTACATTTACACATTCATCGTGTGACGTTCAGTCTTTCGTACAAAATGAAAAATGCACAATGATCACGATTGAAATCGATTCCAAAACCGAGTGCACAGAATCTACGAGTTACTCCTTGGCGTCCAACAAGACGTTAACCGACATCTCCGGGAAGAGTGATGTAAAAAAAAAAAAAGTTTGATCAGTGAAATATCGATAACACCAAAAATAATCCACTATTGACCGTTTTTGTCTGTATCGTTCGACAGTCCGTCGAATACGTCCTTGAGCTATTAGAATCACCGGCAAATGACAAAAAAAAAATAATAATCGCGAACAAAGAGAAAACATCTTGGCGCTTTATTTCTGGGTATTCGTTATTAAACGTCGAGCGTTCGAAAGACGGACGACCGCCTGAAAACTGGAATCGATTCCGCTCGCTCCTAGATAATTATCTTATTTTCAAATCTTTCCCTGAAGACCGGGCATCTTGACTGTCGTGCTGATAAGTTGTCTTCCAGTCGTCAAACAAAACGTGTTGGGTCGAAAATCTGAGCCGAAAAGTTCAATTCAAAATTTTAAAAAATATTAAAAATAATCGATACGAGTAATTTTCACTCTAAGTAGAAATAATGATCATGGACTATCATTTAATAAACACTTATTTACACGTTCGCCAATAAACACTAAATACCGATAGAAAATACGACAACACACCTCGAACTAAGCTTATCTGATCCCAGCGAACAAACGTTAAAAAAAAAAAAAAACCATAAAATATGTCGCAGTCCCGTTTGCGCCATTATCTATATTGTCCGATTCGACGAGTTAACAATAATAATATTTCAATTTATAAAACAAATAATTATAACAGCTACGATGTTAGTTGTTATGGCATAGAAGCGTGAGATCAAGTTATAAATCGTCCGATATATTTTCGTGCAGTACAATGCATTCCGATCCGAATACCTAAGACAAAAAAACCAGGACTTCATGGTATATACCTCAAACGACGCAGCACTGCATACCAGGATTTCCAAATTCAAACTGTAAACGAACTGGCAATACATCAATATAAAAGATTCCACACCAAACTTCACTCTCACGAAAACCCACTCGCATATACTGCATACCTTTAAATACTTTACCGAACAATCCATCCAGAAGACTAAAGAGAAAATGGAAAAGAGACGTTCCAAAACAAGATAATATATACGTTATAAATGTATATGTATATAATATATATTACATGCACTTAGGTACTTATCATATACGTACTCGTCAGCGTGTTTATGTATATATATAACGATTAAAAACAATTTTAAAATTACATTTTCATGAAAAATATTAATTTTTTACTATTTTTATCTCTTCAATTTTTAAGTTCTTTATAGTGTTCTCTAATAGTAACCATTACTCCCTACTACAATATGATATAAAATTAAAAATTTATTTAAATTTTAGAGTTTTAGTTTTTATTATTGGACCAATGATTTAAGAGATATCATGCATTTCAAGTTTAGAGTTGTAGCGAAGTAGGTAGGTATCCATAATAACATTTAATTTTTGTGGGAGTGCCCATGTTTCTCTATTCTGCTATTCTAAACTTAAAATACTACAGTTTCTTAAAATATTAATGAAAAGAGAAAATATAAGCAGCAAAATTAAAAAAAAACAATTAACAATTATAGTTCTCATTCAAAAATCAAGTAGCTATTTTGGTAAAAAAAAAATGTTTCAATAATTAAAAACATTTTATTTAAAAAAAAAATTTTTTTTTCATATTGTTTTGAATTTTAAGCACACACTTGAAAAAAAATTCAAAACATTAGAAACATTTTTATTGATATTTGTTGCAATAAGTCTACATAGGTAGTATGTTTAAAATATAAACGTATATTCACTCAAACCCGATAAAAATATGTAAATATTTATCAGAATATTACTATATAAAAATATGTGTACGGTATATTATATTATAGGTATCTTACAGTAGTATTAACTATAAAATATACGTTTACAATACATTTTTTCTAGTAATGATGGGGATTCGTGATTTGCACCCAGCTTTTTGGACACGATGTTGGTTATGGACACGTGTGTAACACGTGTCACGTGTGTGAGCACAAAGTGATTTGGACCGAATATTTTTACGATCGGCTCATCTGGTGTGTGACAGTGTTGTATGACGTGATTTGAAATTCGTGACCAATCACTGCTTCCGGAAAACGATTCGATGAGCGTCGTCAGTGTATGGTTTTTATTACGAGTTCGGCTTTTTGGAGAACGTAAAACCGTATAATGAATTTATTGGTGAGATTTTTTCGATTACATTTTTTCGTGTTTCGGTGGTCCCGGCGACAAAACACGCGATCGGTTTTAAAATCAAACTGCTAATAAATTATACAGTCCGACTAGTCGTTTTATTTTTTCTATTATCGATTGTTACGATAATTATATGTGCGCGTTATGACGTTTCGCGTTTTCGAGTACACTACGCGCATAAAATATTCAACGATTATCGAGGTTGTCTTAATAAATGCGTATTTTCTTTTTCCTTTCTTTCAAACCCCTCCGCTTTTAAACCTCCGAATATAACGGTCGTGCTCACGACCGACGCCCGTTAAACTCCAAATGAAGCATACGTGCAGATATTCAGATTTTCAGACGAAATTCAACCATGGCTAATTAAGTAAACACATTTTGTTAACAAGACGACAATGGTGCATTGCATTTGATAAATCATTATAAATGAGGTATCAATCAATTGAATAGCGATAAAAATAAATAACAGAAGTAATTCTGTTTGGAGGAGGGGTGTGCAATAAAAAAAATACCATTACCATAAATTCTGTTTTTATATCCCATTGCAAAAAAAAAATTTGATTTCAATTTAATATCAAATACCCCCTTAATATTAAATAATGATCCACATCATATTAAACTAGGAACTAAATTGTAACTTGGAATTATCAGTGGAATATTAAAAGATTAAATAATGTATTACCTAAAGGATCGGGGCGCATGCCCCCCAGCCGGTGGCCTTGGCGGGCAATAGATTTCAAAGGGTGACACTTTTCGTAAGAAAATATTTATCGGTTCTCTTCTTTTATCTTGTTTATGTTGTAAGCGTCAATTGTAAATATCTTAAAGTCTTTGTCCCCTTGAGCGTACTACCCCGATAACATTTTTTTATTTATAAGTAATAGCTAAAAATTCACAGTAATTATTATCAAAAATACCTGTGTAGCATATTTCACTTTCATTTTAGTAAAGTTGTCTAAACTAAAATGATTTTTGGTAAATTTTGGACAAACTTTTGTTATTGTTTTTGAGTCTTCTGCATATACATTTTCATACACCTTCTATTTTATATAATCCTTTTGGGGATGAACCTATAAATTAAAATATGTAGTTATTAATAAGAATTATTCTTATATTTGTATCTTTTTATATATTACAGGTCTTACTTTTAGCATTTTTCTCTCATAGAGTCTGTTTCTTATAGTTTTCATTAAATGAGGTGCGTCTGAAAAAATATATATTCTTCTGCTGGCATCATAAGGATTCTCAAATGATTTTTGCAATTTTCCAACCTTAGCACTAATACCTAATAATTTCCACATAGTACGATTAGTAGCTGCTCCATCACTAGTGACACCTTGGACTTGAACACCAGCATTTTCCAAAAGTAATACAGCTTTTATTACAATTTTTACTAAATCAACACCTATTTCAAATTATATTTTGTTTAATATATATTTTTAATGATGCTTTCTTACTCATGAATTTTTATACAAATATATATGTATAAATAATATTATATACTTTTTACAGATCCTTTTGAAGCAAACAAGGCTATTGGTTGTTGTAAGTTCTCTGCCAAACTTTGAATCATTAACACTAATCCATGGTTAGCCTTTTCTGATTTTCTTACATCAAATCCATCTCCAAAGTCTTCCAATCCAAGGTAAGTTAAATCTCTAGTATTTACACTTAAATTTTCCCTAAGAAATATTTCGTCAATCACGAACATTACTTTTTTTTCATAATCTTATTTTGTATTAAATTTCTTTTTCAGTATTTTGAAGAAATCATTGTCAAATCCACAACCAATTTTTACTGCTGACAAATGTTTTCGAAGAGTGGTTACACATGGCAAGGGTAATATATTTTGTTCCCTTAAAAATGAATAACCACCGGGAGTATTACAATACAAATCTATTATTATTATAAGTAAATTGTTGTACAACACAAAATTATAATACTAACCTTATTTGAAACAACATGCACAACAGCATCCAATTTTCAAGGTACCTACGACTTTTTGTATTTTTTACTTTAGCAGCAGAAAATATCTCTCTCATTAAATCACTTTGGCCCTTAGAAATATTTGCATTTTCTAAAATACTATTTAGACTTTTTCATTCATAATTTTCATTCTACTCTCAGCGAAATTTAAATTTTTTTCTAATTTTTGTATTTTACTAGTAGCCCGATTATTTTGTTTAGTTATTTTTTTTTTATATATTTTGTAATCTTTCCAGAGCTGCTCTTTTTTGTGGTGAAAAACATGTTCTAATATTCTTTTTACTATTGATTTTTGATTTTTTTTTTTTTTGGATTGAAAAAAATAGTCGTTTACACCAAATACAATTATTACAATCCCTACAAATTTTAATTATGTACATCATTATTAAGCATTAATATTTACAATTTGTTAGGTATATATTTTAGAAATAATTTGATTTACCCGTCATAGTCTTTAAGTATTGTTTGACAGTTTTTATTTTTGATATTACCATTAGATGCAATAACGTTTTGACCCAATAAAGATGATGTTGGAAATTCTAATCCACATCAAATGAGTTGGAAATTCTAATCCACTGCAACATTTAATATTGTCTAAACTATTTAGTAAACATTCAAATTCATCTATAGTTTTTAATTTCATCTACATTCAAACCAATCTCTGATAATGTTACTTCTTTTCCATTAATATGTATCATTAATTTAGACTCTAATATATATATATATATATATATTGTTTTTATCTATTTAATACGTCGTGGTGTAATTTGATAAATAATTTTTTTATAAATATCAATTAAAATAGTATAATGTGTAATGGTTTATTTTAATAATTAATTTAACTCTACCATTTACGATAAACTTGAATAGATAACTTGATGAAAATAATGCCAATGTATTCTTATAACAGCAAATTTCATTTTTTTATTTTTTTTTTTTTGAAAATAACTTAAAATCATACGAAATTTCGTGAAACCGTGGAAAAAACGATTGAAAAATACGACTAATACAAATTATAAACCAAAACTTGAACTCACTTTCCATTGGCCAAATGTAATATAATTATATAGTAACTATATAGCTGATATCATGTTCAATTTTCTTTTTTTACACGAATTTACTAAAACGAAATTCTAGTTCCCAACTCAAGTTCGGTGACAAATTTTATCATTTCACAGTTTCATCTAGCATAATATATTTTCACCGTAACTTTTAAAATAAATAAATAGGTAAGAACTATAAAAAAAAATCTTAATTGTATCTTGAATGTTATGCTTGAATGTGCGGGTGATTATCTACGGGACGTTGGGCAATCATTTTCTACAAATTTTTTTTTATAATTTCGATTTTTTTAATATTATTCATCCGTGTCGCGTTCGACGTGTAGGTTTTTTCTCCTCCCGAAAAGTCATGCTGATATGAGGAGATCGAACACGTTACGATCACGTGCCCGTATTGGATCAGTAAAATGTAATGGATTGTGGAAACTAAAAAAAAGCGATTTGACTACGGCATCCGCTCGGGGTTCCGTTAAAGTCTCCCTAGTCGTCTCCAGACAGTAGCGGATCCAAGGGAGGGTAATGGGGTAAAAATCTTCCTTGATCTATATGATACCAGTACCTAGGTACTAGTTGTACTATTATTACTCTCTACAGTCTACAGTCTAGGGTTGCCATACGTCCCGGTTTGGCCGGGACAGTACCGGTTTTGAGTATGGCGTCCCGGTGTCCCGCTAATGTGTTTCGAGACAGCACATTGTCCCGGAATGAGACTTCAATAATTTATGTACATCTTTTATTAGACATTTGATGGAAAAAGGTAACGAGTAAGATCTGAGATAATTATGACCAAACATACAAGATATAGTTGTCTAATAATAGTTGTTGAGTTTTCTTTCTCATTACCTGGTTCATATGCAGCAGTGGAACGCTAGTTTTCATTAATGAACAGCACATGGACAAAATCACGAAATAAATTAGATATAAGTACAGTTGAGGCTTCATTAATTATTAATACAAGTTTTGACATGTCTTGTTGTCGATTTTTATGAGTCAATACTTGCCAACAAAACATTGCTTAAAAAAATACACGGTTCAGCCAAGTATCAAACAACTCAGACTTTTCTGCCGATGGAGAACATACCGGACAAAGATTAAAAATTTTATATTTTGCTATATATTCTTTAATTTTTGAAGCTTCCTTAAATTTTTAATTATTATCTATATAATGTGTGCTAAAAATTATATTGTATAATCAAAAAATCAATAAAAAAAAAAAAAAAAAAACGAAAAGAAGTTTGTCCCGGTTTTCGCCAAATTAAATATGGTAACCCTAGTCTACACCTACTCTATGTTATTAGGCATTCTGTTGGATAAGCTTAAATTTAGTATTGAATACATCTCGGTTAGGTACCCCCACTCCTTGAATATTTCCGAATCCGTCACTGTTCACGAGTGTCGTGTTCGCAATAACGCCGTAAAGACACGTCGACAAACTATGCGCCTTTGGCATTTCTGCCGGGGTTACCGTTGTTCGTCGCGATGACTAAATTCGACGGGTCTATGAGACTGCCACGCGTGCCATTGGCGTCGTACGATTTTTCACAGGCGGTAGGCGTTCGATGGACATCAAAGGGGCCGGCACGATTAATTCTTTTTGTCAATTCACACAGATCCGGAGAGGCGAAATATTTTTGCATGGCTTGAAGATGAACATTTCATCATTGGACGAGGAAAATTATGGCATGATAACTTTAAAATCACCCTTTGATACATGATAACTCATGTGTTATTATAATATGATTTGCTAATTTAATAGTATCAAATTATTTAAGTTTTCAAAATTACCTATATTTTGAATTAACTTAATTTTGTGCAAGTTACACCAACTCAAATTTCTAATTTTCAAGTATCAAAAATATTATTATTATTATTATTATTATTATTGTGGTTAATGTGTTTCTATAGTTCTATGCCTAGTTAAAAAAAAAAAAAAAAAATTTATACTGGATAATAAGAAAACAATTCAAATCTGAACATACCTAGACTTATAGATATGTATATTAATTTGAAAATATGAAATTTATTATTTCTGTCATATTAAACACAAGTCATGAATAAAAATACATTTTGAAAGTTGGAAAACATTACCTACTTCAATACTTAATATTGATAGTTATATTGATGATGAATTATCAATAAATTTATTTAATATTTTATTATGACTTGAGTTCATTAAAATACTGGATACAATGGAGACTTCTTGGGTTCTTAAAAATAATACGAATTATAAAACTCCTAAACCTAAACCAATTTCAAAAATATCTATTAGGTATTTACAACATAAAATAATCTAGTTAAAGTTATCAAAAATATTCTGTAAACCTACATGTTTTGCTGCTATTTCTTTTATATATATCCTATTAAATTGAACCTTAATTTTCCAAAATGAACATGTTCTGGAGGCACCGTGGCTCCAATATGGCAATAATTAAAATTTCAGAACAAGATTTTGTGTAGAATTAATAATAATATATTTATTACAAGCAACAATTTTTTTTATGACTATTTACATATAAATGTACAAAAATTGTGCCAACTCCTAAGACATATAATAACTAAGTATAAATAAACATTTTTCATAAATTCTATCACATGAATTTCAAAAGGACTACCTTGTTTTGCGATGATTTGAATAAATTGTTTACACGATATAAATATTATCAACAGAAACTTGGGTTTATTTTTAAATCAAGTTTATCATGGATAGTCATGTATTATACCTATGTGTATGTAAAACGAGTACAAGAGGTTATGTTAATTAAGCGGTATCAGCCAATGGAGCATCTCGGCTGAATTTGGCCCAAAAAATTGTGCCACCAAATAAAAATATTGAGGGATCTTGAATAAGATGATTTTTAACCTAAATGGTCAGATATACATGGAGATAATAATAATAATGATTAATAACCAGTGAAAATTTCAAATTCAAAGGATACTTGTCTTTAGAATTGCAACCGAAACGGCTTCATGATTTTTTTATTATTATTTTTTTTTTAATTCTGTGTATAGCCTTGCCATGGGCTCACAAAGTCATTAAACAAAGCACATCAATGTGAAAAAGATCTGTCTTCGTACTTTGCTTCGCCAAAATCTGAAGTTAGAAAAGAGAAGTTAACACAATGTATTCTCAAAGTTCAAAATATTGTAAGGCTGTAATGGTAACATACAAAAGGTTCACAGTTTCTGTAATAACCATACACCTAACAATATCACTTTGTAAGATCAACTTTATACTGTTGAACTAATAATGTAATAATTGTTAACATTATTTTTAATATTATTATTATACCATAATTACATAAATATTTCAATATAAAACCACTACTATTAGTTGTCAATACTAACATTCTCCACATAAATAATACATACAATTGATTGTACTATAGTTTATAATGTATAATATTTTACAAACTTTATTTCATTACATAGGACATTAATATTAATTTTGTTGGTACGTGTAACCAAATTATTTTGTTTTTTATTTTTTTATAAATGATGTCAAAATTATGCATTGGATAATCAACAACATAACTAAAAATGTCACATTGCAAAATAAATTACGATAAAAAAATATAATTATTGTACACTTAACATTCATTTTGATTAAAATTCACATATATGAAATAATTGTTAAAAAATAAATCAACATTCCTCTTTTTGATTATTTCATCGTACAACATAAAATATATTAATGCTCTTAAAACTTAATACCTATATAATTTCACTTAAATCATTTGTCTTATAAGCTCCTAAAAATTAAAAAAAAAATAACATAAAAAAAAAATAATTTTAACTATAAAGGCACTTAAAAGTAAAAAAAAAAATTATATATAATATAAATATAAAAGCTAATAAAACACAAGATTAGGGGCAAACAAAATGGAATGTTCTATTAATAATAGTTATAATAAAATAACCATCATTTTAAATTTAAAAAAAAACTTAAGCTGATGAGTTTTTTGTCAACGTTTTCATGTTTTGAATGTTACCAAAAGTCACAAGAGAACCAAAAATGAACGGTTTGGCACATTTCATTGGATTGTTGAAATTTGGTTATTCAATAGCGAAATGGAGTCCATATGCCAGAATGTTCATCTCGTCTATAATATAAAGGTCGATTATCTCTGAACACTGTAACAGCTGGAAATGGATGGTCTTGAACATATTTCAAAGAAGCTCGTATCTGAAATTAAATGAAACAGTTATGCTACCGATCGTATCAAGAATAACAACTCAGTTATTGATTTATTACCGCCATAACTGTGTGAGGTGGTTCAACATCAGGAGTAGTTGATAGTGCTTGCAAAATAAATTCGTCTGATTGTTGGAGCCACAAATCAACACTACGCATGGGCTCATAATTAAATGGTCCAATTCTTAACAGACCTAAATTACAGTCGTACACGTCTAACACCTAAGACAAATTTTAAAACAAATAAAAATTTAATATTATGAAAGAAAATAGTCCGTCATGGTCTTCTTTCATTATACATACTGGTTGTAGGCCTGTAAACAGTCTGGCAAGTCTTAAAGGTTGTTCAGGCCCCTTATCTGGAAAATTTGCGGGAAATACTTCGCCGCTTTTTACCATAACACCTAAACAAAATAAATTTTACCTCATTATTATAAATTTTGTAATTTTAATTTATCTAAAAAACTATTATCAATAGTCAAATTGTTAAAAAATTTAAATTCCCAAAAACGTAACATAAATTTTATATTATTACCGGCTCCATAAAGTAATGGCCAATGGACATTATTTCGCATAATGGTGTTGAGTTCTCCCACACATGCGAGTACAAGTTCGATTTCGGATTGATGTTTGTGAACAGCAACTGACATACACATACATTTTATAAATTATGTGCACCATACAAATGTTATTTTTGTAACTAATTAGTAAGGTCATGTTAGTAATTTACCCATCAGACTATAAAACACTTGTTCACTATAGCGTAGAACATGAGTGAATCCACCAATCAGAGACATTTCCAACCGACCATCAGGAAAGCCCATTGATAACTCTTGAATTCTGTGTACCATATTTATGACACATTCTTCAGTACACGAACCATCTAAATGAGCAAATCCAACAGCCCCAGAACCTACAAGATAATAATTACATAAATAAACACACATTGTCAGAAACAAATTACACATTCACTCAATAGCAAAAGTAAGGGAGGGATACAAAATCAATCCTACTTTATAATTTTAATCTCCTTAACCTATGAAAATTAATATTTAATATTTTAATTATTGTCTTATAACATAACATTATGTTTTTGACATTATTATACAACAATTAAAATACAATTTATGATCGAATAAACTCTGATCAAAATAATGGTAAAAACTATAAAGTTATGCTCCAGAATACTATAGTTATAGTAAAACTATACTATTATAAGTATAATATAGGTAGTTAATTTCTTATAAGTTTTAAGGTAGAATATTTATTAAAAATGTATACAAATTTATAATAAATATAATATATATAATAATATAATAAATATTAAATATTATAAAAAATTATACTTATATTTATATAATTATATAAAATTCTTACCTGTATGTCGGAGCACAAGAATGATACAGGTGGTAACATCGTCGGAACCAATGATCGATACATTTTCTGAGAAAATTTAAATGGTATTAAATGTATGTATAAATAGTTGTATTAATTGTTTATTGAGCTGCATAAAATAATAGGATTCATAAAGGATGTAAGATTATCATGGGGGATGGTAAAAATACTGGATGCATGCAAATTGCTTATAAATAGGGTAGATGACTTGTAGCGTTTGCATATTTGTTTTGTACGGTTACAGAAATGGCAGAGTACGAAACAAATATGTTTCATACTTTTACAAAGCTATTTTTGAAATTTTATTTTGCATATAAATGCATATTTTGAGTAATTTTTGTTTTCAGGGCATATTTTACATTTTTACACGCTATTTAATACTTTTTGAGACATATTTAAACTTAATTCAATTTTTTTTACATTGACGTTTTTATTTCAAACAACGCAGTCAAAATTTTTGGATAAAAATATTTTTACTTTAAATTTTTGTTCCAACGTCGTACATCATATTACATCAGCATCACAGTGAACCATGTGCCTACATCGTTAACATGGATATTTTTGTTTACTACCAGAAGAGTACCAGAAATATACAATTAACAAAAAGTCAATCAATAGAAATAGAATGTACTGCTTGATTAGGAAAATTAAGAGAAATGTGTATTTTATTTATTTGGCGACGGGGTAAAATATATTAAAATCAAGTAATCATTTTAACTTATTATAAAGCTTATTTATTTTACCAATACTTTTAAATTAAATAGCAAAAAAAAATTTTAGGTGCATATTATAGGGTTTATAAGTGCATACGTGCTTGCATATTTAGTGCTTTTTTAGAGCTACAAGTCCTCTGCCCTATGAGTCATAAACAATTGATTTTTTGATAACATTTAAAAAAAAACTTTTGATCAAAAAACAATTGCTCACGAACAACAAATGATAGAAGAATAATTGCTTGTAAATAAAATTATTTTAAAATGACAATAAACATTCGATTAGATACATTTGACCATAGTTTTAGAAAATATCTTCTGAGACCCTGCATTTAACTATGACCATAATATGATAACAACATGTCAACAATAGTAAATTGATTTTTGTGAAGTATAGTGGAGCCCCAATAACTCGAACCTCTATAAGTCGAATTTTCGATAACTCGAATTTCTCGATAAGTCGAAGTCATTTGAGTTGAATTTTGGCTTATAACTCGATTTGTTCGACATACATTACTGAAAATTACTGAAATACAATAATATTACGTAATATAATATAATAACGAGATTTTTCCACACTCAACGTAATTGTAAACTTTACAGATAAGTCCTTATCAATTAATGAAAAGCAATCAAAAATATCTGATTTCTTCCAAAAATAGTGCTACTTTAATTATTTATTCCTTTATTTTACTATAGAATACTTTATATGTTTATAAAACATACATACATACATTGAACATGGAATAAATAAATAAATTATATAAATTATAAAATAAAGTCTTTGTTGCGTAAAAAAAAGTTTTCGATAACTCAATTTTTTTTTTGCCCCTGACTGATTCAAGCAATTGAAGTTTTCTGTAGGTCATATTTTCGATAACTCGAATTTTTTTTTTTTTTTGGCCCCGGGTTGATTCGAGTTATCGAGTTTCCACTGTATATATATATTTTTTTTTTCATTCAATTAAAGTAATAAAAATAAATCGATAAGAGATTCACAAATTTATTTTACTGTATAGTATTATTTCAATTAGTATGTATTTATTTAATACTTATACACTAAAATAAATTGTATATGGTGTAAATTTTATCAGAAATATTTAATCAGCTATAGAAAAATTTGTTAAATACGGCTGCCGTCTTTTACGTCTTGCATCTTAAACTTAATGCTCACTTACATCAATAGACAATAATTATTATCATCCGTTAATCATGATTGGCCAACACGGCCAAGTACATCGTATACAACGTGCACTAAATGTTATGTTTTAGAGTCATAATTAAAAATTACTTCAAAAATGTAAAAATGTTTGAATATTATATTTTCATCTATTTTGGTTTTGCGATCAATTAATTTTCACTTTTTTCGATCAACTGTTTTTGATAAATTGACGAAATATCATACTTACTGTCATGTGGTACGGTTACAGCCATCTCTCGCTGACACACATATAGGAGACCTATAGGTCCAATGACTTTCGTCGAGATGGTGAGTAGTTGCGACGCGGAATCCCGCAGCACCGGGTGGTTGAGGTATAGTGTCCTCGTGTCCGATGGGGGCTCGTCCTGGACGACGCCTTGCACCATTAACACCATCCTGAAAATAATAAGCGAGTTAATATGATGTAAGCAGTTATTTTTAAAGATACAATGAATGCGTTTAAAAAAATATAAAAATAACAAAATTGTTCAATGATAAAAGAGTGTTTGCGTAGAAGAAAACGATATGCTTGAGATAAATTTAACGAAAAAATTCCATTTATCCTCATAGAATAAAGAACTTTTATGTCGTTCATAATTCACAAATAAATTTAAAAAATTCGTAAGCAATCGTTCTCTTTTGAATACTTTCACTCGCGATAGTTGTCAAAATGATTTTTTTTTTTTATAAAACTCGTTTAAGAGTATTTCTACATACAAACAAACACGCATTTTAAATAATGATAAACTATTTTTAACGTTGCATATTTTTTATTATTTTTTTTTTTTATTTTACTATTGAAATATTTAAACCTGCATATCTGTGCGTTTATTTATGAAAAAATATTATAAATTTTTTTTTAAATAAAACAAATATTATCTGCTTGATTTAACAATAATTATGAATTTCTCGGTAACACGAGTAAATTTACGTTTATTATTTAATTATAACAATTTATACTAAAATATTTTTTTAAATGTTACTTGTAATTTAGTACTTTATCGTAATTTGAATTGTACAATTTAATAGTTTGAACACTGTACATCGTATACAGAATAATTTATTTCGTTCAAAATTACAAAAATCCGTTTAATAATAAACGTATGGTATTACATGTATAATATATACTTTTATTATATGAATGTTGGATAAATAACAACATTTTGAATATGAAAAAGAGTTTTCGTGTAAACCAACGTTAATTTAAATGTTTAAGTACATATTATACACTTTTTATAGATTAAATACAAATTTATTTTCAAAATAATCATCTATTTCTTTGGCATTAGTTCGATAACAAAATAATACAAAAAATTGTGTATGGTAAATTATGTAACTTTATGATTCCACGCGTCTTGTTTTCGAATCACATTCAATTAATAAAAAATAACTCCATAACGGTTTTCATTCATGTTAAAAAAATCCACTACATTTATCATAACTAGCTAATCAATTATAGAGACTTTCAATGTAAAAATTCTGTTATACCTCAAACTTATTTTAACTATAAGTGTTTCAAAAGCATGTTTTGCATTTTTGTATAGTTAAGTATGAATAAATAAATTAAACTAAATTAAATTGAATATTGATAAATGTTGTTCAAAATCTATTACAATTGTTTAATCAAATTTAAAAATTTGATTACATTTCAAAGAAAACGTAATTAATGTTTTCACAGTTCCGTAAGAAATACATAATATATAATTAATAAATATATATAGGTGTATATATATAATTATGTTTATTAGTTGAATAAGTGTCGAAAAAATAATAAGTATTAATAAAGTTTTATCACATATCAAGAAAAATAACTAAATGTAGTTTGTATTTACTGATCAATGCGCAATAAATACTTTTTTATAAGATAAATCAGGATTAATTAAATTATTAGTTTGTTAAAATGAATTATTCTATTATAGCCTATTAGTATTTATACCTAATATGAGTATTCGAAAACAATATTGTTATGGATTTAGAATGAAACAAAAATACTTTTATTTAATTTAATAATGATTGTACTTATATTATGAACATACACATATTTGTTGAATTACTATGATAATTATACTTAAATCATAAATAGCATACAACAATAAATAGGATAAAAAATATAGATAGGTACCTACTTATCAAACAAATTGCATAATATTTTGAATATAAAAAGATAGTACAAATTATAATTAATACTGATAGATCTTATAAACACCGCAACTATTAAAATGTATTTTTTTAAACAGACTGTTTATATAAGCATTTTTTTTTTTGTACATTTTTTCAACAAGACATGCGAATATAACAGTGGAATTTAAATAATGAATTTTTGTAAGGACGAAATTTTAAAAAATGATTAAATAAATAAATTAAATGTTACTAACAAACATCAAAATGTAATTTATTGAAATATATTTGCATTAGAAAAATATGAAAGAAAAACCTCTGTTTTAAAAACAGTGTTTGGGTAGAGGAGTTGAAACAATCATCGACAACCCTACTACATACACAAATATTACATATTTCAAAACCCTAAAACATTTATCTTTTCTACACAGGACTTATTAATTTTTAATACTTGTTACATATTTCCATCGTTTATCTTAGTATAACATAAGTAGTTCCGATATTAAATATCTTTTCACACAATCATAAATAGACTTTATGTATTATAAAATAATTATACATCATTGATAAATCATAAACTGAACCATGTGCATTTTAAAGGTACTAAATTTAATGGTGATTCATAATTATGGACAAAAGAAAAATCTAGAAGTTAAAATAATACAATTATCGTCTAAAACTAATGGCTTCAAAAATAATATACGGTGAAATAGTCTGCAATAACTATATGATAACCATTTTACCAATTAGACAAAACATATAATAATTCATAACAATTAAGTATTAACTTGAAAATGAGTTAAATTTAATGTAAACGTTGTGTTAAGTTATATTATGATCAATTTCAGTAAGTTAACGAAATTATTTGTGTCTAAATAAAAATAATTGAAAAAATATTGATCATCCATAGAAAATGGTGTGACGCAATGTTTGTATAAAAATATTTTAATTTGTAAATGTAGCATGCACATTAAAAAAACTAAAATATTATATAACAAAAATATATAACAATTCAATTACATTCACTCGTACCTCCTCCAATTATGCAAAGCCAAAATCAGCGGGTCGTATGAATGAAATATTCTAAAATTAATATTACTTCAATTATTTAAATTTTATATTACCGAAAAATTAACATACATACGAAAATAACTACGTGCAAATTAAAATCGCAGTAGTTGTCTATTGTTTATAATATGACAAAGGTAAACCTATGGCATAACTAATAGGTTGAAAATATGTTTTATAGGTTGGATTGATTCCAACATAGTTTTTTTATAATAGATTATAACAAATGAAATCATAATCAATTGCTCTAATCAGAGTAAATATTTATATTTCACACAATACAAATCGGATGAATGCAATATGACATGACCTAAATTTTGAACATTTCTCGGTCTAATTATGCAATGAAACCGAACATAAAGTAAGTAGTAGACAATAGTCGATGTTATAATTTCCAAGCAGTAGAATATTTTATTAAATAAATTTATTTTTAGTCAAGACGTATCCTAATAACGTTCATTATATTTGTTTTATTTGGACAAAATAAAGCGCGTGTCTTTTGATACCGCAAACGCGCGTATGTTTTCTCAAATAGTAAATAATAGTAAATTAAAAAGACGCATTGAAGAATTAAAGAACCAGGAACATTTGAGTTTGGCGAAAACTACCAACATATTACTAGGGATAGGATACAGATTTTGATGTAATTTAAGCAGGTGGATTATTATAGCTCTACTCACGTGTATGTATGAGCGTTTTGCGTTGCTACGACGATGACCACGACCACGGTATTCAAAAACCGTCGACGGTGTACATGACCGAAACGACCGTTACAAAACGCGATACGATGTAATTATATACTTTAATCACCACAAAACAAAAGAGGCGAATTATCACCGAGATTGTGCACGAATCGCGTTAAAAAGGAATCATCAAAGTACGATATAATAATCCTGCACCGACGAAAACATACAGCCCGTACGACGATATGGCACCACCAGCTGCAGATACTTGTATCAAAATTATAGAGCCGAAAGACCGTTTGCGCCGAAAGACGGACGCGACGACGTGTGCGCGCGGGTACACTCGCGCGCGTCGACTATGATAACCCGCACGGGCCACGGGTCGCCGTCGTCGTCGTCGTCGTCGTAAACCTCCGCCACAAGAGTTTCACCCGGGCGACGACGTGTTTTTCCCGATGACCGCGCCGCCGCCGCCGCCGGTCGATACCCCCTTGGGCGAGCACGACGATAGCGCAGCGTCGGATTCGCGCAAAGAATTCTTCGACGCGGCGGCGGAGGAGCAACGCGGCGGCAGGCAAACCGGTTGTTTTGTGTGATGGTCGTCGTACAATATAATATGTAATATACGCACGACGCCGTGCCCGTGGCTTACTGGGAGACGGCCGCCGCTCTGCCGCTTTCCACCGGTCGACCTATCTCTCGCCTCCACCCGCACACACGCACGGATCTCTTTGTAGACGTATGTATAAATAAATATATATACATTTTTTTTCTTCTTTTAGAAAGTACCGTAAAGCCGTGTGTGCGTGTGTTTTTTACACTCCTCGCCCTCGAACCCGCCGACCGACTCCCCTCACTCTTTCTCATCGTGCTTTCCACCCCTCCCCTTCAGCCCTACCGCCGCGAGTGCGCCGTCGAAGAAGACGCTCTCGCCAATACGTATTGTGTTCATGTACACTCGCGTATTGTTAATATAGTATGTACATCGACGGGCATACGATAAAAGTTCCACGTATAGACGATATATTATACGAATATAAAAATAATCAGGGATAGGACTCGGCCACCGCCGCGGCACTACTGGTTGGACGTGTCCCGACGGGTCTCGAAGACGATTCCAGTGATTTCGACGGCATTCAATAAGGCTGCGGCTCTTTGATAAAACACGATTTTTCGATCAATTTATCAATAGTTTTTGGTTCTCTAGAAATACAGTTAACTCGATGATGTAATTATTATTGTTCACCCATTTAGTATTTATCTCGAGCAATCGGATGCATACTAGTAGCGGACAGTAAAAAAAGGTTATAATTTTAAAGCCTACAGTTGCGAACACGGTTTTCGACTTTTCGTTACTGTAATATTGTTACTAATCGCGGACTTAAATTTAATCAAAACCATGTGAGCTGAAGACGTGACTTATAAAGGTGATAAACGAATTGCGAACCATACGTTTCCCTTCAATAATAATTATTTTTCAAGACTCGGGACGAGCTACCGATCCGAGCACTTTGATTTTACTGGATTGTTACGTGGGATTATAAATATTTGTGTATAAGCAAGTTTATGTGCATTAAATTTGACAAATACATTATACGTCTTACGATACATGGCCACTGTGCATTTTATTTATGTTAACTTAAGACAGTAAAAGATAACAATTAAGCACGAGTAAGATCGTAGTTAAACTTAAAATAATTTTTGATCGGCTTTCTTGTTGGTATCTTGTGGTTCCGACCCAAAAAATCTTAAAACTGATAAATAATAGTATGCTGAATATCGAAACCAGTGTCCGCAATTGATCATCAAAAATAGTTATGGGAAATTCGACTGCAATAAATAAGTACATAATATTTGTGTCCGCAATTCGTATGTCACCTTTTTAGGTTGTGTCCGTCACTCAAATGGTTTTTATTACTTTATCCACAATAGAATCCTGTACGATCAATACATGTTATTCCAGGACACAGGAATATCTTAATTATTCATCCACATGCGTATTGGTGTATTAAATTATATTTTTCATCATGAACATATTAAGAACAGGAAAAATAGTTTAATTTAAAAACTAAAATAAATCTCACTTATTCATTTAATTGAGGATCGATTAAATATATTTCATAATTATGTGTTAGGTATTGAATCCTATCTAAAGTCACCTCAAAAAGTTATAAATTTATCAATTACATAAAATAAAAATAATTGAAAAATGATAAACATAAATAATACCTAAGAAATCGGGGAATCCTTGATTTTCTTATCTAAGAATTTGGAGGCCATAAAAAATAGTTTTCCTAGAACTGATACATGAAAGCTAATCCAGCTCTGCGTATATAATAAATAAGTGTATATATATATATTTTTTTTTTAATTAAAAAGAAATATTTACAATATATTTCAGTGTATACAATAAGTAAACACTTCGTTCAGAATCTAAAATGATGTTATTTATTTTCAAGACTAGATGACGTGAGTGAAGAAGGGGGTGTCTAGTAACACTACTTCAAGATTTATATAATATATACAATAATAATATAGGCAAAATTAAGTTACCCGTTACACTGTAGTAATACACGATGAGTATTGAGTAAATTTAATGGTGATGATAAAGATGTCACCCACACTATGTGGACAATTAATATATGAAAAATAAAAATAAAAATTGATTATGCCAACCATTAAGGAGGACCAATCAATTGAAATTGTTTGATAAATCAGTTTACAGAATGTATTAACCTGTATATTAAATACATAAGTACCTGCAAAAAGATAATTACATATAAATGATAATTATATATTCATCATAGAAGCAACATTTTACTTTTAATTAATATTAAATCAAATATGCAATAAAATTAAATTGAACAAAGAATATACTGTTACACCAATAATATTATTTTTTTATTAATTTTTTTACATTGTTTGTAATCAAAACCTATTGTTAAAAATATTATCCAACATTCTCATTAAGCATACATATATTAAATATATAATATCTAAGCATACATAGTTGATACTTAAAAAGGAAGCCATGCAATTTGATTACCCCTTTTAGACTAAATATGAAATTGTATAAATATTAGAAATTAGAAATATCTCGTTTCTAAATTCTTTTCATATAAGGCAATTTTAGACTTCAAATCCGGTAAAAATTTAATTATACTTAATAATATACAAAAACGTTTTACAACCTATTAAACTTAGTACTAACAACACACATAGAAATTTTTCAAATTACGAGTATCATCAATATTGTACACAATTGAACCAAGAGTTTGCGCTAAAGGTTTGTAAGTGTTATTTTAACACCAGAACTGTAATCGCATTTCCAAAACTATTAACAGATTATTTGTGCGACCCGGGAGAGTTATTTAAATAACATGTTTAAAAAAATAATTCTATATCTACAGTAAATACAAATATATATGACATATTGTCCGCAACAATAAATCGAGTGTTAATTTAACCCTTGAATGTACTCAGTTTAAAATAATTGAAAAGTTAAGACAATTTTTTTAGGAAGTCAAAATACTGCATATTATTTGTATTTAATTTAACCTTCTTCATTATTTATATTAACCTTCAAATTATGAACAATTTTCAGAAATATTGCATTTCAAATATTTATTAAACGGAAGGTACTTCAACTTAGTAATAACCTTGTTTTACATTTAATTTTAAACATTTTATACGTAAAAATGGTTTTATCAATATAGTACGATAAAAACTAATCATTAAAATTAAGAACTATATCCAGCACGCAATGGAAAATATTAAAATAATAACTATAATTTTAAAATTCAAGAGATTTCCTAAAACCTATATTTATACAAGGTTTGTTTAAAATTATTCAATAGCAAAACTAAAAACTGGCACTTTAACTTGAAACTTTTAGTTTAAAAATATCGTGTGTGATATTCTACTATAACTATATTATTCTTAATAGGTGACAAGATATTTCATGTGAATTAGCCAAAGTACACAAAAAAAAAAAAACACTGCGAATACATTCTAAATTTAAACATAATTCTGTAAATCAATTTTAAGATTTTAATTCATAATAAAATATTTCTTTAATAATGTATTTTTAAATTTTTTTGAAGGTCTTATAAAAAATAATTATGAAACTATTATATACTAGACATAGGGAAGAAACCCTGATAAAAAAAAATTGAGAAACATATTATCAAGCATTTTTACCATTTAATTTCAATCAGAAAGCATGTGAATATATTTAGAGATATGAATGATATGATATATAATCGTATTATTGTATTTAACAACATTATTTTTTATTTTTTTATCAGTGTGCACGTTGAGACATTGTAGTAGGTAAATGACGTACTTGTACGCATAATATAACGCATATATTAAAAAGTACATTATTATTATAAAATGTCTATATATTTTTAAATGTTGGTACAAAGTTCAAAAGAGAAGCACATAAACACAAGACATTTATTGTTATAATAGCATGTACATTTCTTTGTTGGCAAGTCACAACATTTTGCCACAATAATCATTTCAAATTATAAAAATAAGTTAAGTGCCAAAAGACCGTAACTCTCATTTTCTGTTGATTACCTCATACAAAATGACTTATACAAATCACTTATTTCTCGAGATATCATAAATACCGAAAAAAGTGCATGATTAATGTTAGTTAGATTACGAATAAAACTAAAAAAACAAATAAATGTAAAAATACACAGTACTCATCATATTTATAATATACACATGATACTATTTTATGTTATAACTCAATACATATTTTTGAAAAATGAGCTAACACTATTATTTATTTCTTGCATCAGTTTAAACTAATTTAAATCATAATTCATTCAATTTTAAGCTCATAATTATCATTACAAATATATTATAATATATTAATGTGATGATAATTGTCTCATCATTAAAATAGTAATATAACTTTATAAAGAAAATAGAATACATCGGTGTATGATTAATATAGTGTTTTAGTCATAAATTATGAACTAGAATAGTTTTTTTGTTCATCAATGATGTATTTTTAAGTTTATTATTTTTATAAAACTTAAAAGTTAATTAGATATACGTTTGATATACGTCAAATAAAACATTTTTAAGTTTAAACATTTAGATTGACTTAGGTAAATATTATGTTTATTTGAATACCAAAAAAATTAAATCCAACACAAATTGAACTGTCATATTTTAACATTTATATTTGTAAATATTATAGTTACAACAAAAGAAATGTAATTTTATGTAAAAAAAGCTGTTATCAGATTAAAATTTTCGAACGTTTTTATGTATTTTAAATTCGAAGAATTTACTTTTGAGACTTGTTTTGAGATTTAAGTTTGAAGATATGTTGGAATAACATTTGTTGCCATCGTGTAAATTCAATAAAAATATTTAAATAACAACAAAACTGTACGGTTTATAATTGGATACAATTTTAAAATCGCTTAAAATGATCTTACTTGCATTTATTCTTCGTCAATAGGGTTTTCGCAATTTTATATGAAAAAGGAGGAAAATTAACATAAACATAAGTAAGAAATATATATTGTATATAGGTAAAGAGAAAGGAATACTTATGAAAAATAAACGTAGCTCCTTGGATTTACTGAATCCAGCATATTTGTAATACGACTAAACCACATTCATTCAATATATAATAAACAACTAACATTAAAAAAAAAATAATATTAAATACATAAAATGTGTAAAATATAAACAAGACAAATCGTTGTATTTTCTTAACTATAAATCACATAGATAACACGCGTGTATTAAGGTTAAAGAAAAAATGATAGAAAAACAGTACAATACGTCTAAAGATGTTCTTGTAAAAATGAATACAGACATTTATCGTGGTCCAATTAAATGAGGGCATTAGGGCAATATACTACGAACCGATGGGTGGTCATTTCTTATCTGTCACGTTTTATCGAAATCTCCGGTGGATTTTTCCAAAATTATCGCATGCTGCAGTGGTAATAATGATAGTTTTCTGACAAATGCAACACATTAAATTTTAAATACAAAGGCGTATATAATGACCACTGCAGAAGATAAAGATACAAATAGCTGGATATGAACCCTAAATTTTTGGCTCCCCTCTACCAAAACATAATAATCTCCATATAAATATGATGACGAGTGATTCTCATATGATGATCAATTGAAGGCACCGGTGCAATAACCAGATGTCCATTTTCATAAATTGCTCAGGAGACAAAAAAAACGTTTACAAATTTGGTAAATTAACCAAACTTTAAAAACGTAGTGTTATTATTTGTGTAAAAATAAGACACACCAAATACAATAATTTCCTTTGGTGATAATACTTTTTCCAGGAAAATAATTGATAAAAACTAAAAATCGTTTATAAATACATTTTCAATAGTTGCAATAACAAGTTACGTCCAATTATGGTTTTGGACACATCTGGTTATTGCAACCAACTAGAAAGCAAATAATCTGGTAGGTATCCATAACATAGTCATAATATTATATGTTATTATATATTATATATTATCTTTTTGTACCTGATTGTTGCACCGGATATAATATCTAAACTCTAATATAATTGTTAGGTGCAATAACCAGTTACGTCCGGACATATTTGGTTTTTGCACCCAATGAAAAATAAAATTGTATATATAATGTTTTTACGGATACCTGGTTATTACGACCGAAAAAAAAAATTAAAAATGGTTTTATAACTATATCTCTCATAATAATGATCGGACGTATCTGATTGTTGGGTCTATCGATGCAGAATTTTTTTCTGTGCATTTTTGTATTAAAAACGAGTTTTTGAAAAATCAGGACTTATCTGGTTATTGCACCGGTGCCTTCAATTATGAAAAAAACTGATACAACACCATTGTGTTATAAGTTAAAAATGCTCTACACAAAATCTACAGTTAAACGATGACGTTATTAAAAATATATTCAATTCGACCACTATTACCAAAGTTCCTATCAATACATATCTAAATTTTTGCGTACAAAATATAACATTATTATGATGCCTATAGAATTTGAAAGTCATGAGACGACGTTTAAACGAGACAATTAAACATAATTCTTAATGTAGGGAACACTATAAAGTATATAGTATAAACTAATTCAAGATGAAAACTATGTTAAGTTAAAAAGCAATCATGTTTTCGATCACGCTGTATGTTCGATGAAGATCATAAACGTCGAGATCTAGAAGTGCGAGAAAGAAAATTTGACGTCTTGGTGTAACTATAAATAACTAAGATCCACAATACATAATACCGGGACGCTGAAGTTTAAACTATAAGACGCTGCACGCCCTTTGGTAAGCCCTGGATTGGAACAGATAAGAAAATATTATGATGTGCTGCGGACGAGCCGGGTGCTGGATTTCGACCTCGACGCAGCAGCAGGACACATGCGACGGCATAGCTAGCTGGTGCATATGCCGACATTTAAATGATAAAAACGTAACGTTATTATATGAGTGCAGCGGGAGGCGGCCAGTGGCGACGACAGTACACAATTACACACACACACACACACACACACACACACACACACACACACACACACACACACACACACACACACACACACACACACACACACACACACACACACACACACACACACACACACACACACACACACACACACACACACACACACACACACACACACACACACACACACACACACACACACACACACACACACACGCGCGCGCGCGCGCGCACAGTCACTCGTGGGTATATTATTACAATAATATTATTATCCGCTCGTACGTTGGAAGATTGTAAAGCACATCACAGGTCTGAAGCCGGTGCCACCCACACCACGTTGTCGGGTTCACAATCAATCAACTGACGGAGGGGAGGAGGAAGCTGTGAGGAGAGTAACCCAGAGTACACGCGTGAAGGCGAGAGCGCGTGCACGACGACGACGACGACGATACGATTTATCATTCGGCCGCCGCCTCGCCGTAACGTCTGTCATGTCATCCGTTCGAAACGAAAACGACGACGCGTCCGATGGCCGAAGCGGATGTGTACCATCGCACGAGCCCGACGATCGGGGCATATAAAATAATATCTAAACACACACACACACACACACACACACACACACACACACACACACACACACACATTCATACACATAATCGTGGACACGATACAATTTAGTGTTACGTATCAGTGTGTATTCTTATAATACATATACAGTAGTAAAAACACTATTGACATGGGCGCAAATAAAAACTTTTGTAGGCTAATCTCCCTAAATATTTCAAAAGCTTCCCAAATCGTTATTTTTTTTTTTATTATTTCTTATTGATTACTATCATAGATCATGACGAAAAGTGAACAGTGTGTTTCTCATAAAAAAATTGTAGACATTCACTTTTAACAGAGATGAAAATTTGTATTGTAATACAATTATACTGTCGTTTTATTTTGCGCTTAAGTCTACGTACATATTAACAACACTTATTTACGTATTATGTGGTGTACTGGTATATGTATGATGTATTTTATACATCATAAATATAATGTTAATAAAAATGTTTAAATTTTTTTAAGTACCTAGATGAAATAGAAAAAGATGACATCAAAAAAACTGTGTAGTGATTTTATTGCAATTACATAGGTATACCTAGGTGTTATTATTAGAAATCATATTAGAAACTTAGGGCAGCGAGACAATTTTTTTTTTTTTTTTTTACTGTCATACATTTTTCAACGAATAGCAGGGCTTTAACCCTTTTCCCGCTCATAGAAATCTCAAACGCCTAAGAGTCAAATAATGTGTGTGTGTGTGTGTGTGTGTGTGTGTGTGTGTGTGTGTGTGTGTGTGTGTGTGTGTGTGTGTGTGTGCGTGCGTCTAACTGAATGTACGGACAGGATTGTAAGAGTCACATCGATTTTCACTCGGCGGCACGAACGGTACCGGGAAAAAGCGCACAGAAACGCGGTGGGTCCCCTAGACGGTCGACTAGGCCGCGACGGCGGCTACCGTATCGACTGGCGCGATCGCTGCAAAAACACGCGTGAGTTCAACGACACGGTCGTGGTGACACGAACACACGGCGCACAGCTGAAAATCCCGTCGTGCGGAATAACAATGATAGGTAGAAAAGAAATCGGTGAAGAATTTTGGGTTATTTTTCGTCAGGGGTTAGTCGCATATTTTTTTAATGCGGACAAGAGTTACGATCATGATGAAACTGAGAATTTTTTTTTTAAAGTTTGGAGTGTCCAGAAAAAAAGGGCACTCCCCGAAATACGCCACTGAAAGGAAATATGTCGGAAATCAATGATAATAACGCCTATAAAACGAAAATCCCCCCCTCTGTTTACACGGTTTTATAATGACATTATGATAAAATATGATAATGACAGTTGTGGTTATAAGCACGCATGCAAATGACGAGGCGAACATTGCCAGAGGGGTTCACAAACCACGTGTTTGATTTCATACTGTTTTCGATTGATACAATCATTATATGTATATGAACACAAACGTTGAAACATTTTGAAAATGTGTATAGTCTTTTCGACATAAAATCGTGGTATCGCAATATTGATAATTCGATACGCACACCACACTCAAATGGGTTCATATAATGTTAGATAAATATTCACGATACTTCTTTATAATACTTTTGGATATGTGTTTAACATTGTACAGCCCAGGTTTACAGTCAACAATACATAATAGCCCAGCAGAATATGCACTGCTACAATGTTAATATATGCATATTATTATAATTTCATAACATTATTTAAAAATGCCATGATCAAATGTATACCTGGCATTGGCGACAACAAAGTGCCATGATTCAATGAATTTTATAAAACAGTGTTATTGTAATACCAAAACTTTTTTTAACGTACTATGATAGTTTTGATTTAATATAGACCAAGAATAAGTCGTGTACTCAAGTCACTAGACTATTTATTTGGCAACATTTTTATTTTAGAGCATTCATAAGTTTCTAAAGAGTTTCTACTTTGGTTTTAAGGGATGATGTTCTCCTTTTTAAGACAGTTGCTTGCCCAGAGAAAGATAACACCTGTGTCCTAGTTTCTAAAGGAGACGGTACACATTGGAACAACTGATAATCGGCCACTTTGCCTTTCAACCCCTGTGCTTAGGTTCTAAAATAAAATACGAGAATTCTTACAATAATCATGATTAAATCCTACTCAAAATTCAATATCAGACAGAACTGGGAATTATTTAAAAATAAATATACACATAAAATATAATATATAAAATTACTAAAATGTACTACAACGTTAAAACTTTAATCGAGATTTTTCATTTTAAGTAATACAATTAAACAAATATATTATATTTTTTTTAAAAGGTACCTTACAGATTCACTACATATTATTTAAAAATTAAGAGCATGCAGTTAAATCTATATTTTCAGACAACAATCTATAGTATGCAATATTTTATACCTTTTACGATAACAGATACCAACATTCAAAGTATATGATAATAATTATAAATAAATGATCATTTCATAAAAAGTAATTATACTTATGTAGTAAGTTATAAGTAACTATTTATTTTGTTTTTAAGTACCTTAAATACAAAATCAATAAATTAATACAAATTAATTACATATTTACTTATATTTAATATATTTGAATGAAAAATAAATACTACATAATTTCTCATAGAGTATAAATTATTATATCTTAACAAACTGTCAAAGAGTACCAAATTCATTCATAACATCATATTTAAATTTATTGTAATAAACATAAATGTTGTTATGAAAAGATTCATTTAGTTATCATTTAATACTAAATGGCTACCTACTAAGAATTGAACTTTAAAATCACCTTGCAATATTGATAAACAAATTTAAATAATCTTGTTTTATCGAAAACATTCACGATTACCCACTATATTTTAAAAATAATTAATAGTTATTAATACTTTAATTTTATGTTAAGCTATAATTAAAACTTAACAAGAAGAATTACTTGTGATGAAAATCTACACCAAGCGTTAACTCGTAATTCCAATTAACAACTGTTATATTCTAAATAATCATGAACTGTTCAGAATGATTTCCATTATTTATAGTTGCACCAACTAAATACATTGTATTGTATTAAAAATGATAATATTATAGAATTATACATGAAACATAAATGATATTAAACGTCTTGTGTTTTAATAATGTATACATTTTAACAAAAGACTCACCTTAATGATTCTTATAGGATAATGTTTTTTGATTTGATACAATTGAGTATCTGTATTGTTTGTTGAAACTTGCTCAACTCCATTCTATAAAATAATTGAAAATAAAATTAATACTACACATAAAAATTCACTCAGTCATTAGAACAAAACAATTTAAAAATTAATAGATTTGAATGTTCAATTAGGGACTCAAATGGTCCAACCCAAGTTATAATAGGTATTCATTAGTAATTATAAATTTCAAATAAAACAAAGTATGAAATAGTTTCAAAATGTTTATTATTATTATTATTATTTTTTAATTCAAGCAATCAATTGATAATCATATAGGTAGTAAGCTACAATTGTATGCTCTGCCCCGATTCGTAAATAAGTTAATATAAGTTCTACCAACAATGTGAATATCACATATCTGATTTAATTAGCAATTAGTAGTATTGGAGAAATACAAAAATTAGGAAGAAAAACCTATGCCATTAATACAATTCTGATGATCCATAAAAAATTTAAAACTAAACACAGGCAAAAATAAAAAATAAATGAATTTAAAACGATCAGCTAACTAACTTTGATATTTTTATGCAATTCAAGAGGCCAATGTTGTACTCATACTATGAAGCAATCTGAGCAAATTGCAATTAAAATGACCACTATAAAATTATACTCTAATGTTTTACCCATATTTGTAATTTAGTTATGCTTTAGTAATTATTTTTAATGAAATAAAATAGTACTTAAACATACTTTACTGTTATTCTCTTTCTATTTATTTTTATACTAATACATAATGAATATTTTTTTTTATATAATATTAATCTATTTACATTTATATTAAACTGAAATAGTATCTCAACTTCTTTATATTTATCTACTAAACATTAAAAAAAAATATTTGTAGACAACACATATACATAAAAATAAGGACATAACTCCATAAATGTTTTTAGATATACTGTCAAATTAGTCAAAAAATAATATATTGTTTCGTTATTTCAACATTAAAATTAAATATTAACTATTTAAAAATAAAATACTGAACAATATGTCCATATATATATATATATATATATATATATATATATATATATATATATATTTTTTTTTTTAATAAGTAAGTATACACATATAAGCAACATATTTTTAACTAATATTTAAAATTAAATGACCAATACATTTCAAAGAAAACCTAATTCCCACACTATTTCATGAAACTCTAGTCGAAAACCACAGAACTTAATTATTATTTCCACTGAGATCAAATTAACGTTGAATAAAATAATACAATATTAGTTTAAGAGAATATTTCAGTGAGTAAAAACATCAAAATCTAACAGCAGATTAACTAACTACCAACATTTTAATGAATTTAACAGACTATACTGAAACTAAACTATAACTGTATTTTAATCGTCAAATTTTATTTATAAACTGATTATATTTTAAATACTGAAAAATAATTGTAATATAAAAGCCCAATTCATTATTCGTTTATAATTAAAAATTTGATTGTGTACTTAGCATACAATGAGCATTTGACATAAAAATTATGTAAATTAACTAAGTTACAACAAAGAACACAGAACAAAAAAAATAAACAACATATAGACAATGTGAAAATGCATTCTACCAAAATATGTTAAATGCATGTCTTGTCAAACAGAATTATATAGAATATCTTATTATAATATTATTTCTTTGAGTACGTTATTAAAAAAAAAAAAAAAAAAAAAAAAAAAACAGTTATAGAAATTTGGAGCAAAAATGACAATATATCATAAGTAACATTCATATTTATGCAATATAATTATTATTAACTATTTCTATATATAACTTATGTTTATTTAATTTGATATTAACTGAAAAAACACAAAATTATGAAATTAATATAAATAATCTCTGTATTATGGTTTTCACACCTACAAAAATTAATCAAAATATTAATCATAACATTTGTAATATCTAACAGCCTATTTAGACATAATTTTACATTGCGCAGTTTGTTAAATTGACAATAATTAACATATTAAAATGACAGTTAAATCAATAATAAGTATTCCAATATAAAATAAGTATAAAGTTAAATAAGTACCTATAAATAAGTAGTGAAAATAATAATTGAAAAATAATCAAATAAACACTAATGCCGAGGCAAAATAGTTCTTTGTACAATATTTAAGTATTTTAAGCTAAACAAGTTACTATGTTTAATTATTACTCATGAATTTGGATTTAATTCATTTCAACAAAATTTCAGATAAAATCAAGAATATTGATTAGCATAAAGTACCTAAGTTATAGAAATGAATTAAGATACAACTTACAAGTATAAAAATGAAAATGGCAATAAAATATTTTTAGAAATTTAAAAGACAATATTTACAGCTAATTAAATAATTGTATAACTAAATTAACCTTAGAAAAATAACAACTATACTTTAATTTAAAAAAATTGTCATAGGTTAAAATATCCTATAAATTAAAAATAAACAATTATCTAAATGATTATATCTTGCATTTAATTCTAAAACCAGCAGGTGCTTTTATTATGAAAACACCTGCCTATTTAATATGTTATAATAATTATTATAACATAATGTTCTAACATAATTAAATTATTGTACAATTTATATCATTAAATAGTAGAGAAAAATAATGTGAGATTGAAAAATGTTTATAATAATATAATACTTTTCCGCTATCAAATTTTGTTACATTTAGGTTTTAAATTATAAATGTTCAATTTGTAATGAGTATTATACAACAATTCAACAATCACTCATGTGATATACATCAGTTAAAAATAAAAACCATTTATATATTAGTTTTAATAAGTAAATAACAAATTTAAACTTAGCTAGGTATGATACAAAAATGATATTATAGTAGAAATTTTAGATAGCAAATAAATCAGTCAAGTTTAAAATTTGGTTAAAATTATATAAAGTATAAAAATAGAATTGTGTACAAAAAAAATTCCAAAAATTAATGCTTAATGATCAAATTCAAAAATTCTTAAATTCCATTCAAATTTTGTTATTAAAATCACAAATGTTAAGAACAACAATAAATTGGTTTACTCACGAATATCGTCAGCATCTATCAAATAACACCAGTGACCAATCATTGAAAATCCATTTCAATTAGTCTCACATTTGTCACCTTTTTAAATAGAAAAAAAAACATTTTAAACAAATTTGATGATCTAATACATATTAGATTACAATAATGATTATTTGATAAAATATTGCACATCAGGAACAATAGATTCGTGTTCAACTTACTTTATAATACACAATTATGACAAGATACAAATAGGGATAAGTGTGTATTGTTTGGTGCTTATTATAAATTAATAATATTATTAACCACTTGAGCGCAAACTATTCAACGTCAACTCCTATGCACTATATCTAACAGTCTGCATGATAAATGATAATATACATTTTTGTAAATACAGTGAAAATCTAGTGATTACTGAAGCAGTGTGGCCAACGCTATGAACCAAGAACAATAAATACCGTATCGTAACGGTGTGATAGCCTCCAGCCCCATATGACCCACGTCCACGTGAGGCGGGAACCACAGCTGGCTGTGGACCTTGCGCGTGTAAATGACTCCTCCCGATCGCCCGGAAATGAAAAATCTTATCATAAAAGATTTTCAAATAAAAATAATGAACCCTTGTAAATTACACTCGAAAAAAATGTACAGTACCTATATTTTTCGTAATATACTATAGCATTATATAGTAAAATGCAGGGGCGTGCCTAGAAATATTTTTCGGGGGGGGTTCAATATTTTTACTGACACGTACCTATTTTAATATATATATATATATATATATATATATATATATATATATATATATATATATATATATATATTATAATATTAAGTAAAACTTTTATTAACAATTATTTTAATTTTTCGGGGGGGGTTTGAACACCCGACACCCCCCCCCCCTAGGCACGCCCCTGGTAAAATGTACAATAGGAAAATAACAACTTGTTATTTAGGTGTAATGGTTTATACATTAGTTCATTTAAAAATATAAATTTAAATAATTAGGTGTTATTATTTTGGATTTTATTTGATACTTTGTAATATTTTTAAAATTGTATGACTATTTTAATTATACATACCTAAGTAGGTATTTATATTTTTTTGGAGATCGCCCGATTGCTGTTCAAAGTGACCGTTTTTCCTTTTTCACAATGCCGATTGCAGTCCAAACATAACTGGTGAGAAAATATACTGTTTACAACGGTTATTAAAACGAAATTAGTCACCCGACTGCGTTCGACGTATCTTACACATGACATCTAGTAGTTATATATATTATAAAAATTGAAAATTTCTAGTTTAGTTTCTAGGCGAATTTTGTTTTGTTTTTTTTTTTTTTTGTATAATGACTACGCAAATAAAATGTTGAGGTGGGTGTTGTTAACTTGGCTAGCCACCCTCAATCACTTCGTTCGTTCGGGGAGAACTCTCTAAGACTAAAGAGTGCTGTGTGAATCATTCCGGGGCTCTGAAGACCCCCTCTTTCTTACTTAATGTCATCACTTAGATATCTACCAATTGGAAATTTACTGTGTCCGTTTGAATCAGAAAAAGGAATATTACTATCCATAATAGTCATGGGCAAATAAGTCATTTTCGACCAAACACAAAATTTGAGAAAAGATTCTAATTCAATAAAATTATGAAATATTGAAATTACTCATGAAGGTTTAACAATAACTAAAAAAATATATATAGAAATAGTAACTACCTCTATTATACGTCTTGCTTAAGCTGTATAAAAAATAATACCCCTTTTTTTAAGTCGATTTGTTAAATGCGCCAAAAAGAAATTGAGAACTTAACGAACTGCGACAAAAATGATAACATACATCATAATATACAATGTAAAATAATACAAACTATGACAATTTGGTTTTGCATACTTACCAAATAATATAAATATACCTATATTCATAGTATACATATATTGATACCCAAAACCATAGAAAAATTACGCTATATACGTATTTAAATTTAAAACTTTTGAACAACTATTGATTGAGATCCATTCCGGTTAAACATAATTGTAAACAACTCCATATTTAATTAAAAAACTGTTTTCTTAATGTTTTATCATACGAGTACTATATAAAATAAATTGACGCAGTCTGTATGATATGACATCATTTTTGTCGCAGTTCGTGTAATGTTCAGTTTCTTTTTGGCTCAGTTTACATATCGACTTTTAGAAATGGGAGGATTTTGGCACAGATTACCATCTCTCCTTACTTATAAGGAATAGATTAGTAAGAAACTTCAGCCTAGCAAAAATAAATATTCACCGGTATGTCTACATTATTCATAATATAAATCAACATATATTTTGTAAATTTAAGTAGGTATTTAATATCAAATTTATATACAGGTAAGCAGGGCCGGCGAGAGCTTTGGTGGGCCCCAGGGCTGATTATTTCCGAGCCCCGTCACTTATATATACTTATTTAACTGAGATTTATATAACCGTATAGCATTTTAATACAGTATCGATACTTAATATTTAAGTTGGATGAATTGTAAATAAAAAAAAAACAATATTTTGGTATATAAAATCTTTTATTAAAATTGAAGAAAATAATGAACTATTGAACAGTAATTAACGAATAATTACGTTCAGTTAAAGTGTTCCCTTTCTGTCCTTTTCCATGTTAAAATTTAGGAATTTACGACTATATTATACAATAAATATATTAACCATATTATTAATAGCACACACTTGATAAAAACCACACTGAAAAAAAAGTTTTGTTGTTGGAACCGAAATATAGTAATCATAACTATGATATTTAGTTGCCTCAGTGACAACATCACTTTTAGTTAAGGTTACAAATGTAATATTGTTGTCCGTAAATTATTAGGGGAACTAGATATTGTAAATATTAGAATTTATACAACATAATAGTTTGGTAAATTTAACTAAACTATCGAGAAAATTGAATTTCTTTTTGTATAGACAACTAAACAAATTTGCTCTATTCCAAGTATTATCAAAAGCCATACCAAAAATCCTATTTATATACATGCTCATATAATAGTTAGTTATTATAACTCATCTTAAAGTTTATACAACAAAAAAATAATAACTGCAGTAATATATGAGTACCTACGTATAACAATTTACCGAGTTATACGAATCGATTAGTTTAATAAATGAAACAGTTTTCTGTTGTATTTACTATTTATCCTTCAACTAAACAGTTTTGTTAAATGGAATACCATAATTTTTTTCAGTGCAACTACGCGATTATACTGATCGAACCCGCAGTGAATGCGCGTTTGTTTTGTTATCTATGTGTGTTCTATGTTGCATATTTTGTACAATATAGTAGGTATATATTATAGATAGTTGTTTAATTTTGAGCAAACGGACGATAATGGCCCGGGTCTACAGGGACTGTGCGGCTATGCCTAAATACGCCTCTGACAACGGGCCCCTTCGGAGGTCTGGGCCCCGAGGCTCTGGCCCCTACTGCCCCACCCTCTCGCCGACCCTGCAGGTAAGTACTTCTCAATGGGTTGATTAGAAAAAGAAGACAACAAGAAATTGTTTATTTTTAGACTTTTAATTGATACAATATCTAGTAATTCCGATTTTTATTTCGCTTATGCTAAATTTCATCAAATCAACTGATATTTTAATTATTTCCTACATCTAATCCATGTGTAAATTTTATAAAAAAAATAGACTATTATGATATTATATTGCAATTTTTATAGACGTATTCTAATTTAGTATAGGTATATCTATATAATACTTGCGCAATCTAGTGAAAAACTGTACCTCCATGAACAAATTACTAAGCCACGAAACTTTACGCGTATAGGTACCTAATAAAAATATGTAAATATATTATACTTCATACGTCAATATTATGTTTAACACTTTACAAAATACAAAGTAACAATTTGATTTTTCAATAATTGTACTAAGTAATTATTAAATTATTTAAAATATTATTTATTATTTTAAATATTTATTGATTTATTTTAAATATTCATTATTTCTTTAAAGTTGTATGAACTTAATTCATAACGATGTAAGAGATTACCATAACAGTAAAATATTGATATTAAACAGCGGTATTTGATTATTTTACATGCCCAATTTCAGATTTGTTCGCATAAATTTAACATATTTTTCTTTTTTCTCTTCGTCCAACTGTAATAAGTTGTTAATGATTGAATACTTAAATCCATAACTAAATAAAAGCGTTTCAAAGTACATACAGATAAATTATTTATGCTCAAAAAGTAGCCAAGTAGAAAATAAATGAAAAAAATTAACTCGTAAATTACAATAGTTGGAGGTAGGTCAGCTATAATGATTATAATATAACTACGGCATGTTAAAATGTATCTGAATAACCTCCCGGCCCAAATAATTATGACGTAGATACACCCTGATAATCCCTCTACTGAACCAATATAGTTAATAAACTACCGAGTCATTAAAAGAACGAATGCAAAATATCTTTCCGTTAGTACTGCTTACGTTTAATGAGGAATGTATAAGTGTATTATTCAATACGAAATCATGTACAACTTGACTGTGCTATGTAAATAAAGTAAATACCTAATTTTCAGTTATATTGAATTACAGATAGCCACTGATAGTATATAATATATTATATGACGTGACGTGTGTTGAAAAGATATAGGTCACACGAAATGTTTCGAACGCATGCCTTCGTATTTAATGCAGATTTTTTTTAATTGCATAAAGGACTTGAGATTATTTTTTTTTGACAAGTATATATTAAAAAAAAAAAATTCCGTGCATGCATTAAAAAGAAAACAAAGCTTTTTTAAAATTATATCACTTCTTTCACGTTAAAATTTGAATTGTATTATGTTTTTCAAACAAATATGACTTATAATGTTTTGTTCTATTTTAGAAATTAACTTATTTTTTTTAAATATTAATTTCTCAAAATTATATATTATCTTCAGTCTTTTGGGCAATAAAAATCCGAATACAAAGTCATGGGTTCGATATATTTCATGTTACCTTTATCATTGAACACACTACAACCTACACACTACACTCGTTGGTGTTTTATTTTGAATACAGATAATGATTTATTGTATTATACTCCGTTTAAAAATTAAACATTAATATTACACTATTTTTTTCATCATATTTTTATATTTTAAGTGGACATCACCTAAATTTATGTTTAATATCTGTACAGATAGGTACTATATTATCAATTTGTTTTTTGTTTTTTCAATGTTTAATGGTATAAATACAAAAATATTTTATGTGTAGTCATTTAGATTACAATCGTGTAAAATGTTTAAAAATACATCAGTTATACTCATACATTACACACTCATGTATATAAATTATAATCGTATGTGTGGCTGTAGCTCTGTAGGCACTTTCGGTATCAATTTATCGTATTCTTCAAAATATCTCGAGTAAACCATACTACCTAGGTAGGCACTGATAAGTACCCGAATGTCTAGAAGTCTAGACACAACATTCGTCAATAAAAGTGTGGGTATTAAACTATTATATTTCCCATTTACTTTATTCCTGGAAACAGAAAACAAATATAATTATCATTGGCAATTAAATACTTAAAAAGGTTTGTGCACAGATAGATGTATTTCAGGTACAAAACTATGAAATTAAAAACTTGTTTATACACGCATATCTATACGAATAAAATAACCGATGATGATAATGGTGAATTAAGTGGAATACAATGTGCGTTTACAAGGTTATAAACGTATTATCTGTGTAGTGCAGAAATCATAAGATAATTATATTGACGCATAACTGTGTTAGTCGAGTTTATAGACGTACCTGTATTTTGTCATTTTTTTCTTTCTTATACATTTTGATTTTTGACGGTTTCGTTTTATGTGCGTTTGTTTATTTAGAAAAAAATGTAAATAAGGTATGTATTTAAAGTATTTGCGGTGAAAAAAAATCGGTATTTATTATTGATCGTTCGATATAACAGAACTGTATTTCGTGTTACTTGTCTAAGTACATTTGAAATAATCTGATCAAACATGATTTGGTTAATTTTTAAAAAATGCCGTAAAAGCAAAAGCAAACCCGAAAAATCAAACGGTTTAAATCAAACAGCGGATCCGAAAAAAATTCTTCGAGAACTTTTACCCAAATTGGACGTGCTTTATGATTTAAACACTCGTAGTGATTATGTATATTTGTTGGACAAACATTTCGAATACTTGTCTGTTGTTGATCCGTATCGCGAAGTTGGAGAGTCAGTTTCAGAAATATCTGATCAAGCCATAGACAAGATGAACAGTTCAAATGATAGTTTGGAAGATACTTTGATTATTAACAACAGATGTACTAAAGTAACCGAAAAGCAATTAAATTCATTACAGTGTCCATTTACTTGGAATTTCAAATCAAATGTTTGGAACAAAAACGTGGTAAATTGCATTAAAAATAAATATGGCCCATTCAAAATGGACATTTCTGTAAAGAAGTTTTCATTGGAAAAGTAATTACATTTTTAATTAAATATTTTACAATATATAATCCAGTTCAAATTATTAACTCTAAAAATGCAGTAATAATTAAGTTTTCAAGAATTAATTTTTAGAATACGTTTTACTTTTTAATTTTACTTATTAACATTGAACTTTTGACAGGGAAAAAAATCAATAATAATAATAATAATAATAAAACAATGAAATACGATTAAAAGCCAATAAAAACAATTGCCTCTTCTATAGGCATAAATTTCAAATACATATTATATTAATAATTATTATGAAAAACTATACAAAAAACATTTATCATTTTAAATATTCTTATTTGAAAATATACTTAGTTTTAACTTATACTTTCGTGGCTATGTTAGTGAAAAATGATTCGAGTAGGTACATAAAATATAATGCATTACAGAATATTTGTTTCATAAAAATAACATAATATAAGTAATTTATGGTTTTTTGAGTTGGTTCTTTTTTTTTTTTACACTCCCCAGGTACACAAGTAATCTTATGGTTGGGTGTGGACTGTATAAAACGAACGCTGTTGACAAAGCACACGACCAATTGATACGAATTTGGGAATGGCTGGACAAATTAGACAATTCAGATGACACATTTTATTTATCTATTCGAGAAGGTTTGAAGCATCTGATGATGTCAACGTTATGTCATATATTGTATACTGTGGATAAATATGAATGTCGACAGGTAATCACAGTTAATCTATGTTTCTGTCAAAAGTACTTATCTTAATGTGGTAAAATTGAAGGAACAATTACATTCATAGTTCATAATTTTACAGAGTACCTCTGAATGAAGGAAAAATTATCTATTGGTTTTAAAAATGTTATTTTGTGGTATCATGTTTTTGGGTGGAAAAAAATCCAAAATCTTCGTTTAGCCATAGAGAAAGGATAAAAAATACCGTCTACTAGACACTTCAAATAAATATTTTCAAAATTCTCAATACAATTTTTCAAGTATACGAAGATTACTGAAAATTTGATTAAATTGTAAAATAAGCAAATTCAGATGACAATAAAGATAACGCATCATACTTTTATATTTTAAGTACGAACAATATGGTATAACATCGTGATCCAAGAAAGCCAATCGTAAAATGGTTTACCTAACTTGGTCTCTTGCGTATACAATGACTAAAACGGTCGTATAGACTGTAATGGCCACGAATATCTTACCGAATTTTTCAAATATGAGCAAGCTATAAATAATAATTTATTTTAAACACTTAGAATAAGACAATCCATAAACAACTCTAAAAAAGATAATACCATGAAGCAGATAGCATCCAACTGCTTGTGCAACAATTAATATAGGTACCTACTTAGGATATCACAAATGCGACTAAGTAACTATCACATATTTCAACCTAATTTTAATTTTGATTAAATTTTAATGTATAACATAATATAAGTTTTCCCAGAGTACAACAGGCACTTATATTTCCGATGAAGGTTTCGTTTTAATACATTAGATTAATTTCGTAACTTCATTACCGACGCGGTAGAAAAAAACACTCACACAAACGCATACGCATACACACTACACTCACATAATAATGTATATATATATTTATAATTATATACTTTTATCAAATACGGATAATACGTTCTTATTTCTTGTAATTTGTTGAATTGATTGTTTTTAGCTGTTTGAAATGATTACACTGTTTAACAACATGAATTCGAAATCAAAAGCAGCAGTTTATGCTATTCGTGCCGCCTTTTGTATGGAAATAGGCGGAAAAGAATTGGGAAACGTCGTCCAGTATGCGAAAGAAGCGTGTGACTTAGATCCAGACACACCCCAGTGGCATTATTTTCATTCGTTAGCGATGACTGCTCAAAGACAGTATTTGCACACAAACAAATCGTGTCCAACGGAGACCGAGTTTGACGCCATACAGCATGCGATTATTTTGGCGAACGAACCAAACGCGTATTTTAATTTTCACCGAATGATTTTGATGACCAATAAAATACTCTATCATCATTTCGACGGCGGAAACGTGATTTGTAATAAAAATGAAAATTCATTCGAAAAAATAAAAGAAAACTTAAACAGCGTCGTTGAATTGATTAAGTAATTTCATTAGAACATATTTTGACTAATATGAAAACCTTATGGTTTTTAAAACGTTTTTAACATTTTAATATTTTCTCAGAGCAATCATTGCAATAGAATCAGGAGATCCTCATTTGGTTGTGAAGTGTGCAAAATCTCTTATGACTATGCCATACTTGAGTCAAGATGACATTTATCTAACCAAACAAATAATTACAATAGCAGTGAATATGGGTCATAACGACTCGTCGGTGATGCGAGCCATTGAGAAGATCATGGAGATTTTCAAAGAATTAGTCAATATATACAAAACAATGGTAAGCCGACGCGCCGTAGTCTTATTTTCCTAAAAAAATAAAATGTTCTTCTTTCCGCCGAAAATTAGATTAAAGCTGAGGGGTATATAGTTTATAATATTAAATTGTGAAGGTAAAAAAGGTTGTCGACTATCATTACTTTTCAATCATATTTTAACATTACAAACCAATACAAATAGTCATCTGTTATACCTAAACAATTAACATACTTACAGATATTTGTCGAACTTACATTTGACGAATATTTTCACACCACAAATTATTTTTACTTCCCTCGAGACGTTATAATATGAAAATTTAATTTTATACTACAGTAGTGATATGTTAATATTAGTGGTCAGTGGTGTTTTGGAGGGTGTACGCGGGTATACGACGTATACCCGCCGGCAAACTTAGTAATTTAGCGTATACTTTATAAAAGTGATACCAATACGCACGTATACGCTCATATATTTCATAAAAAAAAAAAAAATAGCTAATCCGTATTATAAAAAAAAAAAAAACATAATGTTGAATAATAAATATTGTCAATATTTTAGATGTAAACTATTATCAGTACATAGATTTTTTTTTAATTGTTCATTTAAACAATCAAGGGCAAAGCTAAAAATAGATTAAATAATAAATATTTTGTTTATTTTAGTTTTTTTAGTTTTTATAACTACTTGACTACAACATATTTTTGTTTTGTATTTAACATCTTTATTTTTTGTTTTAATTTCATTCATTAACTTATAATATGTAACAGATTTACAAAAAAAATAAAACCAAATGTTTTTTGAAATGTTTGTTTGATGATATATTTTTAAAAATTGATAGCGCATCAAAAGATGGTTAAACTCTGAAAAAATGTTTAAATTCTAAATAACAATTTTAAATTTTCAAATAACAAAATGGTATAAAACAGAGTATGCATTTTCGTTTTAGTAAAATGTTTATGCTTCTGAATATGAAATCTTTATAAGACGAGAATAGTCACGAAGCGATCGTCGTTTTGAACGGTTGAATTAGATCAGTTTTCATCCCAATAGTCAACTGTTTTTAAATGTGCGTATACCCTCAAGTTTTTTTACCAAAACACCACTGTTAGTGGTACGTGTATGACTTAAAGTGTACGTACCTCATAATGTAATCAATGCTTCACATTGTTTCGACACACATTAATTTACCAAAATTTGTATACGTTCTTGATTGCTAATTTTTCGATTCCTACATGATCATCAAAATTATATTAAAACAGATTCAAATAATGTTTGAAAGTTTTTAAGAATAACAGTAGGTAGTGTAATACACTATACATTAAGCAGTTTTAATTATTTAAATTTTTTTGTCAAAAACTAAACTTTATTTTGGAGAAAACGTTATATGGAGTCATTAATATTGTATAAAAATAGTGAATTCATATATATGATTTTTAATTATCATCCAGATGTATGTTTAAAATTTTAAACGTTTAAAATGTATTAACTTCACACGTATACCCATTTATAAAAATAGTTTAAAAGTGATGGAGCAATTTATATTTCGCGTACATTTTATAATGGCGCATGTAATAAAAATTAGTTAGTTGGGCTCCAGAAATGAAAATTAAAAGCAGTTGAAGTATAAATGTAGTTAGGAGTGTTTCATCTTTAATTCAAAAAAAAAGGATTTTTTAAATTGAAATAAAATATTTAATAATAATTGCTTTACCATAAAGAATTTATATATTAGCACTTTTACTAAAATCGTGTTAAAAACTTAAAAATTGACCAAAAATCTATGATGCGCCATTGAATTTCAAAATTAGACCATAAATTAGTAGTATTAGGTAATGAAGTCTCCATTCAAGCCTTTAAAACACCATTATAAACTATGGACTAAACTTTTTAATTCCTCACACATTTTTGGCGAACTTGCATAAATTTGTGTAATGACATTTATTAATTTATAATTTTATTTAACCACACAGAACGCAAATAAAATTTATTTGGATAGTACACTGCATGCTCAAAGACAGATGGCAAATAATGATATGGGTTGCAATTTGAAAAATGATTCAGACGATAAGGAGCATCATTTGGAAAATGATTCAAATATGAAAGAGCATCATTCGGAAAATGATTCAAATAATAAGAATCATGATTTGAAAAATGATTTAGATAGTAAAGATCGTAGTTTAGAAAATGTTTCAGATGATAAGGAACGTGAATTTGAAAACGATTTGAAACTGATTGTACAAAAAAATAAAAAAGGCAGTAAGCCAATACTAGACTTAATTCAACTGTTAGAAAAATACGATGGAAACTACAGATGGAAAATAATGGCTCAAATTTGTTCATATTCGATTCTTTTCAAAGACACTGCGAATCTCCTCGTCGGCGTAGAGCAATTTTTGATGTTAATCCATGACAGGACTATCGCTAATAGCGATATTGTTAATGTGAGATATTAATTAATTTAATAAACCGCTTGTTTGATTATAATTATCAAATAATATATAGATACATACAAATGCGTATAACAAATGTATGTAATAATATCTTTCATTACCGAATACAATCGTTACACAAATATCTTAATATTACTTAATTGACTATGTTGTTGCACATCGCCCCTTATTGTACTTTTTTATAACTCATTATAAAATACTTTACAACATATAATATGTGCATATTTATTTATTTATTCAAAACAATTTATAAATTTATATTTACATATTTTTTTTTTGCTTTTTACACGTTTTTGGTCACGTGTTATTGTCATCAATGCAACTGAATTCCATTCGATATTGAGCCCATCGTCTCTTTGCATAATATTTCTTTTCTAAATAACACATTCAGACACAAAAATAATTTTATTATATACTTGTATAATACATATTATGTTTCATTGGTTTTTGACGATTTTTCAGAATCATAGATCAATATTCATAAAAGACGATTCGAAGATATTCAATCTTGCCGAATTAGTGTGTAATGAAATCAAATTGGTTCTTATTCAAGGGTGTATAAAGAATCAAGATCAAATTCAATTCTACTTGGATCAGTTAACTAAAATCACGGAAGTGTGTCAAATTAAATCGAAAAATGCAGACCCTTCATTTAAAAGCGAACTAATCGGATACGAACAAGGAAAACAGGAGGATGTGCTCAAAGGAAACAATGTATCCAATCAAAAAAATAAGGTACAAAACACAAAACAAACAACACCGAAAAAAAAATGCAGTAAACCACATCGAATAAAACAGTTTGAAAATTCAAATATTTCTAAAAATCATGTCCGAGTAATTAAATCATATTCAAGAAGGAGAAATAATATTGTGGCATAATCAATTTATCATGATCATAATAAAATAAGGAGATACATTTTTATACCTATCCTCTATAAATATAGTACATTTGTATTATTCATTACTACCTGATATTGTCAATATTGTCAGTATTTACATTTTTAAATAAAATTACAGGTTTTTATTCATTTTCGAAGTCACGTCCTTAAATAATTGATTAATTTAACGCTGTATAAAAATTGTAATTTTAAAAGATAAGGACATTTATCAAACAAGTCACACATTACAAATATATCAATATTTTTTTTTTTTAATTCTTTATTCGGAAACTAAAGCTGGCAAATTATTTTTATTCATAAATGAAAAATAACAATAAAATAGATAGTTAAAGTTAGATACAACATTTCTTTTTAATTTGTCAATTAAATAAGTAGTTAAGCTGTGTAAAAAATACTTAAATGGCGTAAAATCAATGGATATGTAAAATAAAAATTTAAAAACAATTTTTTATTTAATTTTTACGATTTCGGCTTCGAAGCTGTATAAAGTAAAAGTCCATATTTACAAAAGCACTGGCTGTTTTTTCCGGGTTATAAAATTTCAGGTTCATCTTCCAGTAATATTCCCACCATTTTTCAGCCGGTAAACTATATATAGAGCCAAACGTATCCGACTTAAACGTCAAATTTTTGTAGTAATATTCCCCCTGAAATCAAAACATAATTTAAACAAATTTAACCACAATCATATTTTTTTGAACTAACCCAGTTTCATGGGAAGTGTCAACAAAATATCGGTTTTATCACATTAATAACAAATTAACTTTGAGAACAAATATTGTAAACAGTGTTCTTGCATAAATAAAGACAACTGTCTGCAATATGAGTTTTCCTACACAGTAAATATAAACGATTTTCAATCAAACCGAATGGTTTTGAATTTAGATTATACTTACAAATATCGGACATTTTTTGATAATTTGTTGATCCTTGTTTTCATGGTCAACTAAAGTCATCAACAAATGCAATTTGAAGCAAACATCAGTAACTTCATAAGACACTACATTTACGCAATCGACGTAATAGTCCTTGCATTTCGACACACTAATCTTGACCTGAACATGTAAAAAATTGTTTTCAAAAGCATGGGCGCCGACTATTGGGGTGCTGCGGTGCTCAAGCACCCCATGAATCATTCTATGGGGTGCTCTGCACCCCATGAAATAAAAATATAGAGCAATACGTAATTTAATACGTTTATAATTTTTTCGTTGTATAATATTTATGGCAACAATATATTTTGGATGTTTTGATAAATCGTTCCTAACATACGTATATGAAATGAAAATAATTTTAAGTATAATAATTAATATGTATTTAAAAGTTTTAATATATGAAAAAGGTCGTATTAAATAAGGTAACAATTTATGTTGAAAAAAATTATTATTTATTTAAATTGACATTTATTAATATCTAAGGATTTTAGGCACCCCGTGAAATTTGGGAAACCCGGCGCCCATGTTCAAAAGTACTTCCATTACCATAATACGAATACGTATAGCCGTATAATATCGATATATTATTATTTAATTAATTTGAGAATAAAACGAAAAAGTATTTCAATAATTAACGAGGCGTCATAAACAATTATGTTTATACTTTATGGATAATGCTTTTATTTACGTTGAAGTTAGTTATTTTTTCGTGAATTATTGTGTGCACGAATATCGCCTGTTTGCCAGGATACTGCTTGATTGAGCACTCTAAAACTGTTCCAAATGATTCGTTTGAGTAACGCAAATCATATTTCGTAAAACGTACTTCACGTCTTAGTGGTTGGAGTGGAGCAAGTGAGAGCTGAAATAATATGTTATGTTGTATGATTAACTATATATAACTCGGAAATAGATTTCGTTACAATGATTTAAAATTTACTTACTGTTTCGTATGTGAGTATACACATCGCACTCAAACTTACATAATACATGAAATCAATAGAATTCATTTTACAAGTTCAGATATCAATACGAAAATAAAAAATATTCCAATTGAAAGGTAACTTGTAAATGCAACAGTACGAATTGAAATGTCACTTGTGAATGTAACTGTACGATGATCCCAGCAGATACAACTATAATACGCTTTTATTAATTACGCAAATCTGAATTAAGTTACATTAAATGAGCACCTATAAAATGAATATTTTTCTATGAACCGGATATGAATTTTATTGAAACAAGATTTTCATTACAGATAACTATTTAATCTTCAACGTATACAAAAACCTTTTTGCATAACCTTCATATTTTATGAATCGATTATAAAGTGATTGTGTTTTAATGTGACAATAGCTATGATTGCACGTATATCATAATAAGTTTGAAAAATGTTCAATTTATAAAAAAGGATAGAATTACATCCGCATCGGAACATTCAAAACAAAATTACCATTACGCCGTTGCCAATTCAACTTAAACACTTCATAGAGGACGTCTGATAAAGGGTACCCGGGAGTATGCCCCCTGATATCTAAGTAAATTAGTTTTATTTTAATAAAATAATACTTATGAAATTGTGTGATAATTAATAAGTTTAAAAAACAATTTAATTTAAAAAACAAAAGCATCGCTAATAACAATATTGTTAAAGTAAGACATCATAGAACTAAACTTGAATTTCTTATTTATTTGTACACAAAACAACTCTTTTATTTATGGTTATCGAATTATAATAATATAAATGTATATATTTGAATATTTATCTAAAAAAATTGGTCCATATGTTACATTCATTATGAAATTTAATATAGAGATAGAACAACATGTTTTGAATCTTTCGGTAAAAAAAAAAATTCCAACATGTCATGTCAGAAAACTTTAAACCTTATTATGTAAAAAAAATAAAACAAACAACTAAACTAAAAATGGCCAAATAAATAAATGGTTTATTTTTTTTTTTTTTATGTACAGAAGCTTTGATCAGAATAGTTTAATCAGAAACTAGCTTAAAGGTATATTTTAAAATATTTCAGTACCGAATCGACACTAAAGTAAATCTAGTATTATATTCGTATAGATACACATTTATGAAATCAATGTTACATCATGCAAACATTAATTTTTATAATATATATATATATATATAAACTTTTTTTTAACTGAACCGTCGAATCATAAAAGAGATTTCAGTGTATCTGATATAGGAACATTTCGCTTAATTTTTTCAGAACCATTTTATTTGAATAACCTTACTTTCAAAAGCAATCAAACTTAATAATAATGATATTGAAGTCAATATTATGGTAAGTGGATCTTGTTCTTCTAAACCTTTAAGGTAAGAATTAATAGTTTGTTCTTTAACTACAACTCATGCGATACATATACTACTTAATAGTCAATAGTAAATTGTTTTCGTAAGGCATTCATTCATAATTGCAGTGTTTACATTTTTAAATATAATTTAATTTTTCATTCATTTTTAAAGTCATGTTCATAAATACAGTAGTTAATTAATTAAATGCTATATGAAAATTTTAATTTTTAAAGATAAGTAATCATTTGTCAAATGTGACGTAAATCAAATGCATCATGTGCTTCAATGTATGTTTTTTGTATTCCCTTTTTGAGAATTAAAGCTAACCAATTATTTTATTCATAGAAAAAAATCTAATAAAAATCAAATAGGTAGGTATTTAATTTCTCTTTAATTATCATGTGATTATCAATGAAATAAGTAGTTTAGCTGGATTTCAACTAATATCGAACTGACAATAGCGAAAAAATATACATAATATATTGAATACAAATTTAAAATCAATTATTTATTTAATGTTTAGGATTTCGGTTTCGAAGCTGAATGAAGTAAAATTGCGTATTTAGAAATGCGGCAGATGTTTTATCCGGAGTATAGAATTTTAAATGCATCTTCCAATAAAATTCCCACCATTTTTCAGTCGGTAATCCAAACGTAGAGCCAAACTTGTCCGACTCGAACGTCGAATTTTTGTAGTAGTATTCGCCCTGTAATCAATGTATAATTATCAAAATTAATTTAAAATCATACATCCTTAGTCGAATCTGTTTTAATTTTTAGCATCTATAAAATATCGATCTTAAACACATCGGTAAATTTTTATTTTTGAACAACTTTGAGAATAAATAATATTGTAAATAAAGGCAACTGTCTACAATATGAGTTTTACTTCACAATAAAAATAAACGATTTTTTTTAACTGAATAGTGTTCACTTTTTAATTTAGACGATGCTTACAAATAGTGGGCATCCATTGATCATTTGTTGTTTTGTACTTTCTGATTTAGCAACATCCACGATTAAGTTTATTTTGGAGCACACATCAACAATTTCAAAAGACACAACATTTACGCAATCGACGTAATAATCTTTGCATTTTGACACACTTACCCTCAGCTAAACATTTAAGGAGTAATTGTTATTAGTGTTTTAATAAATAAGTATAATATTGATGAAAACCAATATCTGTAAAAACGGTTAGTTTTATGAGAATAGTTTATCAAAACCAAAATAGTTGCATATCGATATAGTCAGGAAGTGGAACCGTTTAGCGCCATAAAAAACCACACTTAAAAGATAATACTTTTATATACATTTAGGTTTGTTATTTTTTCGTGAACTATTGTGTGTAAGAATATTGTCTGTTTTTCGGGAAATTGCTTGATTGAGCATTCCAAGACCGTCCCAACAGATTCGTTTGAGTAATGAAAATCAATTTTAGTAAAACGTACTTCTCGTCTCAGTGGTTGGAGTATAGCAAGTGAGTGCTGAAATAATGTGGCATGTGGTATAATCATTTTCAAGTATAGATTTCATTTCATCGATTGGAAAATGACTTACCGTTCTATGTATGAATACACACATCGCACTCAAATATACACAATACAAGAAATAAACGGAATTCATTTCAGATAATAATACGAAAATCAATAATATTCCAATTGAAATTGTGCTAGTATAAACGAACGATCCAAGTACTTACAACAGCAATACGATTTCGTAAACTACCAACAGTTTCATAAAAATTTCGATATTTCGGAATTTAAGTTTATATTTATATATATATATATATTTTGTTTTTATGATCCGGAAATGCGTATTATTTCAACAAGAGATTGTATTATAGATTATGTTGTACAGATTATTATGCTATTTAATTTTTAACGTATAACAATTATTTTGGCATAACCTTCGTGCACGATTCGATTTTTATGGTGATAACTGCAGGGCTCGGGACTTTAAGCAATTAAAATCATCAAAATAAGTGCTCAAAAAAAGCACTTAAATACTTCATTATAAGCACGTAAATAAGCACTTAAAAACATTAAAATAAGCAAAAATAAGCAAAATCAAAAATGTTTACCGCCTTAAAAAAATTTATATTATGTAATCCGTTGCCTCAAAATCTTCCAATAATTTGTATAAAAAAAATAGGTATTTGTACTCTTGTGATACATTTTTAGACTTTTTAAACCACGAACACAGTATGATTTTTTTTTAAATTAATCTTCATTTTATTATTTAATATATCAAAAAATTATAAGAATATAAATCATAAATCATAATATAATTATTAAAACCACAACATTTTGGGAATGCCCACGCCAATGCGTTACGTTGAAATTATAGCCCGCTACGATCGACACGGCAAATAGATAACAAAAACAAACAAAAATACGAGTTTGGTATATTAACTACAAGCGAATATAGAAGAAAAAGGTAAACAAATATTTCTAGTTGAAGTTGTAACACAAGTACACATTGAAAAAATATAAATTTTCGTCAACTCACGTCGTCATATCATCATTAATTAGAAAATATGCGAGAAAAGCAGAAAAAACTAGGTAAAAGCAATTTTTACTAAAACCAACGAAATAAGCAAAAATAAGCACTTTAAAATTTAAAATTTAAATCGTTTTTATATTTCATGAATATTCATAGTACTCTGCTAGATTTTAAGACAAACCAAAAAAATACGGAAATGATTTAAGTCCCGAGCCTTGGTGATTACTGATTACCGTGATTAAGTTTTTGAATGTTAATACCTAGTATGGTAAGACTTGAGATCTTATACGACATTAAATCAATTAAAATATAATTTAAAAATAGGGAGGCTTAAATCTACTTCTATAAAAACACAACCTTTAATATGTTTATAATATATGCGCTTTAAATATGATTCATTTATTATACGACAAACATTCTTTATTGTTATATACAAAATCTGTTTTTGCAAACGGATTTATCATCAACGTTTTTAATATCGATGTCGATTTCTTTTTCGATCAATAAAAATACAGACTTATCAAATCTATTTTATAGCATGCTGATTCGTAGTGTTAACGTTGCGTATTGCAGAAAAGATTCTTTCCCGTGTAACTATCACGATAAAATAAGTCATTTTTATATATCACTTGATTGTATTTTTGTACATTATCTTATTCAAAATTTTGGTGATTTATGTAAAATAAGTATTACGTACTTTTAAAAATATTCGAATATTTTCGTGGGGCTTCTAAAAATTTCGGAGAGCAAAGCTATACTCGAGTACACCGCTATCTGCGACTATGATCAACGTCAATAATATTACGTATGTTTTTGGGTAAATGTTAAATCCTGTTATTCATTTTTAAAGGCCAAATCCATTTTAGAATGTTTCTATTAAATTCGGTACTAACAAAACAAAAAAAGGTTGTTTTTGTGAATAGAACATGACTTAAAAATAATTTGTTCATGGGTGTTTTTCAAAAACATATTTTATCAATTTTAATTTTAGACATTGAACATGATGCACAGCCATACAGTATTGTACGCTCAATTCACCCCTCTCTCAGTGAGTTATAAAACTCACCCTTTTCCGACCATTCATGTTCTAATCACGGTTTCGTTAAACCCCTGACTGTGTTAGTCTATTCCACGAAATCCTTAATCGTTATCTGCTTTGGCCATGGCCATATGTGGAGAAATTTCAAAACATATAATATATAATATATATATATATATATATATATATATACACGCACACACCACACACACAATGACACGTTTCCAAATAGATGTACATAATAGTGCGTTTTAGCCTTGAGTTGATTGTGTGACACTGTGCGTTATTATTACCTTCGGTCAGTTTCCTATTAATTATTTAAACTATAACCAAAATAGTCAGAGTTCACAACGGCATAATTACACGTGTATCATCGTAATATTTTCAACAGTGTGAAATGTATCGGGCGCTCTAGAAACGCATACGCGCCGTTACCGATCCAACTTCGACACATCAACCCCACGTTACCCATTCGTCGCTCTACTCTGCCACGCAACACCGGCCAGTGGCGTATTTAGGGGGGCAAAGGGATCCGGGCCCCCTCCTTGGTCCGTGTAGTACATAATATAATACATAGTATAAGTTACAACACAATACTACTCAGTACTCGTATTATACCATTGATTAAATAAGTATTATTATATTATTATATTTTAATCAATGATTATACATTTATAACTGCAATATAATGTATGATGAAATAATGATTGGATATGAAAACCAAAATAATGGTAAGTGAGATGATGGTGGTACAAGTTCATCCTTCGTCCCTTCGGTCCTCGGACAAGATATTGGTGATGAATGTATTAAGTTTTAAAGAAATTATGACTCATTTCTTTAGTATAAAACGATTCTGAGCAAAGCTTCAGTGTAATATAACATATTATTATTTAAATACTGTTTACGTATTTTACGGTTATTTGTATAATTTTTGGTGAGTTTTTTTGTAATTAAACCTTCATAAAATATTCAATTAGATATAACTCATTTAAACTTCAATTGTTATAACAATTATAACTCATTAGAAATAAACTTAAAAGAAATCAGACAATATCGAAAAAAATCGTATAATAATTTATTAAAGTGTGTATAAAAAAAATCCTGACTAACGATTTTTGAACTTTTGTTAGGATAATTAGGTAGGTATATGAGTAAGGTCATATTAAATTTTCAGAACTTTTTGTCAAATATTTAAAATTATATTACATAAAAACTTTCAAACAATTTGGTAAATTAAAAGTTCTATATTTAAGTCAAAAGTGCTATAATTGTTCTGAAAATGTTGTCCAATATAAAAAAGTATGTATTTGATATTGGATAAAATTTTCTAGTTTCTAGCTTCAATACTTTTCGATTTATGACTAAATACCTTATATCTGAACAGTGAAAATCTCGTTTACGGCGGATTTTTACCGATTTTACCGTTTTTACTCAGTTTTTCGATCGTTATTCTTGATTACTAGAAAAACTATGGAGATTTTGGAAAAATGACCTCTTTAAAGTACCATTTCAGTTCAATTTCGAATCTAAAAAGTTGCTGGACGAAACTTTTGGACAAGGATTTCTATACGAAAAAGTGTTTACAGAAAAAAAATAAAAAAATAAACATCATTGTAAAACCATAAGATCCTTCGCTTCACTCAGAATCTAATAGTAAATTGTAAACACTAAACACGCATTGTTTTGCGATACCGAGTAAAATATAAATAGCAAAAGATAAAACCGATAATGCTGAATTACACATGTGAAGAACTCAATGGAAGGACACAGAAAACGTACCACAAACTGCAATTGAAGCAATGCAGCACTGCCAAGATCTTTTTTCGAACATTAAAACACTTTTACAGTTATTCTGCACACTACCAGTTACTTCGGCCACTCCAGACCGCACGTTTTCTACTCTTAAACGAATAAAAACTTACCTGAGATCAACAATATCTCAAGAAAGGCTTAATGGTTTTGCTTTAACAAACATAAATAAAGAAGAAAATGTAACTATGGAGGAAATATCACAAGTTTTCATAAAAAAACTCTGACAGGAGGCAGGAGAATGCAACTACAAGACTGGTCAAAATAAAAGACTACTTAAATTGTACATTCTTTAATATACGTACTTAAATTTTACATCTTAATTAAATATGAATTATAATATACTAAAATGTATGAGTTTGGTATTATTTCTTGTGGTCCCCTCCCTTGGAAGATTTCTGGCTACGCCACTGACACCGGCTATCGGTTAAAATAATTCTACTGTTACTTTGATGAAATAATTTGCCATAATTTAACGGGCCAAGTATATACCTTAATTGTGTACACCTACGCAATCCTTTATTTGCGAGTACTGTGAATGAACACTCGATTCTCCGATCGGTCTAGTAAACACGTCACACAGGGACGGTTTGTTTCGGAGAAGGGTGTTTTTTTTAGTTTTTAGTTCGTGTGAAATATGACTGCGATTTGTATTTAAGAACGGAAAGCACGTGTATATGAACTCGGACACGACTGAAACCGACCTGCTGCCGCTAGTGATATTTCAGTTAGCTTCTGAGCACTGAGACAACTACATTGAATAACGAACAAAATCGACCACAGTCGTCATATTATAGTACGGGTGGTTGTAAACCCTCCCGGTTTTAATGACCAGTTAACTCTACCGGGGTTCTTCGTTACCGAGTCTGTAATAGCTTTGTTTGTACATTATAATCGAATATTACGATGAAAAATCACAAGTCGAATTCAATATTATACATTGCTAATTGTCGAACTACAATAGCTGGAATACGAGTACGAATAAAATAAAACATGATTGGTCGAATTGAATATTATACACTATAATAATTGTCAATAACTGTTCAGTTTAAAACCACTCGAAAGAGTTTATTGCATATTTCCTTCGGTTAGACATAATGTAGATCCGGGAGAATTAAAATATTTCCAAAGGCACACATAATTTTGACCCGGCAGAGTTGGCTACAAAATAAGGAGAATTCATCACTGTATATTACATAGAAACACAATACAGTAATCCCTAATTATCCGCGGATTTTTTATCCGCGGTTTCGATTATCCACGGTTAAGTCCACAACAAAATGTTATTTATACGATAAAGTTTTATAGCTATTATTCGAACACTGTAGATAATTTTTATTTTAGACAACTGTAGATAATACAACAATGTATGTACTTTTGTACTTATTATAAATAAATACGACACATAAGGTACCTTCAAACTACACATAAACGATTAATAATCGTCAATTATTGTTCAGTTTACGGTTGATATTAGTTCGCGACACGTGTACGGTACAGTTACTTCTAATAAATTTAGTGCAATTTAATTTAAATTTTTTAACACGGCTTCTCAAACTAAAATCTCACTGAAAAGAAAAAGAAACGTTTTAACGCTCGTACAAAAAATTGAAATTTTAGGTAAATTAAAAAGTGATACCGTATTCTCCCTTACTAAAAAGTACAAAATTAACGAGTCTAGTGTTCAAGAACCACGGAAAAATGAAGAAAATAAGACGCAGTGTTATGGAAAATGCCTCTATTTCTAATAAAACGTGTTTTATTACGCGTGATGTTATAGTGGAGAAAAAGCCTTAAACATTTGGATTGAAGACCAGACCCAAAAGAATGTTCCTCTCAGTTCTATAATTATTCGTGAAAAGGCTAATTAACTTCATCAATATTTTACAAGTTCATCAGAAGGAGCTTATGGAAAAAACCTGTCGTTCTTGGCAAGCAAAGGCTGGTTTGAAAAATTTAAAAATCGGTGTAACCTTCACAAAGTCAAGCTAGTTGGCGAGTCTGCCTTTTTTGACCAATTAGCGGCCAAAAATTTTCCCTTGGAATTAAAAAATATCATTGAACAGGGCGGTTACACACCTGAACAAGTTTTCAATGCAATAATTAATAAATTAGATAAATTAAAAATTAGTATGTAGGTAATTAAAATTGGTAAAAATATGTATGTGTTAATCTTATTGTGATTTTTAAACTTAAGAAAATAAAACCTAACCTCCTTTTAGATTCTGAACGAAGTGAAGAATGTATTGATTTTACTATGATGTGTGTTTTTTTTTTTTTTTTTTTTTTGTTTTTTTTTTTTTTTTTTTGTTTTTTTTTTGTTTTTGTGTCTGTGTACACCATAACTACTCGAAATAATGCTTCAATTTTGAACTTCAGGGTATGTTTTCGGTGGCAAAACGAATATCGGAGGTACCTTAGAGAGGTCACAAGTGAAAATTCCCAAAAGTTTTCAAATGCCACGGGAAAAACAAACAAAAAATGAGGAAAAACCGGTACTTTTTGTGCAAAACCCGTTTTCGACGAAATCGATTTTTTTATTTAGCCGTTACTCAAAAACCAAAAATTGTAGATACTTGAAATTTTCACCAAATGTTTATATTGAAATCATCTATACGTGGTAAAATTTTTGAACACTTTTGACTTTTTTTGAGCTTTTTATAGACAATTTAAATTTTTGACTTTTCTTAGTTTTTTTTTCTGAAAAGTGGATAAAAAAAATTTGGCTGGACAAAAAATCTTGAAAATTTAATATAAAGTTCCTCATAAGAAGTACTTATCGGTATAAAAAAAAAATTCAAAGCGAAATGCACACCTTTTTTTTTATAAGCATAAAAAGTTTAAATTTTTATGAAATATTGAAAAATCGCGAAAATTTGAACTTATTTTTTTCTGAAATGTGGATAAAAAAAATTTGGTTGGCCATAAAACTTTGAAAATTTAGTACAAGGTTCCTCATTAGAAGTACTTATTGCTATTAAAAAAAATCAAAAATCGTGAGTCACAATTTTTTTTTATAAGCATCTAAAGTTCAAACGTTTACGAAATAATTACATGATTGCGTAAAATAATAATTTAGCCTTAAACGATTTTTGATATTTGTTCTTATTCAAAAAGTATAAGTCGAAAAAACTTGAAACTTTCACCAAATGTTTATATTGGAATCATCTATACGTAGTACAATTTTTGTAAACTTTAGACTTTTTTTGAGCTTTTAATAGACAATTGAAATTTTCAACTTTTCTTTGTTTTTTTTTCTAAAATGTGGATAAAAAAAATTTGACTGGACAAAAATTCTTGAAAATTTAATACAAGGTACCTAATATGTCGAACTTATCGGTATAAAAAAAAAATTCGAAGCGTAATGCACAATTTTTTTTTTATAAGCATAAAAAGTTCATATTTTTACGAAATGTGTAGAAAATCGCGAAAATTTGAAGTTATTTTGCAGTTGAAAATTCATAAAATTTTAAGTATTCAAAACTAAGAATTGTAAATTCGGTACAAAGTTTGACATACGTTTTCCTTCAATTATCTGTAAAAAAATTTGCACTGGAATAAAATCAAAAATTTTTATGAGTGTTTGAAATTACAATTTTTTCACATAATCGCGTAAAATAACAATTTAGGCATCATTGATTTTTGATATTTGTTCTTATTCAAAAAGTATAGGTCGTAGAAACTTAAAACTTTTACAAAATGTTTAAATAGGCATTTTCTTTACATAGTTGTATTTTCAAAATATTTCGTTTATTTTTTAGCTATTTATAGGCATTTGAATAATTCGATTTTTCTTAGATTTTTTTTTATAAAAGTCGATAACAATTTTTTGGCCCCACCAAATCGCTTGAAAATTTAATAGAAGGTTTTGAATAAGTTGATCTAAGAGTGGTTCAAAAATTATTCAAATACATAGGCACAATTTTTTTTTATAAGCAGTTGAAGTTCAAAAATCGACAAAATTTGTCAAAATCACGAATATTTGCAAATTATTTTATAGTTGAAAATGTATAAAAATTTTTGTATTCAAAGATAAGAAATGAAAATATTATGTAATATCACAGCTGATAAAGATAATTAAATAGATTAAGTTTATTATAATATAATCAGTAGCTGACAGCTGTTCTATACAAAATATTGGTAGATTGTAAACACAAGGTGTATAACGTACCTTTACATGGTTGAATAGAACGTTACTAACTTCCAATTTCCAGTTATTTTAATGTGTGTATCAGTTCCATAAACATGCGGATTTTATATATTATTATTAATTATTAATATTTAAATAGACGTAGCCACGGAGCATTCAGCATTTCAGCATATATGGACGGCGGGGTCGGGTGGTACCGTCACGATAGTGCATTTAGGCAAATAATATGGTATTTACCTACGCCCTATCTATGCACATCCTGGTTTGTCCAATGCTCACGAGCAGAAGTCACATGAATAGGCAAATGTAAATTTAACCCAATCTAGGATATTAAAATAAAATATATATTACAATTTAAGGCTGACATCTTCATCTTCGTTCAGAATCGTTTTTTTTTTTTTATAATATAAAATAATTCCAAAATCTATCCAATAATGCCTAATCTAGCAATGCATCTCGTGTATCCCACCCAACTACTGTATCCTGTACTTAACTTACAATGATTTATCATTGCATTCAAATGTAAAGTACCATACAACTAAACTATCGTAAACCAGGTGATCCCATGATAGAAAGTGCTATACACTCCTCACCATTATCTTGTCCGAGGAGCGAAGCGACGAAGGACGAACTTCCACCACCATTATCTTATCGGCTTTTTTTACATTGATTTATGGTTTCATTATCCACGGTTTCGTTACCCACGTAACTTTTCTGGAACGCAACCCCCGCGGATAACGAGGGATTACTGTATAGTATAATGGTCGAAAACAACTTAATTATAAAAATATTCGGCAAATAAATCAATGTTGAATCAAACAGTGGTTGTCAGTAGGCAACCCGTCATCGATTATAGCCGGCGGGTTTGGCGAATTGAAATTGTTCGAATTCACCCACTCTATCTTTACTGCAGATCTCTGCAGGATTTGAAAACATTATAAAGAAACACATTGATTGAAACCGGTGATTAAAATAGCTTAATAATATTCGTTGGTCACTGGTCGAAGCGTATTGGTGGAACGGCTGCAGTTGCTGTTAGCGAAACGATGGCCATAGGCAGGTGTGTCCATAAACGAGATGTTGTCAATTATCGAAGAATTATTACCAACGAACCGGTGCACTTTATAAAAAAAAAAAAAAAACAAAAACAAAAACAAAACAAAACTCAAACGTCTAAAAGCGAGATTTAGGTACCGTCGTTTAAGAAAACGTATTCCGCACGCGGAGATATGCGATTAACGAGTACGAGAAAAATGATTTATAGCCAACAGATATTGGCACACGGCGTTATCACCTGTTGACATTTCCGATATGTCGAGGTAGGCATACACGCCGCCCAGCTTATCTGGTCGCCGCCATCCGCCGCTGAATTACGCGCGGCCCGGCCGGTTTCGTGTTTTTACCATCCCCGCGGGTGTCCCGACGACCGACTGTGACCGTCGCCCGTCGATTTTACGTCTTTGTTTTTACCATCTTCCGTCTGCTTTTCCACTCCCCATTGTCGTATCCGTTTATCATACGTCATCGATTAAATGATTTACGTACTATTGTCACAGAATACTATCCACTTTGATATCAGCCATGGTGATTATTGTGTTTTACACATAGATATATAATTATACGTCCATAGTTGGCTTGGTAGAATATTTCATTTATAACGGACTATTTTTTATATACCGCGTGGTTACTACCCAATATCATCAAATATAAATGGATGGTCTGCTCGCTGTATTCAATTAACAAGGACTTGCATATAATATAAAAATTGATAATGTTATTGATACATTCGAAAATCTTACTCTGTGGACAGAAGAATGGAACGGTAAATAGCTATGCAAATAAATATTTACAATACGTAAATTGTTTAAATTATAATTTTATAGATATTATAATCATTATGCTGTTACGATTGTTACGTATTATTATTATGTATTATTAACACTTTTAAATAGGATTTACTTATATATATGCATATTGAATTAAAGTAATACTTTATAAAATTATAAATAATGAACTGAGGTGCATATAACCAAAACAGCCTAACCCACAAAAGTATAATTGTGCAGGACGAACATTTAAAGTTTTGACTATTTTTCAACATTTTATTTTTCTTATAAAATCCACTCTAAGGAAAATATTGATAACTCTTTAGTGTGTATAAATTATACTTTATAATCATAACGCCAAAAACAATTATGTGTTGCCATCTAGCAAACAATTTTTTTTTTTTTTTTTTGGTTAGGCCATAGTGGATTTCAAATATTATATAAATCTGAAACGTTGTATCACATAAAAATATAGGTAGGGTAAAGTCGCCAATATTGGACCGGCTCTTTAATTGGACCACCTCAATTAATCAGCTGTTAAACATAACTAATGATTATAACATTCATACATTTGTTTAAAACCGTTTTAAAACGTCTTTGGAATTATCACATATTGTTATCAATCATCGCTATCAATGTGATATCACTTAATCCAAAAACCGTCATTTTCATGCTGTTTTTTTTAAATATTCCTTAAGCTTTTACAGTAAAATAGGTAAGTAAACTACACTTAATTTATAAATTGTGTTATAAGCAATTTTGTATAGAAGCTAATCGTTTAAAATAATTTACATTTATATTGATATTGAAATGTATCCATCAATTATTCTAAAAAAAAAACAAAGTTGCTTGTATTGAACCACCAATAGTTCCCAAAAATGGACCATTCAAATAGTTCATATATTTTATTTTATAGACATGGCTAAACGTGGAAAATATGGAAAATGGTCAGAAGAAGACCTACAACATGCTATCAGAGCATATAGTAACAACATTTATGGTCTCAATCAGTGCCAAAGAAGAGTGTCATTGGTGTACTGAAAAAAGTGACCAGTAAAAATTACTACAGATTCAATATTTAAAATTAAATAAAGACCATGATTACCTATATTTTAAATTTATTAGGTATAAAGACTTAATTATAACTTAAGACTGAAAATATTAATTTTGTAAAATGATTGATTTTAAACTAGTCAGTAAAGTAGTGACTGATAACTTTTAAATTGTTTTTTATTATATTATTCTAAAAATGTTGTTTATTTTTTAAATTTAACCAAGAAGGTATAAAAATGTTGTTTACTTTATAAAAATTACTTGTCAGTATGGTATGACTCATAACTTTTAAATTGTACTTATTATTTTATTATTTTAAAAATTTGTTTATTTATAAAAGTATCTGTTTTTATTAATAAATATAATATATGTTTATTTTTACATATTCCAAAAGAGATAATTTGATTTAATTATTTCTAATTTATTTATGAACAAAATGTATAATTAAATATTAGGAGTGTATATGGACAAGATATAGGTGGTCCAATTAAAGATATAGGCGGTCCAAATTGGGCAACCGGTTGTCTATGTTGGACCACTTGGTGCATTTTTGAAAAGTAAAAAGATGTTACTGTTGAAACATTAAAAAAAAAAACCAACCATGCCAAAATGTTGTTTACATGTTTAGCTATCATCTTAGTGCACTTAAATACTTATTATTTTAAATTGTTAGCTGTAATACTCATAAATGTCCAAAGTGGTCCAACGTAGGCAACTCTACCCTATAATCAAACAAATTTTGATTTTTTGTGGGTTAGACCGTTTTGGTTCTATGCGCCTCAACTATACTAGTAATTATTGGTATTAGATTTCAGAACCGTTGGTCAAACCTTTTTAATGTGGTCCCCTCTTGTGGAAAAAGTCTGCGCAAGCCTATGGCCATCCGAATTTGCTGTGCACCGTTCGTTTTTTAAATTCACCCGAAACCACTGTCACGTCACGTCGTCACCACTTTTCATATCCAAAAAAAAAAACAAGAAATTAGCCGAGCCTCGGCCAAATTTAAAGAGGATAAAACATAATATTATACTTTCCTATTTTTACAGACTTGGGACTGTCTGTAAGAAATACAGGTATGATGGTTAAAAATGTTTTTGAACGAAATTCGGATCCGGTGGTTTGATGGTTTCGGTCAGGTTTTTTTCACTAGCGTTTTCGTAAATTATTATACGATTTTTATGTAATAAACTGTTTTACGTCAATTTTCAACTTTGAAAATGTACAAGAAGAAATTAGTCAATTCAATCACAACGAAACTTTTAATACAGATAGAAAAAAGAGTTTTGAATCTTACGGTTAAAATAAATAATCTTCCGATAGTTAGACGAAAAGCGATGAAATAAATGAACGGTATATTTTAATTTTAAAGTTTTGCTCGGGATCGTTTGACTAAAGAAACGATCTACGATTACTTTAAAATTCAATACACCCGTCTCCAGTAATTTATCCGAGGAGCGAAGGGTACCCCGTGGGAGTATGGAGTATGTACTTTTTTGTCGTCGTCCCCCCCCCCCCCGATCACCGGACCTAATGACAACGAAGCAGTTCAATAACAATAACAGTTATTGTCGTTATGACGTGTACTCTTTAATAGAATTTTCCGAATAATATTTTTTTCCTTATCGCGGACATAGTTACAATTACAAGTTTTGAACGCGCGAGTTGATGCCGTACCGGAACGATTTTTTACGGAGGGCCGATTAACGATACAACGTCGTCTCGGCAATAAACTTTGCCCGTACCGTTTGTGCCGTAATATCATTACGCGCCGCGGAGACACGTTTGATCGATCGAACACGCGAGTACGACGCTCGTTCACGACATTGCGTGGCCGCCAAAGTCTGCGACGTACAGGGACGGGGGAGGCACAGTTGGGAATCGTAATCATACCGGCATAGTCGTTCGCGCGGACCAACAGTGGGCACACCGTTCTCTTGTGACGTAGGTATACCGGGTGTCGGAACATTGGATATTGTAGTGTGTGTAGAAGTCGAAAGAGACGCGAAAAATGGCGCCCAAAAAGAATAAGAAAGGAAACAAGTTGGCTCGGATGAGCGACGAGGAAAAGTTGCGATATCTGCAGCACCGCGCGGCCGTGGAGGAGGAGACGAGGCGACGCAAAGAACAGTTGGTCGCCACGTACTTGAAGGTAACGGATACGCACGGATGTCCGCGTAGGCGTAGCTGGACATAATAATTTTCAGTTTGTCTGAATATGCCATGGGTATTCCTCAGTATTCAGACAAGATGACGGTGTTGGGTATAGAGAACGACGTTAGATACGCCACTTTTGAGATTGGCGAACGTTACGTGTGGGTAGTATATAGGTATATTGTTTTAAATTTGAAATCAAGATAAACGAAATCATTGTTTTCGAAAAACGATTCTGAGCGCAATTCGAGCAAAAAATTTATTTGAGTATCAACTAGTAAAGTTTTCGAAAAAATAATAACTTTGTGATAAACAATTGATGCAATTTTTAAGTTTCAAGTTCAAACATTACTAGGCTAATATAACAAGAAAAATCCTTGTCGACGTAATGATATTCGTAAAAATGCTTCATTCAACCGTTTTCATACATTTATAGGTCACAAAAAAACAAAAATTTAAAAATACGCAGCCGATTCATTAAAAAATTGTAATATTGGTATGACCACTTATAAAGAAATTTGTATAAAAATGTCAGATCTCAAAACAATTAAATTATAAATGTAATGAAATAAATATAAAAGCTGACATTTTACGTAAAAAGAGTTACTTGAGTGATAATAGTACAACTTTAAATGCACGAAGAAAAAAATTAATTTATTAATCCTAATGAAACTTGAACCATAGAGAGGTATATATTATGTAGCAAATTTATTGGTCAAAGAACATTCCCACCGGATTAGCAATTCAAAATTGCATAATATTTTCCCTGAAAAATATTGCTACATTCGTGCAATTAATGATTTTCGTCCAAGTTCAAACTTTGAACGCGTAAAAACAAAAAAAAATTAAAAACGTTTTAAAAACAAAAAATCATTGCTAACGATTTTCTTTTCAAACACATCGATGACATTTTGCATGAGATTAAGCCACTACTCTTAAGTCTTAGGTAATATCGTGATGATATTCAACAAATTAAAAGTGCATAATTTTTGACAAGTGCCCCGCCTTGCCACTCTCTCAATGGGCGTCCACGTGGTTCTATGTACACGTATACCGATATCCGTCGTGTGCCATTAACACAGAGTATTCACGGATGCAAACGCTTTGTGTTTCTATGATGTAGAGTAAACTGAAGAAAGAGGAAGCATTCACCCGACTGAACAACGCCAAACTGAACCAGCAATGGCGTCACAACTTGCGACAGATCAAGTGCAAGGAACTCAAGGACGAAATGACGGTAATAAAATATTACGAACTTTCCCAGAACACGAGCACACATGCCTTACAGACTTCTGTGGCACACACACACACACATATTCTATAAAACGAGTACCTATGTATTGTATTTATTACGTTTATTACTGTTATTGATGTTCGGGCAGACGATGGAAAACCGATTCGAGATTTTGTTGGAGTGCAAAAACAACCACATAGAGATGTTGTTGAAAGACTTGGAAGACGCCGAGGAACAGAATCTGAAACAGTACGGGGCACACGCCGAGACCATATCTCAATTCTTAGGTGCGTGCGTTTTCCATATTTGTGTCCGTCGTAGATTGACGAGTAGATCATTATTTTCGCGTGCGGTAAACCTGGTTAGTATAGGTACCTACCAGTCATACTTCGGAAACGGTTTTCGAATCCGTGACTGGCTGTAGAGCAGTGATCTCAAACATACGGCCCGCGGCCACCTGTGGCCCGCTTACCCTTTCTATGTGACCCGCAATAAAAATACATTTTGAACAAAAACATAAAAAATAATTACTTAAATTGTTAATTTCTTTTTTACGCATCATAAATACATAAAATATTATCTAACGTTCGTTTTTTATTTTTACTTGTTCAGAAATCCCATTATACTCGATAAAATATTTGAAATCAAATCTTACATACAAAAGTTCTTGCGCATGTATAGATGGCTTGGTACAAAAGAAAAGATCTCAAGTTTCAAGTGCAGCTCAAAAATAAAAATTATTAAATATTCAAGCTATTTTTAAGTTTTAAATATATATATTATATATATATTTTTTTTTGAATTAATGTTCATCATGTTTTTCAATGATAATTTTGCAGTTATAACTTATAATAAGTCAAGTATAAATAATTATTTTGTTTATATTTTTATGAATATTTTTGGTAATAGTAATTGTAATAAAAGTAATTTCATAATAATATATGAAGTCACATTTAGATAAATAGATTTTGTATGTTTCTTTGCCTTCATTTTGTTTTAAGTTTTTAGTGTATCAGTATAAAAATGAAACTTAAAATTTGGCCCACGAATTTTTTTTGAAAAAGTATATGGCCCGTAGGTAATTGGAGTTTGAGATCACTGGCTGTAGAGAGTCGACCTCATTACGTGCAGAGTATTTTGTATAATATTCTGAAGGGGACAAAGAAGGGCACTTACCCGAGGCGTGTTAAACGATGGACGCGAAATCGTAAAACATTTTACTGTCTTTTAAAGATCTGCACAAGAAGTCGTTGGAAGAGCTCCACGCGCGTTATGAAAACGAAAAGCAGCTGCTGTTAGAGGAAATGAAACACAACTTCGGCCGGATGCGAGACATATTCGCCAGGGATGACGAGCGGCTGGAACTCATGAGCATCGTTTTCGAGGCGCGCAACGACGACGACACGCAGCAGACCCACGCGAATTTCGAAGACTCGATCGCCGTTTTAAACAACGAGGTTTGTCCGTACCGCAATCGTTCGCCGATTGATAGAGAACACCGCACGTGACGTTTATGCGTTTTCATTCCGTCAAATTACAATGTGTACAGCCCATTTTTAACCTTGCGTAAATTGATACATTTGAGTTTTTTCGCGTAAGGTATAAAATAATAAATAATAATAAGACTATATTTTTATAGAAAAAAATGTACTGTTTTCTAAGTTTTTTTTTTGGTTGTTAAACGTAAAATAACCTCTTATTTATAACATCGTATTATACCAAAAGAATGCATTTTTCAGACGAAATTTGTTTCTAATAAGTTATAATAAAATATGTTTAAATTTGTGGTGAGGGATAACAGGTGGGTCCGCGAAAAATGTTCTGCTTCTATTTTCAACTGCTCTATACTTCAAATGTTTATAATATTATAATACCTAAAACTATTGACACGGTAATAAAAATTTAAACGACAAAATGTACAAAGTATTTTCTATCATAATATGATGTTATAATTAATAATAGTATTATAATTAAAAAAAACTAAAACACTTAAAAAAATCACGCAGGTAAAAACAAATAGTAAAATAATTATTTTATTTTTATACAAATATGGTTCTGTTATTCTTTTATATTTTACATGTAAAAAGACATATATTTGCATTACACAGGATTAAAAATGCTTAAAAAAATCACTCAGTATCATATATGCAGGTAAGAATAAAAAATAAATGATGTTATTCTAGCAGCTCTGTAATGTACAGATAGCACTTTGCACATTACGTCCGAAAAAAAAACCGCATTTTGAGTGTTTTCGACAATGATAAATAATTTGTATTTATTTTTTACTTTGATAATTAAACGTTATGTGTCGATCGTCTATTGTCGTATTACTACGCGTTTACGATTTGTGTATATTGGATGCAGATGCTTTTCGAGAAAGACCGGTTCACGAAAATACGTTTCGCCGAAATGCAAGCTACCGTAAACAAGTTGCAGAAAGTGCTGGATGACTACGGAGACGAGACGGAATCGAAAAAGAACCATTACAACTATTTGAAAACGCGAGACGAAGCCAACACGGCGTCTATCGAGGAGAATAATAAACGGATTCGTGAATATTCCGTACGTATAGATTTTTGATTATCATGACAAGTCTTCCCGAGACCCTTGACAACAGGACCGCAATATAACCCAATTATTTTATTCAAAATTAAAAAAAAAGGAAGTACTATGCAATACATAATTGATCATCTCTTTATTTAAACGCTTATGAGCGAATGTTTCGGTATAAAAAAATATCCGTATACATAATTAACCGTTGTTGGTTTAATTGTCGGTATGTTTTTTCTTTTATCAGGCCAGTTTAAAGTTTTCTTGTTTGTTTAACGAGCCATTTTTTTTGTACCAAAAGATCAAAACATATTTTATCTGTATTCAAAGTTGCATAATGATTGGATGGACCGACTTTCTTAAATAAACATTTAAAGTTTAAAACTGACATAAAAACAGTCAATTCCGTAAAAACCGTAAAATAATTTAGTTAAACGCCTATAGGAAAGTGTCTCAATCACGATTTTTGAAATTTTGTCAACATCGTTAGTTAAATATATGAATATGATCATATTGAATTTTCAAAACTTTTTGTCAAATATTAAAAATATTATTATATTATACTAGATAATATAAACTTAAAATAATGTATTTTTAAATTCCTATTTAGCGGCCAAAAATCGTCAATTTTGTTTGAAATTTTCATTAAGTGTGCAGCAATATTCCATTAATGTAAAGTGAAAATTTCAAGTTTCTAGCTACATTACTTCGGTAATTATGACTGAATAACTATAATCAATTTGGTAAAAGTGTCGTTTACGAAAAATTTTACCGTTTTTACTCAGTTTTTCGGCAGTTTTGCCACACGATTGAAAAAAAAAACAATTGGAGGAGAGAAAAATGATCTCTTTCAAGTAAAATCGACATGCAATTCCTAATTTATAGAGAAACTGGATGAAATGTTCGGACAAAGTTAGGGGTACCAACAAGTGTCTCCTGAAAAAAAATAAAAGAAAAAAAAACATCACTGTAAAACCATTAGAACGCTACATTAATAATCTAAAAATTACGTACCGGTCGTGGGCAGTTTCAATTTTTAATTTAAGTTCCGGGTCGAAAAAAAACGGCCTGTTCCAATCTTAAGTATCCAGTAATCGATTATATTATAACGTTTCGTGTATACAGGAAGAAATCAAAATGCTAACACACCTGTGCGCCAAACGCCAAGTGCAATACGCCCGACAGGAGGAAGATTTGAAGCGAGAGCGCGAGCAACTCATCAAACGCGGTTTCGTGGCGCAGAGCAGGCTGAACGCCAATCAGAACGGATACGACAAAAAACTCGAAGCCATGACGAAAATATATAAAAACGTCATCGACGTAAGGCGCAGACATGATAACAACAATACTTTAATGCATAGACTAAAACTGAACTCACAACGAAGACGGCAGTACTTGATTCGATTTTTCAATTTTTTTTTTTTTTTTTTTATCTGAGACTGTAAAATTTAATTGTAATGACTCGATTGTATCGTTCAGAAATTCTTTGATTCGAATCAAGTAAGAACAAACATTTTCTCTGGTTACAAAGACAACTTGCGTGGTATCGGACGAAAAAAATTGAAAAATTGAGTTATTGCACTCTTTGCTGTAGGCTAAGGTGACCATATTACAAAAATAAAAAAACGGGACGGTTGTTATCCCCCCCCCCTTTGAAAAAAATCAAGTTTTAGATTTTTGTTATTTGATGTATCTTCCATAAGGGCTGCAAATTTAGTATTTTTCGACGCTTCTAAAACTTATACTTAAAATTCACGCCGGGTTCTGAATCGGTTCGTCTATCGTGCGTCGTGCATAAGAATTAAAAATAATTTTTACGACTTTTTCCAAGTGCAAATTCGTATGAGAAAAACTACAGTTACCTATTTTAGATTTCCCGAAAGTTTTACTTTTTAGACTGTTTTTTTGTTTTTTTTTTTCAAGCCCGTTATCATAAATAACCGATTCAAATACGATGTTGTTTTTGTGCGTGCCCCCAGAAACTGTCGTGCATCGTGGAAAAAGGCGAGAGGATAATTAAAACGGCGGACAACTGTGCCAAGCTCATGACAGACGACGACGGCGTGGTCGACCCGGACGACGAGGAAGTACGTATGCAAATGGACGACTATTATATTTTTGTCTAATATTACAATAAAGACGGTATAGCGCGCGCGATGTCAAAATCCGTTATCGTCGTACGCGTTGCGCGAGACGCGGAGAAAAGGGGAGAATTTCGCTGCGTAAGGTCGTCACCGCGAAGATAACACGCCTGCAGAGACGCCCGTTTTGCTCGATTCGTGAAAAAATGTAAAAAAAAACTCATCCGTCGCATGGAAAAATGTCGATTAGTTTAAAAAAACTTTAAAAAAATCGAAATTAAGAAAATTTAATCGATTGATACACATTATTTTAATTTTAATAAATATAAAACGTAAAAAATAAATTAGAAAGGTAATATGAAATATTTTTTATACATATTACACAACTATTATATTATATATGTTATAGTTGGTTTTGAAAATATTTATTATAAATGAAAGTCGATTCGTAAATGTGTAGTACCTACCCCATCTAGCCACAATAAAAGAAAAATAATTAAAGACGTAATTTTGATTTAACACTATTTTTTACCATAAATAGTATTTAATACAATACATGGTATGCGATTTTCTTTAATCTCACTTGGCACCTGCGAAACGCGAGAATAATAACTCGGTAGTAGTGGGAGTTAAGGGGAAAAATGTGTAGTTTTATCAAACATCTTAAAAGTCTATTCAAAACTATCTGACAATAAAATTTTTTTAGAAGACCGACGCGTTAAAAAACAATTTATTTGACAAAATGTGTCTTGAAATAATATTCCTATACTTAATATTGCGTTCGGACGGCTTTTTAAATTATTATTAGAATAATACAATTAATGTACCAATTTAAAAAAAATATCTTTTACACTCACAGTCTTACCTGATTCCTATGTCTCTTCCAACACATTAGTTTTGATACATTGTCTTCGGAAATGTACGTTCACTGTGCCAATAAAGTGTGGAAAATGCGCGAGAATAAACTCGAAAACGTCCTGAAAAACCTCAAAAATGTGCCCTAAAAATACCTTAAAGGTAAAGTATGCCACAATATACGCGTGGTAAAATTTCACGTCGGAACAATCAGTATTGCACTTGAAATACGTTTTCTTTTTATGGATATTATACGTTTTAGAGCACCGGAAAAAAATAACGTTTCATCAAAATCCCGGTCCACCGGATCCCTGACGCGCGTGCTACATATTTTGAGGGTATTTTTTTTCTTAATTTCAAAGTGCATTTTTTTCTTTCAGTCAAGTGCCAAAACGCATACGCATTCGAGTAATTTTAAGTGCAAAAACGTCCCTGACCCCAATCTAATGAGTCATTATAGTCGAGTCCGGATTTGTATGCACTAAAAAGCTTAAAATAGTCATGCTAAAACGGAAAATTAAGTGCGATTTGTTTTCATACGTAAAAATCAACGAAACTCGAAAAAACCAAAATAATTTTTAATCGTAAACATCGTCGACTTTTGATGCTTATACGCGTATTGTATTTAAAGACCAACAGGTATTTATAAACACATGAATGAAAAACAAACATTCAATTAAAAATGTAAACACTCGTCGATCGTTTTCGGTACGTAGGTACTGCATGAAAATAAACGAAGAGAAAAAAACGAGTCTAATTCCTTTTTTGTTTTCAACAAAATAATTACCTACCAACTAGTTAGGTACCTAATCAAACGAGCAAAATTCTTCAAATGTGCCGCTGCCCCAGAGACATTATCGCGGCTTTACGCAAAACAAACATTTTCCCGTGCACTCTCCACGTAAGGTACACCACAAACCGTCCACATTTCAAACTCCCGTCGTTGGACTTTCGCATTAAAATACGCAAAAACGACACGGATCCGGCACGATAAACTTTACACACACACAGCAACGACTAAAAACGATTTATATCGGTCGTGTGCACCGCAGGTGGGGCTCGACGAGATGTCCAAGTTCTGGAAACGTTTGGCGCGGGCCGACGTGCAGTGTCAGGAGCTGGACGCGAGACGGACGAAATTGTCGCAGGAGAACAAGGACCTGAAAGCCGCGCTGGCCTACTATCTGAAGACCATAGCCAGGCCCGCGTCCGTGCAGAGAGACATGAGGGACGGCGGCATACAGTTGAACCTGCTTCCGGTCAAGGCGGCGTAAACCGTATAATGGCGCGAAGTTCGTATGGTGCGACGTCTCGCTCGATGTTCGCCCAGAGCAGTCTTCTCGACAGCCAGCCAAGTCGTTTTACTACGTATTTCGATATAGCAACCAAGTATAAAATGTTTTCACTGTTTATTTCAAAAAATTCCAGTCTACTCCAGCGCTTTCCAACCTTTTTTTACTTCAAAAACCAATACAATTAACTTGGTAGGGTTAAACAAAAAAAAAAAAATTTATTGAAAAGACAATGAAGACCTAATTTCACTAATAGATTCTTGTAATTAAAAAAAAAATTTATTCATGTAATTTTAGATTCTGAGTGAAGCGAAGGATCTTATGGTTTTACAATGATCTTTATTTTTTTTTTATTTATTTTTTTCTGTAAACACTTTTTCGTATAGAAATCCTCTGTTTGAAAGTTTTTATGTAATATAATTTTAAATATTTGACAAAAAGTTCTGAAAATTTAATATGACCTTACTCATATACCTACCTAATTATTCTAACAAAAATTCAAAAATCGTGACTCAGGATTTTTTTTTAATACACACTTTAATAAATTATTATACGATTTTTTACGATATTGTCTGATTTGTTTTAAGTTTATTTCTAATGAAATATTGAGTATTTGTTAGAAAGTTCTTAAATTTTAATACAAGTTTACTGTTATACTTAACTATCAATAACGAAAAAATATCAACAAACGTGACTCAAGATTTTTTTTCAAGCATTTAAGTAAATCATTATCACGATATTTGTAGAATAAACTGGTTTTTTAATTTATTTTGATTGTTCGATTGAAAATTTGTATCATATAACATTTTTAATATTTGATAAAAAGCTCTGAAATATTATAATGACCTTACTTAAATAACTATACTTTCTTAAATATTCTAAAAAAAAAATTGAATATCGAATACTTGGCATCAAATAAATTAATGTTTGAGTAGAAATAGCCCGGGACACGAGGAATTCCATATTTTTATTAGAAAGAATTTTTTTAAACATTTAAAAATTTGAGCAGAGGTTCCCCGGCGCCCGATGACGAATTGATTTTAGTTTAAAAGAAATATTTTCCAAAAGTTAAAAAATTTGAGAATTGGTTCCCCTGCAACCGAGGGATTTTTGATTTTTATTATAAGGAATTTATTTATACAATGAAAAATTAGACAAGACGTTCCCCAGCACTCGAGGGCTTTATGATTTTACTATAAGGAATTTGTTTATAAAATTAAAAATTGGGGCAAAGGTTCCCCGGAGTCCGAAAGTATATTGATTTTAGTATTAAAGAATTATTTTCCAAAAATTTATAAATATGGCGAGAGCATTCTCAGGAAAATCGAGGGCCAAGAGTTTTTACTCAGTATGAAATATTTTCCAAAAATTAAAAATTTGACAAAAAGATCCCCGGATTCAAAGAGCATTATGATTTTAATAATTCAGAGACATATTCAAAATAAATTAAAAGTGAACAGACAATCCCTGGCACCAAGTGATTGTACTTATAATGAAATATTTTCCAAAAAATAAAAAATATGATAAGAGTTACCCGAAGGGACATTTGATTTTTATTATTAGAAATTTATTTTAACAATTAAAAATTTGAGCAGATGTTCCCCGGCGCCCGAGGGCAAATTGATTTTAGTTAAAATGAAATAATTTCCAAAAATTAAAAATTAGACAAGGACTTCTACGGCACCGGAGGGTTTTTTGAATTTAATTCTAAGGAATTTATTTTTACAATTAAAAATTTGATCAGAGGTTCCCCGAATCCCGTTGGCCTATTGATTTTAGTTTTAAAGAAATAATTTCCAAAAATTAGAAATTTGACAAAAAGATCCGCGGATTCAAAGACCATTATGATTATAATTATTCAGAGATATATTCAAAATAAATTAAAAGTGAACAGACAATCCCTGGCACCAAGTGATTGTACTTATAATGAAATATTTTCCAAAAAACAAACAATATGATAAGAGTTATCCGAAGGGACTTTTGATTTTTATTATTAGGAATTTATATCAACAATTAAAAATTTGAGCAGAGTTTCCCCGGTGGCCGAGGGCCAATTGATTTTAGTTAAAAAAAATTATTTCCACATAATTATAAATAAGACAAGAGCTTCGCAGGGAACCGTGGGCCAAGTGATATTACTCATTATGAAATATTTATCAAAAATTAAAAATTTTAGAATAGGTTCTCCGGCAAACAAGGGCTTTTTGATTTTAATTATCAGTAATATGATTAAAATAATTAAAAACTGAGCTGTCTCTCCTTAGTACCAAGTGATATAAATAATGATTCATAAATTCAATAAATTAAAGTTTGAATAGAAAAAGCCCGGCACACAAGGGATTTTTGATTTTTATTAAAAGGAATTTATTTAAACAATCAAAAATTTGAGCAGAGGTTCCCCAGCGCCCGAGGGCAAATTGATTTTAGTTTTAATGAAATAATTTCCAAAAAATTAAAAACTAGGCTAGAAGTTCCGTGGCACCCGAGGGCATTTTGAATTGAATCCTTAGGAATTTCCAAAAATTAGAAATTTGACAAAAAAATCCCCGGATTCAAAGTGCATTATGATTTTAATTATTCAGAGATATGTTCAAAATAAATTAAAACTGAGCAGACAATCCCTGGCACCAAGTGATTTTAATTATAATGAAATATATTCCGAAAAATTAAAAATTTGATAAGAGGTGTTGTGAACCCCTGCACGAGCCACGGCGTAGAGTGGCTGACTCGGCAAATAGCTACGCGGCGGCCGTGCGAGGGCCCGCACGACAACAAACGACGACGGCAGTCTTGGCGACTACGTTGTCAGAAAATGTTCAATAAATTTTTGTCTGTTTAATTTCAATATAATCTATTAGTAATCCAAAAGTGAGTTTCATTTTAATTAACGCCTAAACACACACACGTTTATACACACATATATATTATCTGTATAATATATACGTATAAACGTGTACTAACACACACGTCCAACGTCAAGTGGTACTGGTACCCACGGAGTAGAACGGTTGGTTAAAACCTAGGCAACCGACAACCAAAAGAACTCTGTAACCTGCGGAATCAACCGGGGTTACAACAAAATTGGTGTCAGGTGTGGGGTTGTTGATCGTCAAGGAACCAATTACCCGGGCCACTCCAGGACCAACCACTAGCAAGGCGAGCACGTGAACACAAGGAAGCAGACAGCCAGACTCGGTTTCCCCATCTCCCAAAAGATGAAGACGGCGCTACTGTGAGTCGTAACAAAAAAAAAAGCAATACCAAAAGATATAAAAAAAAAAAATTTTAAATTAGATTTTACGCAAAATATTATAAAACATTTACCGGCGTATTAATACGTAAATACGAAAATAGTAAATGTACGCTTGTATGCTTGTATGCTTAATATTTTGATATTTTTTTTTTATATAAGTATTTTAAAATATAAGTCTCATAGTAGACATAGCATTTTGTAGCGTGTGAACCAACGACACAATAGCTGTGTTTGTAACGCGTATTAGTATTAAGGAAATTGCGGTGTTAGCATATTATTGTACATTTTTGGTGTCGTGGTATTGGTGTTAGAATATACTATACATATATATATATATATATATATATATATATACAACTAAATTCTCTGTGGGTATAATAGAATTGTACATTCTGCTCTAGTCTTCACTTTTCTCGTTTTGGTAATACAAATTTTAAAGGAGGGGTGAATGTCCAGAGTGGATAGCGGTGACGAGGACTTTATACCCGACTCGATTGTCGACAGTGATGATAGTAGAGGAGAGACAGAGTTTTCAAATATCAGTAGACCACGTACTAGAGCATATGTTAGTAATAACCCCGATCCCCTCGCGAGTTTAGTCGGGCTAGTGGACGAAATAAAAAAGGTCACAGGCTTAGCATCAACCGATAACGTTCGCACGGGACCCGCTGTCAAGCCTAGAGGCAGAGGGAAGGGCGGTGTGTTATTTACATACGCGCGAGACGCATCAAGTGACAGAGTAGGCAGCTCCGCGGAGCACCTTCCCACCGTCACCGCGAACGACGTAGACGACGCCGCCGCCGTCGCCGCCGCCGCCGCAACACAGGACGCGCTCACGAACCAAGGTCATACAGACGTAACGAATATTGTACACACACACACTAACGCGCACCGCGAAACAAATACACACGCACACACTAACACAGCGCCGCTACACGTAAATAATAACGATAATTCACGCAATTCGAACGCGAAAAACATGGCACTGTCATTGGGAGAAGCGCTTCGTTTAATCCCGTGTTTCGATGGTACAACACCTTCAGATATTTATCCTTTCGTAAGCGCATGCGATATCGCATTAACAAGCGTCGCAGCCGAAAATAAAACAATATTATTAAAAGCGATAAGGACTAAATTACGCGGTAACGCTTTCGCTATCACACAGTATAGAGAAGTAGAAACTTGGGAATCGCTAAAATCCTTATTAGAGGAAGAATATTGCGCCCAAAGAACTGCGACTCATTTACAGCTAGAATTAAATTCTACAAGACAGCGAGAAGGTGAATTGATCAGCGCGTATTCAACGCGCGTTCAAACATTATTCCACGAATTATGCAATGCCAGCGCGATGGGCAAACCAAGTAGCGAAGCCAAAATAATTCGAGAGCACATAAAAGCTCAAACATTAGCGATTTTCGTAGAAGGATTAAAACAACCGATAAAAACAATTATTAAAGCAGGCAAACCACATTCGTTAGAGGCCGCTATTAAAGAAAGTTTAGAAGAAGAACGTATATATATATCTGACAAAGAAGCGCAACGTCTCTTTAGTAAACCGGAACCCCGAAGAAATAAATACTGTAGCCGATGTAAAACGCAAACGCATAATACGGAAAATTGCCGTTTTATCAAGAGCGTACATACATCAAAACCAAACATGAATTATACGACGCAGACGTACATAAAACAAGAGACGCCGTCAACCTCAAAATGGGGTGACCAGAAAAAACGATCGTTTTGCAATTTTTGTAAGAAACCCGGACATGTCATAAACGAATGCCGGAATAAGAAACGACACGAGGAGGCGAATGCACCGAGTACGTCGGGAAACGAGGGGCGACCGTTCGTCAAGAGCGAACGAACGGTACGCGACCTGAAGCTCACCGCAATAGCAAACGCGTCTACGTCGTCTCAGTCCGACTCGTAGACAATCACGCCACAGTCAAAACCACACAAAGCCTTCGAGAAGAGGTCAGCTTGCTGTTAGACACTGGAGCAGACCTCAACCTAATTAAATTAGATAAACTGATGGACGACGTGGTAGTCAACACCGACGACACGTATCTGCTACAAGGAATCCATGAAAATATGGTCAGTACAATGGGATCAGTCCTACTAGACATAGACATCGGAAATTCCAAACAGCAGATACAATTCCAAGTGGTGCCGAGTACCTTCCCAATTCCAAAAGACGGAATAATGGGACGGCCACTGCTGGAAAAACTAAAGGCAGTTATAGACTGTGAGCAAGGTACACTCACGTCCAACATCATCACTGATGAGATAACAATACCGGCTAGAAGTCAAGTAGTGATACCAGTGTGTACTACAAACGTGACTGGAGATAACCAGGACGTATTGGTGCATGCACAACAGCTCAAGGAAAACGTATACTGTGGGAATGTGATCAACACAGTACGTAACGGTCAAATCTTAATCTGTATAGCCAACACAGAGAATGAGCAAACACAGATCAAGACACCGCGCCTTGAAGAGCTATCGTATCAATTATACTCGAACCCTAAGTCCGTATTTGTCACAAAAAAAACAACTAACCGCCAAGATAGAATAGATCTACTGCAAAGAGCATTAAGATTAGATCACACCAACGCGGAAGAACGAATATCGGTAGAAAATATATGTTACGAGTACGCAGATATTTTCCACCTGGAAGGTGACACTATCTCTTGTACCGATGCCGTACAGCATGAAATAAAAACACCAGAGATTAGCCAACCTATCCACCAAAGACCGTACCGCCTACCATATTCCCAACAAACCGAGATAAATCGGCAAGTGGATGAGCTTCTACAAGAAGGAGTCATTACAACTAGTGACAGTCCCTGGAATGCACCACTTTTAATCGTGCCCAAAAAGTTGGATGCCACAGGAGAACAAAAATACCGGGTGGTGATCGACTACCGGAAACTAAACAGCATAACCGTGGGAGACGCGTTCCCTATGCCAAATATAAATGAGATACTAGATCAGCTAGGTAGGGCCAAGTACTTCAGCTGCTTGGACATGGCAAGTGGTTACCATCAGGTACCACTACACCCAAGAGATCAAGAGAAGACCGCTTTTAGTACAACTCAAGGACACTTTGAATTTCAACGAATGTCCTTCGGGCTAAAAGGGGCTCCCTCTACATTTCAACGCCTAGTAAATCGAGTACTCATGGGCATAAACGGTTTCCGGGCTTTCGCGTACCTGGACGACATCATTGTCATAGCCACCTCGGTACAAGAACACGAAGAACGCCTGAAGGAGGTGTTTGAACGCCTCAGGCAATACAACCTGAAGCTACAACCGGCAAAATGCGAGTTCATGCGTCGAGAGGTCAACTACCTTGGCCACATAATATCAGAAGAGGGGATACGACCAGACCCGAAAAAGACATCATGCTTAACGAACTTTCCTGTACCACGGAACCCGAAGGAAGTTAAATCCTTCCTGGGGCTAGCCGGCTACTATAGGAAATTCGTTAAAGATTTTAGTCAAATATCCAAACCACTCACCTCGCTTCTGAAAAAGGAAGCAAGGTTTGAGTGGACAGATATGTGTCAACACTCCTTCGAACAACTGAAGGAGGCACTAACAACGGAACCGTTGCTACAGCATCCGGATTTCACACAACCCTTCTTAATAACCACCGATGCATCGAACTCAGCCATCGGAGCGGTTCTGTCACAAGGACGAGTAGGGTCGGACCTGCCGATATCCTACATATCCAGAACCCTCAACAAAGCCGAAGTAAATTACAGCACGACGGAGAAGGAGTTGTTAGCCATTGTGTGGGCCGTAAAACAGTTTAGGCACTACGTCTTTGGCCACAAATTCTTCATAATTACCGATCACCGTCCCCTGACTTGGTTATTCTCAGTAGCCGATCCGGGCGCTAGACTCATACGCTGGCGGCTCAAACTGGAGGAACACGACTACGAAATAGTTTACAAACCGGGAGTTCTTAACACCAATGCGGATGCCCTTAGCAGAATACCGCATATAAACTATTTCAATTATAAAGAAAGCGCATACGAAAACTTCGAACGCAATGACTCTCCTATCATCAACCATCGAGTAATCGAGGTTGAAGGAGACCTTTTTGAAGCTACCCAAGACTATGCACTGGCACATTGCGTGTCAGCTGACTTAAACATGTCTCGTGGTATAGCTTTAGAATTTAATCGGCGTTTCGGACATACCGATGACCTAAAAAATCAACGAAAAGGTGTAACCGAAATAGCACAATTAGAGTACGAAGGGCAAAAACTATTGTATCTAATCACAAAAGAAAACTATTTTCAAAAACCCACGTACGTGAACCTTTACAAAACTCTTCAGAATTTGAGAACCAAGGCAGAACAAGAACATATTACACACATCGCGATGCCACGTCTTGATTGTGGACCGGACCAACTCGAATGGGAAAAAGTCAAGACCATGATCAAATACATATTCAAAGGATCGCGAATCAAAATAGTTGTCTACAGTAACCAGAGTTACAGCCCAGAAGAAAAACTCAAAATCATCGAAGAATTCCATAACGGAGTGTTAGGAGGCCATCAAGGGATCTCCAGAACGGTAAAGAGGATTAAAATGCAACATTCTTGGAAGGGACTCAAAACTGACGTGATAGATTACATAAAAAAATGTCGATCTTGCCAAATCAATAAGGCCAGTAATAAGACTACAGCACGAGCACCATTTGAGAAAATATTCATGAACATAGTCGGTAGAACAGCCAACGTACTCTTTGGTACTTGTGATGACACAGACGCAGAAAAGTTCTACGCTCAAATAAACGAGTTCAACAGATACAAGTTATCGTCAACCCATATTTTGGAATCTCAAACTACCATAGTCAGAAACACAGTGAACGATATCAATGATACCCTGCAAGAAGTAGTTAAACAATCAGAAAGATGGGAGCAAAGGCAAAATCAAACAATACAAATGTTATATAACGTTAGCGGGACAGTTGACGAATTAATCACACATGAAAGAATATCAGATCTGCAATCGGATATAATCATATTAATAAATCTACTCTCACTTGAAGTGGAAAACTTGGTAGATATCGTAAATTTCGCAACTCAAGGACGTATCCATAGCAGTATCCTGAGTCCAAAAACTATCATCGATCAAATGAGCAGCATCAAGAGTAAACTCCAAGCAGATGCCAAATTTCCGATGGAATTGACAACAAATAGCATTTCAGACCTTTTTAAAATAGCAACCATCACTGTAATAAGTCTAGATAACACGCTTATTTTTTCAATTGAGATACCCATAACCAACGGAATGGAATTCATAGCATATGAAGTAATCCCACTTCCTATGGCGATCAACGAAAATCAAGCTGTTATTCTAGACACAAAAGCATCACACATTGCGGTAGACAAATCTCACAGAAATTTCATATCATTTGGAGAAAATGAATTTAAGCAATGTGAAACATTAAAAGACTTATACCTATGCCCAAATGATCATGCAGTAAATTTCGATAACATAATGCAGAACTGTGAGCAAGCTATTTTTAACAACTTTAACACTATACCGAATAGTTGTAACAAAAAATTCCTCCACTCTTTACCTACCATTTGGCACAAGTTATCGGGAGAAAACGCATGGCTATTTGTGGTATGTAATGAAACTGTCATAATACCGTGCGATAATGAAAGCCAACCAACACAAATACATTTAAATAATGCAGGAAAAATCAGTCTTAACGAAAAATGCAAAATATATACAAAAAATTCAAAATTATCACCTACGAGAAAATACAAATCTAAAATTTTAATAGACTTTCACCCAAATGTTATATTAAATGTAACATTAGATAATTTAAAAAATATCCGATTAAGTAATAGGTTAGAAAATACCAATAATAGGGAAACAAATTACAATTTTAAGTCTCTGGCAAAAGATGCTGACGATCTAAAAGCTTTACAAGAAAAAATTAAACTAGAACTAGATAGGGAGGATAATGATAATAAAAACACACATATCACGACAACAATAATAATCATAACAACAATAATGTTAGTATTAAGCATATGTTCATGTATAATAATTATGTGCAAACGAATGAGTATGTTTTCTTGTAAACCCGAGGGCACCGAAAGTTCAAAAAGTCCGCAACCAATTGCATTAACAACAATAAACAAAGAGGCAGTACCAACTGCATCAGCAAGACAAGGCACTAGGGCGAAAAGCCCATTGCCCGAAATAGTGTAAATTGTGATAGGACTATGGGCTTTCGTTTAGCCCTGGGGGTGTTGTGAACCCCTGCACGAGCCACGGCGTAGAGTGGCTGACTCGGCAAATAGCTACGCGGCGGCCGTGCGAGGGCCCGCACGACAACAAACGACGACGGCAGTCTTGGCGACTACGTTGTCAGAAAATGTTCAATAAATTTTTGTCTGTTTAATTTCAATATAATCTATTAGTAATCCAAAAGTGAGTTTCATTTTAATTAACGCCTAAACACACACACGTTTATACACACATATATATTATCTGTATAATATATACGTATAAACGTGTACTAACACACACGTCCAACGTCAAGTGGTACTGGTACCCACGGAGTAGAACGGTTGGTTAAAACCTAGGCAACCGACAACCAAAAGAACTCTGTAACCTGCGGAATCAACCGGGGTTACAACAGAGGTACCCGAAGAGACATTTGATTTTTATTGTTAGAAATTTATTTTAACAAATAAAAATTTGAGCAGAGGTTCCCCGGCGCCCGAGGGCAAATCGATTTTAGTTTCAATGAAATAATTTCCAAAAAATTAAAAATTAGACAAGGAATTCCACGGCACCGGAAGGCTTCTTGAATTTAATTCTAAGGAATTTATTTTTACAATTAAAAATTTGAGCAGAGGTTCCCCGGCGGTCGAGGGCCAATTCATTTTAGTTTAAAAAAAATTATTTCCAAATAATAATAAATAAGACAAGAGCTTCGCAGGGAACCGAGGGCCAAGTGATATTTTCATTATCAAATATTTATCAAAAATTAAAAATTTTAGAATAGGTTCTGTGGCAAACAAGTGCTTTTTGATTTTAATTATCAGATATATTTTTAAAATAATTAAAAACTGAGCGGTCTATCCTAAGTAACAAGTGAAATAAATAATGATTTATAAATTCAATAAATTAAAGTTTGAGTAGAGATAGCCCGGCACCCAAGGGATTTTTGATTTTCATTATAAGGAATTTATTAAAACAATAAAAAATTTGAGCAGAGTTTCCCCCGCGCCCGAGAGCAATTGATTTTAGAATTAATGAAATAATTTCCAAAACATTAAACATTAGACTAGAAGTTCCGCAGCATCCGAGGGCTTTTTGAATGAATTTTTAGGAATTTTTTTAAACATTTAAAAATTTGAGCAGAGGTTCCCCGAAGCCCGTTGGCCTATTGATTTTAGTTTTAAAGAAATAATTTCCAAAAATTTGAACAGAGGTTTCCCAGCCCTCAAGGGCCAAGTGATTTAAATCAAAATGAAAAAATTTGAAAATTATTTAAAATTTGTGCAAAGGGTCCTGGTGCCCACGAAATAAGTGATATAAAGAATTGTTTTGTAAATTTCAAATGATTAAAAATTTGAGTAGACTTTACCTGGGGCCCGAGGGAAAAGTTTTTTTAATTATTATGAAATACATAACAAATGATAAAAAATTTGAGCAGAGGTTCCCCACGCTCAAGGGCCAAGTCTATTTAGTTATGGTAAAATGATTTAAAAATTGAACAATTTGAGCACACGTCTACCGCTGGTCAAGGGAAAGTTGTATTTTATTTATTATGAAAATTATTCAACAAATTAAAAATTTGAGCAGGGGTTCCCCGGCGCCCGAGGGCCAGGTTATTTTACTTATAACAAAAAAAAAAAATTCCAAAATTTAAAAACGATCCCCAGCGCTGAGGGCAAATTGCTTTAATTATTATGAAATACATTACAAACGAAAAAAATTTGGGCACAGGTTCCCCACGCCCAAGGGACTAAATTATGTTAGTTATGGTAAAATAATTTAAAAATTGAACAATTTGAGCAGAGGATTCCCAGCCCTCGAGGGCCAAGTGATTATAATCATTATGAAATGAATTGAAAATTATTAAAAACGTGTGCAGAGGGTCCCAAGCGCTAACGAACTATGAGATATAAAAAATTGAATACTTAATTTAAAATATTAAAAATTTCAGGAGAAATACTTCAGTAATGGAAAATTAAGTGACTTAAATCATTGCAAAGAATATTTTGAAAATCAAAAATTTGAGCAGAGGTCTCCCGGTGGTCAAGGGAAAGTTATATTTTATATATTATGAAAATTATACAAAAATATGAAAAATTTGAGCAGGGGTTCTCCGGCGCCCGAGGGCCAAGTTGTTTTACTTGTTACAAAAAAAAAAAAAATTCAAACAATCAAAAATTTTTGCAAAGGGTCCCCAGTGCCCGAGTGCTAAGTTATACAAAGAATGGTTTTGTGATTTCAAAAAATTAAAAATTTGAGCAGAGGTTACCTGGGGCCCGAGCGCCAAGAGATTTTAATTATAATGAAAAAAATTAAAAATTTGTGCAAAAGGGTCCCCAGCGCCGAGAGCAAATTGTATTAATTATTATGAAATATATTACAAAACAAAATAAAATTTGAACAGAGGTTTTCCAGCCCTCGAGGGCCAAGTGATTTCAATCAAAATGAAATAATTTGAAAATTATTTAAAATTTGTGCAAAGGGTCCTGGTGCCCACGAAATAAGTGATATAAAGAATTGTTTTGTAAATTTCAAATGATTAAAAATTTGAGTAGACTTTACCTGGGGCCCGAGGGAAAAGTTTTTTTAATTATTATGAAATACATAACAAATGATAAAAAATTTGAGCAGAGGTTCCCCACGCTCAAGGGCCAAGTCTATTTAGTTATGGTAAAATGATTTAAAAATTGAACAATTTGAGCACACGTCTACCGCTGGTCAAGGGAAAGTTGTATTTTATTTATTATGAAAATTATTCAACAAATTAAAAATTTGAGCAGGGGTTCCCCGGCGCCCGAGGGCCAGGTTATTTTACTTATAACAAAAAAAAAAAATTCCAAAATTTAAAAACGATCCCCAGCGCTGAGGGCAAATTGCTTTAATTATTATGAAATACATTACAAACTAAAAAAATTTGGGCAGAGGTTCCCCACGCCCAAGGGACTAAATTATGTTAGTTATGGTAAAATAATTTAAAAATTGAACAATTTGAGCAGAGGATTCCCAGCCCTCGAGGGCCAAGTGATTATAATCATTATGAAATGAATTGAAAATTATTAAAAACGTGTGCAGAGGGTCCCAAGCGCTAACGAACTATGAGATATAAAAAATTGAATACTTAATTTAAAATATTAAAAATTTCAGGAGAAATACTTCAGTAATGGAAAATTAAGTGACTTAAATCATTGCAAAGAATATTTTGAAAATCAAAAATTTGAGCAGAGGTCTCCCGGTGGTCAAGGGAAAGTTATATTTTATATATTATGAAAATTATACAAAAATATGAAAAATTTGAGCAGGGGTTCTCTGGCGCCCGAGGGCCAAGTTGTTTTACTTGTTACAAAAAAAAAAAAAATTCAAAAAATCAAAAATTTTTGCAAAGGGTCCCCAGTGCCCGAGTGCTAAGTTATACAAAGAATGGTTTTGTGATTTCAAAAAATTAAAAATTTGAGCAGAGGTTACCTGGGGCCCGAGCGCCAAGAGATTTTAATTATAATGAAAAAAATTAAAAATTTGTGCAAAAGGGTCCCCAGTGCCGAGAGCAAATTGTATTCATTATTATGAAATATATTACAAAACCAAATAAAATTTGAACAGAGGTTTTCCAGCCCTCGAGGGCCAAGTGATTTCAATCAAAATGAAATAATATGAAAATTATTTAAAATTTGTGCAAAGGGTCCTGGTGCCCACGAAATAAGTGATATACAGAATTGTTTTGTAAATTTCAAATGATTAAAAATTTGAGTAGACTTTACCTGGGGCCCGAGGGAAAAGTTTTTTTAATTATTATGAAATACATAACAAATGATAAAAAATTTGAGCAGAGGTTCCCCACGCTCAAGGGCCAAGTCTATTTAGTTATGGTAAAATGATTTAAAAATTGAACGATTTGAGCACAGGTCTACAGCTGGTCAAGGGAAAGTTGTATTTTATTTATTATGAAAATTATTCAAAAAATTAAAAATTTGAGCAGGGGTTCCCCGGCGCCCGAGGGCCAGGTTATTTTACTTATAACAAAAAAAAAATTCCAAAATTTAAAAAGGATCCCCAGCGCTGAGGGCAAATTGCTTTAATTATTATGAAATACATTACAAACTAAAAAAATTTGGGCAGAGGTTCCCCACGCCCAAGGGACTAAATTATGTTAGTTATGGTAAAATAATTTAAAAATTGAACAATTTGAGCAGAGGATTCCCAGCCCTCGAGGGCCAAGTGATTATAATCATTATGAAATGAATTGAAAATTATTAAAAACGTGTGCAGAGGGTCCCAAGCGCTAACGAACTATGAGATATAAAAAATTGAATACTTAATTTAAAATATTAAAAATTTCAGGAGAAATACTTCAGTAATGGAAAATTAAGTGACTTAAATCATTGCAAAGAATATTTTGAAAATCAAAAATTTGAGCAGAGGTCTCCCGGTGGTCAAGGGAAAGTTATATTTTATATATTATGAAAATTATACAAAAATATGAAAAATTTGAGCAGGGGTTCCCCGGCGCCCGAGGACCAAGTTGTTTTACTTGTTACAAAAAAAAAAAATTCAAAAAAATCAAAAATTTTTGTAAAGGGTCCCCAGTGCCCGAGTGCTAAGTTATACAAAGAATAGTTTTGTTATTTCAAAAAATTAAAAATTTGAGCAGAGGTTACCTGGGGCCCGAGCGCCAAGAGATTTTAATTATAATGAAAAAAATTAAAAATTTGTGCAAAAGGGTCCCCAGCGCCGAGAGCAAATTGTATTAATTATTATGAAATATATTACAAAACAAAATAAAATTTGAACAGAGGTTTTCCAGCCCTCGAGGGCCAAGTGATTTCAATCAAAATGAAATAATTTGAAAATTATTTAAAATTTGTGCAAAGGGTCCTGGTGCCCACGAAATAAGTGATATAAAGAATTGTTTTGTAAATTTCAAATGATTAAAAATTTGAGTAGACTTTACCTGGGGCCCGAGGGAAAAGTTTTTTTAATTATTATGAAATACATAACAAATGAAAAAAAATTTGAGCAGAGGTTCCCCACGCTCAAGGGCCAAGTCTATTTAGTTATGGTAAAATGATTTAAAAATTGAACAATTTGAGCACACGTCTACCGCTGGTCAAGGGAAAGTTGTATTTTATTTATTATGAAAATTATTCAACAAATTAAAAATTTGAGCAGGGGTTCCCCGGCGCCCGAGGGCCAGGTTATTTTACTTATAACAAAAAAAAAATTCCAAAATTTAAAAACGATCCCCAGCGCTGAGGGCAAATTGCTTTAATTATTATGAAATACATTACAAACTAAAAAAATTTGGGCAGAGGATCCCCACGCCCAAGGGACTAAATTATGTTAGTTATGGTAAAATAATTTAAAAATTGAACAATTTGAGCAGAGGATTCCCAGCCCTCGAGGGCCAAGTGATTATAATCATTATGAAATGAATTGAAAATTATTAAAAACGTGTGCAGAGGGTCCCAAGCGCTAACGAACTATGAGATATAAAAAATTGAATACTTAATTTAAAATATTAAAAATTTCAGGAGAAATACTTCAGTAATGGAAAATTAAGTGACTTAAATCATTGCAAAGAATATTTTGAAAATCAAAAATTTGAGCAGAGGTCTCCCGGTGGTCAAGGGAAAGTTATATTTTATATATTATGAAAATTATACAAAAATATGAAAAATTTGAGCAGGGGTTCTCTGGCGCCCGAGGGCCAAGTTGTTTTACTTGTTACAAAAAAAAAAAAAATTCAAAAAATCAAAAATTTTTGCAAAGGGTCCCCAGTGCCCGAGTGCTAAGTTATACAAAGAATGGTTTTGTGATTTCAAAAAATTAAAAATTTGAGCAGAGGTTACCTGGGGCCCGAGCGCCAAGAGATTTTAATTATAATGAAAAAAATTAAAAATTTGTGCAAAAGGGTCCCCAGCGCCGAGAGCAAATTGTATTAATTATTATGAAATATATTACAAAACAAAATAAAATTTGAACAGAGGTTTTCCAGCCCTCGAGGGCCAAGTGATTTCAATCAAAATGAAATAATTTGAAAATTATTTAAAATTTGTGCAAAGGGTCCTGGTGCCCACGAAATAAGTGATATAAAGAATTGTTTTGTAAATTTCAAATGATTAAAAATTTGAGTAGACTTTACCTGGGGCCCGAGGGAAAAGTTTTTTTAATTATTATGAAATACATAACAAATGATAAAAAATTTGAGCAGAGGTTCCCCACGCTCAAGGGCCAAGTCTATTTAGTGATGGTAAAATGATTTAAAAATTGAACAATTTGAGCACAGGTCTACCGCTGGTCAAGGGAAAGTTGTATTTTATTTATTATGAAAATTATTCAAAAAATTAAAAATTTGAGCAGGGGTTCCCCGGCGCCCGAGGGCCAGGTTATTTTACTTATAACAAAAAAAAAATTCCAAAATTTAAAAAGGATCCCCAGCGCTGAGGGCAAATTGCTTTAATTATTTTGAAATACATAACAAACGGAAAAAATTTGGGCAGAGGTTCCCCACGCCCAAGGGACTAAATTATGTTAGTTATGGTAAAATAATTTAAAAATTGAACAATTTGAGCAGAGGATTCCCAGCCCTCGAGGGCCAAGTGATTTTAATCATTATGAAATGAATTGAAAATTATTAAAAACGTGTGCAGAGGGTCCCAAGCGCCAACGAACTATGAGATATAAAAAATTGAATATTTAATTTAAAATATTAAAAATTTCAGGAGAAATACTTCAGTAATGGAAAATTAAGTGACTTAAATCATTGCAAAGAATATTTTGAAAATCAAAAATTTGAGCAGAGGTCTCCCGGTGGTCTAGGGAAAGTTATATTTTATATATTGTGAAAATTATACAAAAATATGAAAAATTTGAGCAGGGGTTCCCCGGCGCCCGAGGGCCAAGTTGTTTTACTTGTTACAAAAAAAAAAATTCAAAAAAATCAAAAATTTTTGCAAAGGGTCCCCAGTGCCCGAGTGCTAAGTTATACAAAGAATAGTTTTGTGATTTCAAAAAATTAAAAATTTGAGCAGAGGTTACCTGGGGCCCGAGCGCCAAGAGATTTTAATTATAATGAAAAAAATTAAAAATTTGTGCAAAAGGGTCCCCAGCGCCGAGGGCAAATTGTATTAATTATTATGAAATATATTACAAAACAAAATAAAATTTGAACAGAGGTTTTCCAGCCCTCGAGGGCCAAGTGATTTCAATCAAAATGAAATAATTTGAAAATTATTTAAAATTTGTGCAAAGGGTCCTGGTGCCCACGAAATAAGTGATATAAAGAATTGTTTTGTAAGTTTCAAATGATTAAAAATTTGAGTAGACTTTACCTGGGGCCCGAGGGAAAAGTTTTTTTAATTATTATGAAATACATAACAAATGATAAAAAATTTGAGCAGAGGTTCCCCACGCTCAAGGGCCAAGTCTATTTAGTTATGGTAAAATGATTTAAAAATTGAACGATTTGAGCACAGGTCTACAGCTGGTCAAGGGAAAGTTGTATTTTATTTATTATGAAAATTATTCAAAAAATTAAAAATTTGAGCAGGGGTTCCCCGGCGCCCGAGGGCCAGGTTATTTTACTTATAACAAAAAAAAAATTCCAAAATTTAAAAAGGATCCCCAGCGCTGAGGGCAAATTGCTTTAATTATTATGAAATACATAACAAACGAAAAAAATTTGGGCAGAGGTCCCCCCCGCCCAAGGGACTAAATTATGTAAGTTATGGTAAAATAATTTAAAAATTGAACAATTTGAGCAGAGGATTCCCAGCCCTCGAGGGCCAAGTGATTTTAATCATTATGAAATGAATTGAAAATTATTAAAAACGTGTGCAGAGGGTCCCAAGCGCCAACGAACTATGAGATATAAAAAATTGAATACTGAATTTAAAATATTAAAAATTTCAGGAGAAATACTTCAGTAATGGAAAATTAAGTGACTTAAATCATTGCAAAGAATATTTTGAAAATCAAAAATTTGAGCAGAGGTCTCCCGGTGGTCTAGGGAAAGTTATATTTTATATATTGTGAAAATTATACAAAAATATGAAAAATTTGAGCAGGGGTTCCCCGGCGCCCGAGGGCCAAGTTGTTTTACTTGTTACAAAAAAAAAAATTCAAAAAAATCAAAAATTTTTGCAAAGGGTCCCCAGTGCCCGAGTGCTAAGTTATACAAAGAATAGTTTTGTGATTTCAAAAAATTAAAAATTTGAGCAGAGGTTACCTGGGGCCCGAGCGCCAAAAGATTTTAATTATAATGAGAAAAATTAAAAATTTGTGCAAAAGGGTCCCCAGTGCCGAGAGCAAATTGTATTCATTATTATGAAATATATTACAAAACCAAATAAAATTTGAACAGAGGTTTTCCAGCCCTCGAGGGCCAAGTGATTTCAATCAAAATGAAATAATTTGAAAATTATTTAAAATTTGTGCAAAGGGTCCTGGTGCCCACGAAATAAGTGATATAAAGAATTGTTTTGTAAGTTTCAAATGATTAAAAATTTGAGTAGACTTTACCTGGGGCCCGAGGGAAAAGTTTTTTTAATTATTATGAAATACATAACAAATGATAAAAAATTTGAGCAGAGGTTCCCCACGCTCAAGGGCCAAGTCTATTTAGTGATGGTAAAATAATTTAAAAATTGAACAATTTGAGCACAGGTCTACCGCTGGTCAAGGAAAAGTTGTATTTTATTTATTATGAAAATTATTCAAAAAATTAAAAATTTGAGCAGGGGTTCCCCGGCGCCCGAGGGCCAGGTTATTTTACTTATAACAAAAAAAAAAATTCCAAAATTTAAAAAGGATCCCCAGCGCTGAGGGCAAATTGCTTTAATTATTATGAAATACATAACAAACGAAAAAAATTTGGGCAGAGGTCCCCCCCGCCCAAGGGACTAAATTATGTAAGTTATGGTAAAATAATTTAAAAATTGAACAATTTGAGCAGAGGATTCCCAGCCCTCGAGGGCCAAGTGATTTTAATCATTATGAAATGAATTGAAAATTATTAAAAACGTGTGCAGAGGGTCCCAAGCGCCAACGAACTATGAGATATAAAAAATTGAATATTTAATTTAAAATATTAAAAATTTCAGGAGAAATACTTCAGTAATGGAAAATTAAGTGACTTAAATCATTGCAAAGAATATTTTGAAAATCAAAAATTTGA